>JAPQWV010000011.1:24527500-25727500 GCA_027422505.1 Craterostigma plantagineum
ACTTTGATTTTAAACTATTTTTGATGTTGTTTATTTCAATTTCGTTATTTCCTGTTATGATTATATCATCAACATATATTAGTATTATTGTAATTGTTTGATCTTGTTTTCTTATGAACATAGATGAGTCAGCCGAGCTTTTGACAAATTTATTTGAGATTAATGCGTTGCTTAGTTTGGTATACCATGCTCTTGGTGATTGTTTTAGTCCATAAATTGATTTATTCAATTTGCATGCAAGATGTTTTTTGCTTTCTAGGTTGTGTCCAGGTGGAAGAGTCATATATATTTCTTCCTCATTGTCTCCTTGAAGGAAGGCATTTTTAACATCCATTTGTGATAATTCCCAGCCATAATTTTCGGCCACCGATAGGAGTATTCTTATAGTGTTCATTTTCGCAATGGGTGCTAATGTTTCATGATAATCGATTCCTTGTGTTTGTGTATATCCTTTGGCAACTGGTCTTGATTTGTATCTTTCGACGGTTCCATAACTGTTATATTTAATTTTGTAAACCCATTTGCAACCTACTGGTTTTTTATCTGTTGGTAGGGTAACAATTTTCCAAGTGTGATTTTTTTCTAGTGCATTTAATTCTTCTTCCATCGATCTGCACCATGTAGGTGATTTAATTGCTTCTTGAAAAGTTGTCGGTTCAGTTTCTTTAGTTATGTTTGTTAAGAATGCTTGGTATTTTGGAGAAATTTTGTGATACGACACATAGTCTTGGATCGGATATTTAACTTGATTTACTATGAAGTCTTTTAGTCGTTTAGGTGGTTTAGTAATTCTTGTTGACCTCCGTAATGTCTGATTATTCGTATCTTGGTTTAGGGTTATAGGATCTCCCCCTGCCGTAGGTTCTACTGGCCTTGAATTTCTTCTTCTCGTCGAGGTTTTATTGGTGAAATTTCTTCCACAAATGGGTTCGGAAGAGGTACTTGTATATTTTCGTAGTTTTCTGATGTTTTATCTGAATAAAATGGTTTATTTTCCATAAATATTACATCTCGTGAAATATAGAGCTTTCCTGTTTCAGGGTTGTAGCATTTGTGTCCCTCCTTTTGAGATGAATATCCGATGAAAATCGCTTTGATTGAGTTTGGTTCTAGCTTATTTTGTCTTTTAATATGTACAAAGCATGTACATCCAAAAACTCGTAGATGTTCGAGGTTTAGTTTTCATTTGAATAGTATTTCTAGCGGGCTTTTGTTTTCTAATTTTACACTTGGAAGTCTGTTGATCAAGTAGGTAGCAGTAAGAATTGCGTCTGACCAATATTCTTTTGGTACGTTACTTTGGAATAGTAAGGATGAGTAACTTCTAGAAGGTGCCTGTTTTTCCTTTCTGATACTCCATTTTGTTCTGGAGTATTAATGCATGTGGTTTGATATATAATTCCTTTTTCTTTGAATAGTTCTATAAAATTATAGTTGATGTATTCTGTGCCATTGTCAGATCGGAATATTTTGATGTTTGCGTTATATTGATTTTGAATTTGGTTCGAAAACTCTTGAAATTTTGAAAAAACTTCAGATTTTTGTTTTAGCAAATAAACCCATGTAATACGGGAAAAATCATCGATAAAGGTGACGAAGTATCTAAACCCTTCATATGAGTCAATAGGAGCGGGTCCCCAAACGTCGGAATGAATTAGATCAAATATTTTATCAGCTTTATTATTAGATAATGAAAAAGGAAGTCTCGTTTGCTTTGAAAATTTGCAAACGTCACAATTATTTGAATTTATAGAAGACATGGGAAATAGTTTAGATAAAGTTTTATCGGAAGGATGTCCGAATCTTTGGTGGAGAATATTATTGGCTGATGGCTGATAGTCGCTTAAGACTGGTGGTATCGTATATAGTCCGTTTTTCAGTGCTCCAGTACCAATTATGTTCCCCGTTCTTCGATCTTGAAAAATTACTTGTGTCGGTGAAAAGACTACGTTACAATTTAAGTCTTGAGTTATTTGTTTAACTGAGAGGAGATTCGAGGTAAGATTAGGGAGGTAAAAGACATTTGGAATTTCTGTTGAGAAGATTTTAGCGGTTCCAATTCCTTTGATTGGAACCGTGTTTCCGTTGGCAACTGATACATATTGATTGGTATTTGGAGATTTGAGGTTTTTAATATTATTAAGATTATATGTCATGTGATCAGTTGCACCAGAATCAACAATCCAATAATCATCTAAATCATAATTTATGCGATTTGTATTATATATTTGGGAAGTAGATGAGGGTTTCATACCTTGGCTGTGTTTACCTGATTGACTCAAATGACGTGACAAGTGATTTATTAGCCGTTGTGTTGCTTCATCAGGTCCAGCCCAAGATGTTTGAGGCCCAACAACAGATGGTCCAAATGGTTGTCTGGTAGGTAGTTGAGAAGTGCCGGCCCAGTTTGCTCCAGTATAGTTGGTCTTAAATCTTTTTTTGGCCCAATTTAAGTCACCATCTCCATCTCTCCCTTTCTGCCCCATTTTCTCGTTAGTGTTCTCACGGTGGTAATTGAAGCTCCACCCTCCTGAATCATGATTTTCTCTTGTTCTTCCACTGTCGCCTCGTCTTGGCCTGAGATGAGGATAGAGGAACCAGCACCCTCTCGATTATGGCCTCCTTTTTTGCAATTATCGCATACGCTTATATCCTCCATTCTCGGCTTTGGGTTTGGATTTATGCTAGTCATCTTGCGCCGAGATTGTCCTCCCACGATGGTGGTGAAGATGGAGCTCAGTGATGGCATGTTTCTGCCGAGATTAATTTGGGCATGAAAGCTTGAATCGATACCATCGTTGTTTAACTCTGTCATTTGGATGCGAAGTGATGTCTTTTCTAATGTTGCAGATTTTGAAAGAGATGATTTTAAGTGAGCGGAATTGTTTGATCATTGCTATACCATGTTGATTTTGGTATGTAGTGTAAAGGTTCTTTCTTGGGTTAATTTGGGTTCAGTCCCCAATACCAATTTTGAAAAGGTTTCAGGCCCCATAAGTATCGAAATTAGGCTGAAGGACCTAAGTACCGAAAATAATAGTTTCAAGGACCCATGAAACAGGAAATGACAAATCTGTCCGTAGTTGGCAAAATTACAGCCATTTGCCATCATCTTCATCTTTCGATTTTGGATTGGTGTGAGGACGTAGAACGGACTGAAATGTCGTTTTAAGGTGCAAAGAAGATGGGATCGACTTCGTTTCCCCATGGGTAGTTATAATAAACGAATAATTTAGAGTGTAAGAAGAAATAATGTCGAAATTTCACTTCGAAAAAACGAGAATATAAATGGACTAAATATCGATTTTAATGGCCGATTAAGACGAGATTGAATGAATTTGATAATGGGTTTTACTAATGAACGAGAATTATTGAGTTTACGAAAGAAGTGGTGAAGAATTTTGAATCAAAATTTTTTATGCGACGTATATTGACGATTTCGTGAAGTAACAATTTATGCATTCTGGGTAACAATTTATGCATCATGGGTAACAATTTATTAATTCTGGGTAACGCTTTATGCATTCTGGGTAACAGTTCATGCATATTCGGTAACAATTAACGCATTCTTGGTAACACTATGCATTCGTCTCTTCCAACCGATGAATGCACAAACCACGTTCAACGAAGACCAAAAGCTACGATCTAAAAGCCGGCTCAATCTCGACGTTAATAACCGACTAAGGTTAAATCTATGATAATTTCCCATGGGTGTCACTAATCAATGAAATTTTTTGAAGTTTATAATGGAATAATGTATTAAAAGTAATCCGAAAATCTCGTCGAAACAAGGAAAATCTGGACTTTAGTGACCGAATAAGGTGAATTTGGTCGTGGGTCTTAATATTCAATGAAAATATTGATGTTAATCGCGAAGAAATTTGAAGCGGCCCATGATTGAAGCTTTTGCTAATAAAACACTCGCTAAGTAACAATTTATGCATTCTGGGTAACAATTTATGCACCCTGGGTAACAATTTATTCATTCTTGCTAACGCTTTATGCATTCTGGGTAACAGTTCATGCATATTCGGTAACAATTAACGCATTCTGGGTAACACTATGCATTCGTCTCTTCCAACCGATGAATGCACAAACCACGTTCAACGAAGATCAAAAGTTACGATCTAAAAGCCGGCTCAATCTCGACGTTAATGACCGAATAAGGTTAAATCGATGATAATTTCCCATGGGTGTCACTAATCAATGGAATTTTTTGAAGTTTATAATGTATTAAAAGTAATCCGAAAATCTCGTTGAAACAAGGAAAAATCTGGACTTTAGTGACCGAATAAGGTGAAATTGGTCGTGAGTCTTAATATTCAATGAAAATATTGATGTTAATCAAGAAGAAATTTGACGCGTCCCATGATTGAAGCTTTTGCTAATAAAACGCTCGCTAAGTAACAATTTATGCATTCTGGATAACAATTTATGCACCCTGGGTAACACTTTATTCATTCCGGGTAACGCTTTATGCATTCTGGGTAACAGTTCATGATTTTGGCGTAAAAGGTAACAGATTTGGCACTTCGAGTAATAATTTGGACACAATAAAAATATACCTAATTATTGGGGTCGTTCGTATTTTCGCGAAATTGAAAGATGAAGGTCGAACGAAAGAGCAAATAATGAGCCGCACCGAGGTGCCCATACTATGGGTACTTCGAATTTGTACGTACAAGATGTAATCGGTGCCAAAAATTTCTTTGAGTGATGGGTTAGACTAAACTGCTCCTTTCACCAAAAAATTAATAATGAAATTTAAAAAATCACCTTCTAACTTTATTTACTATATTTAGTTATTTACTATTTTTAGTTAATTATTATATCTTTAATCTTACTATATATAATATATATATATATATTAAAATATAATACCCAATTAAATATATAAAAATAAAATAAATTTAATATTTCTTTATTTATATATGTCACACACATTGAGTGCACGGTTGCAACAGAATCGAATCGAGTCGAATACCGCAATATTCTATTCGTATTCGAATGACAATCGAATACGAATACGAATATTCAATCGAATACGAATACGAATATTCGAATATTTAATCGAATCATAAAATCGATTCTTATTCGAATTCGAATATTTTTTCGAATATTCGAATCGAATATCGAATATTTGTATTCAAAGTCATCTTTCATTTTCTATTTAATAAAATATAAACAATATTATATTTAAAATATACATTGAATTATAATAAATTATATTTAAACATATAATGACTTCTAACAGATTATGTTTAAATATTTTAGTGAATTATCATATATTATATGTGAGTATATATTAATTACTATATTTTGTGTCATATTATTCGAATCGAATAATTCGATTAATTTTTTAATCGAATATTGTGATTTCATATTCGTATTCGTATATTTCTCGAATAAAAAAAATATTCTTATTCAGATTCGTATTCTAGGTATTCGAATTCGAATCTTAAATTTTCGAATCGAATCGCGAATCGAACCAAAAAAATTAATTCGTTGCACATATTAAGCCACATATTGTTTGATTTAATGTTTGGTTTAGTTAAGAATAATTATTGAGGTGAGGCCCAAGCTACTTGCAATGATCGAAGCCCAAAGATAAACTCTATCAAAAACCAAGACATCTTTAGAATGGTGTGGAGCCTACAATCATTGAGCCATACAAAAGATGAAACAGGAAATACTATCACTTCCACACAAGGGGCCAAACTGACACACTGCTCAAGGAAGAAAAACAAGAAAAAGAGAGATACACATACTGATATTGAGGCTGCGCAAGATATCTTATGGCTGCACTTGTCGTTGAAATAAGAAAAAGATGGATCCGATCAATTGCTATATAAGAGATCCAGCGAGAGTGAGCGAGGGGATATCAGTACTTTCTTTTTTAATATTTTTATAGCGTAGCAGAGAGTTTGAGCGAGAGAGAAGAAATTAAGCATGGAGATTTAGAGTGGCCGTAGCTTATAAGGAATATGCTTTTTATTATTTAATCTTTTCCTTTCGTCACTCAGTTGCTACCTCCATATCATATTCAAGTTTCTTCATAAGATAATGATAGTTTAATCATCATTTATGAAGATAGTCCCTTTCACGTTCTGTTATTCACGTTATTACCTCAAGTTTGGTTATACAAGTGGATCGAGGTAACTTGCAGCTTTGTGCATCGTCAACGAAGATCAGCAAACCGTATAAAAACCACACGGCTGTAAGTAATATTTTTCAATCCGTTTGATATGCCGATTAATTTCATATAAGCTTCGATTAATATCTTTACCAGCTAAACTCTACGAATATTATTTTATCATTGTTAGTTTCGATATTTTCGTTCACTATTGCATTAAAAAAAGCTCATGAAAACACCCCCTTATTATTATCATAATTATTATTATTACTACTGTTATTATTAACATTATTATTATGCTTATCATTATTACTAATAATATTATTATTACTACTACCATTGTTATTATATTATCATTATTATTATTATTGTTATTATTATTATCGATCGAATTCTGAACTAGGAATAAATCAACCATTTTCCCTGTTGAGACAATCATTACTTTCGCTATACTCATATTTAGTTAGTAAGGTTATAAATTTTATTTTTGACCGTTTACGACGCGACCAAAAACAAAATATGTATGTTATTTTAGTTAAAAAGTTTTTGTAAAATGGGCTTTTCGAGGTTTCCGTTGCGGAAATCCACCAACTATATTATTAGAAAAGTAGGTCGTTACAGGTGGTATCACAGCGTAGGCTCTAGATTTTGAAGACTTCCTTGTACTGCAGCTCAAAAGCCGGAAGGATCAGTCGCGCCTGTAAGTTCCAAGGTTATTAAGATTAAGTGTTATTGAATACGTGCTTACGTGTTTGCAGATATTAAGACAAAATGCCGAGAACACGTAGAGAGTTTGTAGGTGAACCTAGTCATCAGGAGGGGTCGGGGTCCCCATCGAATGAAGACCATTCTACCATCTCCCAACTGACCGACCAAATCTGACAATAGTCGGACCAAATTAACGAGCTCATTCACCTGCAGAGCTCATCTGAACATCATGCATTCCCGGGCATTGAACGTGTAGAAGCTCATGGGGAGAGATTCCGAAGGTTAAAACCCCCGACCTTCGAGGAAGCCGCCGATCCAACCAATGTAGAGGATTGGCCAGGACTATAGAAAATATATTTCGTGTCAGCCACCTACCCGATGCCGAGAAAGTGATATATGCCACTTTCATGCTACGTGGGAATGCGGGCTACTGGTGGGACACCATTCAGGTGCTCTAAGATCCCACTACCATGACCTGGGACACCATTCAGGTTCAAGGTGCTCTTCCAAGGAAAATACTTTACGGCTCCGGACAGGGCGCAGAAGCTGAACGAATTCAAACCTCAATCAAGGAGGGATGTAAGTGGCGGACTACATCCGCAAGTTCGAGCAACTATCGAGATTTGCGCCTCATGTGGTGGCTACGGACAAGCAAAAAATTGAACGCCACCTGGAAGGTCTCAAACCTCACATTTGAGACCTTTTGGAACATAAGCATGTATGACACGGAGGGGAAGACTTGCGCTCGTATGGCCGAGCGCTGTGAGGGACCTATACTTTGGCTTGCTAGCTCCCGTGCAGCACCTAGTCCTTCAAGCAGCCCCTCGCGTGCTTCACTAGGTCAGCCTCCCAAAACGCTCACGAAAGAAAGCAAGATGTCGGACAACCCTCGGCTTGTACGTGCCTAAGTGCAAGAGGAAAACTCACACAAGTGTTGTAGATAGAGAACTCACTCTTTCTCACACTAAAGTATTTACAATGAAGGCTACCACTTGTTCGATCCAAATGAACTACTCTAAGCCCCTAGATATACAAGTTGTCCAACTCGATGGACGGCTAAGATCTACTCGATCTAACGGCTATTATTTACATTCCAGATTATTCCAGGAATATCCCAAGGCATATTCCTCTCTAGAAAGTTCCATAGTATTCTCCACACTTGGACTCTTGACTCTCTAGAATGACCCGCATTGTTCCGCATTGTTCCACGATCTTTCGGAAGGTTCTACACGAATCCGGACGGGCCAACAATCGTGGTAAACCTCATTAGCCCCGTCTCCCTGCCTAACGGGTGCTACGTGCCTCGGCCTTGCTTGGTTAGATCGACGTCCCGCATGCGACAAGCTTGGCCGGTCCTAAAAGTCTAGTTCTCGGGCGCCTCGACACTCTTGGCTCGCAAGGTCATCGCCCGTTTTGCCCCGACTCTTGGTCAAATTTGTAAGGGCGTGACATCCTCACCCACCCAACTCGGCAACATCCCCGTTGTCGTGCCTCCGCATCTTATGCTTTGCCCCTTCGGATGCCTAGTCTTGCCCCCATTGCCCTCCGAAGTCCTCAACTTCCTTGGCATGGCTTCGACTTGGTCACCCGGCTTGAATACTCCCGGCCTAGTCCCTACTTTGGCCGCCTTGTTGGTGTGGGCAGCGTCCTCACAACTCTCCGAGTCCCCCTTGCCTTCGGTCGGCACCCCTGTGCCTAACTTGCTTGGATCGTTGCAGGCACACCCTTGATCGAGTCGCCTGTTCGCCATGCGTTCCGACTCCCCGGTCTCGCCTATTACCGTCGGATATTACGGGAACCGAGCACTTCTCGTCCTGCCCAAACAAATACAACGAGCTATGCATAGGCATAAGGATGGCATTGGTCTTACTCATGAAGTCCATGCCCAACACGAGTGTGTGGTCGTCCATCGACACCACCATGAAGTCTGCCTGGCCCTCTCAAGCACCGATTTGTAGCTTCACCGCTCGAGCTACCCCGCCCACGGTTGTGTCCTTGGACACCATCTTGACCCTCCCCTTGAAGGCCTCAATATTAAGCCCCAATTTCTTGCGTCACGTGGCTTGCCCCGGTATCGAGTAATGCCTTGGTCTCCTTGGCATTCACATTTGCCTCGACGAACATGCGCCCTCGCATGGTCTCATTGGGTAGTGGCTTCACCTCCACGTCATTCAATTCTTGAATGGCCTCCACACCACTCAAGACTCGAGCAGTCCCAAGCCTCTGCTCGGGCGCTTCCTCCGTTTCTAGCGCTTTCCGTTGTATCATGGCCGTGAGCATCCCCCTCTTGGGGCATTCCGACACCTTATGAGGCCCCCTGCACAGAAAGCAACCCCCCTTGGGCACGAACGCTTTCTTTTTGTCCTCATAGTCATGTCGGCCTTGCGTGGATCCTCGATCTCGACTAGGTGATCGCCCCCCGTCCCGCTCACGAACATGGGTCTCATCCCCACCTTTGGTTGAGCCGTCTTGCTCGCGCCTTGGAGCCTCCCTCTGGTACTCCATGAGTGACTTGGCAACCATTATGTCCTTGTCCACCGACCTGACATCCCGACGTTGGACTTCCTGCTTAGCCCAACTTTGGAGCCCGTCAATGAAGTAGAACAACCTATCATCGTCTGTGATGGTAGGAATCTAAAGAGCTAGCATCGTGAACTCGTCGACATATGCCTGAATTGAGCCTCGATGCTTCAATTCCAGCAACTTCTTCCTGGCTTCATAGACCACATTCTCGAGATAGAAGTGGCGCTTGAGTTCCCTCTTGAACTCCTCCCACCTGTCCAAGCCACGTGCGCTCCTCTATATGTCGGCGTGCACACGTCTCCACCATAATGCCGCAGTCTCGGTGAGGTAGTTGCTTGCAGTACGGATCTTGTACGCCTCATCTAAGATGCCTAGATACTCAAAGTATCGCTCCATTCGCCAAAGATAGTCCTCTACTAGCTTGGCGTCTCGCTTGCCGTTCAACCCACACGGCCTTAGCACATCGATGGGCCTTTGGCTAGTCGATCCCCCTGTTGAGCTAGCTATGTCGCCTCCTCCGCTTAGTGCCAATTTTCAGCATAATGCCACTTGCTCTTGCAGCGAATCCATGGCCTCCCTCATTTTGGCCATCTCGCCCCGCAAGACCTCGTTCTCGGCCTTCATGACCTCGTTGGCTTCCCTCAATGCCTTCGAATCCTCCTTGGTGGCCTCGAACTCCTTGAGAACTTGCCCGTGCAAGGTCTCAACAATGTCCCTTACCGTCACAACCTGCTCCATGTCGGCCTTGACACGATCGAGCTCTCCAAGAACGTGCTCCTCCATGGTTGCCACGCTCCCCTCGACCTCCTCAAGCCGCCTACGGTGGTGCCTTCCCACAGACAAGGGTCTCGTGCCTTCGATTGATCCCGCTTCTTCCTCCCACCTTGGCTAGGAGTCGGCTCACGACCCCTCTCCTCGTTCACTTGCGCATTTGTCTAGGACATCTTCGCTAACTTTGTCTCTGATACCACTTGTCAAAGGACCTAGACTTTGGCTTGCTAGCTCCCGTGCGGCACCTAGTCCTTCAAGCAGCCCCTCGCGTGCTTTACTAGGTCAGCCTCCCAAAACGCTCACGAAAGAAAGCAAGATGTCGGACAACCCTCGGCTTGAACGTGCCTAAGTGCAAGAGGAAAACTCACACAAGTGTTGTAGATAGAGAACTCATTCTTTCTCACACTAAAGTGTTTACAATGAAGGCTAGCACTTGTTCGATCCAAATGAACTACTCTAAGCCCCTAGATATATACAAGTTTCCCAACTCGATGGACGGCTAAGATCTACTCGATCTAACGGCTATTATTTACATTCCAGATTATTCTAGGAATATTCCAAGGGATATTCCTCTCAAGAGAGTTCCATAGCATTCTCCACATTTGGACTCTTGACTGTCTAGAATGACCCGCATTGTTCCGCATTGTTCCATGATCTTCCGGAAGGTTTTACACAAATCTGGACGGGCCAACAATCGTGGTAAATCTCATTAGCCCCGTCTCCCTGCCTAACGGGTGCTACGTGCCTTGGCCTTGCTTGGTTAGATCGACGTCCCGCACGCGACAAGCTTGGCCGGTCCCAAAAGTCTAGTTCTCGGGCGCCTCGACACTCTTGGCTCGCAAGGTCATCGCCCGATTGCCCCGACTCTTGGTCAAATTTGTGAGGGCGTGACAGCGCGGTCCTGGCCGAGCAGGCAGAGGCCAGGATTACAAAGGCGCATGAAGCAAAGAGGAGAATAGAGGGACAACAAGGAGGACGAAACCAGAAGCGACAGTTATTTGGCAATGGCCCGAACAAGAGGAAATCAACAGGGTCAGCAGAGTTGGAGACCGAGGCCGATTCGCGGACCGGCGAATATTCCAAACCGACCCCCGAACACCATGCCTCAATGTCAGCAGTGCGGATGCTACCACCACGGAGTGTGCTTCGGAGCGAGACCCAATTTAACTCCGCAGTGTTTCCGGTGCAGAAAGGTGGTGCATTATGGCAAGAAACTTCCAGGAGAATGTGCCTCAAGTTCCGAGTCAACCATTAATCTGACGCCCACCAGTTCCAGCTCGGGTCTTCACCCTGACAAATTAGGAAGCAGAAGCCAATCCGGCAGTGGTGACGGGTACGTTGAAAATTTTTCACGTGCCAACTTCAATATTAGTCGATTCTGGAGCCAGTGGCTAGGGCGGGAGTCTATCCCACCCATTCCATATGTAATTTTGTGGTGTCCCTACCTTGGATATCCAACTATGACTAATCTGATAATAGAAAACTGCCTGGTGAATATAGAAGGTAGTGATCTAAATGTAGAATTAATCGATTGGCTCTCGAAATACGGGGCCATGATCAATTGTTCTAGGAAGCTAATGAGATTCCAATTTCCCGAGGGCGACGAGTTTGTATTCTCGGGAATCGACAACAATGCTCAAATATCTACTCTAAAGGCTCAGCGACTCCTAAATTCGGAATGAGAGGCTTTCTTTGTGTTAGCAGTAAAAGCTGAGGAGTCCTCTCTACCAAAACTCGAGGAGGTGCCAATAGTAAATGAATACCCCGACGTGTTTCCCGATGACCTTTCGAGTTTAGCACCCGACTAGGAAATCGAGTATCGATCTAGTGCTGGGAGCGGCCCCAATATCTAAAGCCCCGTATTGACTAGCGCCAAATGAATTACGATAATTAAAGAAATAGTTAGAGGAACTACTACAGAAGGGGTTTATTCAACCAAATTTCTCGCCTTGGGGAGTGCCGGTGTTGTTTGTGAGAAAGAAGGATGGGTCGATGGGGTTATGCATAGATTATCGTGAACTGAACAAAAATCACAATTAATAATAAATATTCGTTGCCAAGAGTCGATGATCTATTTGATCAACTACAAGGGGCGACGGTATTCTCAAAGATCGACCTGCGTTCTGGTTATCAGCAATTAAGAATCCGTGAGGCAGATGTTCCGAAAACAGCGTTCAGCACAAGGTACGGCCATTACAAATGGCCATGCCTTTCGGACTAACGAATGCTCCAGCTGCCTTCATGGATTTGATGAACAGAGTTTTCAAGAAACTCTAGGACCACTTTGTTATCGTCTTTATTGATGACATTCTCGTTTATACTAAAACAAAGAAAGAACACGATGAACATCTGAAAACGGTCTTAGGAATTTTACGGGACAAACAATCGTTCGCAACATTCAAGAAATGCGAATTTTGGCTGGAGCAAGTTAGCATTTATGGGACACATCATATCTGCTGGAATTCAAGTGGATCCCAGTAAGATTGAAGCCATAGATAATTGGCCAAGACTGACCACTCCCACTAATATTACGGAGCTTTCTCGGGCTTGCTGGATATTATCGGAGAGATTTTTCTAGTATTGCCTCGACGCTCACTAATCTGATGAAGAAGAATGTCCCATTCAAGTGGACGGAATCATGTGAGTAAAGTTTTCAAGAGTTGAAGAATCACGGCCACTACGGTTTTAACAATGCTTCGAAAAATGGCTTGGGATGCGTACTCATTCAGAGTTAGAAGGTTATAGCATATGCATCAGAATGACAAGAAATTTTTGGCAGCTCACCTCAACCAAATCATCGAAATCAGCTAGGAAGAAAGGTAGCTGAATTTTTCAACAACACATAAAATGTTTTCGAAAATATTCGAACATAAGTGGTTGGTTATTCAAGTTCGAGATTGAGGAATTTTTAACTATTTAGTTGTGATATTTGCTGATTGATGTCATGTGTTGCGTTTTAAACCCAATATATGGGTTCTTTTTGTATGAAAATCCATGCTGATGTGCTTAGGAGATTATTTGATCATTGTTGAAAGTGGAAAGAGATTTTCCAGAAAAATATAGGGGTTTTAATTTAGTTCTTCAGTTGTATGCGTTTACGAGTGGAAATAGAAATTTTTAGTGAAGTGTAGATTTTTAGTTCGCGGGCTGGGGGTTCGCGAATTGAGAGACAAAGTTCGGGTCGCAAAGTAGTTTCACGGGCTGAGAGTTCACGAAATGTGAGGGAGAGATATTTTGTGGGTCAGGATTCGGGCTTCTCGCAAGCCGCCGTGATTTCGAATGAGAGAGAGAGGGGAGAGAGAGAGAGAGAGAGAGAGAGAGAGAGAGCAGGTCGCGAACCTTTTTTTGCGGGCCTAAAGATAGTTCGCGAATTCTATTCTGTGAGAGGGAAGTTTTGCAAATCTTAGTGATTCGTGAAGTCATGTGCCGAGATGTAGTTCGCGAAGCCTATTCTAAGAGAGGAGAGTTTCGCGAGTTTAAGAAATCCTTGAATCCTCGAAGAAATGCACATATCGAAGCCCTAAGCTCTACATTAAACCCCAATGCTAAAAGATCAAACAAAACTTGCATGTTCGCTCGTTCTCTGTCTCGAAGCCCTAATTTGAAAGTTATCAAAACACCAAATCGAACAACGAAAAATAAAACTCTAATTTTAGCCGTAAACGCCAAATTCAAGTACTAATCAAGGAAATTAACATTGCCCAACTTGGAATCCTGGAAGAAATGCACCTATCAAAGCCCTAAGCTCTACATTTACCCCAAATGCCAAAGAAATAAAAAAAATAGAAAATTACAGTCGAAAATTGGTCTCTCTCTCTCTCTCTCTCTCTCTCTCATTCAATAGATTTGTTGGAAAATGAGAGCTTACATGTTCGCTCGTTCTTTGTCTCGTTGTCTACCTCGTTCTATCGTTCTCTCCCTCATTCTATCGTTCTCTGTCTTATTCGATCGTTCGCTGTCAATTTGAAAGGAAAGAGAAGAGTGTGGGTCTTCATCGGTTTTTTAGTAATATTGTTGTCTTATAAGGATAAAAATGTCCATTTTGTAGGTATTAGAGAGCTATCTGATTTAAAAGTTTGAAATGGGGAGTTTGATGATAAATGATTTGGACTGAGGGAGTTAGTTGATGGATAGTTTGAGGTATGGCGATTTATGTGTAGATTTGCATAGTAAGAGAGCATTTTACTAGATCATTTTAATTATTATTGGGCCAATTTTAGGTGGGAGATGGACATGTTATCAAACCACAAACATGTCAAAAAGAGCCATCATGAGTACAACAAATCAACACAATTATTTGTAAAAGAAACATCCATATATAACGTTTGATTATATTAGTATTTTCTGCGCACCCTATGTGCCTACATATTATATTGTGTTAATATTTTAATTTATTTTTAGAAGGTAAACATATAATATTAAGTTTTGATTTTCAGTTTAAATTGACTTTAGAGAATGAAATATATTTGAAAACTAGGATAAAAGAGTAACTATAATGATTAGAAATAAAAAAAAAATATATGAAAAAAAATCAAGTATGATACGATACACATCTTACAGTCTAGACGTTTAAATGAGCTTGGCGTACCTAATAGGTGGGTATAACCCAACTCCTACTGAACATGAGGCATAATTAATTCTTTCCTCCAGAAAAACTCAAATCCTTCCTAAACTTACCATTGTCAAAATATTAAGTGCAAATGATATTTTTAGCCCCCAATGTTTGAGACATGGGCGTTCTGGTCCACCATGGTTCGAGGTGCTACTTTTAATCCATGAGCATCAAAAAATATCATATATAGGGAAGGATTATCGACCTTGAAACTTAGTTACATTTTATGGGTAATGATGCTCACGTGCATTTTCGTTGAAGAAGATGATGAATTATGAGGTGTTAAGTCAAGTAAAAGGAAACTTCTTAGTGGAGAATCGAGCTGGCATTGGAGGAAGCTTCTTAGATTGAGGGAGAGATTCAGAGAAAGCTATGCGGGCAATAGATGGAAACAAGCAGTAGATGGGACATATTCTGTGCAATCGGGATATCAGTGGCTCAAAGGAGAATTACCAGTTTTCCCCTACCACAAAGCTGTTTGGAACAGAATTAATATCCCGAAACAGTCCTTTATCCTATGGCTGATCCTACAGAAAAGAGTGTTAACAGCTGACAGATTGCTAGCGTGGGGTGTGGACGTGGCTGATGGGAGATGTAAGCTCTGTGAAGCAGCAGATGAATCAGTGGAGCACTTATTTCTGCTGTGTTCATTCAGCAGACTAGTGTTGCTAAAAATTCAGTTATGGCTACACATGAGTAGCATGCCTCTATCGTTTGAAGACCTCTGTTGTTGGATGGAGTGTATGGGACGGAAAAGAAATGCACAATCTAGACTAACCGTGGCATGCTATACCTCTGCGATGTACCACATTTGGTGTGAAAGGAACCGTAGAAGGCATGATAAGGGAGCGAAGGATGCAGATCAGATTGCTACAATAATCAGACAAGAATTGAAGGGGCGCGTTCAGGGAGTTTCTATACAAAAAGACTGTTGCCAAATCAATGTTATATCAATTTATCTGTAATAGCTAGTAGAAAGTGGGCAAGGGTGTAAAATGTTCGATTGTGGTAAATGGAAAATTCCTTATACCAAAAAAAAAGTCAAGTAAAAGGAGATCATGTGCTCTCACGTGTTAAATTCCGCCTAAAATAGTGATTAAGTTGTTCGGGGAACCAAAACGATCCGGAATCGGTAACATTGGGGACTGAAAGTGGCACCTCAAAACATGATGGACCGAAAATGCTCATGCTACAAACATCAGGGTTATCACAAATATAATAATAAAAAATTATTGTCTCCACCTTAATTAATACCACTCATTTTTTTGATCCAACGCCAGTTCCAAAGCAGCGTGCACCAAAATAACTAATTACACGAGTTAAAACACGAACAACTCCATTAATAGCAAAGAACTCACATCCAAGTGAAGATAGAAATTAACGGCAAGATTTTTGTTTCTTCTTTTTCATTTATCTCTAGTTTCGTGAGTTGCATGTGATGATCAATTCTATGTGTATATGTGGCATATTTTAGGTCAAAGAGCTAGGATCAGATCCTCTGTCCCACTTTTTGGTGCCACTTTTTGTGTCGCTTTTCAAAAACATCACTAAACATTGTTCCGATTAGTGTTAAAACACCCGTAAATGACATTAGATCATAAATACTATTATACCAAATGCTAAAACACAAAAAATAAATCAATATAATGTACATTTTTCTATCGTACTTTTCAATATATCATATACTTTTCTCTATCATAATTATAGGTTTTATATAACTTTTTTTTTGTGTTCTAGCATTTGGTATAATAGTATTTATAATATACGGGTGTTTTAACACTAATCAGAAAAATGTTTAGTGATGTTTTTAAAATGGCACAAAAAGTGGCACAAAAAAAGTGAGAGAGGAGATCTGGTCCCCAAAGAGCTGAAGTTAAGGTGTGAAAGTCTGAAGCCAATTGTGTGAGCTTTGGGATTTCGATGATACATGAATTGGAAGATAAAGTGGATGTGGGTAAAGTGACTATCAGTCTAGACTATGCGTACTTATTATACGTTCAGTATGGACATGCTAAAAGATTTAGTGTTAGAACGGGCAATCAACGATATTTTAGAGGTTCAAATGATCTCCAAGCTAAAGAATTTGAGTGTTCTAGAGAAGGAGATAAAGATGAGAATAGTTCGAAGGATAGAATTCCATCTTACAAACTAGTGAATACTAGAACAAACTGTAAGGCACGTTTGAGCGTTGGTCGAGAAAAAGGAGGGAATTGGACTGTTACAATGTTTATCATCGAGCACAATCACGAAATGGTTGATCCTGATCAAACAGTGTTGAGATCATCACGTTGTATTTCAATCTTTCAAAAAGCAACGTCGGAGGCAATGGTTAATGCTGGAATTTCTATTGCAAATGTTGTTTTGTATATGGAAAAGGAAGCTCAAGGTCCTCAAAATCCCAGGTTTCTTAGAAGATGCATATAATTATCTTGGTACTCTGAAAAGGCATACAAAGGTAGACGATGGTGATGCATCTGCTTTGCTTCATTAATTTATCAATAAATTCAAACAACGACCACTTTTTTACTGGGATGAGCAGTTTGGAGATGTACTTTCAATCGACACGACATACGGATCAAACAGGTACAACTTAGTATGTGCTCCCTTTGTTGGTATAAATCATCATAAAAAAGAATGTGTTGTTCGGGTTAGCATTCTTGTCCGACGAGACTCGGGTTCCTTTGAATAGTTGTTTAGGACTTCTCCTAAATCGATGAATGGTAAACAACCGGACTCAGTATTCATTGTGTCAAAGTACGATGAACACGAATGTCGTTGATACTCTTTTCGAACTCACGTCATCGGTTATGTCGGTGGCATATTAATCAAGACGCGCCATCATAGTTTTGAAGTTTGAATGGTGATACGAATTTCAAGCAAATGTGGAACAAGTGGATGAGCCAATGCGAATCTGAAGAGGAGTTTGAGGGAATATGGAGAATCATGACAGGAACGTATGGTCTTGAAAACCACAAGTGGTTGAATGGCATGTACAAGCTACGACACATATGGTCTACTGCTTTTAATAGCAATATATTTTGTGGTTAACAAGCTACGTCTAGAAGTGAAGGAACTAACGCAATGTTGAAAAAGGCTGGTGATAGGACTAGCAATTTAAAGGATTTTGTGATGAATTATGAAAACATACAAATCAAATGGCGTGAAAAGGAAAGGGTCGAGGATACACGTTGTCTCCATCGAAAGCCTGCGATGATCATCCCATGTTGAATCAAGTTGCGGAACTATATACACTTACCATTTATAGGATGTTCGAGTTAGAGATGGTAGGTTCGTTAGCCACTATATTGCTGGATACAAATTCATCAAGTTCTAATGTTTATACGGAGATCATTGTTAATCTCTTAGCGAAAGCTCTAGCTCTAGATCCTCGTAAAGTGATATATGATAAGAATAGAGAACTTATGATTTGTAGTTTTCACAAGTTCGGAACTGTTGGAATACTATGCAAACATGCGTTGATGGTTTTAAACCATATGCATGTTCGTTTAGTCCCTGAAGTAGCTTTCTTACATCATGTGCCTCTCTTCAAGCTCAGCGCACTGCTCGAGCATACGTGCATGGCCTTCCATTGCCATTTGCATAGCCTCTTTGAGTTCCTCGCCGCATCTCTTTTCAGTGTCAAGATCTTGCTTTTGCTTTTGAGAAATTTATCGAGTCAATTCAAGTTCAATGCGAAGTTCTTCCACAAGGTTAATCCATTTACTTTCTGCTTCGGTCCACTTTCTCCGTTCTTGCTCGAGTATCTCCTCGACATCGTCAGCTGGTTGTGGAGTATCAGATAGCGCTGAAACATCTCTTGGCTTACAAGAAGTTAGCTGCAGAAGGTGTTGTTTTTCAGATGTTGTTGATGAAGAGTCCAGGTAATATTGGAGCTGAGTACGCAAGTTTTGTATTTCGTCCAATAAAAAACATCCCTCGCATCTAAATCGAAGAAATTTTGATATATCTCCAACTCTTTATTTGGCCTCGCGGGATTCTTAGCTGCTAAAATCTCCACCTGAAACAATGAGTTAAGTCTAGGGATTGCAAGTTCGTACAAAACATTGCAGTACTTTAAAGAGCGAACAACGTAGGATAGAAATGTCAGGAAAACGTTGATCAATTATGGGGCATCTGTTTGAGGATCTTCTCTAACTCGGCTCATCTACAACAAGGACACAGAAGCTATATTTCAATATGGATCATTTGTGCCTTTAAGAGCCATAATTTATGCCTTTAAGGATAGTTCTGATTTTGATTTGACTGTCTCTGTTGAGCCTAGAAAAACAGACGAAAAAGTTGTTGAATGCATTTCGTTAGAGGAGCGATAGCAGTCAAGGGGGAAGAAAAAGGTAACAACAACATGCGAGGCGGATTTACAATTTTGATTGTTAGCGTATATTTCCAAGAAACAAGGTCTTTACCACTCATTCCATAAAAAACCAGATTTACCATAAGAAGCAGTATACGCCTCTGCTTAGATCCAAAGATTGATGGGATGCATTTACACCCAGAAAAAAAGAATCATGGACGTACGCATGATAAAAAATTCATGATATTTTAGGGAAGTGCAGCACGATATGTCTCCGTAACAATAAGAAATCAGTACATCAAGTACAGAACGCAGTAATAGGACACATCATAAGGAGAACCAAATGAATAGGACAACACTCAAGAAAAAAGCTCGTGTAAAGAATCCATTCCGACATTTCCAAACAACAGATCAAAGAATCCTAGTCTACATCCCAATCCTGATTGTGTCGACATAATTGGGTCAAAGGGGTAGCTACATATGGCTTTGAAAGTCATATAAAGGACAAAGAAGAAAAGGTTGGCGACACATTCGTTTATTGTGTGCTATTATTTTCTATCGTTCACATGATCAATCAAGGCCTATAGATAGGCTATGGACGTTCAGTGAAAATGAGCATCCCACATAAGAAAGCCCACAGACGAAGAGAAGAGAGAGATCAGGGTGAGAAAAAAAAGGGAAAAATAATAGAGAGTTTGTTGGGTATTTTCTCCAACTATGAATTATCTGAGGAAGATCTTACGTGCTTCAATATGCATCAGCGGTGGGAAGTCAGTCTCTACACCACTTCTTGTTAATTTCAAGTTATCCTCCAGTATGAGTCCTAGCAGCAAAGAGAGAAGATGGAGATGTCTCGAGTACCATATGCATCAGCGGTGGGAAGTCTTATGTTCGCGATGATTTGTACACGGCCAGACATTGCACATGCAGTGGGAGTAGTAAGTCGGTACATGGCGAATCCGCGCAAAGAGCATTGGAGCGCGATGAAGAGCATCCTACGATATATTAGAGGAACCTCAGATGTTGCATTATGTTATGGAGGAGCAGACTTTACTGTCAGAGGGTATGTTGACTCTGATTATGCAGGTGATCTTGACAAGAGCAAATCTACCACAGGTTATGTGCTTACTCTTACTGGTGGAGCCGTAAGCTGGGTATCGAAGCTTCAGTCCGTTGTTGCGACGTCAACAACTGAAGCTAATATGTTGTAGCTACGCAGGCAAGTAAAGAGGTGGTATGGTTGAAAATGATCATGGAGGAAAAAAGAATATTCCTTTGTTCGGTGACAGTTAGAGTGCCTTGCATCTCGCAAGGAATCCAACTTTTCATTCCAGGTCAAAGCTCATACGAGTCCAGTATCACTTTGTTCGTAAGAAAGTGGAAGAGGGCACGGTAGATTTGCAAAAAATTCATACGAAAGATAACCTAGCAAATTATTTGATGAAGGTGGTCAACACTGACAAGTTCGTTGGGTGTCGTTCCTCGAGTGGCCTGGCGGAGACGTAAGCAACATGAAAGACAAGGAAGAAAAATTGGCGTGAAGATCCGGTTGGTCCTCAATCAAATCTTCAAGTGGGAGATTGTCGACATAATTGGGTCAAAGGGGTAGCTACATATGGCTTTGAAAAGTCATAGAAATGAGAAAGAAGAAAAGGTTGGCGACGCATTCGTTTATTGTGTGCTATTACTTTTCTATCGTTCACATGATCAATCAAGGCCTATAAATAGGCTACGAACGTTCGATGAAAGTGAGCATCCCATAGAAGAAAGCCCACAAACGGAGAGAAGAGAGAGATTAAGGTGAGATAAAAAAGAGGGAAAAATAATAGAGAGTTTGTCGGGTATTTTCTCCAACTATAAAGAGAGAGATTGAGAGTTTTCTCCTTTGTAGTACGAGAGGTTGTAACTCCATATTTTTGCTATAGTTGATTCTTCTTTCTTGCCCGTGGTTCTTTTACGCAGATTTGTTTGGGGGTTTTCCACGTTTAATCTCGGTGTCCATATTTTATCTTTAATTGCTCAAATATAAGCCGCGGTATTACTCGACCGAATTCGCTGCCACGCCAACAGATTGAACCCTCAAAATTACTCAAGTAATCCCGAAATGACAATGCTTACAAGAAAAGACACGTTACCAGAAGAGAAAAACCGCAGAGGAGAGCGATAGCTAGAAGAAAGATGGAGAGCCGACGATGAAATCGCCACGTGAAGTCTTGATGGTGCCATCGCTTTTGGTGTTGGGGATTTAGGGCTTTTGGATTGAGAAATGCTTCGTTGTTTACTGAAATCAAGGTTCTAAAATCGGGTTTTTGAACCAAGACCGAAAATTTTAATGGTTTAAGGTTTAGTTGTTTAATCGGTATAGAACCGGAATCATATCGGAGTAAAACCGGTATCTTCAGTATAATAATTATACACTTTATATATGAATTAATCAAATAATATGAAAAATTACATGTTTTTTTGAATTTTTTTAACTATAATTATATAAATTAAGGGATAAAATTAAATAAAAGTAAATTACGTTGGTTGTTATAAATTAATTGTATGTCAATTATTAAATATATGAGTTGTCGTCAAGTTTGAATAAAATAAAATAGTGAGCTAATAGGCAAATTATAAAATATAAAAATTAGGTTGTTAGGTCGATTCGAACACAAGCCCATTAAGTAAAATATTCACAACTTAACCACTAGACCAAACTAATTATTAATTTTCCTATTTTGTATAGTTTATTCAAACCAAATTTTTTGGTTTATTTTAAATTAAACAAAAAGACTGACCGGAACCGAACCGGATTTCAGATCGGTCCGGTCGGAACCGGCCGGTTCCGTCAGGTCGTGACAACCATGACTGAAACTAGAGGGACCTTACAATACGCGCCGTTCTATTCGTTTGAATAATTATTTTTCAATCCTCAAATGCTTTTGTACTTGAGATTTGTCCCATTGTACATTCAATTCATAAGTTCATGGGATGAAAATCTTAAACGTAAACACTTGAGGTACCTTTTACAATTACACTAACGTAAAACAAAACGGCGACGACTAGTCACTGTCTTGCGGCTGCCTGAAACCCCAAAACCTCTCAAGGAAATGCAAAAATCTTAAACGTACGTATCATAAACCAAACCTCATTTAGCATAGTAACTTCCGTGCTTTCTCTGTCTCAACTTGTATCGCTTCCTCGTAGATTGCAGGTACGTGCATCGATGCTAATATTTATGTTGAGTAAGCTCAAAGAAGAATAAATAATAAAAAGAGAATAGGATTCGAACCTATTCGAATTAAGAAAAAAAAGTTATACTAATTAGAATAGGGTAATAGTTATTGTTATGCGAATACAAATACAAAAAAATCCAGGAAGCCGCAGGAAACTTTGAAGAACACATCCGCCAAGAAAATCTAAGGAAATCTACTCCGCCGAAAAAAATTACTGCAAATGAAGAAAAATCTACCAAACAAGATCGGATCAAGGAAAATAGAAGATCAGATCAAGGAAAATATTTTGTGTGATTTTTCAGTGTCTTGTTGTAGCATTATAAAATTAGCGTGTCTGTCATTGTAAGAAAAGTGTAAGAGAAGTAAAAAAGAAAAAAAAAAGAGAGCAGAAAATCTGCTAGTTAAGAAATTCTCCTCCAAATACGTTTCTCCTTATTCTGACCTTACCCAGAAAAATATTAAGCCTTATATCGCGCTCATACATATCCATACTTAAAAATAACAAATTGGTATCAGAGCCATGCGTTTGGCAATATGTCCGTTCCACGCCTCACAAAGTCCAATAATGATAATTGGAGTATTCGGATGAAAGCACTGCTCGGTTCGCAAGGCGTATGGAATATCGTTAAAGACGGGTACTCCGAACCCGAAAAAACGGACGAGTACACGCCGGTCCAGATGAAGGCATTGGAGGGTTCTAGAAAATTAAATGACGATGCACTCACCTTCATATACAACGGCCTAGACGATGCCGACTTCGAAAAAATCAAGGGCGTAAAGAAATCGAAGGAAGCATGGGAAAAACTAGAGACAGCGTACAAAGGCGCCGACCGAGTAAAACAAGTACGGCTGCAAACTCTTCGTGGCGAATTCGAATAACGAGAATGAAGAACGGCGAAGGCGTGTCCGATTATATAACGAGAGTACAAACCATCTCGAATCAGTTGACGAGTAACGGTGAGGATCTAACGGAATCCCGAGTCGTCGAGAAAATTCTTCTCTCCCTGAAGGACGAGTACGAGAACGTGGTATGTGCGATTGAAGAATCCAAAAATCTCGAAGAAATGACGATCGACGAAATCTCGAATTCGCTCGAAGCTCACGAGCAACAGAAGAAAAAGAAAAAGCAGGAATCGATGGATGAGACTCTACAGACAAATTATCACTGAAAGAAGACAAGGCGGTATATACGCATCACGGCCGAGGTCGAGGGCGAGGTCAACGAGGAGGAGGTTCGGCCAAAATCCAGGCCGTGGATGAGGATACAAAATCCGGAACAACAACAAACGAGTAATCAAAATTGGAGAGGACGAGGTCGAGCTCAAGGATGAGGTGGTCGCTCGAATAGATCGAGCGTTGAATGCTACAACTGGGGAAAGCTCGGTGTTGGAGAATAGGTAAAAAGGAAAGCAGAATCAAAGGAAGATGACTCAAATGGCAAAGATCAAGCAATTAATCAAGATCAGTCAACCAAGATTATACTATGATTTGTAACGGCTATATACTTTATATAGATTAGTCAAGCCCTTTATAAAAGGCACGCTATGTACTGCAAAATAATTATTGAGAAATACTATCAAAGAAAGAAGGGGAATTTTCGGATCAAGCCCTAGTAAATAAGTTTATAAAGCATTCAGGCCCTGCCAGAGATACTATTAGTTTTAAGGACCAACTATTCGTAAATGGCAGAGTTTAGGACTAAAAGTAGGAATTGACGAAAATACCCTTTCTAATATACTGTAATACTAGTTATTTTCTGGCGACTTTCTGTTATCATGTTAGATTATATTGTTATTAGCGTCTAGTGAACTGTTATTTTCTATCCCGTATCTGTTACTACGATACAGAAAATTGTTACCAACAGAGAATATTTTACGAATGCCGTTTTTACAGTGAATCAAGCTCCGAAATTTCGAAGGCCCATTAACTAACCAATTTCGGCGTGTAAGATAGGCTGTATTGTGGTATTGATGAAGCAAGATGGAAGATTTGTAATAATTTTCATCTTTCAATTTAGGGTTCTAATATTCGAAAATAAGATGAAACGTTTAATAAAATATAATAGAAGAATAGATAATGCATACTGTTTTTTTTTTCTATAATTGGTGTATGCGACTTAAAATCAGTCCATGATTTGCTAATTCTCTTTTATGTACAATTGATGATGTATAATTAAGAAAAGAAATTATCAACCGACTATAAAAATATGGCCTTAGAAATATACTAAAGAACAATGTGTATTTTCAACCATCTTATCTTATCACGGATAAAAAAAAAACTTATGACTGTCGATATTGGTGGATCAGATACACGTCATCTTTCTCCGAGAATTAATATCATCTTTGAAAATGTTGGTCCTAATCTATCCAACTAAAACACATTTCTAGCATTTTAACCACGAAAATAATGGGAAGAATTTAACTTATCGTGGGGGCGTGCGTGCGTGTTCTTGAGAGGGGTTTGGAGCTTCTCTCACAAAAATTATATTCTTTGTATTTCTCACACACACAAGACACTTAACTATGTGTTAGGGTTTTAGTACTTATACCACATGTTGGTATATTGTACTTGGGCCCTTGTAAGCCCATTACAAATAAGCTCACTAGGCTTTACAAATAAAAGCCCATTTTACTTAAATAAAATTACAAGGCTTAGATAAAATAATTAATTGAACACAATAAAATATTCCTAACAATCTCCCCATTTGTGTTCAATTTGCAATTCAGCGCTGGTTATCTTCGTCTTGTAATCGTCCTGACTCCTCAAAGAATACGTATCAGAGTTACGTACGAGAAACCATTTGCATGCGTGTTCTTCTTCAATCACATCCTCATTTGTCTTGTCATGTGACCCTTCTTTAAAAGATCTTTAAGCTCATTGTCTCTTGAACTTCCCTTCTCTTAAGTGTTGAAAGCTGCTTGTTGGATCATCACTTTTTTGTGTTCGAACTCTCCCTTGGATAGTCACCACTTCTCCTGCATTTGATCAAGCTTTGGGTTGTGGATTTCTCTTTAAATTTGGAGAGGCATACACGAGTCGAATATTCTCTTTAGGTGTTCCAGCTCTCCCTTCACTTGTCGCAACTCCCCTTACTTTCAACCTTGTGCTGATATTGGGAGTTTTCTTTAAACTGAAGAGCTATACACGAATCAGCAGCTTTAATCTCTGAAGTCCGTGCTGAAGTTGTTGGTCGTATCTTGTCATTTGAGTCTGATCTCTGCGTTTGATAGTGGCACAACTCCCCTACATTTGCTCAACCTTGCATTGGGATTGGGGAGTTCTCTAAAGTTGATGAGATGTACTTGAGGTGGCAACTTCAGTCTTTGGAATCTGTGGTCTTCGCTGGATTCTTTGACGACGCTTGAGATTTAGCATTTTCTGATCTATCTTGCTCTTGAGTCGTGGTGTTGCTCCCATTTTGCTTTCGTAGCCCTCCCTCTGAAGATCGAGCTGGGGAGATCATCATGCGATGGGTAGATATGGGGCGTCATCTTTGGTAAGAAGATCGCGTTGTTGGGACAAGATAATGGAGTTGATTGGTGGTCACGAATACTCTAATTCTCGGTGTCAGATTCGTCATCTTCGAAGGAAGTTGTCTGGTTCGGCCTCGAAGAAGCTTATCTGGCTTCAAAAGAAGGTAGGCGTGGAGTGTGTTTTCTGACAATGTGTTTGGGCACCTTGAGATTATCCATTCAAATGCATGAGAGCCCGGCTTCAGAGTGGTTGGCGTGGCAAAAATAGTAGGTACTCAGGTTAGTCTTCTCCTTCACTGCAGTTGAAACATGGTGAATCTTCTTCTTCACGACACCAGATTCGTCATCGCCGAAGTAAGTTGTCTGGTCCGGCCTCGGCGAAGCTCGTCTGGCTCCCAAAGAAGGTGTACGTAGGGTGTGTTTTAAGTTGTGAATATGCTCCTTTGGAATGTAACGTTTG
Source organism: Craterostigma plantagineum (assembly GCA_027422505.1). Lineage (NCBI taxonomy): Eukaryota > Viridiplantae > Streptophyta > Magnoliopsida > Lamiales > Linderniaceae > Craterostigma > Craterostigma plantagineum. The sequence goes on from JAPQWV010000011.1 coordinate 24,553,714, forward strand.
GGTGCAGCAGTGCCCCGCTTCAGAGTGGTACGCTCGGCGGAAATTTGGTGGGTGGTCCGACCTATTTGTTTATACGTATCCCTTCTCCCCCTCATGGCGATTCGTGTCAACGAGATCGACATGCTTGTATAGGAGGCGAAGGAGGACACACACGACAGGTCGGTACGGGTAATAACCAGACGGAGCCACTAAGGCTATCCGTCGACACGAGTTCAGAGTTAAACTCTGAGACGCGGCCTGAGGATAGGGCTTGATAACCGGGGCCACTTAGGCATCCCGTTAACATCTATCTAGGAGCGTAGCTCGTAGACGATGGCCTAATTCCGTAGTTGTTTTGATGGTGCCACGGCAGGACTTCCTTCCGATCATCGAAGTATGTCTTGCAATGACATATCTACGGAAGTTCAGATCTGGTCACGAAGTCAAGATGAGAAAAACGGTGTATGTGTCCTAAAAATATATAAAACATTTAGATAGTGCAGACACCTAGACTCGATGTGTTCAAGAAAGTTCAGTGGTCTGGGGCTAGCTACCACTAAATTCAATATCTCCCGCTTCCAAGTGAAGCGGTGATAGCATACGTGGCTCCCCGTGATTTGATGAAACATCGGTCTTATGGGAGACCGATGAGTGGGTAAGGCTTGGTTGTGCATGCGCCATTGGACCAAATGAGGCGACTGCTATCCGTGAGCTAATAAAATTAGCACCGGTACCGATGGGGGTTGGTCCGAGTAATTTGTGAGCTAAGGGAATTTTGTATCTTCCTCTCTTCAGTCTTGTCAAGATTTTCCACATATGGGTAGCTTTATGAGTTTGAGATCGTCAGTAACACTGAGCTGTGTTCCGGGGTTAGGTTCAGTTTGGTCTGACTGAACCATGGGAACATGAAATCCATACGTCCGGTAAAAAATGATGTGTGCTGCTTGATTTTGGTCAGCAGTTCGGGCAGGTCGGTTGAGGTTATTCTCGAGTTAGCACTAGAAGCCACCGTCGCCTTGGATTTCTTGAACTCTCGAGAGTTGCTTGTTTTTGGTTGGAGTCCGTCTTGGAGATCGAAGTGCTTGAGGGGGCAGTTTCTTTCTTTGTTCTTCTTCGTCTTCTTTTTTTTCCACCTTTTTTTGCGTTTCTTTTCCTATTTATTATATATATATATATATATAATATATATATATGTATGTATGTATTATCGTATTAATAATGTAATAGTATATTATATATTATACTACGTATATATGTATATATATATATATTTTTTTTCAAACCATGCGTCTTAAAACTTAATACCTCCCCCTCAATAGATGCAACAAAAAAACTTATCAAATTTATCTTTCGAATCTCTTTCCTTAAGTTCAAGTATTTAAGTTCGCTCCCCCTCAAAATTTAATTATCTCTTCCTTTAACACAATAGGAGTTGCTTCTCTTTAAACATAAAGAGTTGCCCCCTCAAATTTAGCTCAATTAAAAAAAATGGTATTTATAAGTTGGCCACGGAATATGCGTTGTCTATTTCAAAATCTTGCAAGAACATGCATATTCAAAATGTACCATTTAAAAGATATAGGCATTTATCAATTCAGCGTATATGCATACGTAAAAGTTAAGCTTGAAAATTCTGTAAGTTGTATGCATAATGAAAATATACCTATTATAGAGTATTTATGTATTTCAGCTCATGTTTGCATGCAAAACTTTGAAATTTAAAGTCTTTTGAAGCATGCGTAACTATAATGTACCCTATTATTTTCAAGATAGGCAATTTGAAGTTTTAACATGGTATGCATGCAAAAATTACAAAAGGATGTATATAAAATTTACCTACGTTGGGTTGCTCGCATCCTAACCAGTCTATGCAGCAGTCCGAGATACCATACACGCTGGGAGGTGTGGTTGCTCGCATCTCTTACCAGTCATGCATGTGGAGCAACCCGAGATACCATGCATGCTGGGGGGTGTGGTTGTTCACTAGGTATTTTTGAAGAATTTTCAAAGTAAAATACCGAGTTTATAAAATTAGGAGTTCAAAGATGTGTGGTGCTGTTAGTTCGAAGATCTCAAAGTGTTGTGCCAAAATCCCATATGCGAAAATGATTTTCTAAGATGTATGTCTTCAAACGAATTTGAAGTCTTTGAGTCTCAAATTGGAATTTGGCTTGGCCCGCGAATTGAGCTATGGTTCTCGAACTGAGGAGGGTTCGTGAAACTTGAATTTTAATGACACGGGAACTGAACTTGCGAAACTCTAGTTCTTAAGATGGCCCGCGAAGCTTGATGATGTTATGGGCATGATTCGTGTACACGATTTTGGGAAAAGTGAAAATCGGGCGAATTTGGTATATATATATATATATATATAAGAGATGCACTGTAGCACGTTCGATCGATTGAGGAATCAGGTGATTGGAAGTATCCAGCGATTTGATAAATCGGGCGATTTTGAAGAATCGACGAGAGGTATTTTAACAAAGTGATTTTGTCGATTTCGAAATCGGGCAATTTTGATGAATCGGGCGATTTGACAATTCGGTCGATTCTAGTATTTGATGGAAAGTGATTGTGTCAGGTAATTTTGATAGATCAGATGAATTGAATCGATTGAGAAATCGAGCGAACTGAGGAATCGGACGATTTGAAGAATCGCTGAGGATATTTAGAAGTAGTTGAAATCGCCGAGAGATTAAGTTGAAATCGGGCGATTTTGAGAATGATCAAACTTTTATTTTTTTTTTATAAAAGACTTTGACTAAAAAAAAAATCAATAAAAGAAAATCTGAGTAAAATCACCCTAACACTGACATATGCGAGATTTTCAATTAATATGTAACACAAAGTTCAAAATTTTTTTTCCAAATTAAATGTCAAATCAACTTAGTTTTTCAAAGTCGATTTATGTGACGCAAAATCCAATAAGCAACGACGAAAGCATCACTTTCACTCGCGGCGCTGAGCTCTCAAGTCAAAGATCCGTCGATATCATTTATCATGTTTGTCGGGACTATTATGATTTCGTTGGTCGATTTACGCCTATAAATAGACACGATTCGAGCAGCACAGTAATACCATAACAAAAAAATCTAGCTGACGGAAATGAACTGGAATCAGAAGCAAGACGATGAAGAGAACGAGGAACATGCGGAGTTAAGGCGTCGTTTTAAACACAATTTAGATATGTTGGTGCTCGAGCTCTTTCTTCTTTCGTGTTTATCTGTTGCTTTAATGGCTGTTCTGTTTTGGGTCCTTACAAAGCGTACTGGCTTTTGAGAATGATCTATGTATTTTGGTGATGTAATTTTCATGATTTGTGTGATGAAAGTGGTTTTCGCATTTTGAAGGTGTTTTGCGTATTTGAGTTGGTAAGTGTTTTTTTTTGTTTTCCTTTTTTTCATTTGAAAGGATGTACGAATCGTTTAAAGACTAGTTCGCGAAACACATCTACTCCCCCTCAATATTTGAAGTTTGGGAATTTGAACCTCAAAGATAAAAACTTAAAGCAAAGAAATATTTTAATAAATAAAAATATTTCCCCGATTCTTAAGTTCGGGCGATTCAAAAGTTGCAAAGGAAGTTTCGAGCGATGATCAGTTTTGGGCGATTCATAGGCTCGGTCAATTAATTAAAAATAAAATCCAAAGCAGTACCGAGCGATTCTTAGTTCTCCGAGAAAAACATAAATTAATTTGAAATTTCAGTTCAAAATTTTATAAAGGTAAAATTGACGAAATATTTCAATTTCGAGCGATGATCAGTTTCGGGCGATTCATAGGCTCGGTCAATTAATTAAAACTAAAATCCAAAGCAGTTCCGAGCGATTCTTAGTTCTCCGAGAAATACATAAATTAATTTGAAATTTCAGTTCAAAATTTTATTAAGGTAAAATTGACGAAATATTTCAAAACCTCCCCCTAACTTAATTGATTTTGTAAATTACTTAATCATGTAAACTAGGATTGAAAATGTTTTTAAGAATAAAATGCAGTTCTTCCTAGATTTTACTAACATAGTAGGTATGTTATTCATTTGAGCACATATGCATATTGAAAATACAGTGAACTACAAACAAGTAATTTTATGCATATTTAGAATTTACCAAATTTGTCAGTGTGGTTTTAGCTGTCCGCATCCCATTCCTTAATCACGTATGTGGGGCTGCTTCAGGTACCATACGTGAGGGATAATCGTGGTTACTCGCGTCGCCAACCAGTCACAGGTGTGGAGTAACCATCTCTATGTACCTACCCATGCTGGAAACTGCAAAACATCTCAAGCAGATTTTGGTACCCATCTAAGAATGGGTCCTTTCGTATTAGATCTAGAGTTTATGCATGCGTCTTTCATAGATTTATGTCCTAAGTCAACTTTAGGTTTATCTATAGCGTTAATTGTTGATTTAGGAACCCAAATCTTTCTAATTCCTAAGGGATAACAAAGGCTGGTGCTTGCCTAAGTTCTTGTTTTGTAATCCAGATTTTCTTAATTCCCAAAACTTTAGCTTTAGCTTCAGTCTTAGGGTGCTTTGACTGGATGCTTTTGTGATCTTCTCGTTTGTCAAGTTTAGAACTGGACTTGGGAGACGAATGAGCAGGCTTTGTCTTTCTGTTCGTTTGAATCTTCTCCTTTTGAGTTTGTGAGCCTGACTTAGCAAAGAAGCGTTCGTCGTTCTTGATTGTATGTGCATTTGCTAATCTAAAACGAGAATTTAAGGCAAGTGCATCATCATAAGAATAGTGGAAGTTAGAGAGAATAGATGTCCGTACAGGTTCAGAAAATGAAATCGATGGAGATGTGGCAATTTTAGATTTAGCTTGTGACAGATGCATACTATGCGAATTTGAACTTGATGCTCTAAATTTAATTGCCTCATTTTTAGAAGAAGGGCACAATTGTTAAATAATAGGTCGTCTCCTGTGGCTATCTCCTTTCCTTTCATTCTGTTTAAAAGTTTACCTGTAGGTGCATGCGATGATAAGTTGGTACGCATTGATTTTCTCGATGCATTCTGCTTCCTTAATGTCCTAGGGTTGGTTAGAGTTTCTATTTTAGACTCAGCTAGAGACATTTGTGGAGACGCTGAAGCTATAATGTTATTGATTTGTTTTTCGAGCGAGGAAATTACTGTCAATAGCACGTCATTTTCTAACTGAAAAACAATTTTTTCGGACTCTAGGGTCGAGCGCAAGTCATAGATTTCCTTAATAACTGCTGGTATATATGCACTAGAGGGCCTGGATTGTGCTAAGTCACGGGACGTCTTGTCGGCAGTGATTGGTGTTGAAGGGGGAATAAGAGCATCTAAATAGTCATCAGACAAAGGTATTTCCCTTGTCTTGTCACTGTTATTCAGTTCATCATAGTCAAAAGAAATTTCCGCCCTGTCCTCTCTATGTCTCTTCTTCTTCTCTAATGCATCGGATGCAGATGAGTTAGTAAAGGGCATAAGTCTAGGCATATTTAATCCTAGGAAGCTGACGTCATACAGAGGTAGAGGTTTTTTAACCGGAATGGAGTTTGGATTAAATCCTAATCCTTCACGTGGATTATAAAACTCTATGTCTCTAGGCTTATTCAAGAATATTGTTCTATCTGTTTGTCCTCTTTTTGTTAGGAGGTCCTCTAGCTTTTTAATCCTAGCATACAGTTTTACACGTTCTTTATTCAGGAGATCGAACTCGCATGATTGATTCGCTCGTCGATGCAAGTTGTCAATTTAGCGTTTAGCTCGCTAACCTGTGTCTTCAACTTTACTATTTCAGCATCGCGACTGTCAATTTTTGATTGCGCTACTTCCAGCAGGCAATCAAGATTACTCATCTCTTGAAGCTGCCTGAACAGACATTGATAATTGTTGTCAAACCGAGCTTGCAAGTCGTTGATTATCCTCTCGTGATCAACACATTTGCTTGTTGTTTGCTCGTAGTTTGAGACTTTGTTAGTTAAGTCAATGACTTTTGACGCTGATTCAGCTAAATTGGCTTCGGAATTAGCTAAGCTAGTTTCTAGTCTATCTACCTTTTCACGTGTCATATCTAGATCGACTATAGTCTTAGCTAGTTCATTTTCTACTGACCTAAACTTGCTATGAAGAGCCGTAAATGTTTCTTGGAGTTCGAAATACAAAAGGGGGTCAATAGATTCTACCTCCCTTTCTGAAGACGCTTCCTCGTTTTTACCACCATCGACTGCTTCCATGTCATTCGGCTCCAATTTATCTCCTTTCACCAGGGTTATTTTGGCTATACTCTCTTGCTCGCTTTCAGATGTTTCATCGAGCCAGCTGTCTTGTTCTCCCATCAAGCCCAGTCCATCTTCTGTTTTAATCTGTCGTAATTTTCTAGAGTAGTACTCTTCACCCTTCTTTTTGGGTAGGAAGCAGTCTATAGCCGTGTGCCCAGGTTTGCTGCAGTTATAGCATTTGATTGGCTCGGCGCCTTTCTTACTATGGGAGTTGTGGAAGGGTGCCATTGATTGATTCGAAGTTTTAAGAATTTAAGCGTTGAATTCTTTTTTTTTTGTCTACACCCGAAGACTGTGTGATGATTTCGAAACTTCGAGAAAATGTCAAGTCTTTTTCTATAATATGCTTGAATGTTCTAAGTAGATCGTTGGATATGTGATCGTTGACACGTTTGTGGATTTGCTTTCAAAATTTTACAAGGACGTCGTTTCACCGATAAATTTGGACCTGGAAAATATATTAAGAAAATTTTCGAAAAAAGGCCTAAAACAGACTGTAACTGTTGGGTTCAATTTTCCTTTTTTTTATTTTTATTTTTATTTTATTTTACTTATTATTATTTTTTTTTTTGTGATCAAGAGTGTTTAAGTGTGAATTTCAAAGGGTGATTTAGTGAGAATTGGATTTCCCGATTAAATTTTTTTGAATGATGAAGATTTCTTTTTTTTTTTTACTAAAATTATAAGTTCTGAAATCGATAGCAAAAATCGGCGAATTTGCAAAGTGAAGATTCACCGAATTTAATTCGGGCGAATTGCTGTTCAAAGAGGATCAGAATCGGGCGATTGTTTGTCAAAGGACTGAAATTCGCCGAGAGTCTCAAATCGGGTGATTTGCAAATTCTAGCTACAGTACCAAATCGTGTGATTCAGCGATTCGTATTCCTACAATGAATTTACTGAAATCGGCCGATTTGCTCTATGAGGAACAAGTGAACTATTTATTAAAATCGTGCGATTTAGTGCGTGGAATTGAATTCGCTACAGTTGATTAGCTACAGTGAAATCGCTACAGTAATCGGGCGCTAAAGTAAACTTTGCTACAGTGAAATCGGGCGATTTTGCTATTTGCTACAGTGAATCGTCCGATTGAAATTGCTACAGTGAAATCGGGCGATTTTGCTACAGGGCGAATTTGCTACGGTGCAATCGTCTGATTTGAAATTGCTACAGTAATCGGGCGAATTGCTACAGTAATCGGTGAAATTTGAAATCGCTACAGTGAAATGGATGATTTGCTACAGTAATCGGGCGAATTGCTACAGTAATCGGGCGAAATATGAAATCGCTACAGTGAAATCGGGCGATTTGCTACAGTAACCAGCGAATTTGCTACAGTAAATCGTGCGAATTGCTACAGTGATTTTTGTGAAACTCGTTTGCAATCGGACAAGTTGCTATAGTAACGCGCGACTTGATGCTACAGTGAATCGGGCACTTGTTGCTACAGTAATCGCGCGACTTGTTGCTACAGTGACCAATTCAAATCGGACGCTACAGTGATTTGCTACAGTAATCCGAAATCGGGCGACTTGTTCATCTACCCGATTCTGGATTGAAAACTGACGAAAAACAGATCCGATTCTACCAAAAACTCACCCAAATCAACTGAAAAGTGTCGGGTAATCACTTCAAATCACTCGAAAACACCCTAGTTAGTTCTTGAGCTTGTAAAATCAGGAAAATCAACTCAAAAAACTCAAGAACGAGGCAGAAATTCGAACTAAAAAAATACCCAAAAAAATTCAAAAACTTGCTCAAATCCTAACGTGTTTGCTCTGATACCACTTGTTGGTCCTAATCTATCCAACTAAAACACATTTCTAGCATTTTAACCACGAAAATAATGGGAAGAATTTAACTTATCGTGGGGGCGTGCGTGCGTGTTCTTGAGAGGGGTTTGGAGCTTCTCTCACAAAAATTATTTTCTTTGTATTTCTCACACACACAAGACACTTAACTATGTGTTAGGGTTTTAGTACTTATACCACATGTTGGTATATTGTACTTGGGCCCTTGTAAGCCCATTACAAATAAGCTCACTAGGCTTTACAAATAAAAGCCCATTTTACTTAAATAAAATTACAAGGCTTAGATAAAATAATTAATTGAACACAATAAAATATTCCTAACAGAAAAATTTAACTATGTCAAGCGTGATCACAAATCTAAACGGCCACATGATTGTTGTTTCTTCGGTTGCGGTTTGGCCGGCGCCAGATAGAACTTCGAATTAGTGATTTGTAGCAATAGTCGTCTAGAACGTAGTCAGAAGATGGAGTGTTACTCTCAAACACATGTACAGAGCGTGAGGACCCAGTACACGAAAATTGCTAATGCGAGTCCAAGTAAGCACCACATAATGAACACTTCGAGCATGACTTTGTCGAGATTATCCATGACAGTGAACATCGTAGAATCAGTCGAGTCGTGTGTTGGACACACTGTCCGGAAGACGAAATCGTCCCGATATACAGTGCTTTCGGTTAGCAGTGATCCTCCCCAAGATACAATGACTTCTAGCTCGTAATCGCAGCACAACGATTCGATTTTTCCGACGAATCGTATTGGAAATCGATTTTTGTTTTGCTTCGGGAAATTGGGGAGTTTGGAGAGTGATATACAAATTTCGTGGGTTGGAGTTAATAAATTTTCCAACTCATATGGGGTCTATTACAGATTTCATCTCGCATGGGGCTTAATTGCAAATCCATGAAGTTGTTGGACTGCTTCTGTTATTTTGACTTTCAGGGATTTAATCTTCCAGGGATTTGAATGCAATATTTCACAACTTCTGGACCGTCGGTTAATTTGACAGCCCGAGTTTGACCGACCGACAGGCCCGATTATCCGACCTGTCCCACAGGCAACTCGACCGAAAGTTCCCAGGGTTCCGAAAGATATAAGATATTCGAGGAATCAGCCCGACCTTCTGCATGCATAGGATTCTGATGGAAAACGAGTTCAAGCCTGTGGTGCAACATCAAAGGCGTCTAAACCCGAACATGAGGGAGGTAGTAAAAGCAGAGGTAATAAAACTACTTGATGCGGGAGTCATATACCCAATCTCAGACAGCGCATGGGTAAGCCCAGTTCAAGTGGTGCTGAAGAAGGGAGGAATGGCGGTGGTAACCAATGAGAAAAACGAACTCATTCCAACGAGGACCATTACAGGGTGGCGAGTGTGCATTGATTACCGGAAATTGAACGACGCGACGCGAAAAGATCACTTTCCCTTACCGTTCATTGATCAAGTGCTTGAGCATTTATCTGGTCATAATTTTGTTTTTATTTTCTTGATGGCCTTTCAGGTTACTTGCAGATCCCGATCGCACTAGAAGATCAAGAGAAAACGACTTTTACGTGCCCGTTTGGAACCTTTGCATATCGGCGGATGCCTTTCGGACTGTGTAATGCCCCGGCTACCTTCCAACGGCGCATGATGGCCATTTTCGACAAATTAATCGGTAAAGGAATGGAGGTATTCATGGATGACTTTTCGATTTTTGGTAACTCATTTGAAGTATGTCTTTCCAATCTTAAGGCAGTACTTAAACGATGCGTGGAAACGAACCTTGTGTTAAACTGGGAAAAATGTCATTTTATGGTTGAAAAGGTATCATTTTAGGTCGTAAGATATCGACTAGAGGAATTGACGTAGATAGAGCAAAAATAGAAACCATTGAACGAGTTCCTCCACCCTCTTCGGTAAAAGCTGTTAGAAGTTTCTTAGGACATGTTGGTTTTTATCGTAGATTTATTAACGATTTTTCTAAAATTGCTAGACCTTTAACTCGCTTGCTAGAAAAAGATGTGTCTTATGAGTTTACGATCGATTGTATGAATTCTTTTACTCTACTCAAGGATAAGCTTATTAATGCTCCTGTCATGGTAGCCCGGATTGGACGCTACAATTCGAACTAATATGCGACGCCAGTGATTTTGCAGCAGGTGCTGTTTTGGGGCAGCGACGGGAAAAATATTTCCAGCCGATACACTACGCAAGCAAGACTTTAAATGAGTCGCAATCGAACTATACTTCCACTGAGAAGGAATTGCTTGCAGTCGTGTTTGCAATCGACAAGTTCCGTCAAGATCTTATCCTATCGAAGGTCATCATCTACACGGATCATTCAGCCATTAAGCATCTCTTTTCAAAGCCAGACGCAAAGCCAAGGCTGATCTGATGGATTCTACTACTCTAAGAGTTTGACATGGAGTTTCGCGACCAAAAGGGAACGGATAATCTTGTTGCAGAACACTTGTCGAGACTAGAAGAGGCACCCCATCCCGACGAACACCTTTACGCTATACATGAGGTACCTGATGAACTTCCATGGTATGCCGATATTGCTAATTATCTTGTAGCTAGGATTTTACCAAGGGGATACACGGTCACCAGAGGAATAAATTCTTCTCGGACTTGAAGTATTACTTTTGGGATGATCCTTATCTATTTAGGATCTGTGTGGATAACATAATCAGGCGATGCGTAACCTTCCCCAAAAACAACCGATATCTTGGGACATTGCCACACGGACCGTGCGGAGGCCATTATTGAGGCAACCGAACCGCAGAAAAGGTATTAGAATGTGGATTCTACTTGCCCACAATTTTCAAGCGCAAAGGTATGTAGAAATGTGCGATAGGTGCCAAATGGACAGGTAATATCTCTAAGCGCAATGAAATGCCTCAGAATTTCTTTCTTGTATGTGAAATATTTGACGTATGGAGCATCGATTTTATGGGTCCGTTTCCGACATCTTTCAAAAATCGATATATCCTAGTAGAAGTCGACTATGTGTCAAAATGGGTGGAAGCGCAAGCTCTGTCGACTAATGATGCTAGGGTAGTCGTTAAATTTTTAAAACCTTTTTTTTTCACGATTTGGCTCACCTCGTTGCATTATTAGCGATAAAGGTACGCATTTATGTAGCACTCAATTTGCAAGGACGCTCGAAAAATATGGCGTTAAACATAGTGTTACCACTGCGTACCATCCTCAAGCGAGCGGCCAAGCGGAAGTCGTAAATAGGGAGCTGAAGCGTATACTCGGAAAGTTCGTGGAACACCATAGGCGAGATTGACCAAACAAGGTAAACGACGCATTATGGGCATATCGGACAGCATAGAAGACACCTATCGGATCCACACCTTATAGACTTGTTTACGGAAAATCTTGTGATTTACCCGTCGAGCTTGAACACAAGGCGTATTGGGCTCTAAAAAAGCTAAATTTTGATTTGAATCTTGTAGGTGAAAAAACGAAACTTGCAAATCAACGAGCTCGATGAGTGGCGTCAGATGGCGTACGAAAATACTCGCCTCTACAAGGAGCGTACGAAGCTCTATCATGATCGTAAAATCATGAAACGGGAATTTCAAGAAGGCGATCGGGTTTTGCTTTACAACTCGTGCCTACGGCTGTTTCTCGGTAAACTGAAATCGAGATGGCCTGGACCACTCACGGTGACCCTAGCATTCCCGTACGGAACTGTCGAGATCACACATCCGGAGAAGGGGACCTTCAAGGTGAACGGGCACCGACTCAAGCATTACATGGCGGTGACATCGAGGCACTCGGGAGGGAAATTATTCACCTCCTCAACACCACCCATAGCTATACCACCAACGATGTTTAGCTAAAAGACATTAAAGAAACCGCTACTTGGGAGGCACCCCAAAGATATCCTATGTTTTTCTTTATTTCTATGCGCACTTTTAGTTTTTATGATTTCATTTTTCAACGATCGCAAGGAATTCAAAATCTCAAGTGTGGGAGGAGCTGTACAAAGCATGCACATCGGACTATTCAGGGAAGTTCGCTTATCTTTCTATTTCCTCTTCCGTATGTTACATAGGGCAACATAAATCTTAAGTGTGGGGAGGGGAATTTCTTAGGGGAACATGATATATTGTGTGCATATTTGATATTTGGCATAAATGTTTTCCGAAAGTTTTGCATGAACGTTTTTTCGAAAATTATGTACTTATCATGAAGGGATGACTTCATGTTAGAAATCTTGCGAGTAGTTAGGATACATATGCGTAGTCTACTTCTCTCTTACATGATTAACTTGGCGATACTTGAGAGATTCGTACACATAACCCTATTTTTGTGAGATTTTTGAGCCTACGAGCTTTTCGCTCATTTCTTTGGTTGTGTGAATCATGCTTAATTTATTTCTCTTCGGAACTTGCTTGTGTATTACGTTTGAAACTACTTAAAGTGTGTTTGCGTGAAAATGAGGAAGGCATTAGGAATTAAGTCCATAGCCAAAGTATCCAACCACGATAGGCCCCCGTAGTTATCCACTTTGAGCTTGAGCCTTTTATTTGGGAAAACCGGATTACAAATTACCGACCCTGATTAAGCCTTCAGACATAAACCCATTGGAACGATATTAGAAGTGGAAGTTGAATGCCGGACTTAGGAAGCGCAACCCGTCATAAACCTTTTCTGAGCTGAGTGTAAAAAAAGAGCAGAGATTAAAAAAAGAGAGAGAAGAATGGAAAATATAGAAGAGAAAAAAAGAGAGAAGAAAAGAAGAAAAACAATGAAATATATATATATATATATATATATATATATATATATTGACTAAGAACCATTAGTCCGATAATCTTTCACTCTCAAAATCCGTATTACCTATTTCCTAGATCAAGAAGTTGAAAGAAGAAGGGCCTGGTGAAAAACGACGAATGCAAAAGAACGGAAGTAATGAGCAAGAAAGACGGATTTTTTTTTGGCGCAATCGAGATAATGCATGATTCCGACACGACTATAGCTCATATCCTTTTTACACTTATTCCTTTCATATCTTACATATCTCAGCCATATTATAACCCGGTAAAGACCTTCCGATTCACGCTGATCACTGAAAGGGGTAGATTTACGAATTGCTTGCAAGCTTATGGTAGAGACTAGGTTAATGCATGAGCCGAGAGATTTCACAGACGTATCAGCCCATACACCGAGTGATTTGAGTGAATCCTAGTGAGGTACGAATTTCAATAAGTGTTGCTAAGGAAATCGTGCAGTTAGTCGTTTGACTTAGATATGTCTTCCGAGTTTACTTGCATTATCTCCTACATGTTTTAGTTCTTGATTGGTGCGTTGCATGATTTTATCCTTTTCCATGTTTTTATTTGCTTGAGGCAAGCAAAAGTTTAAGTCTGGGAGGTTTGATAAATGAATGTTTGGCTATACTTTACACCCCGTAAAAGCACATTACAGGTGGTGATTTATCTGAAATTCATGAAATATCATACGTTTACGTTTATGCATTACTTTCAACAGCTATTACGAAGAACGACTACAACCGGGAAGTTTCGGGCTGGATCAAATTTGAGGAACCGTAAAGCAAAATTTTGGACCAAAAACCAAGTGTGCCCATACAAGAGAAAAAGAAGAAAAGCCCAAAGCCCACTAAGCCCAAGCCCATGTAGGAATATGAGATAATAAATACAATATACACATACAACACACACAGACGAAACGACAAAAAAGAAGAAGGAAGAAAAAAATGGGACAAGCCGCTCAAGCCACCCGAGATCGCGACATTAGCACACACTCTCAACAAGCACAAGGCTCAAGGAATATATGAGGATCTTACGCATGCTTGAGCTGCAAAATGAAGAATTGATGTTACATCAAACATCTATAAAAGGGCGTTAATATTCATTAAGCTGGAGGACTCACGTAACCTTTGCTCCCTACAACCCAAGGCACACACCTCAAGCAACCACCTCCACTTCACGCACGTTACTCACCTTACACCAAAAAACCCACAGTATTCATTCACTAAAGGAAGTAGCTCACGGCAGAGGCGTCGAAGGGAAAACCATCAAAGCAAGGACCTCTCCGAAGCAAGCTGCTTGGGTTGCGACGGGCTGCCGGCGTAGGAGGAGCAATGAACGGGCAGTGCAAGGGACTCGTAAGAAAAGAAAAGCTGAGACGCTCGCCACCTGTTCGACGAAATTTCTCAACAAAGAATTAACCGCGTAGCCGAAATTCACGGAAGAAATATGTTTTCTCTTTGTCATTTATGCTCCTCGTGTTAATTTTTCATATGAGTGGTTAAATCCCGTAGTATTTGAGATTAGATGAACCCTATCGAGATCGTACGTATGTTGAACGTATTATTGATATGCTTTTTATTATGACTCGGTTACGATTTATACTTTGATTATGTCTATGTGCTACGCTCGAGAGAGGGGCGACGATTAGATTACTCGTAGACGAGCGAAATAAACTCATCTCTAGGGATAGGTTGAGCTACCCCACCGGATTAGAGTCAAATCTAATAGCGGGATTCATCGTTATTTATTGCGCTCTGCGATTAAGTATGTTAGGGAAGTTTGCCCAGCTATTTAAGACGTAGATTAGTTGTTACGAGTCGAAGCAAGTAAGCCAAGTTTCGCCCAATTGTAGAAACTCGTATACATACCATAGGAATCCTCACGGTCTAATAATTAGATAAAATATATACCTTGTTTGTCGTTCGATCGAGCTAGGGGGATTCGAATTCTCAAATACGTTCGCTTTTATAAATCGCCCCAACCCTGTTGTCGTTATTTTATGAGATTTTTATTTGTGTGTTAATCGTGTATTTAGTATATCGTTATTTTTAGTTTTATCAAACCCAAATTATTTATTAGGATATTTAAACGATGTTTGTCTAAAGTATATAGTCCTTTGGGTCCGATACATTCGTTTTATTTTATTACACGTTCCGCTCGATCAACGACTAATGGCTTCCCGATTTAATTAAATTTGAGACTACTTTTTATAAGTGGGTTATTACCCACTTTAGGCCCAATGGCCCATTAGCCGACTGAAAAACCACCAAACCCCCACATGAATGGAAATTAATACAAATGTTATGCATGCTGACTCTTGCAAGAAAAACTCGACGACCCGTCAACCCATTGAGACAGGTAGCTTGTGGCTTTGAACCTTCCCTAGTGAAACACAATCGAATTTACTCGTTGTTCAGTGAACATGATGTCTTGAACTGACAGCTCGTGTAAATTAAGACAACAGCTTGCATACAATGACGAATCTAATTTCTTTCGATTCTCACGTTGTGTCAATTTCGGCCTTGGACCATATCTTAGATTCATAAGTGTTACTATTGAAGCGGCCCCACTTCTCATCAGGTAGCCATCATTAATACGGGTGAATAGGTGTCGAAGAAAATGGCACCCCTCCTTTTGGGATATCCTTTGGCTATTGAACGAGCCTTATATTTCTCGATTGATCCATCAGTTTTATATTCCTTTTAAGGACACATTTGCATCCCAAAGGTTTACACCCTTTTGGGAGATCTACTAACTCCCAAGTGTGATTCTGCATGATGGACTCAATTTCGTTATTTAGAGCGTCTTTCCAGAACGGAGCTTCTGGATTCGACATAGCTTTTTGCGATGTTCGAGTTTTGCCATCTAAAAACATTTTATGTTAGGAAATCATGCCCAAACGATTTGGCCGCTTCTTACGTTTACATTGTTGTGGTTCCACAGCTACTGGAGGAGAACTTTCAACGGTTTCTAGAGTTCTCTTTCCAGAACTTATTTCATTTCTTTCCTTCTTAGGAAAGATGTCCTTGAAAAATACAACATTTCTTGATTCAATAATCATCCCAACGTTCATGTCCGGAATTTCTGACTTATGCACCAAAAATCTGTACGCATTACTATTATCCGCATATCCAATGAATCGAATAGTGACCTTGTCCAGCTGATAAACGTCTAGTAATACGTTTATTGTACTAGTTATTTGGGTCATAATATAGTATTCTTCATTGTTTCATGCATTTATATGCTCTATTTACACCTCTTTGCACATTGTAGGAACTTAGGATGTCTACCGAGCGAAAAAGGGCGAAAAAGGAGAGAAACCAAGACAAAACGGACATGTTACGATGCTGACAGGAAAACGTCACGGTCGTGACACATTATGCACCAGGCCACGACTATTGTGCGAAGCCCAGATTCAACACAGTCACGGCCATGACACTTCTTGCACCAGGCCGTGATCCAAAGCAGCAGCAGCATTAAAAATCATATATCCCAATCTGGACCTCAGATTGAGAATCCATTTGGCCTGAATCAATATGAAAGAGTCTTCTATCTATGGTTAAAGTTCCATGTCAATTGGACATCTTTTACCCCTCCATCTGAGAGAAATACGAAACTGTCACAAGACTGTTGAAACTGTCACGGCCGTGACACTACTGCACGAGGCCGTGACGCATGGCAGTGAGCTCATTTTGTGCCTCGACAGTGTCATGGCCATGAAGGACCATGTCCCAGGCCGTGAAGGTGTCGAATTTCAGTATAAAAGCCCAATTTCGACTCATTTAAAGGGTACACCTACCAGATATCAACCCTAATCCATCAGGAGACGAAAAAGAGCATTGGAGAACAAGGAATTGCATCCCAAAGCGCAAGAAACGGAGCAACAACGAATTCCATGGAGAATTGAACGAAGAACGAGATCCTTCCACGAGACCATCTCAGACCCACCAATAGGAAAGATCATGAGTTCTTCACCCTTATCTTATATTCCTTTCGTTGTTTCTCGTCAATTATGGGTAGCTATTTCCCTTACGTGTTTGAGAGTAGATGAACGCTAGGTTATTTCGTAGTTAAGACATATGATTATCGTGCCTCATGTTTAGGATTATTTATCTATCTATGAAGTTGTTTCGTCACTTTAATATATCTATGTGTTAAAGTGATCGTGCGGAAATCGTTTAGGGCGACAGCTAAACAACGATTAGGCCGTTCGTAGAAGATAGGATTCGTGTATAGGGCGAAAGCAAATACTCGATCCTCGCCGTTAGTAATTACTGAATTTTAGATCCCCGCGAGGGTTTAGGGCAACAGCAAACTCGTGAGCGGATAGGAAATTACTGCGATCTAGTCAGAATCACATAGGAGCGATTTTATTGTCTTGACCGATAGTACCTAGTGGGATTCGAATCTCGTGCACATCTTTATCATCCGAAGGTACTCTCACAAGTTTTAGTAGCGTTCTTTGAATCTCTCATTGCCTTAGGATCAATCTGATAGGATAGTTCGTAGTAAAGACAACTGGCGTATATTATTAGGCTATATATCGAGTCGATAGGTTATTACTAGTAATTAGTTTATTCCTCGTGTTCGATACTCGTTTACTCACCTTACTGCACTACAAACGATAGGTTCACCGCCTACGCACGATTCGTTTATATTATCACTTGTCGCACTTGCAAATTATGTTAGCACACCACGTGTCGATCGCGGGCCAAAAAAGAACTAAAAATATTTATTTCAAGTTGTCCTTTCCCCCCAGCAATTTGCGCTATAAGCGACACAAGTAAACAATCAATCACTTGAGAATCAAAATACTGAAGAAACGAAAGACAAAATGGGTTCACATCAAACCAGTACACATATATTGAGCGGATGATACGTGTACTGTCTTCAACGTGGCAATCACCAATTTTTTAGGATATTTAACTTAGCTAACGTCATATCTCAATATACTTATTACGTATGGTGTATATTATCAAATTACTCATATAGTTCTACTAATATAGACTACACGTGAACGGAAAAAACCTAAATACGTACGTACCTTATCTTCTAACTTGTAGAAGGTGTTGATAGAACGAAATCAGCCTCTTCCAAGAAATTAAACTGATCCAATACCATCTCAAAGTACGCCGGGTAAGATCCATGCACATAACTAAACGAAGGCATATCATACGCCTCGAGCGGGGGCAAACCGGGGAATTTCAAACGTAGGTCACCGAACAAGATTGAGTGAAGAAACAAGCAACCTTAACTTCTTTGCCACCATCAAGGCCCATGGCAAGAACGCATCGTACACTATGCAATCGATGTGAAGATCTTCTACGGTTTTCGAGCCCTCGATTTCCATTTTCGTTAGATAGTCTTCGACGCCCTTTGACTCGTTGAAGCGTCCATTGTCGAACCCGACAGAAAAAATGTCGACTCTGACTTGTTCGGAGGATTTTGGTTTAGGATTTTTGAGACGAAGTTTGCTATGGCTATGGCTGTTAGAGCTACTTTGGAGGCTAACCACTTACATAGCTGGTGAATAGGGTTTATGGGGCCTTGGGCTGGGTATGGGATGGCTAAGATATGAGGATGGTGGTGACATTTTCCTCATTATTATCCATGTCTTTTTTTATTTTATTTTATTTTTATTTCAGTCTAAGATCATGAAGAAGAGAAATGAAATTATCCATATATATAAAGGCATACGATAATGTCGTTCAAAACTATGTAATCTTGTAAAATTCGTACGGGATACAATTCGGGTAGGATTTATCAAGGATTTGGGTGCCCAATATTGCTTTAGGCTATGGCTTTTTTATGTGAATTACTTCAATGTTAACCCTAATTATGCACTTTTGTAGCATTAAATGACACAGTGGTGAATTGTCTAGTAAAATCGTAAATTGGCCGGATTCAATTATTAATCACTGATGGTTAATCATTCTGCAGTGCCATTGATACATGTTACGATCCGATACTACAAATCGAATATACACCGGTGAATATCATGCGCCAAGTAAGCATCATCTTGCCTCCATGGCTGCTTCCGATATATTTTAGTTTTGCATAAATTTAAAACGCAGGGCTCCCCCTCTCCCAAACATTCGACCTCTAGCTAATCAACCGTACGAGTTTTTCGGGCTTGTTCTACAATGGCCGAGGAGCTACTGCCACAGTCATCGATGCGCAAGAATGCCCTACAATTTTACCAATCATGGAATGTGACCGGAGAGGAGGTTGACTATCTTGATTGACTGTCTTATATCCTTTACGCGCCTAGAGGTTTGTTTAAGATGATATACTAAGCTGCAAGTGCTTTAATATCAATTTGTTGTAATTAAGTTTTTTTCTCTTATTTCAAATGGGCTCACTAGCGGCGACCTTCAACGTCAACATAGAATTCCGGCGCCAACAGTGGAACAAACATGGTTCTTGTTTGAGCACCGTCTTTACTCAAAAAGAGTATTTCAGAGAAGCCATTCAACCTTACGATGGGTATGATTTCTTAAATGCATTTGCAAGTAGAGGGATCCTTCCCGCTCCCAATTCTTTAGTCAATGTTGCTGACATCTATGATGTCATTTACGCTGTCATAGGTCACACTCCATCAGTTAAGTGCACCCAAAATGCTTTGTTTTTGGAGATTGTTGTGTGTTTTGATTTTATCAGTGAGTACATTGTGGACTGTCCCTAAACCTTTGGAGGTTGTCTTTATGATGTTGTTTTATTTCTCTAGTACCAATTCTAATAACTAGTATTTTGGCATACCCGATGTGTGTGCTTGACTACATAAATTTATATTAATTTATATATTAAATTTTAATAGGCAAATTATAATATTGGATTTAACTTTATATTATTTTTAATAATTAAAAAATCATTTTAAGGATGTATTGATGATACATTTAAAATTAGGGGTAGAATTAATTTATGGCTGCCACACCAATCAATTTGGGAGCAGTTAATATAAGCCACTCTCCCTTAATAAAATAGAAAGATAACTGGTTGGCCTTTAGAATCTTCAAAAGTCAACTTGTCAATAATCTTTTTTTTTCTAACATGTTTAACACGAGAATTAATAATCTAATTAATTTGTAATAACTGATATAATAAGTGGTCACCTAAGTGCCACACGAAACTCATTATTTTTAGCACATCCAATATATTTCCAACTAAATTTATTTTAAATATATTATATTATTAATTGATAATTTTTTTATGGATCTAATGCATGTGATTAGATGATATTCATATTAATACAACTTGTGTACGAAGTTACGTAGTATAGATAGATGGGCACTGCTGCGTGGGTGTTAGGTGGAGTGATGGATATCAATATGATCGTAACGAAATTAGATATTTTTATTGATTATATTATATAAATTTAATGAAACAATGAAGATTTTAAAATTTGGTAAAATATGTATTAGAAAATTATAAAATAAAATAAAACAAATGGAGGAAATCTGAACAATGGATTGGACACTTATCAAGAATCCGTGTTGTGGGACAAAAAATGGAACAAAAGAGTGGGACAGAGAATCTGAAAGCTATTATGGGCACCGATCCTTGGGTGTTAGGTGGAACCATGGAAATGAATTAAGAACGTAATTGAAGGTTTTATATGTTCTATTTTTATGTGTCTATATGATTTCAAATTTAAATTTACGGCTATGAGTGTGCTTGCTTGTAGATTTGACTTTAGTAGTTGGGTGTAAAGTAACACATCATCACTTGGTTTCGAAACCATTCACTCGACGTCTTATTAATAGTTGATTGAATGAGGATATTTTAGAACAGAAAAAAAAATCATTCGTCTACTAATATGTAAAGAGAAACATTATGTTATTGCTTGAGAATTTATATTAGAAAGGGAGTTACTATTCACCGCTCCTTTTTTACTTGTTACCGCCCCCTAAAGGAATGGAAAAAGACAATTTTGCCCTTATGATGTTTAATTTAATTAAAAAGAAAAAACTATAATAAACAGTAAAAATGTCTATATAAAGCACTTTTCCACACAACACTTTTCAAATCATACATCCAAATCAGAAGAAAAACAGAGAATACTCAAATCGCAATGGATCGCCGACAAGGGCAAGGAAAGGGAAAGGGTCTGTTCTCACGACTGGTAAGCAAATTCTCGTAAAAATCATTCGGACGTAGATGAATTGTCGAATACGGGTCGGTATAGTCTTAAAAAACGGCCGATCGAACGAAAATTAGTGCCGAAACTCGGCACGATCGAAACATAATTTCGGTCGTCCAAGTGACGTCCGAAACACAATTTCGGCCGTGATGGTAGCGGCCGAAATTGTGTTTCGGCCGTCACTTGGCCGACCGAAATCGCGTTTTGGTCGGCTCTGTGTCGGCCGAAATTACAATTCGGTCGGCTCTGTTCCGGCCGGCTTTTCCAATCGGTCGGGACAGTGCCGGCCGAGACGGCCGAACTTAACGATCGGCCCTTTTTTTATTTTTTATTTTTTTAAAAAAATATTTAATTGCAGACCAAGGGTGGGAAGTCCCTACTTGGAGGGAGCAGTAGATCCCCCCATTTGGAGGGATCTGGAGAGCGTCACACGAGGACGCGTGGCGTTGACGCATCCGTTAGTAGAGAACGGGAGGAGTATAGGCGGCAACGAGCGGCTGCTTCTCAGTCCGTATATGCGGATTACGATCCGCATGCAGATGATGATGCGCCAGATGATGCAGCATCGTTTCAGTCATCCGATGACGATGTGCCATCGCCTCCTCAAGTAATTCCCTTATCCTCTATAAACTGACATGCGATGTCGTGTCAATATACGTAAAAGAAATTAAATTTATTTTTTGCGTTATTCGTAAATAATAAAATAGAGAGCAAGTGCTCGAGGATCGTAGATGACGATTGCTAGAGGGTGCAGGGGCCACAGCCCGATGTGGTCCAAATGATGGCGAGGTGATCCCTAGTTATTTGGGGCACATTGCGCCCCGCATCTTGATGGGTGAGCAGGAGAGGCCCCTGCTGAAGTGCGAGCAGCGGGCGTTAGTGCTTGGGAAGCTGAAGAATTGGTACTCCCAATTCCCGCCGAAGACACAGAGCCAGATCGATGGCACGGGGCTTGGACACCTAATAGATCCATGGTGAGTCACTTGGACCAGCCTCTCTTGTGCGTTTTTGTTGAGCGGTGGCAGCCCGACATGAACACCTTCCACATGCCATTCGGGGAGATGACGATCATGCTCCACGACGTCGAGCAGATCCTGGGTATCCCGATCGACGGAGCGATGGTATCGGGCTCCCCAGACGTCGCAGATGGGAAGATCGCGGCGAGGAAGATTATGGGCATCTCCGCGAACGTGCTGAGGGATGTTTGGAGAGGCAGTGGGGTTGTGTCGAAAGACGTGATGCAGCGGATCCGGGGGGGATCGGCCGGCGGGGTTCCAGGCCATCGCCTGGTTGTGAATTCTATTGGGGTCGACACTGTTTGTCGACAAGAGCGGGACCCGTGTGAAGTCGGACATCATGCACGAGTTCTACCAGTCGCTGGCCTCTGCCAGTCAGTACGCGTGGGGTTTGGTCAAACCGTTTCGTTGATATCCGCCATCAGCTAGATGCCATGACTGCAAGCGAGGTATCCTAAATTCTATATTGACGACAATTATTTAAAAATTGTAAACTGTTATCAGGTTGCTTGGCTGCCGTACGGTTCCGATCCCGCTTCGCAGCACCTGCGGACGCTTTTCGTGGGTTGGGTTAGATATCGCTATATCGTTGAGCGCTACTCACCCTCGAGAGTGTTGCGCCAGCTGGGGTACGTGCAGGTCATCCCGCCGCCGATGAGTCCGCCACAGGAGGCGGTCATGCCAGCAGACCCGTCGAGGTATAAGGTGGACTATTCTGCCGGTGCAGCAGAACATGTTTGGCGTCAGTTCCCGTATGCCTACATCCTCAACCTCTCGTACATCAACCGGGCCGCCGCAGAGTACCTCGGTGAAACCGTTGCAGGGTACATGGACTGGTATGAGCGGCATTCCCATTCTCACCTGCTTTCATTGGAGTCGGGATCCTCATCTGGCGGCATACCCCCGCGCAGCCACGGCGACTACGTACGTAATTTAATCTTATGTTCATTTTTTATATTTATATGTTTAATCACATTTTATATGTATTATTTCTATGTACAGTGGTACAACTCGATGTACACCTTGACCAGCGATATGCCAGCTAGGATGGATCTTGAGGGCTATCCGCCCACGGGCGAGTTCAGAGAGAGGCTCGACGACCTCAACGACCGGTAGCGCCAGGCCCCTTGATGTGTTGTTATTGTTTTTTTTATTTTTCGTATCGGACAAATTTTCTCTATGTTTGTAATATTTTTTGCATATTTATTCTGTTTCGAGTTACTAATACAGTAGATAGTCACAAATTATAATACAAAAAAATTACTAATACAAATAATTATTCTCGAAAACCTTAGAAAAAAATATAGCCGATTGAGATTTTTGGCCGGGCAGTGCAGGGTCCGATCTAATTTTTTGGCCCCGCATTGTACCGGCTGGTCGATTTTTCGGCCGGATCTATTCGGGCCGAAAAAATAATTCGGCCTGTAATCTATGGGGCCTAACGAAATTTTCGGCCAGCCAATGTCTTGGCCGAGAATTTCGATCGGTCCGCACATAGTTTGACCGAAACATTCGACCGGCCGTTCGCGGCAGGGCGTAAAAAATCGTTCGATCGGTCCTAAAATGTTAAATCGAGTTTTTTTTTTTCTGTATCGATCAAACGTTCATATTTATTTGTGTATGTAGTTTTCAGTATTTCGTACAGAAATTATATATTTAGTTAGTTTTTCTTTTTAAATTAATTTAAATATCATAAGGGCAAAAACGTCTTATTTCAGCCCTTTAGGGGGCGGTGACTAGTAATAAGGGGGCGGTGAATAGTAATACATTTAAATTATTTTGTGATCTAGAATTTCTCTCCCCGTTAGGTTTACGGATTTTGACTTCGAAAAGAAAAGGAAAAGTTTAACGACAAAACACGTGAATCGTAATGTACAATTATTCAATGCGTATGATTACACTTTCTCTCCTTGATCGGCCGAACATAGCAGGTCAAGTTTGATCGCTATGCGTATTTTATTTTATTAACATTTTATTGTAAGTAAACTGTTACACATCTATTCTCTTTTAATACAATAATACTCCTTTAACTTGAACCATTTACAGAGATATTAATCGATAATTATTTGTTACTAATTAAAAAAGAAATTTCTTTGAATTAAGTTATTCCTTAGTCCATGCCAATGACCAACATTTAGAACAAGAGTGACTAATGCATATTACATACAGTTATATTACGTACAATAATTTATTAATAATAATGTTAATCATTTATTTGTTATAATGATATTTTAGATATGTGACGTGGTGGCTCTAGCCAAGCTCATGAATATTTATAATTATAGTATTTTAGCAAATGATCATAAATGTATAATCGTAATATTAATGAACTATTAATTTAAAATTCTAATGGGACCTAATATTTGTAAAGGGATTTTTCAAGATATTATTATATCGAATTTGATGATTTTTTGCATGTCCAGTTGGGACCAAAAGATTTTATGACTTTAGTGAGTTTATTAATTTATATATGTTTTACTGGAGTATGTTTGCACTCTCGAATGTGCGTGTGGTATATTATATAGATATCTCATGAATATTAACTAAAAAATAGAGTGATAAAGTGATAAGTAATATAAGGTAGTGGGTTACACCCACACACACACACAATATATATATATATATATATATATATATATATATATATACACACACACACACACTAGTAATTTACCGTCCAATGCACGGTAGTACCTATTTGTAATTATTATATGTGAATAAAATTATTAAATTTATGTCTGATAGTGAGTACTTATTACGTAATTGACATGTGTTAATGGGATTTTTAAATTTTATTATTTAATTTATTTTTTAAATTAAGTGATAGATGCATATTAGGTCTCTATAATACTATAAGATATATATATCCATATAAATCAAAAATAAAATAGAACATAAACCTTCAATTTACATTCCCATTACTCCACCAAACATCCATGCATCGGTGCCCATCTAACTATACTTCGTAACTTCGTACACGAGTTGTATTTAATATATGAATATCATCTACTCACATGTATTAGATCCATAAAAAGGGCCAATTAGCTTAAAATCTCGGTTACTTCATATTGTCACGTGGTGTTCAGAATATCGGAGGCTTTACTAACTGAATACCTTGGATGGTTTCTAATACTGAATTACTATTTACCGTTCCCTTTTTCCTAGTTACCGCCCCCTAAAGGGCTGAAAAAAGACATTTTCCCTTTTGAACATAAATTTCTACTTAAAGTCCTTTTCCAGACAACACTTTTCATATCGCAATCACACATCCAAATCAGACTCAAACATAACAAAAAAAAACTCAAATCGCAATGGATCGACGACAGGGAAAAGGGAAACGCTTAGCCGAATACAAAATTCGCCTGCAGGAGGGAGACGAAAAATTATTTCGGCCCTCACAAGGACCAGCCCGAAAGAAATTTCGGCTGCACCTTGTGAGGGCCAAAAAAATTTTCGGCCCCGCATGGGAGGGCCGAAATTATGACTCGGCCGGCTCTGTTCCGGCCAAAATCGTACGTCGGCCGGAACAGAGACCGCCGAAGCTTGATTTCGGCCCTCTCATGCGTGGCCAAAATCGTTGTTCGTCCGCCTCTGCATGTGGCCGAAATTTCTGTTTGGCCTGATCAATTTTTTTTTTCAGACGAGGAGAGGTAAGTCCACAGTCCAGAGGATTTTTCGCCGACGGGGTAAACTACAATGAGCATTTCCGAGGAGGAGGACGATTTCCGACCGACGTGGAAGCCATTAACTGGGCGAAAGGCGGCGCTATTGCTCTTGGTTTCGAGGTGATTATTTCGTCGCATAAGAAAATGCGGTACGAAAAAATTGATTAGATGTTCTCGCGGAGAACGTTATAGAGGCAACGAGGGTGAATTGGAGAGGCGGTCGAAGTCTAACAAGTGCAGGTGTCCGTTTGTAGTCATAGCCCAGGAGGATCGAGTTACTAGGATATGGTACATTCGTACGGGCCCACTTGAAGAATCCATGTAAAAATCACCCTCTGATACAGTATCCAGTAGGACACCGCCAGAAGAGTGGGTTAAGCAGCCAGGCAAGGAAGGCCGTAGGGGGAGATGACTGCTGCGCAAGCAAAACCGGCTCATATCCTCTCAGCAATGAGGGCTCGACACGCCGAAGATAACGCGACGATCCGACATATATATAATTACCGAGATCGTTTGAAGAAGGAATATTCTGAGGGCCAAGATGTGGTGAGCCAGTTGATGCACCAGGCGACACAGGCCGGATATTATATTCAAGCCGTGGGAGACGAGGACACCAATGCGCTGACACATGTTTTTCTCGCACACCCGGACTCACTCGCACTGGTGAGGACGTATTCGTACTTTATTGGGATTGACTCTACATACAAGACCAATAGGTATAAGATGCCTCTAGTTGAGATTATAGGGATGACTCCCTGTAATCACAACTTCCTGTGTGGGTTCGCCGTTATGGAGGACGAGACGGAGAGAAGTTATGGGTGGGTGTTGCAATCTCTTCGGGATATTATATGACGAGATGTCTACCCTTCGGTGATTGTAACTGATCGTGACATATTTATAAAGACGTGGATAACAGAGTTTATCACATGACGGGGGGAAGAACAAAAAGACCCCAGCGGAGGGCACAGCAGTACCAGTTGTAGCAGACAGGGTCGTACGTCATCATCGTCTGCGAAGCGGTCTCGTGGATCTACTACGGAGACAGGTAATACTATCTTTTACTCGTAAATTTGCTCAAACACGGGTGCACATCTAATCCTGTAAAATGCATTCTACAGGTGAATCAGACTTTCACCACACCCGCTTGGCCAATCACGTAACATCAGTCATCCATCCGTATATAGTTAGCTATAAGGATGTGCTGGCTGACGGCAATTGTGGATTTCGCATAATCGCCTCTCCTCCTCCCGTTCTCTACGAACGGATGCGTCAACGCCGCGCGTCCTCGTGTGACGCTCTCCAGATCCCTCCAACGTGGGGGATCTACTGCTCCCTCCGAGTAGAGACTTTCCACCTCTGGTCTGCAATTAAATATTTTTTAAAAAAATAGGGGCCGATCGATAATTTCAGCCGCCTAGAGAGGCGGCCGAAAGAGATTCTCGACTGGAGCAGTACCCGCCGAGATACATTTTCGGTCGTGATTGTTGCGGCCGAAATTTTGTTTCGGCCGTCACTTGGCCGACCGAAATTGCTTCTCGGTCGTGCCGAGATTCGGCCCTGATTTTCGTTCGATCGGCCGTTTCTCAGACTATTCCGACTCATGTTCGACAATCCATCTACGTACGAATGATTTTTACGACAATTTGCTTACCAGTTGTGAGAACAGACCCTTTCCCTTTTTTTGTCTCCATTGCGATTTGAGTATTCACATTGTTGTCAAATTCCAGCCATGGCGGCGCCATGGCGGGATGGCATGGCGGATTTCAGCATGCCCGCCTTGCAGAGGCAGCTTTCTGGCGGGTTTTCATGGCGGCGACATGGCGGCCGCCATGGTCATGGCGGCCGCCATGGTCATGGCGGCGTAAAGGAGATGGCGGCTGTTGCGTGAAATGGCGGATGTAGGGTTTTCTATGGGCTATAAATTTTATTTTCAATCAATTTGGGCTGTATTTAGTGGGTTGTCGATTCAGGCAGCCCAATTACTAATAATAAAGTTTTGCCCAACTAAGAAAATTGAATTGTGAATTAAATTAAAAGGAAAAAAATAACAGTAAAAACAAGATAGACCAAACAAATAAACCCTCTTGCCTCTGTGAAATTCACCAATATGCGCTGACACCTGGCCGACCCAGCCCCTCGCCGACCATCCCAGTGCCGACTCTCGCCGACGCGTCCCGAACCGGCCCTCCCAGCGTCCACCCAGCCGCGGAGAGCCTGTAAGTGGCGTTTTCAGCTGTTTTTTTCTGATTTTTTTCTGTCGCATTGATTATTTGATTTTCCGATCTTGTGTTGTGAATTGAGTTTATGTCTTATGAATGATTTGAGATTGTGAGGGTGCTATATTTGTACTTTGTTCTTGCAATGGGAATGATAATTTTATTTGATGCCAATATTGCTTGTTTATTGAATCAAATATGGCAGACGGAATTTCTTCCAAGGGTAGTTCTAAATCAACAAATAAAACTGATATTGGTTGGAGATTTTGCCACGCGCCAAATGAAGGAGATACAAACACCATCGTTGTAATTACTGTCAGAAAACATTGAAAGGGGGAATAACTAGAGCCAAGAATCACTTGATGGGAAAGCGAGGAGATGTAGTGATGTGCTTGAAGTGTCCACCAGAAGTTCGAGAAGAACTTTGGACATATGCAAAGGGAAAAGTGGAGGCAAGCAAATCCAATACAACTAATATGTTGTATTGCGATAGCGATGAAGATGAAGATGAGATAACTTTTCCTATCCAGTCTCGCGGTTCTGTGGGGGAAAAAAACTGAGAAGAAAGGGACAACGGATATATATTATCGAAAGCCTGAGACGGCTATTAGTAAGAGGGAGCAGGACAAGCTAAAACAAGGTAGCATAAGAGATGCTTGTGAAAAAGAAGCAACGACCATAGTCCATCAGTACATTGCTCGCTTTTGGTATCAAGCTGCTTTATCGTTCATTCGGGCCAAATTTGCGAGTTCCAAGTTATCATGAGATTAGAGTTCAGCTATTGAACAAAGAGCTAGAATATACGAAGAATCTGATGAAAGATCATGAGACGGAGTGGAAAGTGACGGGTTGCTCTATTACGTCTGATGCTTGGACTGACAGGAAACAAAGATCTATTATTAATTTTTTGGGTGAATTCACCGGCGGGGACAATGTTTGTCAAGTCTATTGATGCTTCTAATTTTGTGAAAACGGGCGAAAAAATATTCGAATTGCTCGATTCATTTATCGAGGCGATTGGAGAGGAGAATGTTGTCCAAGTTATCACGGATAATGGGAGCAATTACGTGGCGGCAGGCAAGTTGTTGGAGGAAAAAAGACCACATCCTTTTTGGACTCCGTGTGCAGCTCATTGCATTGATTTAATGCTTGAGGATATCGACAGACTTCCGTTGATAAAGAGAACAATTAAAAAGGGGATCCAGCTTGTTGGGTTTATCTATTCCCATTCAAGTGCACTTAGTCTGTTGAGACATTTCACGAGCAAAAGAGAATTAGTTAGTGAATGGGGGTAACTCGTTTTGCTACGTCGTTTCTCTCTTTAGAGAGAATTCATGAGGAGAAGGCAAATATTAGAAGAATGTTTACTTCTGAAGATTGGAGCAAGAACAAATTGTCGAAGGACGTTAAGGCAAAGGAGGTGACAAAAGTGGTACTTAAGCCGAGTTTTTGGAACAATGTGGTCTTTACGCTCAAAGTCATGGCTCCTCTTGTTCGAGTGCTTCGGCTTGTGGATAGTGAAAAAAGACCGGCAATGGGCTACATTTATGAAGCTATGGATAGGACATTTATGAAGCTATGGATAGGACAAAAGAAGCGATTATGAAGTCTTTCAATAACAACGAAAGCAAATACAATGACATATTTGAGATTATTGATAGGAGATGGAGTTGTCAGCTTCATCGACCATTGCATGCGGCCGCACACTTCTTGAATCCGTAATTTTTCTACAGCAATCCGTCAATCGAGTTCGACTCTGAGATTCATAATGGATTTAAGGATTGCATTAGGAGTTGGTTGTGGGGAAAGATGCCCAGTTGAAGACTTTGTCTGAGTCAGTACTCTACACGAAAGGTACCGGTCTCTTTGCGGATTCGTTTGCGAAAGAACAACGAACAACCCTTGCTCCAGGTTAGAAAAAAATTATTTATATGGGCGAAAAATGGTCTATTTGTTTATAAATTATAATGTTTTGAACTTTTTATTGTAGATAAATGGTGGCGACTATATGGTCATCAGACACCAAATTTGCAAAAGCTAGCAATGAAAGTTCTTAGTTTGACATGTAGTGCGTCGGGTTGTGAACGCAATTGTAGCGTCTTCGAGCAGGTAATTGTTCTACACTTTTTAAAAAAATTTAAAAGAAATTGATTAGTTTGATCCATAATCTTTTTTGTAATCATCTGATAGATTCATTCGAAGAAGAGAAATAGGCTCGAACATCAAAGAATGCACGATCTAGTTTTTGTCAAGTACAATCACTGTTTCAAAAAGCGCAGTGTCGCGCGCTTCAACGCGCGCGTTAGCGTTAATTTTTTCCAAAACGCGACGTCGCGCAAAACAAAAAGCACTACAGTACATTATTATTGTAAGCAGCGTGCCGCAGAAATAATATTGGACGTGGCATGTCTTTTCTGATTTGACTATATTTTATTTTTCTAATTCTTTTCTAACTTTTAAATTACTTCCATTAAAATATAAAAACGATTATTTAATGGTATTTATCTGATAAAAATAAATAAAAATTTATCTAATTTATTCTTTTGCTTAACAACTATCAAAATGACATACATATCTTATATTTTTTAGTATCCATAAGAATTATTTTCTAAATACTACATTTTTAAGTATGGTTTCCTAAAATTTTATTAGTTTTATCTTTTTTAATGCTGGACAACGGATGAAAGTGAAACTAGATTTAAAAATTTTATTAAATCTTATATGCATGAATTGTTTAATATATTTTTAATTTATGTTTTTATTATTTGAAATATATTAGATTTTACATATATTATTGAACCCAAATTTTATATATAGCTTAATGAATAATGTGCTTATGAATAATTTGTTATTAATTATGTTTCTTAAGTAATAATGGCTTGTCCGAAATACTCACGCAATACGCTACGCTATTTATGCTACGCGCTATCTGAACTGAAACGCGGCGCGTTGCGCTATGCGCGTTTTAAAGATTTGATGTTAGAGATGAACTTGATCCAATTTCTCTCAATCACATTGATGACTGTAATGAGTGGCTAATTGGAGAAATGGAGGATGATGTCGATGACGCCGGACAAGATTTGGTGTTTGGTGATGGTACCACTTTGAATTGGGAAATGGTGTATGAGGCTTCGGGGGTTAGAGAGCTATCGAGGTATACTAGGCAAAAGGCCATGAAGCAATCGGGTGGTGCTTCGAGTTCCTCGAAGAAACGAGCTTCGAAAGGAAAAGGGAAAGAAAGAATGCTTGTAGATGAAGATGATGTGGAGTTTGAAGATCGAGATGAAGAATTCGAAGAAGAAGAGTTTGTTGAATTTGAGGAGTCCGAAAAGGATGAGGAAGAGGGACATGCTCCATTAGCTAATGATAATTTATAAAATGATTATGTTGGGGTCGATTTGTGTTTTCTACTTTTCATGTGTATGCTCTTGAAGGTTATTTGCTATTGTGAAACTAATGTCTTTCAAATCAACTATTGGAATGTTTTTAAGGTATTGTTTACATTGCTATATATAAAATATACATATATTTTTAGGTCCGCCATGGTTTCCGCCATTTTCCGCCATGCCATCCGCCATAGGAATATGGCGGATGTTTGGCTTTCCGCCATGGCCCGCCATCCGCCTCGATAACACTGGAGCATTCTCTGTTTTTTCTTCTGATTTGGATGTATGATTTGGAAAGTGTTGTGTGGAAAAGGACTATAAATAGAATTTTTTTACAGTTTATTAAAGTTTATTCTTTTTAAATTAATTCAAACAACATAAAGGCAAAAATGTCTTTTCCAGCCCTTTAGGGGGCGGTAACATGTAAAAAGGGGGAAATAGTAACTCCATTGTAAAAAAGTACCTCAAGTGTTTACATTTAAGATTTTCATACCATGAACTTATGAATTGAATGTACAGTGGAACAAGTCTCAAGTACAAAAACATTTGAGGACTGAGAAATAATTATGGGTGGTTCTATTGGCATCCTCTTTTTTTGTATATACACCCCCATAATAATGAAAGTAAGTCATTAAATACTTCTATTTTCAAGGTTTACCACTTTATTAATTATTTTGACAACTTTCCCTAAAATAGAATTTAATTATCCCTTTTATATATAATTTATACTTGGAAAGTGAATTCGATAATTCCAAAAGCAGATGGATCGAACTCCCCAATTATGAAAAGCAGTTGTGCTCTAATTGTACTCATGATCGTGCTATATTGGAATGATACAAAATATAATGTTAGTCTTTAGCTAATTGTTTATTATTTATATGTTTATTTAAGTTTGTATATGTTATCAAATATTTGTGTCATAGAAATACTTTACTAAAATAAAAAAATTAATAATTTAAAATATAAATATATTTAAAGTTAATTAAAAAGCTCACTGATTAATAAAAATACTAATTAAGTTAGTTTGAATAACACATGTAATTAAATTTGCTTTGAATTATATGAAAAAATAGATTAATTAAATATAGTAATTGCTGAATTCATGTGGTTAGGTAAAATAAATTTTACAAATTTCATGTGTTTCTCACTAAGAGGGTGTAAGAAGGGGGTATATAAAGAGGGTGTAAGGGGGTATGAATAGTAGTACCAAATAATTATTCATACAATTAGAACAGCCCGTATTGTATTGTCCCTCTAGTTTCAGTAAACATCGAAGCATTTCTCAATCCAAAAGCCCTAAATCCCCAACATCAAAAGTGATGGCGCCATCAAGACTTTGCGTGGCGATTTCATCGTCGGCTCTCCATCTTTCTTCTAGCTATTGCTCTCCTCTGCAGTTTTTCTCTTCTGGTAATGCGTCTTTTCTTGTAAGCATTGTCATTTCGGGATTACTTGAGTAATTTCGAGGGTTCAATCAGGATTGGGTTATAGACTAGGACTCTTTGATCTGTTGTTTGGAAATGTCGGAATTGATTCTTTACACGAGCTTTTTCTTGAGTGTTGTCCTATTCATTTGGTTCTCAGTTCTCCCTATGATGTGCCCTATTACTGCTTTCTCTACTTGAGATACTGATTTTTTACTGTTAGGGAGACATATCGTGTTGCACTTCCCTATTATCATGAATTTTTTCTCATGCGTACGTCCATGATTCTTTTTGATATTGGGCTCTCCCAATCAACGAAACTATATGTATGGGGAAATTTATATAGCCGGAGAATTGATTATTACAAGGTTTAAGACGTGCATAAGGTGCTTATAGGTGAGAGACTGAAAGGGACGTGTTTGGGACTTGTTGGGGACATATTTGGGGTATTGGGACATATTGGGGAAGTCAAGACGTGTTTGGGGTTCTATTTGGGACATTGGCGACCTGTTTGCGACGTGTTTGGGGCATTGGGGACCTATTTGAGACTCTGGGGACCTGTCTAGGACATGTTGAGACGTGTTTCTGACATTGGGGACCTGTTTGGGACGTTGGGGACCTGTCTGGGACATGTTGAGACGTAAATGAAATGACATAAGGAATTACGTGGTTCGGTTCTTTGCAGATCCTACGTTAACGGGCGCTTTAAAACTATTTCACTATACTTTGATGAATTACACACTCAAACTGCCTATTCCCCACGTTTTTTCTCAAGAACAGAAGTCATAATAATAAAATGTGTTTCCATAGTGAGAGAGAGAGAGAGAGAGAGAGAGAGAGAGAGATTTCTTAAGTGTTTCATGTATTGAAACGTGAATGAATTGTGAAAATGATGAAGTCCCCTTTTTTAGGGGGCTCTTGGACATTGTCTGAAGGTACTTTCCCCAGCTCTTGGATATTGCCTGAAGGTAGGTCCCTGGAATCCTGGAGATAGGACGCATTCCATCACATCGGGGAGCTGCAAGCAATCTGGTCTACGTCACGTCCCCGAATTCCTGGTGTAGGGCCCTTTGTGTACATTGTAGGCTGTCTGTCAGCTTTGTACAGTTTGCAGTTCTTTCATTGAATAGTGGTCGGCTGACAGCTTTTTGCAGGGGAGCTACCCTCTCTTGATCGTACACGTAGCACCTTCATTGGATTCTCTTTCATCTTTATTAGTAGCGTGTCAGAGAAGCTTCGTTCGTCCTCAAGAGCTGCCATGCAGTTCCTCAGGTCCTGAGCACCTGTTGTTAGCTTCCTAAAATCTGCCGGAGGTCCCAGATCCCTTATTTCCTATTGTCAGCTCTCTAAAATCTGTCGGAGGTCCCCAGAAGGCTTTCGAAGGTTCCTAAAGGGTTTTTTATCTCCCTATTTTCCCAAAACTCCAATTTCTATCAATTCCTTCTAATTTTCACTTCAATCTAGATTATTTCCTTGATTTCGTCATTTTGCCTGCCTAATTTATGTCCGTATCAACCACTCCCCTACTCTAATTTGTCTTTTGGGACAAAAGTGAATTAGAGTAAAAATTGTAAGGCAGGCTGTAACTAAATTAGCTAACCGTATGGCAGGTCTTACCAAGACCCACTCAAAATCCTTACTCTATTTTTTGAAAATGTACGTCGTCAAGGGTAGCAACGGCTCTTTTGCAGGTATTTTGAGCTTTTCGACTTCTCCATTTTGACTTTGGAGAGTATTATCCGATCGTGTGTCTTGGGTTTCCGGCACAGGTATGACATCCTCAAGGTGGGCTATGTTGATCGATCTGGTGTAGGGTACAGCTCCTTAGTTCCTCCGACTCGCCAAGCCAGCATAACCAATGTAGCTCCCTTGCTCCCTCTGGTCTTGATGTTTGCAAGGAGATTCCTCCTTCGACGTACGTCCCTGTTTCTGGTGTTAACAGGAAAACAACTTCATCAAAGGGTCAGAAAGAAAAATAAAAAGGAAGTTACGTCCTTCTTCCCCTTGGGGTGAATATGCTGAGCCTCTTATGGGACCTATGGGGACCTCAGTGGCTGAGCTCCCTACTTCGTCTTTCTTGTTTTTAGGCATCATGGGACCTGTAATATTTTACGAAGGGCATAACTATCCTATATTTACGTGTCTCTGTCGAGGGCTTTTTTCCTGCGTAAGTTATGATTCGTATGTTGTATCCGCCGTCTTTGGGATCTGGAAGGGACCTGGCAGGGACCTGATGGATGTTTCTGGGAACATCATTATCCTGGCATGGTTATAGCGCCAGCTCACTTATTCAATTCATAAGCCAAGTACGAATTCACGCCCTTGGTTGCAATAACCGTCTCATTGTCCTTAGGTGTCGCTTTGCGCTAGGCTCTCTTTGTCCTTAGCGAGTTCAGTATCTGGGGACACTTAGGTCTACAAAATTATAACCCCGGGGATCCCATAATGGATTTACCCTGGTTATAGCGCCAGCTTCACTTTTAGGTACCATTCACGTCGTAGGCCTACTGAGAGCCTTTGATGTCCTGTACACCGCAGCCCGTCAGCGGCAGCATCTTGTACACCATTATAGGCATCATCACGTTGCAGACTATCAGTCTTTGATGTCGGGTATGCCGTCGGGCCGTCGGCCTTTGGGATCATCACACGTCGCAGGCTATCAGTCTTTGATGTCGGGTACACCTTAGGTTCGTCGACCCTCGGCATTGATTATATTAAATGGTGCACCTTTCATGATAAAATGTGTATATTCCAACAAGACGGTATCTTCTTAGGGATATAATTAGTTTACCCTGGTTATAGCGCCCGCTTGAACGCATGGTTATAGCTCCCGCTCGCTTAAACGCGTGGTTATAGCATCCGCTCGCTTAGTATCAGGGCTTCTTGTTGGAGGCCTAAAATTTGAAGTAATGGTGAAATGGAGCTCCTTTGTTCTCTGGTAATGATGTGGTCTCTGGCTCTAGTATCCGAAGGCTCGGACCTTCGACTGCTCAATTTAACAATTTTGGGCTTGGATATTGGAATTCCCATGCCCTGGAGCTCCTATGATACAGATGTGATCCTTGAATGGAGCTGGCCCTTATCTAGAGGAGGTGGGGTTGTCTGTCTTTGATTGGCACAGATCCCCCAGACTCCTTTTTGACTATCTCCCGACTTTAGTTGATGCCACGGTCAAGGAACTTCCTCAGTTGTCCCATTAGGGAGGGCACTTCGATTTCATCCTTCAAATAATAGCAGTCGTTAGTATGAAGTATGCATTTATTATTGTTTCGATGATATAAATGAGAATAAGGTTTTGAGGGCCCTGAGATTCACGCTAAGAGCCTTATCAATGCGGGATGTCTCCCGTGGATCTTAGGCGTCGTCGTAGAATTGGTTTCTAGGTTCCAAATGTGGTAACTAGGCTTCTCAGACCAGCGCGGAGTTGGATTTGTAGGTCCCAAATGTGGAGATTTGGGTCTGCGCTACGGAGCTGTCTCTTATGTCATACGGACTTTCGTGTGCCAGTGTGGAGCTTGGCTTGCCGCGGATATTACCAACGAGAAGCTGGCTTTGAGGTCCTGCGGATCTTGCCGGAGCGGAGCTGGGAATTGACTTCCAGCAGAACTTTATGTGCCAGCATGGAGCTTAGGTTTTATCTCCCTCAGGTTTTCAGGCGCTACGGCCCTTTGGATCTTTTATGCAGGCGCGTAGCTAGGGCTATAGATCTCTATCAAAAGCTTAGGGACTTTCCTACAGGAGAGGAGATTGAGCTTTCGGTGCTAGTGCGGAGCTCCCTTCAAGGTCCTACGGACCTTCGCGTGCCAATGCGGAGGATCCTTAAATGGAGCTGGCTTCTATGTGGAAGACGCGGGGGTTGTCCGCCTTTAGCCGGCACAGATCCCCCGGGCTCCTTCTTGACTGCCTTCAGACCTTGGTCAAGGCTCAACGGACCTCCCTAGACGTCATACGAGGATAGGTCCTTCTATTTGATCCTTCAAACAATAGAAGTTGTTAGCGTGATACACATATTTGTAAATATATTGGTAAAATAAATGATATGAGATTCAAAGGGCCCTGTAGTTCCGGCTAAGAGCCACTTTTCATCACGGGATGTCTCCCAGTTGGCCAGGATCTCCTCCATGTTGTTGCATGATGGTATTAGGTTCTGCAGGATCCTAAGGAGATATCCCAACAGCTCCCTATCCCGAAGTTGAGGTGGTTTTTCATGGGCGCGTCTCTCGCCTATTTCTTCCTGGCATAACAGCTTTATGGAATTCTGAGGGAGCTCTTGGGACGACGACACAGTGAGCTCCCATCATGGAGGCCATTGGTTGGTGCACTCATTTTTTACAGAAAAATTATGGCGGGTGCCCCCAGGGCCGCAATGTTGGACCTATAGTATGGAGTTCTATGATAGATCCAAATGGGCCTTCCTGTGCTCAGATGGAGCTGGTTTGGAGGTCCCCAAAAGAGAACCTCCGTATGCGACCGAGGTGCGGACATTCGCTACTGCGGCTAGCACCTTTGGGTGCTCTGTCAGGATCAGCCTCTCGATCACGTCCTTGTGCCAGCGCGGAGCTGGGCTCTTAGGTCCCGAAGGGGAGCTTCGGGTCTTCATGCCAGCGCGGACCTGGGCTCTTAGGTCCCGAAGGGGGAGTTTTGAGTCTTCTTGCCAGCGCGGAGCTGGGCTCTTAGGTCCCGAAGGGGAGCTTCGGGTCTTCATGCCAGCGCGGACCTGGGCTCTTAGGTCCCGAAGGGGGAGCTTCGGGTCTTCATACCAGCACGGAGCTGGACTCTTAGGTCCCGAAGGGGGAGCTTCGGGTCTTCATGCCAGAGCGGAGCTGGGCTCTTAGGTCCCAAAGGGGGAGCTTCGGGTCTTCATCCCTTCCTCCTCTCGGTCAAGGTGGTGCACATGGTATTACGTCTCAGGAGCTTCAGTTGCGCTTCGACAGCTCCTACGGGTTATACGTCCCAATACGTCTTTCTCCCTTAGTTTTTTTGCATTTTTTGTCTCGTCTCAGTAGAAATGAGGAGAAGAAAAGAGAAAAAGAAAACCTCAAGCACAGCTTCGCACAACATAGGCAAAATTACTCATGCCTTCAACTCGGAATTTCCCATATAGCCGGAGAATTGATTATTACAAGATTTAAGACATGCGTAAGGTGCTTATTAGTGAGAGACTGAAAGGGCCGTGTTGGGACTTGTTGGGGATGTATTTGGGGTATTGGGACGTAGTGGGGAAGTCGAGACTTGTTTGGGGACCTGTTTGGGACATTGGGGACCTGTATGGGACGTGTTTGGGGCATTGGGGGCCTATTTGAGACATTGGGGACCTGTCTGGTACATGCTGAGACGTGTTTGTGACATTGGGGGACCTGTTTGGGATGTTGGGGACCTGTCTGGGACATGCTGAGACATAAATGAAATGACATAAGGAATTACGTGGTTCGGATCTTTGCAGATCCTACGTCCACGGGCGCTCTAAAACTATTTTCACTATACTTTGATGAATTACACACTCAAACTGCCTATTCCTCAAGTTTTCTCTCAATAACAGAAGTCATAATAAAGAAAGGTGTTTCCATAGTGAGAGAGAGAGAGAGATTTCTTAAGTGTTTCATGTGTTGAAATGTGAATGAATGGTGAAAATGACAAAGTCCCCTTTTATAGGGTGCTCTTGGACGTTGCCTGAAGGTACGTTCCCTAACTCTTGGATATTGCCTGAAAGTAGGTCCCTGGAATCCTGGAGATAGGACGCATTCCATCACATCGGGGAGCTGCAAGCAATCTGGTCTGCATCACGTCCCCGAATTCCTGGTGATAGGGCCCTTTGTGTACATTGTAGGCTGTCTCTCAGCTTTGTACAGTCTGCAGTCCTTTCAGTGAACAGTGGTCGTCTGACAGCTTTTTGCAGGGGAGTACCCTCTCTTGATCAGACATGTGGCACCTTCATTGGATTCTCTTTTATCTTCATTAGTAGCGTATCAGAGAAGCTTCGTTCGTCCTCGAGAGCTGCCAGCCAGTTCCTCAGGTCCTGAGCACATGTTGTTAGCTTCCTAAAATCTGTCGGAGGTCCCCAGATCCCTTATTTCCTATTGTTAGCTCCCTAAAATCTGTCGGAGGTCCCCAGAAGGGGGATTTTTGAGTCTTCCTAAAGGCTTTTTTATCTCTCTATTTCCCAAAACTATAATTTCTATCAAGTCCTTCTAATTATTACTTTAATCTAGATTATTTCCTTGATTTCGTTATTTTGTCTGCCTAACTTATGTCCGTATCACTTTTTTTCTGGGTGTAAATGCATCCCATCAATCTTTGGATCTAAGCAGGGGCGTATTGCTATAAAGACAAGTGTTAACTGTTAGCGAAATTATCTCAGTGACCCTTCGTCGTTTTTTTTGTGAAAATGAAATCGGAGTGAAAGTGTGTCACCTGGCTACGCTGTGAAATAGTTTAGTGTTCAGGGATTTTATACTCTTCTTATGGTAAATGTGGTTTATTATGGAAGTGAGTGGTAAAGACCTTGTTTCTTGGAAATATACGCTAACAATCAAAATTGTAAGTTCGCCTCACACATTGCTGTTACCTTTTTCTTCCCTCTTGACTGTTATCGCTCCTCTAACGAAATGCATACAACAACTTTTTCGTCTATATTTCTAGGCGCAACAGAGACAGTGAAGTCAAAATCAGAACCATCCTTAAAGGAATAAATGATGGCTCTTAAAGGCACAAATGATCCATATTGAAATATAGCGTCTCTGTCCTTATCTGTAGATGAGCCGAGTTAAGAAGAACCTCAAACAGATGCCCCATAATTGATCAAGGTTTTCCCGACATTTCTATCCTACGTTGTTCGCTCTTTAAAGTACTGCAATGTTTTGTACGAACTTGCAATCCCTAGACTTAACTCATTGTTTCAGGTGGAGATTTTAGCAGCTAAGAATCCCGTGGGGCCAAATAAAGAGTTGGAGATATATCAAAATTTCTTCGATTTAGATGCGAGGGAGGTCTTTTATTGGACGAAATACAAAACTTGCGTACTCAGCTCCGATATTACCTGGACTCTTCATCAAAAACATATGAAAAACAACTCCTTTTGCAGCTAACTTCTTGTAAGCCAAGAGATGTTTCAGCATTATCTAATACTCCACAACCAGCTGACGATGTCGAGGAGATACTCGAGCAAGAACGAAGAAAGTGGACCGAAGCAGAAAGTAAATGGATTAACCTTGTGGAAGAACTTCGCATTGAACTTGAATTGGCTCGATCAATTTCTCAAAAGCAAAAGCAAGATCTTGACACTGAAAAGAGATGCGGTGAGGAACTCAAAGAGGCTATGCAAATGGCAATGGAAGGCCATACACGTATGCTCTAGCAGTGCGCTGAGCTTGAAGAGAGGCATATGCAATCACTTGCTAGCCATCGCAAGATTCAGAATGGGATTGATGATGTTAAGAAGGCTACTTCAGGGACTAAACGAACATGCATATGGTTTAAAACCTTCAACGCATGTTTGCATAGTATTCCAATAGTTCCGAATTTGTATAAACATCCTATAAACATCAGAACTTGATGAATTTGTATCGAGCAATATAGTGGCTAACGAACCTACCATCTCTAACTCGAACATCCTGTAAATGGTAAGTGTATCAGAACTTGATGAATTTGTATCGAGCAATATAGTTCCGCAACTTGATTCAACATGGGATGATCATCGAAGGCTTTCCATGGCGACAACGTGTATCCTCGACCCTTTCCTTTTCGCGCCATTTGATTTGTATGTTTTCATAATTCATCACAAAATCCTTTAAATTGCTAGTCCTATCACCAGCCTTTTTCAATATTGCGTTAGATCCTTCACTTCTAGACGTAGCTTGTTAACTACAAAATATATTGCTATTAAGCAGTAGACCATATGTGTCGTAGCTTGTACATGCTATTCAACCACTTGTGGTTTTCAAGACCATAAGTTCCTGTCATGATTCTCCATATTCTCTCAAACTCCTCTTCAGATTCGCATTGGCTCATGCACTTGTTCCACATTTGCTTGAAATTCGAATCTCCATTCTAACTTCAAAACTATGATGGCGCGTTTTGATTAATATGCCACTGACATAACCGATGACATGAGTTCGAAAAGAGTAGCAACGGCATTCGTGTTCATCATACTTTGAGACAATGAATACTGAGTCCGGTTGTTTACCGTTCATCGATTTAAGAGTAGTCCTAAACAACCATTCAAAGGAACCCGAGTCTCGACGGACAAGAATGCTAACCCGAACAACACATTCTTTTTTATGATGATTTATACCAACAAAGGGAGCACATACTAAGTTGTACCTATTTGATCGGTATGTCGTGTCGATTGAAAGTACATCTCCAAACTGCTCATTCGAGTAAAAAAGTTGTCGTTGTTTGAATTTATTGATAAACTAATGAAGCAAAGCAGATGCATCACCATCGTCTAACTTTGTATGCCTTTTCAGAGTACCAAGATAATTATATGCATCTTTCCTAAGAAACCTGGGATTTTGAGGACCTTGAGCTTCCTTTTCCATATACAAAACAGCATTTCCAATAGAAATTCCAGCATTAACCATTGCCTCCGACGTTGCTTTTTGAAAGATTGAAATACAACGTGATGATCTCAACACATATGTTTGATCAGGATCAACCAT
Organism: Craterostigma plantagineum; assembly: GCA_027422505.1. Classification (NCBI taxonomy): domain Eukaryota; kingdom Viridiplantae; phylum Streptophyta; class Magnoliopsida; order Lamiales; family Linderniaceae; genus Craterostigma; species Craterostigma plantagineum. The sequence continues at coordinate 24,595,028 of JAPQWV010000011.1, forward strand.
TTCGTGATTGTGCTCGATGATAAACCTTGTAATAGTCCTATTCCCTCCTTTTTCTCGACCAACCCTCAAACATGGCTTACAATTTGTTCTAGTATTCACTAGTTTGTAAGATGGAATTCTCTCCTTCGAACTATTCTCATCTTTATCTCCTTCTCTAGAACACTCAAATTCTTTAGCTTGGAGATCATTTGAACCTCTAAAATATCGTTGATTGCCCGTTCTAACACAAAATCTTATAGCATGTCCATACTGAACGTATAATAAGTACGCATAGTCTAGACTGATAGTCACTTTACCCACATCGACTTTATCTTCCAATTCATGTATCATCCAAATCCCAAAGCTCACACAATTGGCTTCAGCCTTTCACACCTTAACTTCAGCACTTTGGGGACCAGATCTCCTCTCTCACTTTTTTTGTGTCACTTTTTGCGCCATTTTTAAAAACATCACTAAAAGTTTTTCCGATTAGTGTTAAAACACCCGTATATTGTAAAAACTATTATACCAAATGCTAAAACACAAAAAAAGTTATATAAAACCTATAATTATGATAGAGAAAAGTATATGATATATTGAAAAATACGATAGAAAAATGTCACATAGAATTCATTATCACATGCAACTCACGAAACTAGAGATAAATGAAAAAGAAGAAACAAAAATCTTGCCGTTAATTTCTATCTTCACTTGGATGTGAGTTCTTTGCTACTAATGGAGTTGTTCGTGTTTTAACTCGTGTAATGAGTTTTTTTGGTGCACGTTGCTTTGGAAATGGTGTTGGATCAAAAAAATGAGTGGAATTAATTAAGGTGGAGACAATAATTTTTTATTATTAATATTTGTGATAACCCTGATTTTTGTAGAATGAGCGTTTTCGGTCCCTCATGTTCTGAGGTGCCACTTTCAGTCCCCAATGTTACCGTTGGATCGTTTTGGTTCCCCGATCAACTTAATCACTATTTTAGGCGGAATTTAACACGTGAGAGCACATGATCTCCTTTTACTTGACTTAACACCTCATAGTTCATCATCTTCTTCAACTAAAACGCACGTGAACATCATTACCCATCAAATTTAACTAAGTTTCAAGGTCGACAATCCTTCCCTATATATGATGTGTAATGATGCTCATGGATTAAAAGTGGCACCTCGAACCATGGTGGACCAGAACGCCCATGTCTCTAACATTGGGGCTAAAAATATCATTTGCACTTAATATTTTATATATTTTTTATATTTCTAATCATTATAGTTACTCTTTTAACCTAGTTTTCAAATATATTTCATTCTCTAAAGTCAATTTCTTATAAACTGAAAATCAAAATTTAATATTATATGCTTACCTTCTAAAAATAACTTAAAATATTAACATAATATAATATGTAGGCACATAGGGTGCGCAGAAAATACTAATATAGTTACATATGGATGTTTCTTTTACAAATAATTGTGTTGATTTGTTGTACTCATGATGGCTCTTTTTGACATGTTTGTGGTCTGATAACATGTCCATCTCCCACCTAAAATTGGCCCAATAATAATTAAATTGATATGCCATCTTTTACTATATGCAAATCTACACATAAATCGCCATACCTCAAATTATCCATCAACTAACTCCCTCAGTCGAAATCATTTATCATCAAACTCCCCATTTCAAACTTTTAAATCACATAGCTATCTAATACCTACATAATGGAGAATTTTAGCCTTATAAGACAACTATATTACTAAAAAACCGGTGAACGCCCACACTGTTCTATTTCCTTTCAAAATTGACAGCGAACGATCGAATAAGACAAAGAACGATAGAATGAGGGAGAGAACGATAGAACGAGGTAGACAACGAGACAAAGAACGAGCGAACGTGTAAGCTCTCATTTTCCAAAACGAATCCATTGAACGAGAGAGAGAGAGAGAGAGAGAGAGAGAGAGAGAGAGAGAGAGAGAGAGAGAGAGAGAGAGAGAGAGAGAGAGACCAAGTTTCGACTCTAATTTTCTTTTTTATTATTTTTTAATTTCTTTGGCATTTGGGGTAAATGAAGAGCTTAGGGCTTTGATAGGTGCATCTCTTCAAGGATTCCATGTCGGGCAATGTTAATTTCCTTGATTAGTGCTTGAATTTGGGGTTTAGGGCTAAAATTAGAGTTTTATTTTTCTTTGTTCGATTTGGTGTTTTGATAACTTTCAAATTAGGGTTTCGAGACAGAGAACGAGCGAACATGCAAGTTTTTTTTGATCTTTTAGCATTGGGGTTTAATGTAGAGCTTAGGGCTTCGATATGTGCATTTCTTCAAGGATTCTTCAAGTCGCGAAACTCTCATCTCTTAGAATAGGCTTCACGAACTACATCTCGGACCATGTCTTCACGAATCATTAAGATTCGCGAAACTCCCCTCTCACAGAATAGAATTCACGAACTATCTTTAGGCTCGCGAAAAAGGTTTGCGACCTGGTCTCTCTCTCTCTCTCTCTCTCTCTCTCTCTCTCTCTCTCTCTCTCTCATTCGAAATCACGGCGGCCCGATAGAAGCCCGAATCATGACCCACGAAAATATCTCTCCCTCACATTTCGTGAACTCTCAGCCCGTCAAACTACTTTGCGGCCCGAACTTTGTCTCTCAATTCACGAACCCCCAGCCCGCGAACTAAAAATCTACACTTCACTAAAAATTTCTATTTCCACTCGTAAACGCATACAACTGAAGAACTAAATTAAAAACCCTATTTTTCTGGAAATTCTCTTCACACTTTCAACAATGATCGAATAATCTCCTAAGCACATCAGCATGGATATTCATACAAAAAGAACCCATATATTGGGTTTAAAACGCAACACATGACATCAATAAGTAAATATCACAACTACATAGTTAAAAATTCCTCAATCTCGAACTTGAATAACCAACCACCTATGTTCGAATATTTTCGAAACTATTTTATGTGTTGTTGGTGAAAAATTCAGCTACCTCTCTTCCTAGCTGATTTCGATGATTTGGTTGAGGTGAGCTGCCAAAAATTTCTTGTCATATATGCTATAACCTTCTCACTCTGAATGAGTACGCATCCCAAGCCATTTTTCGAAGCATTGTTAAAACCGGAGTGGCCGTGATTCTTCAACTCTTGAAAACTTTGCTTACATGATTCTGTCCACTTGAATGGGACATTCTTCTTCATCAGATTAGTGAGCGTCGAGGCAATACTGGAAAAATCTCTGATGAACTTCCGATAATATCCAGCAAGCCCGATAAAGCTCCGTAATATTAGTGGAGTGGTCAGTCTTGGCCAATTATCTATCGTTCAATCTTACTGGGATCCACTTGAATTCCAGCAGATATGATGTGTGCCAGAAATGCTAACCTGCTCCAACCAAAATACGCATTTCTTGAATGTTGCGAACGATTGTTTGTCCCGTAAAATTCCTAAGACCGTTTTCAGATATTCTTCGTGTTCTTTCTTTGTTTTAGTATAAACGAGAATGTCATCAATAAAGACGATAAGAAAACGGTCCTAGGGTTTCTTGAAAACTCTGTTCATCAAATCCATGAAGGCAGCTGGGGCATTCGTTAGTCCGAAAGGCATGGCCAAAAATTGTAATGGCCATACCTTGTACTGAACGTTGTTTTCGGAACATCTGCCTCACGGATTCGTAATTGCTGATAACCAGAACGCAGGTCGATCTTTGAGAATACTGTCGCCCCTTGTAGTTGATCAAGCATATCATCGACTCTTGGCAACGGATATTTATTATTAATTGTGATTTTGTTCAGTTCACGATAATCTATGCATAACCTCATCGACCCGTCCTTCTTTCTCACAGACACAAGCACTCCCCAAGGCGAGAAACTTTGGTTGACTAAACCGCTTTCTGTAGTAGTTCCTCTAACTGTTTCTTTAATTCTCGGCCTTCATTGTAAACACTTTAGTGTGAGAAAGAGTGAGTTCTCTATCTACAACACTTGTGTGAGTTTTTCTCTTGCACTTAGGCACGTTCAAGCCGAGGATTGTCCGACATCTTGCTTTCTTTCGTGAGCGTTTTGGGAGGATGACCTAGTAAAGCACGCGAGGGACTGCTTGAAGGACTAGGTGCCGCACGGGAGCTAGCAAGCCAAAGTCTAGGTCCGTTACAGCGCGCTCGGCTATACGAGCGCAAGTCTTCCCCTCCGTGTCATACATGCTTATGTTCCAAAAGGTCTCAAATGTCAGGTTTGAGACCTTCCAGGTGCGTTCAATTTTTTGCTCATCCGTAGCCACCACATGAGGTGTGCAAATCTCGATAGTTGCTCGAACTTGCGGATGTAGTCCGCCACTTACATCCCTCCTTGATTGAGGTTTATGAATTCGTTCAGCTTCTGCGCCTTGTCCGGAGCTGTTAAGTATTTTCCCCGGAAGAGCATCTTGAACCTGATGGTGTCCCAGGTCATGGTAGTGGGATCTTAGAGCACCTGAATGGTGTCCCACCAGTAGCCCGCATTCCCACGTAGCATGAAAGTGGCACATATCACTTTCTCGGCATCGGCTAGGTGGCTGACACGAAACATATTTTCTATAGTCCCGAGCCAATCCTCTGCATTGGTTGGATCGGCGGCTTCCTCGAAGGTCGGGGGATTTAACCTTCGGAATCTCTCCCCATGAGCTTCTACACGTTCAATGCTCGGGGATGCATGATGTTCAGATGAGCTCTGACGGTGAATGAGCTCGTTAATTTGGTCCGATTGTTGTCGGATATGGTCGGTCAGTTCGGAGATGGTAGAACGGTCTTCATTCCTTGGGGACTCTGACCCCTCCCGATGACTAGGTTCACCTACAAACTCTCTACGTGTTCTCTGCATTTTGTATTAAGATCTACAAACACGTAAGCATGTATTCAATAACACTTAATCTTAATAACCTTGGAACTTACGGGCGCGACTGATCCTTCCAGCTTTTGAGCGGCAGTACAAGGACAGTCTTCAGAATCTAGAGCCTACGCCGTGACACCACCTGTAACCACCCAACTTTTCTAATAATATAGTTGGCGGATTCCGCAACGGAAGCAGCGAAAAACCATTTTACAAAAACTTTTTAACTAAAATAACATACATATTATAATGTATTGTTTTTGGTCGCGTCGTAAACGGCCAAAAATAAAGTTTATAACCTTACTAACTATATATTTGTATAGCAAAAGTAAGGGATTGTCTCCACAGGGAAAATGGTTGATTTATTTCTAGTTCAAAATTCGATCGATAATAATAATAACAATAATAATAATAATGATGATAATATAATAACTATGGTAGTAGTAATAATAATATTATTATTAGTAATAATGATAATAATAACAGTAATAATAATATTAATAATATTAGGGGGTATTTGATGAGTTTTTTTTATGCAATAGTGAACGACAATATCGAAACTAACAATGATAAAATAATAGTAAGTAGAATTTAGCTAGTAAAGATATTAATCGAAGCGTATATAAAATTAATCGGCATATCAAACAGATTGAAAAAATATTACTTACAGCCGTGTGGTTTTTACACGGTTTGCTGATCTTCGTTGACAATGCACAAAGCTGCAAGTTACCTCGAGTTATTGGCTTGATCCACTTGTATAACCAAACTTGAGGTAATTAACGTGAATAACAGAACGTGAAAGGGACTAGTTTCTGACTAAATGATGATTAAACTATCATTATCTTATGAAGAAACTTGAATATGATATAGGAGGTAGCAACTGAGTGACAAAAGGAAAAGATTAAATAACAGAAAGCATATTCCTTATAAACTACGGCATAGTAACACTCTAGATCTCCATGCTTAATTTCTTCTCTCTCACTCAAACTCTCTGCTACGCTATAAAAATATTAAAAAGGGAAGTACTGATATCCCCTCGCTCACTCTCGCTGGATCTCTTATATAGCAAATGATCGGATCCATCTTTTTCTTATTTCAACGACAAGTGCAGCCATAAGATATCTTGCGCAGCCTCAATATCAATATGTGTCTCTCTTTTTCTTGTTTCTCTTCCTTGAGCAGTGTGTCAGTTTGGCTCCTTGTGTGGACGTGATATTATTTCTTGTTTCATCTTTCGTATGGCTCAATGATTGTAGGCTCCACACCATTTCTGAAGATGTCTTGGTTTTTGATAGAGTTTATCTTTGGGCTTCGATCATTGCAAGTAGCTTGGGTCTCACCTCAATAATTATTCTTAACTAAACCAAACATTAAATCAAACAATATGTGGCTTAATATGTAAAAACGAATCAATCTTTTTGGTTCGATTCGTGATTCGATTCGAAATTTTAAGATTCGAATTCGAATACTTAGAATACGAATCTGAATAAGAATATTTTTTTTTATTCGAGAAATATACGAATACGAATATGAAATCACAATATTCGATTCGAAAATTAATCGAATTATAATATAACATAAAATATAGTAATTAATATATACTCACATATAATATATGATAACTCACTAAAACATTTTAACATAATCTGTTATAAGTCAATATATGTTTAAATTTAATTTATTATAATTCAATATATATTTTAAATATAATATTGTTTATATTTTATTAAATAGAAAATGAAAGATGGCTTTTTTGAATACAAATATTCGATAATCGATTCGAAATTCGAGAAAATATTCAAATTCGAATAAGAATCGATTTTATGATTCGATTAAATATTCGAATATTCGTATTCGTATTCGATTGTCATCCGAATACGAATAGAATATTGCGGTATTTGACTCGATTCGAATCGTTTGCAACCCTGCACTCAATGTGTGTGACATAATATATAAATAAAGAATATAAATTTATTTTAATTTTATATATTTAATTGGGAATTATAATTTAAATATAGACTCCCTCCATCCACTAATTTTATCACATTTTGCCATTTCTGGTGTCCCAGTAATTTTATCACCTTTCCGTATTTAGCAAAAAAACTATCACAAACAATCAATATAATAATATTAAATATTCTTAAAAGAAGAGCCAAAATATACAATTTATTACCTTTTCATTATACTATATTATACCACCTTAATATCCGTGCCCACCAAGATATGTGATAAAAATAACGGGAAGGAGGGAGTATATATATATATATATATATATATATATATATATATATATATTGTAAGATTAAAGATATAATAATTAACTAAAAATAGTAAATAACTAAATATAGTAAATAAAGTTAGAAGGTGATTTTTAAATTTCATTATTAATTTTTTGGTGAAAGGAGCAGTTTAGTCTAACCCCTCACGCTTAATAAAATATAATGGAAGAATAGATAATGCATACTGTTTTTTCTATAATTGGTGTATGCGACTTAAAATCCGTCCATGATTTGCTAATTCTGTTTGTACAATTGATGATGTATAATTAAGAATAAACGAAATAATAAACCGACAATAAAAATATGGCCTTAAAAATATATTAAAGAACAATGTGTATTTTCAACCATCTTAATCACGGATAAAAAAACCTTATGGCTGTCGAAATTGGCTGGATCAGATACATACGTCATCTTTCTCCGAGAATTAGTATCATCTTAGAAAAGATTTACTATGTCAAGCGTGATCACAAATCTAAACGGCCATAATTGTTGTTTCTTCGGTTGCGGTTTGGTTGGCTGCAGATAGAACTTCGAATTAGTGATTTGTAGCAGTAGTTGTCTAGAACGTAGTCAGAAGATGGAGTGTTATTCTCAAACACATGTACGAAAACTGCTAATGCGAGTCCAAGTAAGCACCACACGATGACCAATTCGAGCATGAGTTTGTCGAGATTATCCATGACAGTGAACGTCGTAGAATCAGTCGAGTCGTGTGTTGGACACACTGTCTGGAAGACGAAATCGCCCCGATATACAGTGCTTTCGGTTAGCAGCGATCCTCCCCAAGATACAACGACTTCTAGCTCGTAATCGCAGCACAACGATTCGACTTTTCCGACGAATCGTATTGGAAATCGAATTTTTTTTTGTTTTGGGAAATTGGGGAGTTTGGAGAGTGATATGCAAATTTCGTGGGTTGGAGTTAATAAATTTTCCAACTCATATGGGGTCTATTTATAGATTTCATCTTGCATGGGCTTAATTTTCCAACTCATATGGGGAAGTTGCTGGACTGCTTCTGTTATTTTGACTTTCAGTCCAGGGATTAGAATGCAATATTTCACAACTTCTGGACTGTCTATTAATTTAACGGCCCGAGTTTTACCGACTGACAGGCCCGATTCTCGGGCCGACAGCCTGATTATCCGACTTGTCCCACCGGCGGCTTGAGTCGTCCCACCGGCGGCTTGAGTCGTCCAACCGGGGGACTCGACCGACAATTCCTAGGGTTCCAGAAGATATCAGATATTCGAGGAATCAGCCCGACCTTCTGCATGCATGGGATCCTGATGGAAGACGAGTTCAAGCCTATGGTGCACATCAAAGGCGTCTAAAACCGAACATGAGGGAGGTAGTAAAAGCAGAGGTAATAAAGCTACTTGATGCGGGAGTCATATACCCGATCTCAGACAGCGCATGGGTAAGCCCAGTTCAAGTGGTGCTGAAGAAGGGAGGAAAGATGGTGGTAACCAATGAGAAAAACGAACTCATTCCAATGAGGACCGTTACAGGGTGGCGAGTGTGCATTGATTACCGGAAATTGAACGACGCGACACGAAAAGATCACTTTTCTTTACCGTTCATTGATCAAATGCTTGAGCGTTTATCTGGTCATGATTTTATTTGTTTTCTTGATTGTCTTTCAGGTTACTTGCAGATCCCGATCACACCAGACGATCAAGAGAAAACGACTTTTACGTGCCCGTTTGGAACCTTTGCATATCGGTGGATGCCTTTCGAACTGTGTAATGCCTCGGCTACCTTCCAACGGCGCATGATGGACATTTTCAACAAATTAATCGGTAAAAGGAATGGAGGTAGTCATGGGATGACTTTTCGATTTTTGGTAACTCATTTGAAGTATGTCTTTCCAATCTTAAGGCGGTACTTAAACGGTGCGAGGAAAACGAACCTTGTGTTAAATGGGAAAAACTGTCATTTTATGATTAGAGAAGGTATCATTTTAGGTCATAAGATATCGGCTAGAGGAATCGAGGTAGATAGAGCAAAAATAGAAACCATTGAACGACTACCTCCACCCTCGTCGGTAAAAGCAATTAGAAGTTTCTTAGGACATGTTGGTTTTTATCATAGATTTATTAAAGATTTTTCTAAAATTGCTAGACCTTTAACTCGCTTGCTAGATGTGGCTTATGAGTTTACGATCGTTTGTACGAATGCTTCACTCTACTCAAGGATAAGCTTATTAATGCTCCTGTCATGGTAGCCCTGGATTGGAGGCTACTATTCGAACTAATGTGCGATGCCAGTGATTTTGCAGCAGGTGCATTTTTGGGGCAGCGACGGGAAAAATATTTCTAGCCGATACACTACGCAAGCAAGACTTTAAATGAGGCGCAATCGAACTATACTACCACTGAGAACGAATTGCTTGCAGTCTGTTTGCAATCGACAAATTCCATCAATATCTTTTCCTATCGAAGGTCATCATCTATACGGATCATTCAGACATTAAGCATCTCTTTGCAAAGCCGCAAACAAAGCCAAGGTTGATCCAATGGATTCTACTACTCCAAGAGTTCGACATGGAGTTTCGCGACCAAAAGGGAACGGATAATCTTGTCGCAGACCACTTGTCGAGAGAAGAGGCACCCCACGAGGTTACAAAAGAGGAGACGATCCGAGACTACTTTCCCGACGAACACATTTACGCTATACATGAGGTACCTGATGAACTTCCATGGTATGCCGATGTTGCAAACTATCTTGTAGCTAGTATTTTACCAAGGGGATACACGGTCACCAGAGGAATAAATTCTTCTCGGACTTGAAGTATTACTTTTGAGATGATCCTTATCTATTTAAAATGCGGATAACATAATCAGGCGATGCGTAACCTTCCTCGAAACAATCGATATCTTGGGACATTGCCGCACGGGACCGTGCGGAGGCCATTATGGAGGCAATAGAACCGCACAAAAGGTACTAGAATGTGGATTCTACTGGCCCACAATTTTCAAGGACGCGCAAAGGTATGTAGAAATGTGCGAAAGGTGCCAATGGATAGGCAATATCTCTAAGCGCAATGAAATGCCTCAGAATTTCATTCTTGTATGTGAAATATTTGACGTATGGGGCATTGATTTTATGGGTCCGTTTCCGACATCTTTCAAAAATCGATATATCCTAGTAGCAGTCGACTATGTGTCAAAATAGGTGGAAGCGCAAGCTCTGTCGACTAATGATGCTAGGGTAGTCTTTAAATTTTTAAAAGCTTTGTTTTCACGATTTGGCTCACCTCGTTGCATTATTAGCGATAAAGGTACGCATTTCTGTAACACTCAATTTGCTAGGACGCTCGAAAAATATGGCGTTAAACATAGTGTTACAACTGCGTACCATCCTCAAGCGAGCGGCCAAGCGAAAGTCGTAAACAGGGAGTTGAAGCGTATACTCAAAAAGACCGTGGAACACCATAGGCGAGATTGGCCAAACAAGTTAAACGACGCATTATGGGCATACCGGACAGCATACAAGACACCTATCGGATCCACACCTTATAGAATTGTTTACGGGAAATCTTGTGATTTACCCCTCGAGCTTGAACACAAGGCGTATTGGGCTCTAAAAAAGCTAAATTTTGATTTGAATCTTGTAGGTGAAAAAACGAAACTTGCAAATCAACGAGCTCGATGAGTGGCGTCAGATGGCGTACAAAAATACTCGCCTCTACAAGGAGCGTACGAAGCTCTATCATGATCGTAAAATCATGAAACGGGAATTTCAAGAAGGCGACAGGGTTTTGCTTTACTCTTCGTGCCTCCGGCTGTTTCTCGGTAAACCGAAATCGAGATGGTCTGGACCATTCACGGTGACCCGAGCATTCCCGTACGGAACCGTCGAGATCACACATCCGGAGAAGGGGACCTTCAAGGTGAACAGGCACCGACTCAAGCATTACATGGCGGTGACATCGCAGTGCTCAGGAAGGACACGATCACCTCATCAACACCACCCATAGCTAAACCACCAAACGATGTCTAGCTAAAAGACATTAAAGAAAGCGCTACTTGGGAGGCACCCAAAACTATCCTATGTTTCTCTTTTATTTCTATGTACATTTTTGTTTTTATGATTTCATTTTTCAACGATCGCAGGGAATTCAAAATCTCAAGTGTGGGAGGAGCTGTACAAAGCATGCACATTGGAATATTTAGGGAAGTTCGCTTATCTTTCTATTTCCTCTTCCGTATGTTACATTATTTTTTTGTTGAGGGCAACATAAATCTTAAGTGTGGGGAGGCAAAGTTCTTAGGCGAACATGTTATATTGTGTGCATATCCTGATATTTGGCATAAATGTTTTCGGAAAATTTTGCATGAAGTTTTTTCGAAAAATTATGTACTTATCATGAAGGGATGACTTCATGTTAGAAATCTTGTGAGTAATTAGGATACATATGCGTAGTCTACTTCTCTCTTACATGATGAAATTGGCAATACTTGAGAGATTCGTACACATAACCCTATTTTTGTGAGATTTTTTAGCCTACGAGCTTTTCGCTCATTTTCTTGGTTGTGTGAATCATGCTTAATTTATATCTCTTCGGAACCTGCTTGTGTATTACGTTTTGAAACTACTTAAAGTGTATTTGCATGAAAATGAGGAAGGCATTAGGAATTAAGTCCATAGCCAAAGTATCCAACCACGATTGGCCCCCGTAGTTATCCAACTACTTGCTTGAGCCTTTTATTTGAGAAAACCGAATTAGAAATTACCGACAACCATTGGAGCGATAGTAGAAGTGGAGGTTGAATGCCCGACTTAGGAAGCACAACCCGTCATAAACCTTTTCTGAGCTGAGCGTAAAAAAAAGAGAGCAGAGATAAAAAAAATAAAAAAAAAATAAAAAAGAAAGAGGGAGTGAGAGAGAAGAATGGAAAAATAGAAGAGAAAAAAGGGAGTGAAGAAAGAAGAAAAAGATATATATATATATATATATATATATATATATATTGACTAAGAATCATTCCTCCGATAATCTTTCACTCTCAAAAACCGTATTACCTATTTCCTAGATGAAGAAGTTGAAAGAAGAAGGGCTTGGTGAAAAACGACGAATGCAAAAGAACGGAAGTAATGAGCAAGAACGACAGTTTTTTTGGTGCAATCGAGATAATGGCATGATTCCGACACGACTATAGCTCATATCTTTTTTACATTTATTCCTTTCATATCTTACATATCTCAGTCATATTATAACCCGGTAAAGACCTTCCGATTCACGCTGATCACTGAAAGGGAAATATTTACGAATTGCTTGCAAGCTTATGGTAGAGACTAGGTTAATGCATGAGCTGAGAGATTTCACAGACATATCAGCCTATACACCGAGTGATTTGAGTGAATCCTTGTGAGGTACGAATTTCGATAAGTGTTACTAAGGAAATCGCGCGGTTAGTCGTTTGACTTAGATATTCTTCCGAGTTTACTTGCATTATCTCCTACATTATTTCGTTCTTGATTGCTGCGTTGCATGATTTTATCCTTTTCCATGCCCTTTTATTTTTATTTGCTTGAGGCAAGCAAACGTTAAGTCTGGGGAGGTTTGATAAATGAATTTTCGGCTATATTTTACACCCGGTAAAAGCGCATTATAGGTGGTGATTTATCTGAATTTCATGAAATATCATACATTTACGTTTATACTTTACTTTCAATAGCTATTAGGAAGAACGACTACAACCGAGAACATTTCGGGCTGGATCAAATTTGTGGAAAAGCAAAATTTTGGCCCAAAAACCAAGTGAGCCCAAACAAGAAAGAAAGAAGAAAAGCCCAAGCCCACTAAGCGCAAGCCCATGTAGGAATATTATGTGACAATAAATACAATATACACATACAACACACGCACACAGACCACACGACAAAAAAGAAGAAGGAAGAAAAAAGATGGGACAAGCCGCTCAAGCCACCCGAGATCGTGACATTAGCACACTCTCTCAACAAGCACAAGGCTCAAGGAATATATGAGGATCTTACGCATGCTTGAGCTGCAAAATGAAGAATTGATGTTACATCAAACATCTATAAAAGGGTGTCAATATTCATTAAGCTGGAGGACTGACGTAACCTTTGCTCCCCTACAACCCAAGGCACACACCTCAAGCAACCACATTCACTTCACGCACGTTACTCACCTTACACCAAAAAAACCACAGTGCTCATTCACTAAAGGAAGTAGCTCATGGCAGAGGTGTCGAAGGGAAAACCATCCAAGCAAGGACCTCTCCGAAGCAAGCCGCTTGGGTTGCGACGGGCTGCCGGCGTAGGAGGAGCAGTCAACTGGCAGTGCAAAGGACTCGTAAGAAAAGAAAAACTGAGACGCCCGCCACCTGTTTGACGAAATTTCTCAACAAAGAATTAACCGCATAGCCGAAATTCAGGGAAGAAATATGTTTTCTCTTTGTCATTTATGCTCCTCGTTGTATTAATGTTTCATATGAGTGGCTAAATCCCGTAGTATTTGAGATTAGAAGAACCCTAGCGAGATCATGCGTATGTTGAACGTATTAGTGATATGTTTTTTATTATGACTCGGTTACGATTTATGCTTTGATTATGTCTATGTGGTCAAAATAATTGTTGGGAAATCGAATGCTACGCTCGAGAGAGGGGCGACGATTAGATCACTCGTAAACGAGCGAAATAGACTCATCTCTAGAGATAGGTTGATGCCGGATTAGAGTCAAATCTAATAGCGGGATTCATCGTTATTTATTGCGGTCTGCAATTAAGTAAGTTCGGGAAGCTTGCCCAGCTATTTAAGACGTAGATTAGTTGTTACGAGTCGAAGCGAGTAAGCGCAGTTTCGCCCAATTGTAGAAACTCGTATACATACCATAGGAATCCTCACCGTCTAATAATTAGTTAAAATATCTACCTTGTTTGTCGTTCGATCGAGCTAGAGGGATTCGAAGTCTCAAATGCGTTCGCTTTTATAAATCGTCCCAACCCTGTTATCGCTATTTTATCAGATTTTTATTTGTGTGTTAATCGTGTATTTAGTATATCGTTATTTTTAGTTTTATCAAACCCAAATTATTTACTAGGATATTTAAACGATGGTTGTCTAAAGTATATAGTTCCTTTGGGTTCGATACTCGAATATTTACTATTTCTATATTATTTTCATAGGTACATTTGTCTGTTGAGCGTAGTTAGTTCGTCGATATTCGTTTTATTATATTACTCGATCCGCTCGATCAACGACTAATGGCTTGCCGATTTTAATTAAATTTGAGACTACTTTTATTAAGTGGGTTATTACCCACTTTATCCAATGGCCCATTAGCCCACTGAAAACCACCAATCCCCCACATGAATGAAAATTAATACAAATGCTATGCATGCTGACTCTTGTAAGAAAAACTCGACGACCCGTCAATACATTGAGATAGGTAGCTTGTGGCTTTGAACCTCCCCTAGTGAAATGCAATCGAATTAATTCGTTGTTCAGTGAACATGATGTCTTGAACTGACAGCTTTGTGTAAATTAAGACAACAGCGTGCATACAGTGACGAATCTAATTACTTTCGATTCTCACGTTGTGTCAATTTCGGCCTTGGACCATATATTAGATTCATAAGTGTTACTATTGAAGCGTCCACACTTCTCATCAGGATAGCCATCATTAAAAGCAAAATTGCTTACCCTTTTACCACACGTCATCGGGTAATTACTTGGACAGCTTATGAGAATGAGCTTCTTGGAAAATTCCAAGTAACCTACTGAACTGCATCCAGCTTAGTTGTCTCATTGGACCAAGTTTGTGGGATCTCTACTCATCATAGTTGGGTTACCACCGAGCTCGTTCTTGGGTGTGTGGGTTTTAAGCGTCATTTCCCTTACTGCGTTATAGTGTGATCTCTAGCAATTCCTTTTGTCAAAGGATCTGCTATGTTCTCTTTAGACTTTACATAGTCAATAAAGATTATTCCATTAGAGATCAGTGTCGTACAGCATATCTCTTCGACGTATATGCCGAGACTTACCGTTATACATACTATTCTGTCTGTGCCCTACCAATTGTGGCCATACTGTCGCAGTGTATCATAATAGGTGGTACATGCTCATTCCAACAAGGAATTTCCTCCAAAAAAATTCGAAGTCATTCTGCTTCTTCACCGGCTTTGTCTAGTGCAATAAACTCCGATTCCATCGTAGATCGAGCTATGCATGTTTTCTCGGAGGATTTCCAAGAGATTTCACCACCACCGATGGTAAATACATAATCACTCTTGGACTTGTAGTCTTTGTTGTCAGATATCCAGTTGGCATCGCAGTATCCTTCAAAAACTACTGGATATCTCTTGGAGAGTATGCCTTGTTTCATAGTGTGCTTCTGATATCTCAGCACCCTCCTCAAGGCTATTCGATGATTAATCCTATACTCGAAACCCGCTGAGTTTACTGATTAAATATGCTATATCAGGTCGAGTGCAGTTTGATAGGTACACTAGACTGCCAATTACTCGAGCATGTTCTTGTTGTGATACGGTTCTCCTCTGTTTTTGACCAGGTGCAAATTTAGGTCTGCAGGAGTCTTAGCCGGAGGATCATCGAAGGCATTGAATTTCTTAACACGTTCTCAACATAATGAGATTGTGTCAGCATAATTCCTTCGGGCATCTTATAGACGTTAATTCCTAGTATGACACTAGCCAAACCCATATACATCATACTGAAATGATTTTTCAGCATAACTTCGTGTTTACAATCATTTCTCATTGGTTCCCGTGATTAACATATCGTCTACATAAAGATAGACAATTACGAATTCATCAGGTGTGCGCATTAATGTAAACACATTTGTCACACTCATTGATTTTGAACTTATTCGATAGCATAGTTATCGAATTTTTGGTGCCATTGTTTTGGTGCTTGTTTAAGCCCGTAAAGCGACTAAACGAGTCGGCACACTTTCTTTTCCTGCCCAGGTATTATAAACCCTTCAGGCTGATGCATCAAGATTTCTTCTTCGAGGTCTCCACTTAGGAATGCCATTTTTTACATCCATTCTTCGAGGTCTCCACTTCGAGGTCTCCACGGTGAATAGGTGTCGAAGAAAATCGTACCCCTCCTTCCGGGGATATCCTTTGGCTATTGAACGAGCCTTATATTTCTCGATTGATCCATCAGTTTTATATTTCCTTTTAAGGACACACTTGCATCCTAAAGGTTTACACCCTTTTGGGAGATCTACTAACTCCCAAGTGTGATTCTGCATGATGGACTCAATTTTGTTATTTAGAGCGTCTTTCTAGAACTGAGCTTCTGGGCTCGACATAGCTTTTTGTACTGTCCGAGTTTCTCCATCTAAAAATATTTATGTTAGAAAATCAAGCCCTAACGATTTGGCCGCTTCTTACATTTACATTGCCGTGGTTCCTCAGCTACTGGAGGCGAACTTTCAACGGCTTCTGGACTTCTCTTTCCAGAACTTATTTCATTTCTTTCCTTCTTAGGAAAGATGTTCTTGAAAAGTACAGCATTTCTCGATTCAATAATCATCCCAACGTTCATGTCCGAAATTTCTGACTTATGCACCAAAAATCTGTACGCATTACTATTATCTGCATATCCAATGGATCGAATAGTGACCTTATCCAGTTGATAAACGTCTACTAATAAGTTTATTGTACTAGTTATTTGGGTTATATAAAGTATTCTTCATTGTTTCATGCATTTATATGCTATATTTACACCTCTTTGCACATTGTAGGACCTTAGGATGTCTAAAAATCGAAAAGGGGGTAGAAAGGAGCGAAACCAAGGCAAAACGAACAAGTTACGATGTTGACAGGAAAACGTCATGGCCGTGACACATTATGCACCAGGTCGTGACTATTGTGCGAAGCCAAGACTCAACACAGTCACGGCCATGACACTTCTTGCACCAGGCCATAATCCAAAGCAGCAGCAGAATTAAAAAATTCATATACCCCAATCCAGACCTAGGATTGAGAATCCATTTGGTCGAATCAAGGTTGGAGAGTCTTCTATCTATGACTAAAATTCCAGATCAATTGGACATCTTTTACCCCTCCATCTGAGAGAAATACGAAACTGTCACAAGACTGTTGAAACTATCACCGCCGTGACACTACTGCACGAGGCCGTGACGCATGGCAGTGAGCTCATTTTGTGCCTTGACAGTGTCACGGCCATGAAGGACCATGTCCCAGGCCGTGAAGGTGTCGAATTTCAGTATAGAAGCCCAATTTCCACTCAAAAAAGGGGGACACCTACCAGATTTCAACCCTAATCCATCAGGAGACGAAAAAGAGCATTGAAGAACAAGGAATTGCATCCTGAAGCACAAGAAACAGAGCAACGACGAATTCCACACAGAATTGAACGAAGAACGAGATCCTTCCACGAGACCATCCCAGACCCACCAGTAAGAAAGATCATGAGTCTGTCGCCCTTATCTTATATTTCTTTTGTTGTTTTCTCATCAATTATGAGTAGCTAATTCCCTTATGTGTTTGGGAGTAGATGAACGCTAGGTTATTTCGTAGTTAAGACATACAATTATCGTGACTCATGTTTAGGACTATTTATCTATCTATGAAGTTGTTTCGTCGCTTTAATATGTCTATGTGTTAAAGTGATCGTGCGGAAATCGTTTAGGGCGACAACTAAACAACGATTAGGCTATTCGTAGAAGATAGGATTCGAGTATAAGGCAAAGCAAATACTCGATCGCCGTTAGTAATTACTGAATTTTAGATCCGCACGAGCGTTTAGGGCAACAACAAACTCGTGAGCGGGTAGGAAATTACTGCGATCTAGTCAGAATCACGTAGGAGCGATTTTTTTGTCTTGACCGATAGTACCTAGCGGGATTCGAATCCCGAGCACATCTTTATCATCTGAAAGTACTCTCACCAGTTTTAGTAGTTCTTTGAATCTCTCATTGCCTTAGGATCAATCCGTTAGGATAGTTCGTAGTAAAGACAATTGGCGTATTTTATTAGGCTAGATATCGAGTCGATAGGTTATTACTAGTAATCAGTTTATTCCTCGTGTTCGATACTCGTTACTCACCTTACTGCACTACAAACGATAGGTTCATTGCCTATCGCACATTGGTGATAGTAATTAGGTATTCGTTTTATATTATCACTTGTCGTAATTGCAAGTTATATAGCATGGCACGTGTAGATCGCCAGCCAAAAAAAGAACAAAAAATATTTATTTCAAAGTTGTCCTTTTCCCCCCGCAATTTGCGCTATAAGCGACACAAGTAAACAATCAAGGGGAAATTTTATGTGAGGCCCCACTAATTTTCCAATTTACTTGTCAGGTCCTATTACATAAATAATAAGTTTAAAGGACCTACTTTATGTAAAATTCGATCTAAAGGACCAAATACTATGATTTGACGAAAATATCCTTACTAAAATGCTCTTTTTTATGTTACTCAGTTACAGTATATTGTTACTACAGGAAACAGACACGTTATTTTTCGATAATATTATGTTACTCAGTTACAGAATATTGTTACTTTAGGAAACAGACACGTTATTTTTCAATAATATTGTGTTACTCAGTTACAGAATATTTTTTCTTATACTGAAACGAGCACAAAAAAAATGGAATGCCCCATCCAACCGATTATGTCATGTTGGATTCACTGTGATATTGACGACGCACTAGGTAGAATTTGCTTGTCTAATTAGGGTGCAAATTCGAGAATATAATGGTAAATCGAATCTAGATTTCGACATAAATTGCAAGTAATCGGTATAAATTCGAGGTACCCATGAGAAATTGAGGTATATTTTACATTATTGAGTCAATAACGATGTGATTTATGCAGTTTTCATCTGTTTTTTAGTGTCGTTTGTGATTTTCGTTCTTTTCTCCCGATCCATTGGTTGTATACAGAATGTGTTATTTACGACAAACAAGGCGTTATTACCTTTAAGCGACGTGTTAGTTCTAAGTCAACATTTGTTATTAACCATAAAAAATTTGTTATTTTTTGCTATGTTATAAGTATTTCTTTTTTACACGATTTAGGGAAAACATAATATTTGTTTCTTGCAACTAATCGGTATAAATTCGAGGTACCCATGAGAAATTAAGGTCTATTTTACCTTATTGAGTCAATGACGACGAGATTTATGCAGTTTTCATATGTTTTTTAGTGTCGTTGTGCTTTTCGTTCTTTTTTCTCCCGATCCATTGGTTGTATACAGAATGTGTTATTTACGACAAACAAGGCGTTATTACCTTCCAGCGACGTGTTACGTTTGAGTCAACATTTGTTATTAACCATAAGACATTTGTTATTTTTCGCTGTGTTATAAGTGTTTCTTTTTTAAACGATTTAGGGAAAATATATTATCCGTTTCTTGCAAGTAATCGGTATAAATTCGAGGTACCCATGAGAAATTGAGGTCTATTTTACATATTGATTCAATAACGACGTGATTTATGCAATTTTCATCTGTTTTTTAGTCGTTTGTGATTTTCGTTCTTTTTCTCCCAATTCATTGGTTGTATACAGACTGTGTTATTAACAATATATGAGTCGTTATTTTTAATGTAGGATGTGGTATTTTTGTGTGACGATTTGTTATTTACTAGAAGAGATGTGTCATTTCGTCGCTAAGTGATTTGGAAAAAACAAAAAAAAAATAAGTTCAGCTCCGTCGAGCTCTACTACGACGACATGTCAGGGTCGGACCTCCTCGTCTGTTCACGAAGGTCGAGATTATAGGCGGAAATCGAGCTTGAAGATTAGATCGCTCGTTGGAGAAGACAATGACATATGTTTGTAAATATTGCATCTGTTAGTGGGTAAATATGTCATATCGCGTAGTTTGGGTATTTTTCTCTAAGAATTTTAAGAAGTATGTCCTTAATACTAACTGAAACTATATTGGGGCCTGAATACTATTTAAAAATGTTAAGAGGGCCTGACGCGTAATTAACCCAACAATCAATCACTTCAGAATCAAAATACTGAAAAAAACGAAAGACAAAATGGGTTCACATCAAACCAATACACATATATTGAGCGGATGCTAGCTGTACTTTCTTCAACGTGGCAATCACCAATTTTTTAGGATACTTATAATTTAGCTAACATCATATCTCAATATACTTATTATGTATGGTGCATATTATCAAATTACTCGTATAGTTCTACTAATATAGACTACACGTGAACGGAAAAAAAGGAAATACGTACGTACCTTATCTTCTAACTTGTAGAAGGTGTTGATAGAACGAATTCAGCCTCTTCCAAGAAATTAAACTGATCCAATACCATCTCAAAGTACGCCGGGTAAGATCCATGCACATAACTAAACGAAGGCATATCATACGCCTCGAGCGGGGGCAAACCGGGAATTTCAAACGTAGCTCAGCAAACAAGATTGAGTGAAGAAACAAGCAACCTTAACTTCTTTGCCTACCTCAAGGTCCATGGCAAGAACACATCGTACACTATGCAATCGATGGGAAGACCATCTTCGGCATAATTTTTTATGAGATCTTCTACGGTTTTCGAGCCCTCGATTTCCATCTTCGTTAGATAGTCTTCGACGCCCTTTTGACTCGTTGAAGCCTCCATTGTCGAACCCGTCAGAAAAAATGTCAACTCTGACTTGTTCGGAGGATTTTGGGTTTAGGGTTTTTGGGACGAAGTTTGTTATGGCTCTGGCTGTTAGAGCTCCTTTGGAGGCTAACCGCTTACATAGCTGGTGAATAGGGTTTATGTGGCCTTGGACTGGGTATGGGATGGCTAAGATATGACGATGGTGGTGACATTTTCCTCATTGTTATCCATGTCTTTTTTTTAAAAAAATTTCAGTCTAAGATCACCAAGAAGAGAAATGAAATTATCTATATATATATAAAGGCATAGGATAATGTCGTTCAAAACTACGTAATCTTGCAAAATACGTACGGGATACAATTCGGGTAGGATTTATCCAGGTTTTGGGTGTCCAGTATTGCTTTAGGCTATGGCTTTTTTATGTGAATTACTTCAATGATAACCCTAATTATGTACTTTTGTAGCATTAAATGACACATTGGTGAAATGTCTAGTAAAATCGTAAATTGGCCGAATTCAATTATTAATCAGTGATGGTTAATCATTCTGCAGTGCCATGGATACATGTTACGATCCGATACTACCGATCGAATATACACCGGTGAATATCATGCGCCAAGTAAGTATTATCTTGTCTCCACGGCTGCTTCGGATATATTTTAGTTTTTCATGAATTTAAATCGCAGGACTCCCCCTCTCCCAAAACATTTGACCTCTAGCAAATCCACCGTACGAGTTTTTCGGGCTTGTTCTAAAATGGCCGAGGAGCTACTACCACAGTCAACGATGTGCAAGAATGCCCTACAATTTTACCATTCATGGAATGTGACCGGGGAGGAGGTTGACTATCTTGATTGACTGTCTTATATCCTTTGCGCGCCTAGAGGTTGTTTAAGATGATATACTAAGCCGCAAATGCTTTAATATCAATTTGTTGTAATTCAGTTTTTTCGTTCTTATTTCAAATGGGCTCATTAGCGGGCGACCTTCAACATCAGCACGGAATTCCGGCGCCAACAGTGGAACAAACACGGTTCTTGTTTGAGCACCGTCTTTACTCAAAAAGAGTATTTCAGAAAAGCCATTCAACCTTACGATGGGTTTGACTACTTAAAAGCATTTGCAAGTAGAGGGATCTTTCCCGCTCCCAATTCTTTAGTCAATGTTGCTGACATCTATGATGTCATTTACGCTGTCATAGGTCACACTCCATCAGTTAAGTGCACCCAAAATTCATTGTTTTTGGAGATTGTTGTGTGTTTTGATTTTATCGGTGAGTACATTGTGGACTGTCCCTATACCTTTGGACGTTGTCTTTATGATGTTGTTTTATTTCTCTAGTACCAATACTAGTAACTAGTATTTTGGCATACCCGATGTTTGTGCTTGACTACATAAATTTATATTAATTTATATTTTAAATTTTAATAGGCGAAATTATAATGTTGGATTTAATTTTATATTATTTTTAATAATTAAAAAATCATTTCAAGGATGTATTGATGATAAATTTAAAATTAGGAGTAGAATTAATTTATGGCTGCCACTAGAGCTGTCAAAACGGGCCGGCGGGGCGGGCCGGCCCGTAACCGCCAAAACCCGCCATGTGGCGGGGCGGGGGCGGGTAAGCCCGCCATCTGGCGGGCCTAAGAAATGCATAACCGCCCCGCCCCGCCAGCGGGCGCGGCTTGGCGGGCTTAGCCCGCCAGGTTAAAATAAAAGTAAAATATTAAAAAATTATTAAAGAAAAGGAAAAAATAATAAAAAATAGAAAAAATATACAAAAATAGGAAAAAATTAAGAAAAATGAACGAAAATATATTTAATTTAATAACCTTTTTAAATATTAATATATTTATGCTAATAAGTACCAAATATTATTTTATATTTACAATATTATATTATAAATAATATATATTTTTTTAAAATTAATCTGGCGGGCTACCCGCGGGCTAGCCCGCCCCGCCCCGCCAAAGCCCGCACCCGCCGCGGGCTTGCTCGCCCAGGCCCGCCTCCAAGCGGGCCTAAAATTTCAGAGCCCGCCCCGCCTATGGGCCGGCCCGCGGGCCCAAGCCCGTTTTGACAGTTCTAGCTGCCACGCCAATCAATTTGGGAGCAGATAATATAAGCCACTCTCCCTTAATAAAATAGAAAGATAACTGGTTGGCCATAAGAATCTTCAAAAGTCAACTTGTCAATAATCTTTTTTTTCTCTAACATGTTTAACACGAGAATTAATAATATAATTAATTTTTAATAACTGATATAATAAGTGGTGACCTAAGTGCCACACGAAACTCATTAGTATTTTTAGCACATCCAATATATTTCCAAATATATTTATTTTAAATATATTATATTATTAATTGATAATTTTTGTATGGATCTAATGCATGTGATTAGATGATATTCATATTAATACAACTTGTGTACGAAGTTACGAAGTATAGATAGATGGGCACCGCTGCGTGGGTGTTAGGTGGAGTGATGGATATCAATATGATCGTAACGAAATAAATCATAAATTAGATATGTTTATTGATTATATTATATAAATTTAATGAAACAATGAAGATTTTAAAATTTGGTGGAATATGAAAATTATAAATTAAAATAAAATAAATGGAGGAAATTGAACCTGGATTGGACACTTATCAAGAATTCGTGTTGTGGGACAAAAAATGGAACAAAGAGTGGGGCAGAGAATCTGAACTCTATTATGGGCACCGATCGGTGGGTGTTAGGTGGAACCATGGAAATGAATTAAGAAGGTAATTGAAGGTTTTATATGTTAAATTATTATATAGAGACTTTTCTCAGACAATTTCCATAAAGAAACCGGTGTGGGACAAACCATTCGGGAGAATCAATACTACATTTATTAATTAATTATAACCAATAATAATGGTAGTTCTTATGACAGCTAGATTCCCATCATATGAACGATCACCTATTCACATTAGATATTTTAAACTATTTTAACACGATCAATACATCAATTCATTATTTAAACCATGATCGATAGCAATTCATATTATTTCATATCATTAATAATATTGCCATTACATTCTTTCAAATCAAAAAATGGTTAAAATATTAATCATACCATCCTTTTTATTTAATAAAGAGATTGGTGCATGTAAACTTGTTAATTATTAAATTGAGGTATAAAAATATATGAGCTGGAATTAAAAAAAAAAGAAGAAAAAACAAAAGGAGAATTACATCCGACGTCATCATAAAAAAGTTATTTTTGTATCAATATTATTGTTATAATTGACATTTTTTGTTTAGAATAACTTATATAAATTTGATATACTTCAGTAGAGTGTTATTTTATTTGATATATAAAAATATAATAAAAATATATATACCGCCTAATTTC
The DNA here is from genome assembly GCA_027422505.1 of Craterostigma plantagineum. Taxonomy (NCBI): domain Eukaryota; kingdom Viridiplantae; phylum Streptophyta; class Magnoliopsida; order Lamiales; family Linderniaceae; genus Craterostigma; species Craterostigma plantagineum. The sequence continues at coordinate 24,619,133 of JAPQWV010000011.1, forward strand.
CGCCTAAAAACGCCTAGGCCCGCTTAGGCCGCCTATGCGCTAGGCGCCCGACAAGCGCCTAGCGAGTTTTACAACATTGCATGTGAGTAGATGATATTCATATAATAAATACAACTCGTGTACGAAGTTACGAAGTATAGTTAGATTGGCACCGATGCATGGATGTAAGGTGGAGTAATGGGAATGTAAATCATCATGAAACATCTCGTGTGCAACAAATGATGTGAAAATTATGGATATATTGTGAGACTATCAAATCTTCTGCGGTTACGATATTATTTATAATATTTTGTGGTTTTGTTTGGACTCTCCAAAACATCATCGTGATCTTCTCCTCTATGTTCTATCAATGTGTTCGTGGTTCATCTCGATATATTGACTCGCATCTCTTCCCTACTTACCGAGGAGCTCCGGTTGGGTGAAATCAATTATGAGATTTGTTCGTGTGATGTTCAAAACCAAACACTTCGTGTGCAACAAAATGATATTCAGTGTATTTAGTGTCAAATTCAAAACCATACACTTTTTTGTGTGCAACAAAATGATGTGAAAATCCAATTTGGAGAGATATATTTGTGTGGCATTTAAAACTAATCATACAATGCGAAACAAAATTACGTGAAAAATTTTGTGTGAATGCTGTGGGGATAGGCTACAGGAAAGAAGAAAGAAGTTAACACTCATCAAGAGAAAGGAGTAACTTCGTTTGTGGTGACTGTATTTCATCACCATGAAGGAAGAAGGTAAAGGGTAGAGATGACATACGATATTACTCCCTGTTATGTGGCAGCGGCGTAGAGATCTTGTGAACTGAGCTGTTGTGATGATTAAAAGTTCGCTTAAATATTCTATTATTAACGCCACACTATTTTTTCGTGCCAAGCATATCCATGATAATTTTTGGCGAGCTAAGGATAGTAGTGGCTCAAGGCCATCCAATGTCTGGGGCTCACAATCTCCAAGAGGACAGCAAGCCCCCGATAGCTCGTCATGGGGAAAAATATTTCTGATGCAGTTGCCAATGCTTGGGGTAGAAAGTCGGATAACTTTGCAATTGGCAGTGCTTGGGGTTCTGACGTGGGCGAACCACCATAGACTCCCGAGCGAACATTTCAAAACCACAAACAATCAAGAGTTTTTATAGTTCATCTTCAAGAATCAAAGAGAAGAAAGAAGGATAACAGCCATAAAATATATGAATATTGCAGTCTGAATAAACCAGGAAAAACAAGCACAATAAAAGTGCAAGAAAACTTATCAAAACATATTATTGGCTCATCTGATACATTCAGCCAAATTCGGTTTGACCATATATTTCGTATTAATCATTCATATTAAAATGTCACTTTAGTATATAAATTATTATATATATTTATCTATTATGGTAATGCCATACACGAAAAACTTATCAAAATATAACATTGTCGGGACAACTTCTTTCTAGTGACGAGCCAGCCCGCCCTACCAGTACTTTTTAAGGCCTTAAAACGTACGAAGAATTATCAGCATTGAATCACAAAAACCTAGCAAGCAGTTTCAATACAGTTCAGAATATCTTGTAGACCTAGATACATCATGATCATTTGTCTATTTGAACAAGAAAAGTGCGATCATCGATGTATACGAAATGAAGATCATCTCCAAATTGAAGTCTGTAAGCATGTCTGAATTCAGGTCAATCCCTCCTGGATAGACACGGCTTCGGACGATCGGGATCTCCATACCTAATGCCAAGCACAAATTCACAATACGCGGATCGTAGTTGGACAGCGTCTTCGTTGCTCACGGTTGTATGTGAAAGGGCTACTGATGGACGCTAATTAGGTCGCTCGAGTTTGAATCCCCTTTGGCAACAGGTTGTGCTCTATCTGATATGTCTCAAATATTTTTTTTTTTCACAAAGCATGTTTAAGAAAAAGCAAATAATATGCGTACTTAAAACTACTAATTACTGAATCATTTTACGACTGCGGCACACACGAGAAACTTACCAAAACATTTTGTCGATTCATCCGATACATTTTGCCAAATCCTGTTTGGACCATACATTTCGTATTAAGCATTTCATATCAAATTCATTTTGTAACGAGTACTACACACACACACATACATATATTAATAATATTATAGTACTAAATATATATTATGGTTAAGCCATACACGAAAAACTTATCAAGATATATCACTGGTGTATCCAATACATTTTACGAAACACAATGTGGACAGAGGCGGATCTATGTTATGGCCCGAGGGGGCCACGGCCACCCCGGAAATTTTCGAAGTTTTTAGTGTTATACATGTGATTTATAGCTTATTAGTTTACAGAGAATGCTTAATGTAAACTTCCTATGTTATGATAAGTGGCTTAGTGGCTGGGAGGGCAACTTCTCATTTGGAAGGTTGTGGGTTTAATTGGGCTTGGCACTGTTTTGTTATTTTTTTCCTTTTGTTATTTTATCCAACATGTATTGTTTTTCGTTCTTTTTTCTTTTTAGTTCTTATTCTTTTTACTTCTTTGTTAATTTAATTTTACTAACACATATTTGTTAATGAAATGTTTGTTTGATATTAAAATTTTTCCGCATTTTTACTTTCTTTACAAACCATTTGCAGTATCTCATCTGCAATAAAAATTATCCTAATTCATGAAAATATATCTTTACAATTAACATAATCACTTATGCAAATATGTATTGTAAATGGTCAAATTTTGATCCATGCAACATGGTCTATTGCAAAAGGACATACAATTTTTGGAAGGCGTGAGGGCTCACTTTTATGGTTGATGTTTATGCTTGAGAGACTTACTTTGTTACCGTCGCAACTAAAAGTTTTATAAGAATAGGCTTCTTTGTATTACGGCCCCCCAATTAAAATTTTCTAGATCCGCCCCTGAATGTGGACCATATATTTGTATTAAGTATTTCATAATATGTCAGCTTGAGTATAATTATATTATTAACTGTATATTACATCATTCGAATCGAATATCGGAAATTTGAATCGAATATTGTAATAATTTTACTCGTTGAAAATTAAAAATATTTTTATTCAGATTTGATATTTAATATTTCGCATTTGAGTCAAATTCCGAATAGAATTCCGATCATGCAAAAAATTCGATTTATTTACTACTCGAGTGCTCTTCTATATATAATTTTATAGGTAAATTATAATATACACCCAAAATTGATTTTATTAAAATGCATGTTATTACCTAATATATATTTTTTTTTATCACGACCATTGTACTACTCTGAATTTAGCAATTGTACCTCCGTATATTTAACCGTGACGGATTTTGGTACAAATTTTTAAAACTGAGGATGCCTTATATGCAACTTAACCTCATTTCATATTATAATTTTATTCTTAATTTGTTATCTCGGATTTAATTGATTTGATCAAATAGGATATCGTTACATGATTAAAACTTTTTTGTTTTCTCCATTATTAAAAGTATTAGACCATCTCCAACCAATACCAATAATCAGAAACAAACAAAAAGAGAAAAAAACGAAAATAATCCAACTAACACGCAAATGCATACCCAAATGAGTTTTATGTCAATTTCTCTCTTCTATAAATGTGCATGCATAAGTTATTTCTCACAAAGCAACACATGCTAAATTTAGTAATGAACTTTTATTATATAAATTACTATAATTAGCTTTTATTATTTATTTAATTATTTTTATTAGTATATCACATGAATAATGTTCAAAATTGTAAATAAAATATTTAAACTATATGTTAAAAAAATTTAGTCTAAGTAAATATCATGTAGTTTGGGTAATATTGAAATGTTGTAGCATATGTGGGTCGTATTGAGAAACTACAAAATTTTATGTGAAAGAGAATATTTCGAAAATATTCTTTTGAGTTTGGGAATGACTTTATTGGTTGGAGACTGCATTTTGAGTTTGTGAATGAGTTTGAGTTTGAGAATGAGTTTTTCGATTGGAGATGACTTTAGAGCATCTCCAACCGATACACCCAATCGCAAACTCAAACGCATTCTCAAACACATAATGCAGTAGTTTTTTTCAACTGCTAAACCAATTTTCAAACTCAAATGACTATTTTTGAAATATCACTTCTAGACTAACTTTTACATCTTTTCAATATTGCCCATATATTTTATAACTGCAAAAACATTAATATTTAATAACATATTACATCTAAATAATTAAAAAAATATTCGTAGTAAATTTTAATAATTTCAAAACTTTTTAATATAATTTTATATATTTTTATTTTTTATAAGGATATTTTAATATTAAACAAATAAAAGAACTATAAATGGAATTATTAAATTTAATACGGCATATTATGCGTTAATCATCTATGTATTTATTGGAAGAGAGAGAAAGTACAAACACCTTTAGCAATTGATTTTTGGATTCAGTTGGACACTGGAAGCCAACCTTAAAATATTTTCGGCTATTGGGTGGGTAGTGGAGTATTTAGCCCAAGAAGTTCTGAAAATAAGCCACGTTCATTTTGCGCTTAGAGGGTTTTCCCTTATTTCCCTAAAACCGGGTTTGGTTTCGTATTTCACGTTCTTTCATACTTCGGCGCTTTGTTTCCACGAGCAGCAAAACCCCACTTTGTTCTTTCTGCTTCAAACGTAGTTGAAGAACAACATTCGCTTCAAGAAAAAGAGGGGAGAGGGGAGAGGGAAGAGTTAGGAGCGAAAGCTGTAAGAGAAAAATGGTGAGACTAACGGCAGCTTTGATTTGGGAAAGCCCTCACTTCTTCAATGCGATTCGCGAGCGTGAGCTCGACCTCCGAGGTTTGCGCACTGTTCGTAACCTAGAATTCGCAATAATCACTTGCCAAGAGCTATTTACGCTGAATTCATTGCTTATATTGTTTGTCGCCAGGTAATAAGATTGCCGTGATTGAGAACCTCGGTGCTACTGAGGTTAGTTCTTCATATTTTCCGTCCGCTTCGTATTTCTGTTTAATTTTGTGGGGAAAATGGAAATGAAACTGACGTGGAGATTGCATTTTTTCGTGAGTGAAGGACCAATTTGACGCAATCGACTTATCTGACAATGAGATTGTGAAGCTCGAGAATTTCCCCTACTTGAATCGTCTGGGCACTCTGTTGCTGAACAACAATAGGATCACCCGAATCAATCCCAATTTGGGAGGTTTGAGCTCGCACTTTTCGTTGATAAATTCCACAGCAATGAGCTATTGATTATTGAACAACTTCCTTTTTCTTCTGTTTTTTATGGATACTGCATAAGCTAATGCTGTTTTGATTAATCTGCAGAGTTTTTGCCGAAGTTGCATACTTTAGTGCTCACTAACAATCGTCTGACGAACCTGGTTGAAATCGATCCACTTGCCTCGCTCCCGAAGCTGCAGTTTCTTAGTCTGTTGGACAACAATATCACTAAGAAGCCAAATTATCGTCTGTACGTCATCCACAAGTTGAAATCTTTGCGGTTGTTGGACTTCAGGAAAGTCAAACAAAAGGTTCGTATAGTGGGCATTTAGATTTCAAATCATCCCTTTTTATAATGCCTATTTGTGTTATTCTATGCCATGTTTCATCTTGTGCAAAACAAATCTATTTTATGATGTTATCATAATAATGAGATGGATTTTTTTTCTCTGTTTGATATAGGAGCGTATTGAAGCCAAGAATCTGTTTGCTTCGGAAGAAGCTGAAGAAGAGGCTAAGAGGGAATCTGCTAAGACTTTTGTGCCTGGAGAGGCTGCTGAAGTTCAAGACGTTGCAGAAGCAGAACAAGCACCTAAGTCCACTGCTCCTACGCCGGAACAAGTTCTAGCGATTAAGGCATGCTCTTACTTACTCTAAATTTATTCTCCTCTTCTTCCCACTTTGGTTCGAAGAAAAAAGATTTCGTGAGTGTAACTTTGATGAGTTATTTCACTGCCATTTGAGAAGATATGATGTGCAGTAGTTCAAGGAAATGCTGTGTTTCTGTGTAGGTGTAGATATCTATCTTCTTTCCCTCTCGAACGTAGCTCTTTTAACTCGTTTAAATATCTAAAAAAATCGTTATATATATCTGCACAGGCTGCAATTGTGAACGCCCAAACTCTTGAGGAGGTGGCAAGACTTGAGGAGGTAGTTTTAGTAACATTCATTGTAAAGTGACCTTTTATTTGTCTGTTTTATCTTTGGAGGCAACTCCTTTCACTGTGAATCTTTAACGGTTGGACTATTTTTTCATGGCATTTTTTTACAGGCACTCAAATCTGGGCAGCTTCCATCTGATTTCAATTTCAACAATTCTGAGAGCGTCCCAATAGATGATCATGCCCAGAAATATAATATCATCGCTGGTGAGAATGAAGAAGCAAACTTCGAGCCGAAAAACGGTGAATTGGGTGAGAGCAATGACAAGCCTGCAAACATGGAAGAGGTAATTACGCAAGAAATTATTTCGCTTGTCTTTTTTTTTTTTTTGGTTCTTCGATCTGCTATACAATTATAACATGAATTTTTTCCTTCTCATTGCCTTTGCTGTCAGGACTAGGACCTATAAAATTGCTTATCTTAACTTCAAGCAAACCTTTGATTCGAAGAACTGAGTGCTTATTTCAGAATGACATTTTCATTTCATCGCACTTTAATGCTTTTCTTTTCTTTTTTTTTTTTGCTAGTTCTGAGTTTCGTTTATTGTTACATATCAAGAATTTGAGATTGCCATTGTGTAGCGCATGAAATCATCAATTGGTCTTCCTTCCATTGTGTGCGGACATCAATCTGTTTATGGTTGGCCTTTAGATAATGGGGCCGATAATTAATCAGTGTTGGCCCAATAAGATTAAGTTGGCCCAATAAGTAAATTGGCCAAATATTTCATCATAGAGTTGGCCCAATAAGAAATGGGAACAGCATAGCACCAATCTAAACGACGTCGTATCGCGTATGAAGTTTGTTTTCTTACAGCACATCGTTATTGACAATAGCAGAAGTCAGATAAAGATAAACGGTTATCATCTATCGTAGTATTAAATTCAACGGTGGAGTGCGACAGCTTTTAAATCATGTCAGTACATATTTGATCATTAAAAGAAGGGGAAATTATGTTTCAGGCCCTGTCAGGGTCTGAACTTAGGTTTCAGGCCCTGACGAAAAAATAATTAGTTTTAAGGACCCGTAACATTTCATTGTTCTGCAGTAACACTTAATTGTTCTGCATTAACATTTCATTGTTCCTCGGTAACACTTCATTGGTCATCAGTAACTCTTCGTTTGTTCTGCAATAACACTTCATTGTTCCTAAGTAACACTTCATTGTTCTGAAATAACACTTCATTGTTCCTCAGTAACACTTCATTGCTCTGAAGTAACACTTATGTAACTTTAGGTCCTTATCTCTAAAATTTACGAAAATTAGGTCCTTTAAACTAATTTTTTTTTTTCAATGGGGCCTGAAACCTATTTTAAAATACTTTTGGGGCCTGAAACGAAATTTATCCTTAAAAGAATTATGTATCTACAGTCATCAATTAGTTAGCGTATGTTTGTTGAATGCTTAGATTCAATAGCTACAACAAAATTTCAGCTGTGATGTCCTTTTTAATGTTATATCCACGAAGAGGCACGTAGACAACGGTAAACAAAGGTGTACGTTATTACCTTTCATTTTCTCCCTTCATTTTTGTTACCCTCGGGTTTTCACCCTGACGCGGCAAAATACTCAACCTGCCCCCGCGATAGACCAAAGCCCCATCCCGCCTACCAAAAGATCCCATCCCGATCAGGTTCCATCCAGTTAGGGACAACAGCTTGAAGAACCCGATCTGAGGTACCGAAACCCCGACTCACGGAAAAAGAGGAGCCATTGGGTAGAGACGACGACTTAGAGACCCCGACCTGGGGAGGATTTCACCTGGCAGTGGCAGCACTTATAAAACCCCCGACCGGGTAAGAGAGCTCAATCCAGCGACAGCAACACTCCTATGTACCGACCCGAAGGTGGATTGGCGGCCAGGACCGAACTGGAAGAAGCCCGAAGGGAGATACCTCATGCGACTATCCGAGGGGAAGATCTCGCCATATCAGATCATGGTCCCAAATTGCCTCAATACAAGTGATCGTTCAGACAGGGAAGGAACGGTTAACGGATAGACCATGACGCGTGAGAATCGGGGAAACCGCCAAAGCATACCAGACGTGGGCGGTTACGGACAAGGGGCAGTTGCCTTCCGCTCTGCCCTATAAATACCATGCAAAATCCTCAACGGGTACGTTTTTCCGAGATTATACCGTTACTCTGCCAAATTTCGATCAGATTTTCTTTAGCACGCTACCTTAAAACGGCACCACCCTCTTGACTAAGGCAAGAGGGTAAACGACCCCCCAAAATTTACCTTTGTCCGACAGTTCTCAGCGAGAGCGTACGACGGAATTCAGGCGGGGAAGAGCTCGTTATCCTGTTCCTGCGGTAGGTTATTTTTCGACGGTATCAACTTGGCGCCGTCTGTGGGAACTATAGTTTCTCTCTAGTAGAAATTTAAAATGGTAATTGTCGAAAACGACCAAGCACCGCCCAATGGTAATGGGCCGACCCTGTCCGAAATTGCCGTCGTGATGGCTGAACGATGCAAGAAATGAGGAGGATGGCAACTGACATGGGGATACTCATGGCGGAAAGGAATTGAGGAAACCGCCGAACCGGACGAAACGGAAGAGGGAACCGCCAACCTGAACGTAATGGAAGGGAGAATCCGCAGCCCGGACAGAATGAAGAAGAGAATCACCAGCCAGGACCCAACGAAGAACATGATGCCCAGTCTAACACGGTTGAGCAAGCAGACGAAAACCGAACACTAGCCTCGGAATTCAGAGAAGTACGTGAAAACAAAAGGAGACGTGCTGCCAAGCGAGCAGCCGAGTTGGAGGACATGAAGGAGGAAATCCGCAAGCTCAAGGACCTAGCAAACCCGCCAGAAGCACCACTAGTTCCTCGGGCATCACCGTTCTCGCCCGACATACTTACAGCCCCGCTTCCAGGACATTTTCGTTGTTTCGAGATGGGAAAATACGTTGGGACCGGACCTCCCGAAGACCACCTCGCCGCCTTCGAGGGTAACACGGCCCTGTATCAACTGGACGACACAATCAAGTGTCTTCTCTTCGTCACTACATTAATCAAAGGAGCCTAGCAATGGTTCGTGCTATTGCCCCCAGGAGGGATTAAGAGTTTCCAAGACCTGACTAGCCTTTTCCTGAAACATTTCTCGAGTAGCCGAAGGCGTCCATCCTCAGCCGTGAAGCTGCTAAATATCAGGCAGGCCGAGGAAGAAAGCTTGCGAGATTATCTTCGGCGATTCAACCAGATAAAGATGGAGGTGCCCAACGCCGCACCCGAACTGCTCATTGGCGCGTTCCATCACGGTCTTCGGGATGGGGAATTGTTCAGGTCCCTAGTCAAGAAGTACCCGACGACAGTAGAGGAATTGGTGACCCGAGTGGAAGAATCTCAAGCCAGGGAACCTGAGTATAAGAAAAGGAAAAGCCCGCTTCGGGATCGCAGAAGGAGCCCGCCCATGAATCAGGGCCACAGGCCTCCTTCCTGGAGAGACGACCGCCCCGTTCCGATCCCAACTATGCCGCGGGCGGATTACCCTAGGATGCGGGTCAACAAAGTCCGAGCATTGGAAATATGTGATGAGTATGACTTCCTTCACAGACCACCTTATATTGACAACAACCCCAAGAGGCCAATATCTGACACCTATTGTAACTACCATCACGAGTACGGACACACGACGGAAGGCTGTTTCCAACTAGGCCGCGAGTTGGACAAGTTGATCGCATCAAACCCCGAAGCACGGGCAAAGTTGACAGGAGGGGAAGGCGGGTCCGACGGGTTCGGGACCAAGCCTAGATACCCAGGAGCTGGGAGCCGCTTCAATCCCCGACCAAATCATCCAGCCCCCAACCACAGAGAAAGACAAGGGAGGACGCCAGAAAAGGAGGAAAGAAGAGGCCAGAGGAGAAGAGGATGACGCCCGAGGGCGCCACGACAACAGGGAACAACGAAGATCCCCCGAACGAAAGCTACCACCTCGGCAAATTAATATAATCTCAGGAGGACCCACTGGTGGGGAATCTAATAGAGCAAGGAAGGCCGGAGTCAGACGTCTGGAAAATTACGAAATCAAATCGGGAAGCAAAAGATCCGGGCCGGTAATCAGTTTTGGACCAGAGGATTTCCATGGAGGGGATGACTCCCATGAAGACGCCCTGGTGATTAGGGCCGAGGTCGCCAACCACGACGTCGGGAGGGTCTTTGTTGATAATGGAACCTCTGTCAACATAATCTACAAAAGGGCGCTTGATCAAATGGACTTAGGGTCCTACCCCATGGATAAAGTAGAGACCGCTCTCTTCGGCTTCACAGGGCACTGTGTCGAAGCGGTGGGGATCTTGCATCTCCCACTTACCCTTGGTGAAGGAGAATTACGAAAAATGCGAATTGCGCCTTTCATGGTCATCAACTGGTCGAGCCCTTACAACATTATCCTCGGAAGGCCAGCACTGACCTCCTTCACTGCGATCGCCTCGGCGCTACATCAGAAGATCAAATTTCCGGTGGGAGACAAGGTGGGAGAAGTGTTGGGGGATCGCAAGATGGCTCGGAAATGCTATGTAGAAGAAGTTCGAGTAGAAATTAAATCGTCGAAAGCAAGAAGGGGGGATCACCATAAGGGAAGAGAAACCTTATACAACATTGGGACGACTCAAAAAACTGCAGAAGAGGAAACATAAGAAGTGATAATAAGACCTCCAGAAGGGACAGTCAAGGTTTCCAAGGACTTACCTCGGGATTTGAATGAAGACCTCATTAAGTTGTTAAAGAGAAATTCGGATGTGTTCGCCTGGACGACCAAGGATATGGTAGGGATAGACAGGGGAATAATTGAGCACAAGCTAAATGTCTCCCGGACCACCCGACCTGTCTTCCAAAAGAGAAGGTACCTCAGTTCGGAAATGGACATCGAGGCCAGACGGCAAGTAGAGGAGTTGTTGGAGGCGGGGCACATCAGGGAGGTCCAATTCCCCACCTGGCTCTCGAACGTAGTTCTCGTCCCAAAATCTTCGAGCAAGTGGCGCATGTGCGTGGATTTCAAAAAAGACAAGCTTCATCACGGCCAGGGGAACATTCTACTACACCGTCATGCCCTTCGGGCTAAAGAACGCCGGCGCTACATACCAAAGGTTAATGGACAAGATCTTCAAGGACCAGATAGGGAGAAACGTGGAGGTGTACGTGGACGATATACTAATAAAATCCCGAGAGCAGGGCTGTTTCCTAGCCGATCTTCAAGAAACCTTCTCGACCTCCCGAAGATTCAACCTTAAGATGAATCCCAGCAAGTGCACCTTTGGAGTCAAGTCGGGAAAGTTCCTGGGATACATGGTGACAAGGAGGGGAATCGAGGCCAATCCCGAAAAGGTTAAAGCATTGATGGAGATGACCTCCCCTAAGAGCCTGAACGAAGTGCAAAGATAGACGGGTCGCATAACTGCCCTTTCTTGTTTCATATCCCGATCTGCAGACCGAAGCCTGCCCTTCTTCAGAGTTCTGCGCAAAGTCCAAAACTTCGAGTGGACGCCCGAGTGCGAGAAAGCATTTCAGGACTTAAAAGAATACCTGAGGGAACTCCCAACACTCAACAAACATCTACCTGGAGAAGAATTGACGATCTACCTGGCAGCCACGCCCCGAGCTGTCAGTTCGGTATTGATTAGGGAGGAGGAAAAGGTCCAGAAGCCAATCTACTTTGTAAGTCACATACTAAAAGGCGCCGAGACAAGGTACACCAATTGCGAGAAATTACTACTGGCCACACTCGTCACCGCTCGGAAACTACGTCCATATTTCCTGTCGCATCCCATAGTTGTGCTGACTAACCAACCAATAGGGAAGATAGCTACCCGACCTGACACATCGGGAAGAGCCATAAAATGGGTAACGGAACTAGGGGAGTATGACATCCAGTACAGACCCAGGATGGCGATCAAGGCCCAGTCATTGGCGGATTTCATGGTAGAGCTAGTCGGGGACTTTCCAGAGGAGATGTGGAAAATGTCCGTAGACGGGTCTTCGTGCAGCACAGGAAACGGGGTCGGGATACTGCTTATATCACCATGGGGGGAGGAAACCAACCTAGCCCTCAGGCTAGACTTCAAAGCGTCGAACAACGAGACAGAGTACGAAGCTTTACTCGCAGGACTTCGAGCAGCGCGCCGGATGGGAATCACCCGCCTAACAGTACACTCCGACTCTCAACTCGTAGTTCAGCAGATAGGAGGAAACTTCGCAGTCAAGGGGGAGAATTTAGAGAAATACGTCAAGGCCTTCGAGGAAATCAAGGGTGACTTCGAGGAACTTAAGATCGTTCACGTAACCCGACCGGAAAACAAGAAGGCCGACCAGATAGCTAAATGGGCAAGTGCCATAGGGGCACCGGAGAAAAAAGGAAAGACCCTATCTAGTTGGCAAATCGAGGATCAGATCATGCCCGACCCGGACATTTCCCCGGGGGATTGGAGATACGAAATATACCAATACCTGAGTCGCCAACTCCTGCCCGAAGATAAAGCCTTAGCTCGAAAACTCCTAAGGAGGGTCCAACGCTTCACTCTGGTGGATAAAATCTTATTTAAAAGATCATATGCTGGACCATTACTACGATGTGTATCGAAGGAGGAAGGTGAATATGTTCTTCGGGAAATCCATGAAGGTATTTGTGGGAGCCACATCGGGAGTAGGGCACTGACAAGGAAAGCACTCCTCGCCGGTTTCTTCTGGGCAACGATGAAAGGAGACGCGGTGAAGGTAGTTCGGGGATGCATTAATTGCCAAAAGCACGCCAGCTTACAGAGACTTTCCGTGGAGGCCATGAAGTCGGTAACTTCCCCATCCCCTTTTGACCAGTGAGGTCTGGACATCGTCGGTCCCTTCCCGAGGAATATAGCTCAAAAGAAATTTCTACTGGTGGCCGTGGACTACTTCTCGAAGTGGGTTGAAGCTGAGGCAATGGCGAAAATCACCGAGGTGGCAGTCATGGCTTTCATATGGGAAAACATAATCTGCCGATATGAGATTCCTAGAAGGCTAATCTCAGATAATGGAAGACAACTCAGTGGGAAGAAGTTAAGGGATTGGTGCGAACAACTCGCGATAGAACAAGTCTTCACCTCGGTGGCATACCCCCAGAGCAATGGCCAAGTGGAAGTCATCAATCGCACCATCGTCCAAGGACTGAAGACCCGACTGGAAGGCCTGGATAAATCCTGGTTCAACGAGCTCCAAAGTGTCCTTTGGTCGTATCGAACAACACCTTGAGAGGGAACAAGTGAAACTCCCTTCAGCCTGGTTTATGGAAGTGAAGCGGTTCTGCCTGCCGAGATCGGAATGGAGAGTGCAAGGATCTTGACGTATCCCGAAGACAATAATCGACTTCGGGCTGAAGACCTCGATCTGGTCGAGGAGGGAAGGGGAAGAGCCGCCCGGTCGCTTATCAGAGACGGATGACTAAGTCTTATAACCGCCGAGTTCGGAGTAAAAAATACTAAGTCGGAGACCTAGTGGTGAAAGAGATCCTCAACCAGGAAGGAAGGAAGAAGCTGGAGCCGAAGTTTGAAGGCCCCTACCGCGTCATCAAGAAGGCAGGAGAAGCCTCCTATTATCTTGAAGACGCCGAAGGGAAGCAACTCGATCGACCCTGGAATGCCCGCAAGCTTCGGAAATATTACCCCTAGAGGGGAGTACCCTCATTATGCACGCTTATAGTTCTTCATTAAATTTTTAGTATCATTTATCCAAGATTACTTTCTTATTACTTGGGTGTAAGTTAAGACGTTTCTATTAATGCAATTCCCCTTTTCCCTTTTCATATGATGATCATTCGGACGAAAACTTAAAACAATTAAAAGACATGAAGACCCGGGTAGAAGATTTACTCCCTAAGAGAAATAACCCCCAGGGACCAGCTATACCCCTCGGGGCAAAAACCAAGCGCGCACACTGAACCCCCTTTGCGAGAGGCTGAAATCTTCCCCAAGGGAAGAGAAGACTATGCGCACACCGAACCCCTCTGCGAGAGACAGCTCACTGTTCCCTTCGGGAACGTCGCGCACACTGTATCCCTCTGCGAGAGGATGAAATCTTCCCCAAGGGAAGAGAAGACTATACACACACTGAACCCCTCTGCGAGAGGCAGCTCACTGTTCCCTTCGGGAACATCGCGCACACTGTATCCCTCTACGAGAGGCTGAAATCTTCCCCAAGGGAAGAGAAGACCTTGCGCACAGCGAATCCCTCTGCGAGAGGCAGCTCACAATCCGCCCCAAAGACCCCTCCTTTGAAATCCTCAAGTCTTTCCTTGGGCTCAGGGGGACGCCCCTGACCTAGGGCAAAGGACTTCGCCATCGGCATGAACTAAACTCTTAAGGACGTGATTGGAGGGAACAGTACTGAAATTGACATCAAACACTAGAAGTCGATACGAAGTTAAGACCGGAGGGTATAAACCACCTTTTTATTCATAAATACGCCTTGAACATCATCAAGGCAGACAAGGCGGAAAGACGGGGAAAACAAAGAAATACTCATAAGGAAGCTGAGAAATAATAAAGACTCTAACAAGACACTCTAAAAAAGCAAACAAGAAGCTAAAAACTCCGACGCAGCTAATCCTCCCCAGCGGGACCGCTTCTCTTAGGGGGGTCACTGCTCTCTCCTAGCTCGAACTCGTCCCAGAGATCCATTGCTTTTGTCATCTTCGGGGGTAAACGACGAGGTGCCAAAGCCATGAACACCGCCTCCGGATCCAGGAAGTCGAAGGGATGGGCACTCTCCGGAAAACCATTAGCCCTGATTTGGGACAAACACCCTTGGAACCCGAAATTAAAGTATAAGTTGGCAGCCTCGGACATCTTCTCGACAGGGACCAACTCTTGACTTCCTTGAAACTCCCGACTGCGGCGAATTTCCCTTTCCGAGTGGAGCTCCTAGCGGAGCTTGCCGACCTCGAACTGGGCCTTGGCCAACAAATTCTTCAGGCGACCCACTTCTTGAGCCTCCTCGCTGACCTTCATAGTCATCTCCACATTACAATTCCGAGCTGAATCCGTCATCCTCTGCTGAATACGGTACCGTCGGGCTCCTTCGCAAGACAAGGAATACGCCTGGGGACCAAAGACAAATCATCACAGATGCACTCACATGGAGATAAAAAGATAACTACCCTACCTGACTCAGGGCCAGGGCCCATTCTTTCCAAAATTGACCATCGGGCAGCTCCTTAGCGAAACTCTTCTCCTCGGGAGTGAGGAAATTCAGCATGTAAGACAGGGCAGAGTCCCCATCCCTTTCCAATAGAAAGTGAGGGCGAGGAGCAGATTCTATGGCCCGGGAAGGCGAAGAGGATGGTTTCACGCGCTTGAAACGCCCCATCTCAGATCGGGGAATTGGCGACCCACCTCGAGTATCTTCGTCCACCAGCCTACGGGAAGAGGAACCCTCAACAAGAGTCCGACTTCGGGTACTTGGAGCTCGAAAAGTTACGATGGGGGTTGAATTCAATTCGTCACCTGCTGATAAGGGATATCAATTAGGGATGAAAGGATCAAAACTATAGCAAAGGGATCAACGGACCTGCAACTCGAGGGAAGATGGTCGCCTCAGGAGAAACACCCAGTACCAGCTCCTGCTCAGAAAAACGACGGTTCCCGACCTGAGCCAAGAATTGCCGTAAGAGGTCGGGAGATTCGCTGGGGACTTGGCAGTGCTCCCTCCAACGCAGTAACGCAAATCGGCGGTCCCGATGCTGGGACGAAGGGCGTACGAAAAAGAACTTGTTCATCCATCCCTTAGTGGCAGTGACATTGTCGTAGAAGACCTCAGTGGAAGGCACAAAGGCCAACTTGCCGGCATCCCTCTCACATACACGGAAGAAGCTGACTATTAACTTAGTGGAAATAGGAAAGCTCACTAACCTCGGCACCGCGGCCAAAGCTAATAACAAACTACAAGAATTTGGGAAGATCTGGCCAGGGGATATATCTAAAGCCTCACACAGATCTAAAAGAAAAGGGGGAACGGGGAACCTGAGACCCATATCTATCTGGTCCGTGTAAAAGGTAAGATAGCCACAAGGAGGGGCAGAAGCCACTTGCAATGGACCGGGCAGTAAGACCTCATAATCGGAAGGAACTCGGGCCTTTTCCAGATATTTATTCCTCCAGGGACGAAGGACTGAGGGTGGATACCTTAGCGCGATGCCACAGAAGGTTAGCTCTAGCGCGGACCTCCTCTGCCTCGGCGGACCACTTGGCTAAGTTCCGGCGATAGCTCTTATCATCACCATCTCCGCTGGGGAATGGCGTTTTCACTTCAACAGCAGGGTCCTGCTAGACGCTCGTGCCATAAAAGGGTTCAGGAGTGGCATCTAGGTCGAAAAAGGCCGGCCCAGCCATCGACGAAGCCCCAACGACACTTTTACCTTTAGCAAACGAAGCCATCAGAGCGCTAGGGGAGGGAAGCGTGAGAATATCGAAGTATGGGAAATATGGAAGCAGATGACTGCGAAAAAGCAAGAGACCCCGTATATATATATACATGTGAGAGATCCCTGACTTGGGCGGAAAGATAGGGAGTTCAAATTCGAAAACTAGCCAGCGAACAGATATGATCGAGTTCGCGATATTAGCGGGTTAGCTAAACGGTAATATTCGTGGAGGTAACCCCGGTCTTACGTTAACAGACACTAGATTCTAGGGCGGAAAAATAGGAAGGACGAAGTCATTTCCACCAAGCTCATATAGTCCCACGTAATTAAGGAAGAAACGGCCGAGGCGGCAAAAATAGGGACGGACCGAAGGCACGTAAAAACCCCAAAACGAAGAGATCGAAGCGAATGAGGTGGGAATTGCTAAAACGATGAATTAACAGAATGGGAGCGCCGAAGCGAAATGCCGGAGACGAAGTGGAGAAAAATGAACACATAACAAAAATACACGCGCATATAGGAAGATGAAACCCACAAATATTATGCCTCGAAGGCTATGTTCAAACATAGGAAAGTACACACACATATATATATATATATATATATATATATATTATGGTCTGCAATCAGTACAAGCATCAAAAGGAAAAACAAGAAAAAGCTTCATTCGGCCGACCCGGCCTGACCCTCTCCTTCCCCAGCGTTCTTTTCCTCATCGAGGGCTTCCCCAGCTCCACCTTCTTCAACAGGCCCCCCGTCAAGCTCCCTGGCCCTAGCATCCTCGCCCGGAGTATCATCTATCTCAGCATCCTCGTCGGCATCGCCGAGGTTCTCTTTCTCCGCGTCGACCTCCGCCTCCTCGACTTCGGGCTCCTCATCCACCGCGTCGACGCGGACAGGAGGGTTCGGCACCCTAGGAGGAGGCACCTCGCCCCGGGGTTCGGGCTTGTAGCCACCATCAGGAGCGTTATGGAGGGCATGGCTGGCATCAAGGAAGCCGAAGGGGTGAGCAGAACGATCGTACCCGTTTTCCCGAAGCTGAGATAGGCACCCATAGAAGCCGTACTTAAAGTACTGGCGCATCCCCTTGGAAAATTCCTTCTTCGTATAGTGGTCGTTGGCCAATCGCTCCTCTAGGGCCTTTCGGGCTGGCTCCACGTCGGCCCGAAGCTCGTCGGATCGTTTCTTCTCGTTTTCAGCCCGGGAGAGCTGTTGCTTCACCTCCTCACGGCGCCGGCCGTCCTCCTTTTCCTCCTCACGGCCTCGAGATTCTTCTCCAAGGTTTCGTAACTCCCGGAGAGATGAACCCAATGCTTCATGGCATCGGATATCAGGACGAGGCCCTGAACAGAAGCAAATCTATCAGAACGACAATAAAACGGCGAGAAAGCCCCTAAGGCGGCTACTTACATGTCCGATGGTAGTAGAGATGGCATCCCGAATATCCGGGTTGGAAACACGTCGGGAGCTCCGCCTGTTTTCCTCGCTGGGAATTCCTTCAGGAAGCTCCAGCCTTCACCGGAGGTCGTCTCCCCGAAGAAATGAGGTTGCATGGCCCGGCCCAGGGCCACAAGTCCCCCCGAAGCGGGAGGAGTAGGAGCAGAGGTAGTCTTGGACCTTTTCGAAGAAGGACCAGCGGAAGAAGCGGCCGGCCTCTTGCTTGTGGCCTTTTTGGGTCGGGAGGAGGAGGCTGGGGCTTTGCCTTTCCCTTTAGATCGGGAAGGTTGCGCCGGGGAGGTCTGGGATGGCATCTGGACATCACCCTCGTCATCGTCAGAGAGGGTCATGGCAGCAACGGTGGCGATATCCATGCGTCGATCTGCAAAAGGTCAGGAGACAAGTTAAGACAGTCGACAGAAAGAAGATCGGGCCTATGAGGTTCGGGCATTAAGTGTATACCTAGGCTGGGAGGCACCTCGGTCACTTTCGAACTAAACCCAAAGAGGAAGAGAAGGTCGTCTTTTATGAGTTCAGGGGCTAGAAATTTTCTGTCGCCGACCTTCGATAAAAAAGATTCGGCTTGGCCCGAGTCCGGGGATAGGGGATTTTCTATAGACAAATTGTCCTCCTAGGAGAAAGGGATCAGCTGACTTTCAGGACTGCCCTCGGGAGAACGGAGGAAGAAATATTTGCTCATCCAACCTTTGTGGGAGGAGGGATGACCTTGAATTAGATTGGGGTACCGAGGTGAGGGAGACAAGAAGAATTTACCCTCTTCCCTTCTGCTTACCCTCAAAAAGAAATTCAACAAAGGTACAGAAGGGGAAAAACCGAGGCTACTCAAAAGAACGGCCAAGGAAATGATGTGCTAAAAGAATTAGGGGCTAGTTGACCTGGGGAGAGACCATAGTACTTAAGAATATCTACAAGGAATTGGGGAAGAGGAAATCGGAGACCCATATCTACTTGATCCAAAAAGTATGTCCCGAAACCCTCGGGAGGATCGCTGGCGACATCGGTTAAAGAAGGCACCCTGACCTCAAACAGGTCAGACATACCCGACTTGGCCTGAAGAAGGGGAATTTGGGCCGCAGTGAAGGAGGACACTCTAACCTCATGCCAACGGAGAAATTCTACTTCCTCCCCTTCCGCCTCCTCGCCGCCCCTTCGGCTTGCGTCGTTCTCCGAATCGTTTCCTCGGTCCGGATCCATTCTCGAACCGCCGCGCGATAGGCGAGGTTATTAGGGAAGTTTGCCTCCAGAGGGGGGATCTAAGTTGAGAAGAGGACGACCTAAAGGAGTCTCTGGTCGGGGGTGAAGTACCAACTCCCTACTGCCCGAAGCACCTTCACCCCCGATATTAACATCGCTCACCGTCCTACCCGAATCCCCCTCAGAAAAACTACCCGAAAAGGAAGAACCCTCAGAAGAATCACCCGAATCCGAACCCGACCCGGCATCGGCACCACTAACAGAAGACATACTAAGCAAAGGATGGAAGAAAGGGAAAGAAGAAGAAAACTTACAAGTCCTAAAAGCTGGAGCGAGAAACGAGCGAAGTCGGGAGACTCGGGCAGATTTCGAGAGCAAGAAAGTGTAAAGAAGTAAATGAAAGCGAAAAAGGGGGGTATATATAGGCCCCATGCGGAAGATCTGGGCCTTTGGATCCTGGGCGGATCAACGGATCGCGATGGCCCGCGTCGATCGTGGGGAAGGGCGCCAGAACTCCCGCCCAAACGTCCCATCGTGGCCGACCAATGGCGAGACAACACGTGGTCGCAGGAGGTGAAACGACTCACCACCTATAGACAATCTCTCCCGAAGACAGGAAATTCCCACAAGCCCGTGAATTTAGGCGTGGCCGACTCAAGTATTTTGCCACCATAGGATTACGTCCAAATTTCACATACTTTTTGGACTAATCGAAGGGGGGACTATTGTTACCCTCGAGTTTTCACCCTGACGGGGCAAAATACTCAACCCGCCCCCGCGATAGACCAACGCCCCATTCCGCCTACCAAAAGATCCCATCCCGATCGGGTTCCATCCAGTTAGGGACAACAGCTTGAAGAACCCGATTTGAGGTATCGAAACCCCGACTCAGGGAAAAAGAGGAGCCATTGGGTAGAGACAACGCCTTAGAGACCCTGACCTGGGGAGTATTTCACCTGGCAGTGGCAGCACTTATAAAACCCCCGACCTGGTAAGAGAGCTCAATCCAGCGACAGCAACACTCCTATGTACCGACCCGAAGGTGGATTGGCGGCCAGGACCGAACTGGAAGAAGCCCGAAGGGAGATACCTCATGCGACTATCCGAGGGGAAGATCTCGCCATATCAGATCATGGTCCCAAACTGCCTCAATACAAGTGATCATTCAGACAGGGAAGGAACGGTTAACGGATAGACCGTGACGCGTGAGAATCGGGGAAACCGCCAAAGCATACCAAACGTGGGCGGTTATGGACAAGGGGCAGTTGCCTTCCGCCCTGCCCTATAAATACCATGCAAAATCCTCAACACCGGGAACGTTTTTCCGAGATTATACCGTTACTCTGCCAAATTTCGATCAGATTTTCCTTTAGCACGCTACCTTAAAACGGCACCACCTTCTTGACTAAGGCAAGAGGGTAAACGACCCCCCAAAATTTACCTTTGTCCGACAGTTCTCAGCCAGAGCGTACGGCGGAATTCAGGCGGGGAAGATCTCGTTATCCTGTTCCCGCGGTAGGTTATTTTTCGACGGTATCAATTTGGCGCCGTATCATAGTACGTTTATCATAGTACTTAACTGGCTCATAATAGAGTTTTCGTAGTCATTTTATGCACTTATTAACCCTATTTCTGCTTGTTTTGGTATTATAAGGCTTTAGGACGAGTTTCGGGCGAAAAGGAGCGAAAACGAGGCAAAACGGCGCGAAAACGATGAAAACTGGTGAAGGTCACAGCCGTGACACATAGTGCACCTGGCTGTGACACTTGGCAGAGAGTTAGACTGAAGATGGTCACGGCCGTGACACTTCTTGCACCAGACCGTGACCCATAGAAGCAGCATTAGAAAATTCATATATCTCAATCCAGACCTCGGATTGAGAATTCCTTTGGTCAGAATCAAGACTGGCGAGTCTTCTATCTATGGTTAAAGTTTCAGGTCAATCTGACATCGTTTACCCCTCCATTCGAGAGAAATACGAAACTGCCGCAAAGCTGTTGAGGGTGTCACGACCGTGACACTACTGCACCAGGCCGTGACGGACGGCAGTGAGCTCATTTTTTGCCCCGAGAGTTTCACGACCGTGACCTATCTTGTCCCAGGCCGTGACCGTGTCGAATTTCACTATAAAAGCCCGATTTCGATCCAGAAAAGGGGGACTCTCACCAGATACAAACCCTAACCCCTCTAGAGACGAAAATTAGCACGAAAGAACACAGAATCGCGTCCCGGAGCGCGAGAGACGGATCAACGACGCAAACACGCCCAATTGAACGAAGAACGAAGATTCTTCCGCGCTACCACCCCAGATCATCAGTATTCAAGATCATGAGTCTTCTTTCTCTGTTCTCTATTTCTTTCGTTGTTTTCCCGTCTATTATGCGTAGCTAAATTCCCTATGTGTTTGGATTAGATGAACGCTTGGATTATTCGTACTTAAGACATATGTTTATCGTGATTTGCGTATTCTGACTATTATTGTTCTATGAATTTGTTTCTCTGCTTTAATATGTCTATGTGTTAAAGTGAATGTATGGATTATCGTTTAGGGCGACAGCTAAATAACGATTAGGCCGTTCGTAGAAGATAGGAATCGAGTATAGGGCGAAAGCAAATACTCGATCCTCGCTATTAGTAATTACTGAACTTTAGATCCCCACGAGCGTTTAGGGCGACAGCAAATTCGCGAGTGGGTAGGAAAATTGCTGCGATTTAGTCAAGAATCACGTAGGCACGATATTTCATTGTCTTAGGCGATCACACCTAGCGGGATTCAAATCCCGAGCACATCTTTATTATCTAAAGCTTTGTATCAGTTTTAAGCGTGTTCTTTGAATTTCTAGTTGATTTAGGAGCGGTCTGGTAGGTTGTCATAAAACAATCTGCGTATTTTATTTAGGCTAAATATCGAGTCGATTGGTCACTACTAGTACTTGATTTATTCCTTGTGTTCGATACTCGTTTACTCGCTTTACTGCACTACAAACGATAGGTCCACTGCCTATCGCACGTCGGTGATAATAATTAGGTATTCGTTTTAATTATTACTTGTCGCACTTTTCATTCACACACCAAGGGTCGATCAAGTTTTTGGCGCCGTTGCCGGGGAATAGATTGATATTAGGAACGCCGTAGTTCGGTAATTTAGCCATTTTTATTTGCAGTTTCCTTTTTTTCCTTTCTTACTATTTGCGTTATTTGTTCTTCTAGTCGTTGTTATTTTCGTTATTTCTTTTACTGGTCAATTTCTTTAGTCCAGATACAGAAGTAGATATGGCGGACCACAGAGTGCCTGTCCACGAGGAGGAGCCATCACTACAGGATCTCCTCAAGAATGCGGCGCTAGGCGGTACTGAGTCGGCGATTGTCATCCCGCCGATCGAGAACAACAATTTCGAACTGAAGCATTCTTGGCTTCAGATGATATTCCAGACGGCCCAGTTTCGAGGGCAACCCAGATGACGATCCATACTCGCACCTGAAGGCTTTTCTAACCGTTACCGACACTATCAAGATCAACGGAGTCCCGGGTGACGCAATTAAGCTCATGTTGTTCCCGTTCTCCCTGAAGTTCAGAGCAAAAGACTGGTTGGAGATGTTGCCGCCTCGCTCAATCACTACATGGGAGGAGCTGCGAGCCGCGTTTATCGGCCACTATTTCCCGCTGACGAAGGTGCTAAGGTTAAAGATAGAGATCTCCCTATTCCATCAGAAGGACTCAGAAAACCTCTACGAGATGTGGGAGCGATATAAGATGCTACTGAAGAGGTGCCCGCAGCACGGGATGTCGAAGACAGCCCATATCAATCGATTTCACGAGGGGCTCAATGACCAGACTGTCCATATGCTAGACGGAGCCGCAGGAGGAAGACTTGTGAAGCTCAATGCCACCGACGCATGGAATCTGATCGAGGACTGCTCGAGGAATAGCTTCATGAGGGGCAATACCAGGATGAAGACACCCGGTGTGTTCGGAGTGAGCGAGGAGACGGCCACTAACGCTAAAATCGAGGCACTTCAGCAACAAATCGCCTCGACGAATTCCTAGTTGTAGACGGTGATTGGCGCATTACTTCCCAAGTCCGGGCAAACTCAGCCCGTGAATGCCGTGGCCACCATCGCACCGACGCAGCACACGTCTTACGTGCCATTGTGCGGAATTTGTGGCGCAGCCCACGAGACATCAGAATGCCAACTTGGGCAGCCGCTGGAGCACGTAGACTATATGGGCAATTACCAAGGTGGCCAGCGAAGCTTCCAGCCTCGGGCACATCCAAACCTTGCGTACGGGAATCAGAACCATCAGGGCCAAGGACCGCCAGAGATTTCAGCCCCGACCGTCCGGATTCCAAAATGGGCCACCACGACAGTACCAGAACGCGCCCGCAGGAGGATCCGACTACATGAGGGAGATGAAGGACATGATGAAGGCACCTCTCACGAACTTCAGTAGCACCACCGCGCCCCACGAAAGCCGAATGACGAAGATGGAGGAGTACATGGAGGCAAACGACTTGCGTGCTCAGAATACAGATGCCTCGATCAAGAGGTTGGAGCAGCAAGTGGCAATTAGCAAAGCAAATGGCGGGGCGAAATCAAGGATCACTCCCGAGCTACACCGAGACAAACCCCAAGGAGTATTGCAATGCGGTAACCCTGAGGAGCGGGAAAGGATTACAAGAAGCTCCCACCAAGCAGAATTTAAAGGAAAAAGTCGATTTCGAGGGCCACGACGAGCCAGAAGTGGAGGAAAGCAAGGGCGACGGAGTCGAGAAGGTCAACGATGACGAGAGAAAGACGCGACCATTCGTGAAGCCGTATCAACCAAAGATCCCGTACCCAGCTCGGTTGAGGGGAGCTGCACCTGAAAAAGATAAGGTTCAACCTAAAAAGGAGGAGGCTGCACCCGAAATAGAAAAAGCGAGGGAGAATGAGCGGCCACCAGTGATGCCGTACTAGCCAAGATTCCCTATCCAGCACGGTTGAAGAAGGACAAAGACGAGGTGCTAATTGGCAGATTTATGGGTATGTGCAAAGAATTACATATTAACTTACCGTTTACTGAAGCTATTGTGCAGATGCCCAGTTTCGTTAATTTCCTGAAGGACTTGCTGACGAACCGACGGAAGCTCGAACACGTCTCCACGGTATACCTACGAGGAGAGTGCTCAGCGATACTCCAGAGCAAGATACCGAAAAAGCTCAAGGACCCAGGGAGTTTTACTATTCCTTGTCTGATAGGTGATTTAGTTGTTGAGCATGCTTTAGCTGATCTAGGCGCTAGTATAAATTTAATGTCGTACTCCATGTTTAAGCGTTTAGAATTATGTAAACCACGACCCACTAGAATGAGTATTCAATTGGCCGATAGATCGTTAAAATACCCTCTAGGTGTTATCGAGGATGTTCTATTAGGGTCGATAAGTTCGTTATCCCTGCTGATTTTGTGATCTTAGACATGAACGAGGATGAAAATGTTCCATTAATTCTAGGTAGACCATTCTTAGCTACAGGCGAGACCATGATAGATGTTAGGAATGGAACATTAACCTTGACAATAGACGGTGAAAACGTTACGTTCAATATGGCTGACTCGATGAAAAAGAGCAACGAGCAAGATGATAAATGCTATTTCTTAGATGTCTTTGAGCACGATTTTCTCTTTTTCCGTGCAAGGTCTGTCACAGGTCAGCGAGCATGATAGGCACACGATTATGGCAATCGATGAGTGTGGGGAGGATATCGAAAAACCCATCATAGCCATCGAGAGCGGCGAAGGAGTTAAGGACAAGAGCCCAGTCGAGGAGCGACCGGCACTAGAGCTGAAACCGCTGCCCGGCGAAAGGCGACACCTCCAAGGTATGGATGTAGGCGAGGGAGACTTAAGCAGAAAAGAGATGATGCATCTCGACTTCCAGCCACCCTAAGCAAACGAAAGCACGTCCGGCTAAAGACGGTAAAGGAAGCGCTTCTTGGGAGGCAACCCAGGTTTTATCTATCTAGTATTTTCTTTTTTATTATGTCTATTATTATTATCATCCATTTTTCTATTACGTTTAATTTTTCTTTTAGTCATGTCAGGCACTACGAGTCACGATACGACAACCATCACGCGTTTAGTCACGACCACGTCAACATTTACCGTCATGGGAGTTTCGTTCTCTTACACCTATATTTCCTTTCATTTCTTCAATTTTTACGTTGAGGACAACGTACGTCTTAAGTGTGGGGAGGGGAAAGTAGGTTGAGAACTTACTTACGTAATATTTTTTTTGACGTGTCCGTGAGTCATTAATTTCGTTGGAAAGGCATGATTTATTGAACTCAGACCTGATTACTTGCGCTTATCTCGAGTTGGTTTGCATGACATGAAATTCTGTGAGCAATTAGGATATGCATGATTGATTGAATCGTGTCTGCTTGAACAGATATAGCGCTGCTTTGAGAGATTCGTACACATAACCCTGTTACGTTGTGAGAGTTTGAGCCTGACGAGCTTATGCTCATTTTTCTTGGTTGTGTCACGTGCCTAGTCTATATCTCTCTAGAACTTGCCTGTCTGATGCATGTTGAAACTGTTTTGGTGTGTTAGTGTGAAAATGATGAGGGCATTAGGAATTAAGTCAAAGGCCAAATTTTCCTTACCATGACTAAGCCCCTTAGTAGCCACTTTGAGCCTGAGCCTATTCGTTGCTTACCCCATATGTTATAGAATGCCCCTGACCCGAATAAGCCTCCAGAGATTATATGAACCTGAGTTGATTAGAATAGAGCAGAAGTCGAACTTGAGAGTTACTGTTTCAGTGTATGATTTGATGTTCTTCTCTGCTATTCGTGAAATGACTCGTCCCTTATTTGACCGTTTTCTGAAATGACCCGATCCCTTAAATTAGCCTGCCCATAAACTTTTTGCAAGATGTAGGTTTTGGTAATAAGTACCCTAGGTACACGGCATTCCCTGTGACGATGTATTCTTTGCGACAAAAGCCAAACCTTGATGTTTAGGGAATAAGGGCAGTGCACGAAATTAGAGCGTAATTAATGTGAAAGGGCAGAAAATGAAAGGGAACTGAGTTGAGAGGGTCGGGCAGAAAAGTCTAGATTTCGGAGCGAGAACGTTGAGTCTTATATTGGAACATGTGACTGTTAGTTTGATCATGCTATGTTCTTTGATACTTTTTGCTTACATGTCCTAGCTCTAATATTACGTGTTCATTATACGTGCTTGTTACTTCATGATTACTCGACCCGTTTTCCCCCGAAAAGACCCTCAGATTATGCTTGCCATTTTAAATATTAGATATGCGATTAGCTTGCAAGTTTATGGTAGGGGTGAGACTAGTGCACGAATTGAGCGATTCACTATATGTTAGCCTATACACTGAGTGATTTTGAGCGAATCCCTGCGAGGTATGAGTCTCGATTGACAGTGCGAAGGAAGTTTAGGTCGACAAGTGCAAGTCATTAGTTTGATGTCCATGATTGCTCGCTTGATTCTGTTTTGTACTTTCTAGCTTTGATGATAAATTGCGAACAATCGTGCCGTTATCTTGATCTGATGCCTTTTCTGACTTCTAATTTACTTGAGGACAAGCAAATGCTTAAGTGTGGGGAGCTTTGATAAACGTATCGTAGTACGTTTATCATAGTACTTAATTGGCTCATAATAGAGTTTTCGTAGTCATTTTATGCACTTATTAACCCTATTTCTGCTTGTTTTGGTATTATAAGGCTTTAGGACGAGTTTCGGGCGAAAAGGAGCGAAAACGAGGCAAAACGGAACGAAAACGATGAAAACTGGTGAAGGTCACGGCCGTGACACATAGTGCACCTGGCCGTGACACTTGGCAGAGAGTTAGACTGAAGATGGTCACGGCCGTGACACTTCTTGCACCAGGCCGTGACCCATAGCAGCAGCAGCATTAGAAAATTCATATATCTCAATCCAGACCTCGGATTGAAATTCCTTTAGTCAGGGTCAAGATTGGCGAGTCTTCTATCTATTGTTAAAATTTCAGGCCAATCGGACATCGTTTACCCCTCCATCCGAGAGAAATACGAAACTGCCGCAATGCTATTGAGGGGGTCACGGCCGTGACACTACTGCACCAGGCCGTGACGGACGGCAGTGAGCTCATTTTTTGCCCCGAGAGTTTCACGGCCGTGACCTATCTTGTCCCAGGCCGTGACCGTGTCGAATTTCACTATAAAAGCCCGATTTCGATACAGAAAAGGGGGACTCTCACCAGATACAAACCCTAACCCCTCTAGAGATGAAAATTAGCACGAAAGAACACAGAATCGCATCCTGGAGCGCGAGAGACGGATCAACGACGCAAACACGCCCAATTGAACGAAGAACGAAGATTCATCCGCGCTACCACCCCAGATCATCAGTATTCAAGATCATGAGTCTTCTTTCTCTGTTCTCTATTTCTTTCGTTGTTTTCCCGTCTATTATGCGTAGCTAAATTCCCTATGTGTTTGGATTAGATGAACGCTAGGATTAATCGTACTTAAGACATATGTTTATCGTGATTTGCGTATTCTGACTATTTATTGTTCTATGAATTTGTTTCTTCGCTTTAATATGTCTATCTGTTAAAGTGAATGTATGGAAAATCGTTTAGGGCGACAGCTAAATAACGATTAGGCCGTTCGTAGAAGTTAGGAATCGAGTATAGGGCGAAAGCAAATACTCGATCCTCGCTATTAGTAATTACTGAACTTTAGATCCCACGAGCGTTTAGGGCGACAGCAAATTCGCGAGTGGGTAGGAAAATTGCTGCGATTTAGTCAAGAATCACGTAGGCACGATATTTCATTGTCTTAGGCGATCACACCTAGCGGGATTCAAATCCCGAGCACATCTTTATTATCTAAAGCTTCGTATCAGTTTTAAGCGTGTTCTTTGAATTTCTAGTTGATTTAGGAGCGGTCTGTTAGGTTTTCATAAAACAATCTGCGTATTTTATTTAGGCTAAATATCGAGTCGATAGGTCACTACTAGTACTTGATTTATTCCTTATGTTCGATACTCGTTTACTCACTTTACTGCACTACAAACGATATGTCCACTGCCTATCGCACGTCGGTGATAGTAAATAGGTATTCGTTTTAATTATTACTTGTCGCACTTTTCATTCACACACCACGTGTCGATCAGCCGTCGTGGTGCAAGAAATGAGGAGGATGGCAACTGACATGGGGATACTCATGGCGGAAAGGAATCGAGGAAACCGCCGAACCGGACGAAACGGAAGAGGAAACCGCCAACTTGAACCTAATGGAAAGGAGAATCCGCAGCCCGGACAGAATGAAGAAGAGAATCACCAGCCAGGACCCAACGAAGAACATGATGCCCAGTATAACACGGTTGAGCAAGCAGACGAAAACCGAACACTAGCCTCGGAATTCAGAGAAGTACGTGAAAACAAAAGGAGACGTGCTGCCCAGCGAGCAGCCGAGTTGGAGGACATGAAGGAGGAAATCCGCAAGCTCAAGGACCTAGCAAACCCGCCAGAAGCACCACTAGTTCCTCGGGCATCACCATTCTCGCCCGACATACTTACAGCCCCGCTGCCAGGACATTTTCATTGTTTCGAGATGGGAAAATACGATGTGACCGGACCTCCCGAAGACCACCTCGGTGCCTTCGAGGGAAACGCGGCCCTGTATCAACTAGACGACGCAATCAATTGTCGTCTCTTCGTCACTACATTAATCAAAGAAGCCCAGCAATGGTTCGCGCTATTGCCCCCAGGAGTGATTAAAAGTTTCCAAGACCTGACTAGCCTTTTCCTGAAACATTTCTCGAGTAGCCGAAGGCGTCCATCCTCAGCCGTGAAGCTGCTAAATATCAGGCAGGCCGAGGAAGAAAGCCTGCGAGATTATCTTCGGCGATTCAACCAGATAAAGATGGAGGTGCCCAACGCCGCACCCGAACTGCTCATTGGCGCGTTCCATCATGGTCTTCGAGATGGGGAATTGTTCAGGTCCCTAGTCAAGAAGTACCCAACGACAGTAGAGGAATTGGTTACCCAGGTGGAGAAGTATGTCCGAGTGGAAAAATCTCAAGCCAGGGAACCTGAGTATAAGAAAAGGAAAAGCCCACTTCGGGATCGCAGAAGGAGCCCGCCCAGGAATCAGGGCCACAGGCCTCCTTCCCGGAGAGACGACCGCCCCGTTCCGATCCCAACTATGCCGCGAGCGGATTACCCTAGGAAGCGGGTCAACAAAGTCCGAGCATTGGAAATATGTGATGAGTATGACTTCCTTCGCAGACCACCTTATATTGACAACAACCCCAAGAGGCCAATATCTGACACCTATTGTAACTACCATCACGAGTACGGACACACGACGGAAGGCTGTTTCCAACTAGGCCGCGAGTTGGACAAGTTGATCGCATCAAATTCCGAAGCACGAGCAAAGTTGACAGGAGGGGAAGGCGGGTCCGGCGGGTTCGGGACCAAGCCCAGATACCCAGGAGCTGGGAGCCGCTTCAATCCCCAACCAAATCATCCAGCCCCCAACCACAGAGAAAGACAAGGGAGGACGCCAGAAAAAGGAGGAAAGAAGAGGCCAGAGGAGAGAAGAGGATGACGCCGGAAGGCGCCACGACAACAGGGAACAACGAAGATCCCCGAACGGAAGCTACCACCTCGGCAAATTAATATAATCTCAGGAGGACCCACTGGTGGGGATTCTAATAGAGCAAGGAAGGCCGGAGTCAGACGTCTGGAAAATTACGAAATCAAATGGGGAAGCAAAAGATCCGGGCCGGTAATCAGTTTTGGACCAGAGGATTTCCATGGAGGGGATGACTCCCATGAAGACGCCCTGGTGATTAGGGCCGAGGTCGCCAACCACGACGTCGGGAGGGTCTTTGTTGATAATGGAAGCTCTGTCAACATAATCTACAAAAGGGCGCTTGATCAAATGGACTTAGGGTCCTACCCCATGGATAAAGTAGAGACCGCTCTCTTCGGCTTCATGGGGCACTATGTCGACGCGGTGGGGATCTTGCATCTCCCATTTACCCTTGGTGAAGGAGAATTACGAAAAATGCAAATTGCGCCTTTCATGGTCATCAACGGGTCGAGCCCTTACAACATTATCCTCGGAAGGCCAGCACTGATCTCCTTCACTGTGATCGCCTCGGCGCTGCATCAGAAGATCAAATTTCCGGTGGAAGACAAGGTGGGAGAAGTGTTGGGGGATCGCAAGATGGCTCGGAAATGCTATGTAGAAGAAGTTCGAGTAGAAATTAAATCGTCGAAAGCAAGAAGGGGGGATCACCATAAGGGAAGAGAAACCTTATACAACATTGGGACGACTCAAAAAACTGCAGAAGAGGAAACATAAGAAGTGATAATAAGACCTCCAGAAGGGACAGTCAAGGTTTCCAAGGACTTACCTCGGGATTTGAGTGAAGACCTCATTAAGTTGTTAAAGAGAAATTCGGATGTGTTCGCCTGGACGACCAAGGATATGGTAGGGATAGACAGGGGAATAATTGAGCACAAGCTAAATGTCTCCCGGACCACCCGACCTGTCTTCCAAAAGAGAAGGTACCTCAGTTCGGAAATGGACATCGAGGCCAGACGGCAAGTAGATGAGTTGTTGGAGGCGGGGCACATCAGGGAGGTCCAATTCCCCACCTGGCTCTCGAACGTAGTTCTCGTCCCAAAATCTTCGGGGCAAGTGGCGCATGTGCGTGGATTTCAGGAATCTGAACGAGGCATGCCCGAAGGACTGCTACCCCTTACCCCGAATCGACCAGCTGGTAGATTCCACTTCGGGACATGAGTTGCTTTGTTTTCTTGACGCTTTCCAAGGATACAATCAAATCCTCTTAGCCAAAGAAGACCAAGAAAAGACAAGCTTCATCACGGCCAGGGGAACATTCTGCTACACCGTCATGCCGTTCGGGCTAAAGAACGCCGACGCTACATACCAAAGGTTAATGGACAAGATCTTCAAGGACCAGATAGGGAGAAACGTGGAGATGTACGTGGACGATATACTAATAAAATCCCGAGAGCAGGGCTGTTTCCTAGCCGATGTTCAAGAAACCTTCTCGAACTCCCGAAGATACAACCTTAAGATGAATCCCAACAAGTGCACCTTTGAAGTCAAGTCGGGAAAGTTCATGGGATACATGGTGACAAGGAGGGGAATCGAGGCCAATCCCGAAAAGGTTAAAGCATTGATGGAGATGACCTCCCCTAAGAGCCTGAACGAAGTGCAAAGATTGACGGGTCGCATAACTGCCCTTTCTCGTTTCATATCCCGATCTGCAGACCGAAGCCTGCCCTACTTCAGAGTTCTGCGCAAAGTCCAAAACTTTGAGTGGACGCCCGAGTGCGAGAAAGCATTTCAGGACTTAAAAGAATACCCGAGGGAACTCCCAACACTCAACAAACCTCTACCTGGAGAAGAATTGACGATCTACCTGGCAGCCACGCCCCGAGCTGTCAGTTCGGTATTGATTAGGGAGGAGGAAAAAGTCCAAAAGCCAATCTACTTTGTAAGTCACATCCTAAAAGGTGCCGAGACAAGGTACACCAATTGCGAGAAATTACTACTGGCCCTACTCGTCACCACTCGGAAACTACGTCCATATTTCCTGTCGCATCCCATAGTTGTGCTGACTAACCAACCAATAGGGAAGATAGCTACCCGACTTGACACATCGGGAAGAGCCGTAAAATGGGTAACGGAACTAGGGGAGTATGACATCCAGTACAGACCCAAGATGGCGATCAAGGCCCAGGCATTGGCGGATTTCATGGTAGAGCTAGTCGGGGACTTTCCAGAGGAGATTTGGAAAATGTTCGTAGACGGGTCTTCGTGCAGCACAGGAAACAGGGTCGGGATACTGCTTATATCACCATGGGGGAGGAAACCAACCTAGCCCTCAGGCTAGACTTCAAAAGCGTCGAACAACGAGACAGAGTACAAAGCTTTACTCGCAGGACTTCGAGCAGCGCGCCGGATGGGAATCACCCGCCTAACAGTACACTCCGATTCTCAACTCGTCGTTCAGCAGATAGGAGGAAACTTCGCAGTCAAGGGGGAAAATTTAGAGAAATACGTCAAGGAACTTAAGATCGTTCACATAACCCGAGCGGGAAACGAGAAGGCCGACCAGATAGCTAAATGGGAAAGCGCCATAGGGGCACCGGAGGAAAAAGGAAAGACCCTGTCTATTTGGCAAATCGAGGATCAGATCATGCCCGACCCGGACATTTCCCCGGGGGATTGGAGATACGAAATATACCAATACCTGAGTCGCCAACTCCTGCCCGAAGATAAAGCCTTAGCTCGAAAACTCCTAAGGAGGGTCCAACGCTTCACTCTGGTGGATAAAATCTTATTTAAAAGATCCTATGCTGGACCATTACTACGATGTGTATCGACGGAGGAAGGTGAATATGTTCTTCGGGAAATCCATGAAGGTATTTGTGGGAGCCACATCGGGAGCAGGGCACTGACAAGGAAGGCACTCCTCGCCGGTTCTTCTGGGCAACGATAAAAGGAGACGCGGTGAAGGTAGTTCGGGGATGCATTAATTGCCAAAAGCACGCCAGCTTACAGAGACTTCCCGCGGAGGCCGTGAAGTCGGTAACTTCCCCATGCCCTTTTGACCAATGGGGTCTGGACATCATCGGTCCCTTCTCGGGGAATATAGCTCAAAAGAAATTTCTACTGGTGGCCGTGGACTACTTCTCGAAGTGGGTTGAAGCTGAGGCAATGGCGAAAATCACCGATGCGGCAGTCATGGCTTTCATATGGACAAACATAATCTGCCGATATGGGATTCCTAGAAGGCTAATCTCAGATAATGGAAGACAATTCAGTGGGAAGAAGTTAAGGGATTGGTGCGAACAACTCGCGATAGAACAAGTCTTCACCTCAGTGGCATACCCCCAGAGCAAAGGCCAAGTGGAAGTCATCAGTCGCACCATCGTCCAAGGACTGAAGACCCGACTGGAAGGCCTGGATAAATCCTGGTTCAACGAGCTCCAAAGTGTCCTTTGTGTTGGGGAACCCCGGGTGTCCCGAGATCGAACCCCGGGCGCAGCGGAAGTTTAAAATTTTTTTCCCCGGATTCCCGTAAGGAGCCCCGGATCGCTTGGTTATGTAAAGAAAATATGCATGACATGTAATAAGGATTTTCGTAGCTTACCCTTGTAGCGAAGATCCTAGCTCTCGCCTTGCCATCCCGGTTGTCATAGTTCGATCCGAGCAACGTCGTGACCTCTCCGAGCTCCAACACCTTGACAAGATCGTAACGCCGACCCCGGAACGTATCCAAATTCCACCTCCTCCCAAGGATGGCTAGAGAGGAGGGGAAGATGTTTAGAAGAGATGTGCATATGTGTGTGATTTACTATAAACTCACTCACAAACTTAGGTTTTTCAAAGAACAACCAAAGTTTTCTCTCAACTCTCTCTTAGAACTATTCTTTAGAGTAAGAAATGGGCTTAGAACTCATAGCCACGAAATTTCCAAGTCCAAGACATTAAAATAAACATTCAACTATTGAAAATGATTTTCTAATTAAATCATGTCCTACATGACTCATTTCTTGTTTGATTCCTTTGTATAAAGTCATCAAATGACTAGACAATGTCCCATATGTCTCACATAAGAACAATGAATGAATTTGGACTTGATTTGGATTAAATTTGGCCAAACCAACGCCCGTCACGGCCTGAAACAAGCCTATTCACGGCCGTGACAACACCCTTCACAGCCTGGCTCATAATGATCACGGCCGTGACCATGTCGAGGCCAAAACTCAGCCTCTGCTGTGCGTCACGGCACGCATGTGTCACGGCCGTGACATGCAACAGCTTTGCGACAGTTTTGTTTTTCCATCCGTTCGAGGTGTAAACGATGTCCGATTGACCTGAAATTTTAACCACAGATAGGAGACTCACCAATCTTGATTTTGACCAAAGGGATTCTCAATCCAAGGTCTATATTGTGAGATATGAATTTTGGAATCTGTTGCTACTTTTCAGGCGGGCTTCACGACCTTGATGAACCTTGCTCATGGTTGTGAACCTTTTTTTCGGTCCATTCTTTGTCGTTTCATTCTGGGAATCTTATTCCAAGTAAATATAGTTTCTATAACTAATATTTAATGTTTTATTAACGTCTCCAAGACCGTTATGTAATAACACATCTCACTTTAGTAGATACTGTCTCGGTGATCCTTTTTAAGCCCGACTCTCTTGGTTCGTCTCAACCCGGCAAGGGAGGACTCCAAGAATTCGGTAAGCACCTAGCCAATCCCATGGTACCGAATAGATCCCGTGTTGAGTACGTTCTTCGTCTTTTACGAACCGACTATAGATCATCGTAATACGTATAGACCCTTCACATATGTCCCGGTCGAGTGAGAGCCATGGTAATGTCAAACTCACTAACCCGACACTATGTCAAATTCGTGATGAAGAAATTACTAAACTACACTCCACGTCCCACGTGAGTTAGTTTCTATACTTTGCAAAGATTCCGTAATTCCTTGTCCCCGAATATGCATAGGACATATACCTCGATTACTTGCGAGGTTGTGAATCCCTCACGTCTATCAATGCCCAGTAGTTGCACTTCGTTGTCAAGACCGCATGTCGCCGCTGACCCATGTTCAACCTCGAACAAGGCGGGCCTAGCAAACTAGTGACTAGTCAGGACCCCGAAGCCAACTCTATCAATGACCCTTCGGTCTAAGGTCCACGTATACTACTATAGTCAATCGATCGATCATTAACACTCAACGAGTAATTAGCCATGTGATCGTCGATTACGAGTCGTGTCCAAATACAAGTTAATCCCCTGATTCAACTCATATCAATGTTACGACCTCCCGCTTCCCAAGCGAATGATTGGCACAAACATTTTAGAGTCATCAAAAAATATGTCATGATCGACATTCGGTCACCCTACTGAAGTCTAAGACTTATGGACTAATTTTATATCCGAGAATAATAGCTCATCGGTGCCCCCTCTCTCATCCCGTGAGAATCGTTGACTAAACTCGTATATATGGGTTTTATTTATTTACCTTCTCACCGGATGCCTAGTAAGACTGGATAGGTAAATAAATAATATGCCTAATTCCATAAATAAATATTTGAATACAATATCCAAATATTAAAGTGTGAATAACAGGTTCATGTTTATGCCCAATTCATTACATCCTCGAATGGCATGCCGAGGGCATATCCCCAACACTTTGGTCGTATCGAACAACACCTCGAGAGGGAACAAGTGAAACTCCCTTCAGCCTGGTTTATGGAAGTGAAGCGGTTCTGCTTGCCGAGATCGGAATGGAGAGTGCAAGGATCTTGACGTATCCCGAAGACAATAATCGACTTCGGGCTGAAGACCTCGATCTGGTCGAGGAGGGAAGGGAAAGAGCCGTCCTGAGGATGGTCGCTTATCAGAGACGGATGACTAAGTCTTATAACCGCCGAGTTCGGAGTAAAAAATACGAAGTCGGAGACCTAGTGATGAAAGAGATCCTCAACCAGGAAGGAAGGAAGAAGCTGGAGCCGAAGTTTGAAGGCCCCTACCACGTCATCAAAAAGGTAGGAGAAGCCTCCTATTATCTTGAAGACGCCGAAGGGAAGCAACTCGATCGACCCTGGAATGCCCGCAAGC
Source organism: Craterostigma plantagineum (assembly GCA_027422505.1). NCBI lineage: Eukaryota > Viridiplantae > Streptophyta > Magnoliopsida > Lamiales > Linderniaceae > Craterostigma > Craterostigma plantagineum. The sequence goes on from JAPQWV010000011.1 coordinate 24,654,985, forward strand.
TTCGGAAATATTACCCCTAGAGGGGAGTACCCTCATTATGCACGCTTATTGTTATTCATTAAGTTTTTAGTATCATTCATCCAAGATTGCTTTCTTATTACTTGGGTGTAAGTTAAGACGTTTCTATTAATGCAATTCCCCTTTTCCCTTTTCATATGAGGATCATTTGGACGAAAACGAAAGTCCCGGGTAGAAGATTTACTCCCTAGGAGAAATTACCCCCAGGGACCAGCTATACCGCTCGGGGCAAAAACCAAGTGCGCACACTGAACCCCTCTGCGAGAGGCTGAAATCTTCCCCAAGGGAAGAGAAGACTATGCGCACACTGAACCCCTCAGCGAGAGGCAGCTCACTGTTCCCTTCGGGAACGTCGCACACACTGTATCCCTCTGCGAGAGGCTGAAATCTTCCCCAAGGGAAGAGAAGACTATGCGCACACTGAACCCCTCTGCGAGAGGCAGCTCACTTTTCCCTACGGGAACGTCGCGCACACTGTATCCCTCTGCGAGAGACTGAAATCTTCCCCAAAGGGACGAGAAGACCTTGCGCACACCGAATCCCTCTGTGAGAGGCAGCTCACAATCCGCCCCAAAGACCCTCCCTTGAAATCCTCAAGTCTTTCCTTGGGCTCAGGGGGACGCCCCTGACCTAGGGCAAAGGACTTCGCCATCGGCATGAACTAAACTCTTAAGGACGTGATTGGAGGGAACAGTACTGAAATTGACATCAAACACTAGAAGTCGAAACGAAGTTAAGACCGGACGGTATAAACCACCTTTTTATTCATAAATACGCCTTGAACATCATCAAGGCAAACAAGGCGGAAAGACGGGAAAACAAAGGAATATTCATAAGGAAGCTGAGAAATAATAAAGTCCCTAACAAGACACTCTAGAAAAGCAAACAAGAAGCTAAGAACAACCATTGGAGGGATGGGCATTACCATGAAGTCGAAGGGATGGGCACTCTCCGGAAAACCATTAGCCCTGATTTGGGACAAACACCATTGGAGCCCAAAAATAAAGTATAAGTTGGCAGCCTCGGACACCTTCTCGACAGGGACCAACTCTTGACTTCCTTGAAACTCCCGACTGCGGCGAATTTCCCTTTCCGAGTGGAGCTCCTGGCGGAGCTTGCCGACCTCGAACTGGGCCTTGGCCAACAAATTCTTCAGGCGACCCACTTCTTGAGCCTCCTCACTGACCTTCATAGTCATCTTCACATTACAATTCCGAGCTGAATCCGTCATCCTCTGCTGAATACGGTACCGTCGGGCTCAGACAAGGAATACGCCTGGGGACCAAAGACAAATCACAGATGCACTCACATGGATATAAAAAGATAACTACCCTACCTGACTCAGGGCCAGGGCCCATTCTTTCCAAAATAGGCCATCGGGAAGCTCCTTAGCGAGACTCTTCTCCTCGGGAGTGAGGAAATTCAGCATGTAAGACAGGGCAGAGTCCCCGTCCCTTTCCAATAGAAAGTGAGGACGAGGAGCAGATTCTATGGCCCGGGGAGGCGAAGAGGATGGTTTCACGCATTTGAACAGCCCCATCTCAGATCGGGGAATAGGCGACCCACCTCGAGTATCTTCGTCCACCAGCCTACGGGAAGAGGAACCCTCACCAAGAGTCCGACTTCGGGTACTTGGAGCTCCGAAAGTTACGATGGGGGTTGAATTCAGTTCGTCACCTGCTGATAAGGGAGATCAATTAGGGATGAAAGGATCAATACTATAGCAAAGGGATCAACAGACCTGCAACTCGAGGGAAGATGGTCGCCTCAGGAGAAATTCCCAGTACCAGATCTTGCACAGAAAAACGATGGTTCCCGACCTGAGCCAAGCATTGCCGTAAGAGGTCGGGAGCTTCGCTGGGGACTTGGCAGTGCTCCCTCCAATGCAGTAACACAAATCGGCGGTCCCGATACTGGGACGAAGGGCGTACGAAAAAGAACTTGTTCATCCATCCCTTAGTGGCAGTGAAATTGTCGTAGAAGACCTCAGTGGAAGGCACAAAGGCCAACTTGCCGGCATCCCTCTCACATACACGGAAGAAGCTGACAATTAACTTAGTGAAAATAGGAAAGCTCACTAACCTCGCCACCACGGCCAAAGCTAATAACAAACTACAAGAATTTGGGAAGATCTGGCCATGGGATATATCTAAAGCCTCACACAGATCTAAAAGAAAAGGGGGAATGGGGAACTTGAGACCCATATCTATCTGGTCAGTGTAAAAGGTAAGATAGCCACAAGGAGGGGCAGAAGCCACTTGCAATGGACCGGGCAGTAAGACCTCATAATCGGAAGGAACTCGGGCCTTTTCCAGATATTTATTCCTCCAGGGACGAAGGACTGAGGGTGGATACCTTAGCGCGATGCCACGGAAGGTTAGCTCTAGCGCGGACCTCCTCTGCCTCGGCGGACCACTTGGCTAAGTTCCGGCGATAGCTCTTATCATCACCATCTCCGCTGGGGAATGGCGTTTTCACTTCAACAGCAGGGTCCTGCTGGACGCTCGTGCCATAAAAGGGTTCAGGAGTGGCATCTAGGTCGAAAAAGGCCGGCCCAGCCATCGACGAAGCCCCAACGATGCTTTTACCTTTAGCAAACGAAGCCATCAGAGCGCTAGGGGAGGGAAGCGTGAGAATATCGAAGTATGGGAAATATGGAAGCAGATGACTGCGAAAAAGCAAGAGACCTCGTATATATATATACATGTGAGAGATCCCTGACTTGGGCGGAAAGATAGGGAGTTCAAATTCGAAAACTAGCCAGCGAACTGATACGATCGAGTTCGCGATATTAGCGGTAAGCTAAACGGTAATATTCGTGGAGGTAACCCCGGTCTTACGTTAACAGACACTAGATTCTAGGGCGGAAAATAGGAAGGACGAAGTCATTTCCACCAAGCTCATATAGTCCCATGTAATTAAGGAAGAAACGGCCGAGGCGGCAAAAATAGGGACGGACCGAAGGCAAGTAAAAACCCCAAAACGAAGAGATCGAAGCGAATGAGGCGGGAATTGCTAAAACGATGAATTAACAGAATGGGAGCGCCGAAGCGAAATGCCGGAGACGAAGTGGAGAAAAATGAACACATAACAAAAATACACGCACATATAGGAAGATGAAACCCACAAATATTATGCCTCGAAGGGCTATGTTCAAACATAGGATAGTACACATATATATATATATATATATATATATATTATGGTCTGTAATCAGTACAACATCAAAAGGAAAAACAAGAAAAAGCTTCATTCGGCCGACCCGGCCTGACCCTCTCCTTCCCCAGCGTCCTTTTCCTCATCGAGGGCTTCCCCAGCTCCACCTTCTTCAACAGGCTCCCCGTCAAGCTCCCCGACCTTAGCATCCTCGCCCGGAGTATCATCAATCTCAGCATCCTCGTCGGCATCGCCGAGGTTCTCTTTCTCCGCGTCGACCTCCGCCTCCTCGACTTCGGGCTCCTCATCCACCGCATCAACGCGGACAGGAGGGATCGGCACCCTAGAAAGAGGCACCTCGCCCCGGGGTTCGGGCTTGTAGCCACCATCGGGAGCGTTATGGAGGGCATGGCTAGCATCAAGGAAGCCGAAGGGGTGAGCAGAACGATCGTACCCATTTTCCCGAAGTTGAGATAGGCACCCATAGAAGCCGTACTTAAAGTACTGGCGCATCCCCTTGGCAAATTCCTTCTTCGAATAGTGGTCGTTGGCCAATCGCTCCTCTAGGGCCTGGCGGGCTGCCTCCACGTCGGCCCGAAGCTCGTCGGATCGTTTCTTCTCGTTTTCAGCCCGGGAGAGCTGTTGCTTCACCTCCTCCAACCCCTTTCGAAGGAGCTTCTCACGGCGCCGACCGGCCTCCTTTACCTCCTCCACGGCCTCGAGCTTCTTCTCCAAGGTTTCGTAACTCCCGGAGAGATGAACCCAACGCTTCATGGCATCGGATATCGGGACGAGGCCCTGAATAGAAGCAAATCAATCAGAACGACAATAAAATGGCTAGAGCCCCTGAGGCGGCTACTTACCTGCCCGATGGTAGTAGAGATGGCATCCCGAATATCCGGGTTGGAAACACGTCGGGAGCTCCGCCTGTTTTCCTCGCTGGGAAATTCCTTCAGGAAGCTTCAGCCTTCAACGGAGGCTGTCTCCCTGAAGAAATGAGGTTGCTTGGCCGGGCCCAGGGCCACAAGTCCCCCCGAAGTGGGAGGAGTAGGAGCAGAGGTAGTCTTGGACCTTTTCGAAGAAGGACCAGCGGAAGAAGCGCCCGACCTCTTGCTTGTGGCCTTTTTGGGTCGGGAGGGGAGGCTGGGGCTTTGTCTTTCCCATTAGATCGGGAAGGTTGTGCCGGGGAGGTCTGGGATGGCATCTGGACATCACCCTCCTCATCGTCAGAGAGGGTCATGGCAGCGACGGTGGCGATATCCATGCGTCGATCTGCAAAAGGTCAGGAGACAAGTTAAGACAGTCGACAGAAAGAAGACCGGGCCTATGAGGTTCGGGCAATAAGTGTATACCTAGGCTGGGAGGCACCTCGGTCTCTTTCGAACTAAACCCAAAGAGGAAGAGAAGGTCGTCTTTTATGAGTTCAGGGGCTAGAAATTTTCTGTCGCCGACCTTCGATAAAAAAGATTCGGCTTGGCCCGAGTCCGGGGATAGGGGATGTTCTATAGACAAATCGTCCTCCCAGGAGAAAGGGAGCAGCTGATTTTCAGGACTGCACTCGGGAGAACGGAGGAAGAAATATTTGCTCATCCAACCTTTGTGGGACAAGGGATGACCTTGAATTAGATTGTGGTACCGAGGTGAGGGAGAGAAGAAGAATTTACCCTCTTCCCTTCTGTTTACCCTCAAAAAGAAATTCAACAAAGGTACAGAAGGGGAAAAACCGAGGCTACTCAAAAGAACGGCCAAGGAAATGATGTGGCTAAAAGAATTAGGGGCTAGTTGACCTGGGGAGAGACCATAGTACTTAAGAATATCTACAAGGAATTGGGAAAGATGAAATCAGAGACCCATATCTACTTGATCCAAAAAGTATGTCTCGAAACCCTCGGGAGGATCGCTGGCGACAATGGTCAAAGAAGGCACCCTGACCTCAAATAGGTCAGACATACCCGACTTGGCCTGAAGAAGGGGAATTTGGGCCGCAGTGAAGGAGGACACTCTAACCTCATGCCAACGGAGAAATTCTACTTCCTCCCCTTCCGCCTCCTCGTCGCCCCTTCGGCTTGCGGCGTTCTCCCGAATCGTTTCCACGGTCCGGATCCATTCTCGAACCGCCGCGCGATAGGCGCGGTTATTAGGGAAGTTTGCCTCCAGAGGGGGGGATCTAAGTTGAGAAGAGGACGACCTAAAGGAGTCTCTTGTCGGGGGTGAAGTACCAACTCCCTACTGCCCGAAGCACCTTCACCCCCGATATTAACATCGCTCACCGTCCTACCCGAATCCCCCTCAGAAAAACTACCCGAAAAGGAAGAACCCTCAGAAGAACTACCCGAATCCGAACCCGACCCGGCATCGGCACCACTAACAGAAGACATACTAAGCAAATAATGGAAGAAAGGGAAAGAAGAAGAAAACTTACAAGTCCTAAAAGCTGGAGCGAGAAACGAGCGAAGTCGGGAGACTCGGGCAGATTTCGAGAGCAAGAAAGTGTAAAGAAGTAAATGAAAGCGAAAAAGGGGGGTATATATAGGCCCCATGCGGAAGATCTGGGCCTTTGGATCCTGGGCGGATCAACGGATCGCGATGGCCCGCGTCGATCGTCGGGAAGGGCGCCAGAACTCCCGCCCAAACGTCCCATCGTGGCCGACCAATGGCGAGACGACACGTGGTCGCAGGAAGTGAAACGACTCACCACCTATAGAAAATCTCTCCCGAAGACAGGAAATTCCCACAAGCCCGTGAATTTAGGCGTGGCCGACTCGAGTATTTTGCCACCATCGAATTACGTCCAAAATTCACATACTCTTTTGGACTAATCGAAGGGGGGACTATTGTTACCCTCGAGTTTTCACCCTGACGGGGCAAAATACTCAACCCGCCCCCGCGATAGACCAACGCCCCATCCCGCACCAAAAGATCACATCCCGATGGAGTTCCATCCAGTTAGGGACAACAGCTTGAAGAACCCGATCTGAGGTACCGAAACCCCGACTCAGGGAAAAAGAGGAGCCATTGGGTAGAGACGACGCCTTAGAGACCCCGACCTGGGGAGGATTCCACCTGGCAGTGGCAGCACTTATAAAACCCCCGACCGGGTAAGAGAGCTCAATCCAGCGACAGCAACACTCCTATGTACCGACCCGAAGGTGGATTGGCGGTCAGGACCGAACTGGAAGAAGCCCGAAGGGAGATACCTCATGCGACTATCCGAGGGGAAGATCTCGCCATATCAGATCATGGTCCCAAACTGCCTCAATACAAGTGATCGTTCAGACAGGGAAGGAACGGTTAACGGATAGACCATGACGCGTGAGAATCGGGGAAACCGCCAAAGCATACCAGACGTGGGCGGTTACGGACAAGGGGCAGTTGCCTTCCGCCCTGCCCTATAAATACCATGCAAAATCCTAAACACCGGGTACGTTTTTCCGAGATTATACCGTTACTCTGCCAAATTTCGATCAGATTTTCCTTTAGCACGCTACCTTAAAACGGCACCACCCTCTTGACTAAGGCAAGAGGGTAAACGACCCCCCAAAATTTACCTTTATCCGACAGTTCTCAGCCAGAGCGTACGGCGGAATTCAGGCGGGAAAGAGCTCGTTATCCTGCTCCCGCGGTAGGTTATGTTTCGACTGTATCAATTTTCATATATTTTCCAAGAAAGTGGATAGAGTTGATTTCCTTGCACTAGCGTGGATAGACGAACATATTCATCCTTAGATACATTCTATTGGTCTGAGAGTTTTTTGGTAGGTGACAAAGATTAGAAAGCAGAGCCCATAAATTCGCTTATCTTTGCTCTGAAAATCAATTTCTGCATTTCCATAGTGATAATCAGTAGAAAAAAGGTTGTGCCCATGGCTGCTGCCTATGGTAATAATTTACGCCTATGTAGCAATTCGAAAGCGTTTGAGAAGCATCAGTTTTCGAACAAGGTTGCTCCATTGAAGTTTTCTTACACTATGAAGCGTATTCATCTTCCCAAGAAAAGGTGAGATTCATTATTTACTCATGTAGTGGATTCAATTTTATATGTTATATTTTCGTTGGGCATTTTCATGTCAGCTCTACGTTGCTGGGGAACATCGTAGTAGCTAAAGCTGCTACAGCGATCGAGGTATCGAATTTGCATTATTATTACTCATTCGAATTCGTAAATATTATCGATAATCTTAAAGCAGAATTTAATCACACCATTATTACATCCTATCAATGATCAGCAGTATGGAAGCTCTCAAGAAACCGATGTGATTCCAACGCCTGTAGTTATCATAGATCAAGACTCAGATAAAGACGCAACTATTGTCGAGATTACCTTTGGCGATCGTCTTGGGACTCTTCTTGATACTGTAATAAAAATAAAAAAACAACCTTTGTAACTGATCTTGTGTAAATGCTTATTGATTAAGGCATGATTTTGAGATTGAATGAGTTATATATGCTTATTGCAGATGAAAGCTCTTAAAAGCCTGGGTTTGAACGTCGTTAAGGCGAACGTATACCTCGATTCGTCTGGAAAGCACAACGAGTTTGCTATAACCAAAGCGTAAGTCTTTTTTTCCATGAAAACTGATCTCAAGCTTATTATATATATATAAGGAGATCGCAATTCTTCGAATTTATTCGAGGGATAGAGTTGGATAGTCCTACAAATCTAGTGATCGGATCGTGTCAAATCAAATGCTGCATTGAATTGTTTTTTATTATTATTTTCAGTTTGACGGGTCGAAAAGTTGATGAGCGAGAACTTCTCGAGTCCATTCGCTTGACTATTGATCAACACGGGGTGTTTGAATGAAAAGTGCGACAAGTAATAATTAAAACGAATACCTAATTACTATCCCCGACGTCGATAGGCAGTAAACCTATCGTGTATAGTGCAGTAAAGTGAGTAAACGAGTATCGAACACGAGGAATAAACTGAGTAACTAGTAGTGACCTATCGACTTGATATCTAGCCTAAATAAAGTGCGCAGATTTTTGTACGAACTATCCTAACAGATTACCAATCAGCTAGAGATTCAATGAACACGACTGACTGGTACGAGAGTTTTCGGATGATAAAAATGTGCTCGGGATTCGAATCCCGCTAGGTACTATCGTCTAAGACAATAAAATCGCTCCTAAGTTATTAAGACTAAATCGTAGTAATTTCATACTCGCTCGCGAGTTTGCTGTCGCCCTAAACGCTCGCGGGGGTAATTACTAACGACAAGGATCGAGTATTTGCTTTCGCCCTATACTCGAATCCTATCTTCTACGAACGGCCTAAACGTTGTTTAGCTGTCGCCCTAAACGTTTTTCCACACGATCACTTTAACACATAGACATATTAAAGCAACGAAACAAATTCATAGAACGATAAATAGTCAAAATACAGAATCACGATAATTATGTGTCTTAACTACGAAATGTTGTTCATCTAATCCCAAACACAAAGGGAATTTAGCTACTCATGGTTGAAGGGAACAACGAAAGAATTAATAGATAAAGGCGAAGAACTCATGTCATTCCTACGGATCAATCTGAGGTGGTCTCGTGGAAGGATCTTCGTTCTTCGTTCAATTCGGCGTGAATTCCTCGTTTGTCCGTCTCTTGCGCTCCGGAACGGGATTTCCTGTTCTTTTTGGCTCTTTTTCGTCTCTGGAGAATTTAGGCTTGATATCTAGTAGGTGCCCCCTCTTTCTGAGTCAAATTTGGGCTTTTATACGTATTTTCGTAACGATCACGACCTGAGACATGGGCCGTCACGGCAGTGACCATCACCGACTCAACTCACTACGTTCACTGCCAAGCGTCACGGCCAAGTGCATCAGGTGTCACGGCCGTGACCATCTTCAGTCCAACTCTCTGCCAAGTGTCACGGCCAGGTGCACTAGGAGTCACGGTCGTGACAGACTATACTTCGACTCTCTGCCAAGTGTCACGGCCAAGTGCACTGGGTGTCACGGCCGTGACTAGCTCTTTGATTGGCCTCTATCCCTTGTCACAGCCTCGTGCACTAGGTCTAACGGCCGTGACCTTCACTAGTTCTCATCGTTTTGTCGCCGTTTTGCCTCGTTTTCATTCCTTTTCGCCCGAAACTCGTCCTAAAGCCTTATAATACCGAAGTAAGTAGGAATAGGGTTAATAAGTGCATTAAATGACTACGAAAACTCTATTACGAGCCAATTAAATACTATGATAAACGTACTATAATACGTTTATCAAACCTCCCCACACTTAAGCATTTGCTTGTCCTCAAGTAAATTAGAAGTCAGAGAAGGCACAAAATCAAAATAACGGCACAATTGTTCGCAATTTATCATCAAAGCTGAAAAGCACAAAACGGAATCAAGCAAACAATCATGGACATCGCACTAATGACTTGCACTTGTCGACCTAAACTTCCTTCGCACTGTCAATCGAGACTCATACCTCACATGGATTAGCTCAAAATCACTCGGTGTCTAGGCTAACATATAGTGAATCGCTCAACTCGTGCACTAGTCCCACCCCTACCGTAAACTTGCAAGCTAATCGCATCTCTACTATTTGAAGTGGCAAGCATAAATCTGAGGGTCTTTTCGGGGGGAAACGGGTCGAGTAATCATGAAGTGACAAGCATGAATAATGAATACGTAATCTTAGAGCTAGGACACGTAAGCGAAAAATATCAAAGAACATAGCATGATCAACAGACAGTCACACGTTCCAACGTAAGACTCAACGTTCTCGCTCTGAAATCCTAGACTTTTCTGCCCGACCCTCTCGACTCAGTTCCCTTTCATTTTATGCCCTTTCACCTTAGTTATGCTCTACTTTTGTGCACTGCCCTTATTCCCTAAAAACATCAAGGTTCGGCTTTTGTCGCAAAGAATACATCGTCACAGCGAATGCCGTGGGATACTTGTTATCAAAACCTATATCTTGCCGAAGGGTTATGAGCAGGCTTATGCAAGGGATTGGGTCATTTCAGAAAATGGTCAAGTAAGACACGAGTCATTTCATGAATAGCAGAGAAGAACATCACATCATACACTAAAACAGAAACTCTCAAGTTCGACTTCTGCTCTATTCTAAACAACTCAGGTTCATATGATCTCTGGAGGCTTATTAGGGTCAGTGACTTCTGTAACATACGAGGTAAGCAATGAATAGGCTCAGGCTCAAAATGGCTAATTAGTGTGGTTAGTCATGGTAGAGAAATCTGGCCCTGGACTTAATTCCTAATGCCCTCATCATGTTCACACTAACGCACCAAAACAGTTTCAACACGTATCAGACAGGCAAGTTCTAGAGAGACACAGACTAGGCACGTCACACAACCAAGAAAATGAGCATCAGCTCGTCAGGCTCAAACTCTCACAAGGAAATAGGGTTATGTGTACGAGTCTCTCAAAATAGTGTCGATTCAGGCAAACACGATTAAATCAGTCATGCATATCCTAATTGCTCACAAAATTTCATAAAATGCAGACCAACTCGAGATAAGCGCAAACAATCATGCCTGAATTCAGTAATTCATGCCTATCCAATGAACTTAACGATTCACGGACATGTCATAAAAAAATTTACGCATGCATTCTTAACCTAATTCCCTTCCCCACAAGTCCGATGTTGTCCTCAACGTAAAAAAAATCAAAGGAAGGGAAAAACGTAAAACAAGAACGGGACACCCCTGATGAATAATTGATGAGGTCGTGAAGTTGTCGTGACTGAACGCGTGAAGGTCGTGTCTTAACTCGTCATGCGTATCCTGGCCTAGCTAAAGAGAACATTAGACGTAGAAAGTAGAATCGTCATTGATTAACTATAAACATAGTTATAAGCATCAAGGTTAGAAACACAACAGGGATAAACACACGCGACCACTCAAGCTAACGAAAAGAAAGGGAAAAGTCACTAAGGTTCTGGTGGTGGCGACGGTGGCGACGGTTGCCTCGGGCGAAGGAAGGACATCGACTTCTGGGAGTACTTGAGTGCGGTGTCCATGGCTTGCAGGGCCTGGTTGTAGTGGTCTAGCTCTTCCTGGTACCTGCGGTGGGCTTCCTCGTTCCGTCGCTCGTACTCCTCCTGTCGGTGCCGAGTCTCTTCGTTATATCGCCGAGCTTCTTCTTCCCGCTGCAGCGCGTCGGTATTCATGCGCATCATGTCCTGGCGCAGCGCTTCGAGTTCCGCTGTCGACGCGTAGGGGGGACGCCGGATGACTCACCATGGTGGTAGCCGGAGGAATAGGAAGGCACGGCGGTCGTGTCTGTCTCCACTGGGTAGGGGCCTTCGATGTATAGCTGGTCGGCGGGGTCGTCGACGTGGTCCGTCTGGCCACAATACATCTCGGCCCACTTAGACACATAATCGACAGTGACTAGAATATACTTATTGTACGAGCTAGGAAACGGACCCATAAAATCTGTACCCCATACATCAAAAATCTCACAAACTAAGATGAAGTTCTGGGGCATTTCGTCGCATTTCGAAAGATTACCTGCGCGCTGACACTGATCACAAGTGTCAACGTACCTATGGGCGTCCTTGAAGATCGTGGGCCAGTAGAATCTGCTTTCCAACACCTTCTGAGCGGTTCTGTTGGCTGCGTAGTGCCCCCCGGTCGGTCCGTTGTGACAGTGCCTAAGGATCTGCGTCGTCTCTGGAAAGGCGACGCATCGTCGTATCACCTGGTCTGCACAACGCCTGAAAAGATATGGGTCTTCCCAAAAGTAGCACCTCAAATCAAAAAAGAATTTCTTCTTTTGCTGACTAGTGTACTCCTTTGGTAGGACACTCGCAACAAGATAGTTATCGTAATCTGCAAACCATGGGGTATCGTCACTTACCACCTGTATAGAGTAGAGATGCTCGTCTTGGAACCTATCTTGTATCGGCCTTCCGTCCTTGTGGTATATTTCGGGCTCCTCTAGTCGAGAGAGGTGATCCGCCGCTAGGTTCTCCACACCCTTCTTGTCCCGAATCTCTATTTCAAACTCTTGCAGTAGTAGGATCCATCTGATTAGCCGTGACTTGGCATCGGGCTTTGCTAACAAGTACTTAAGAGCAGAATGGTCAGTAAAAACAATAACTTGGATAGGATAAGATATGACCTGAACTTGTCGAAAGAAAATACGACGGGGAACAGCTCCTTTTCGGTGGTCGTGTAATTGGCCTGGGCTGCATCTAACTTCTTACTCGCGTAGTAGATCAGTCTAAAATGGTTGTCCTTACGCTGCCCTAGCACGGCCCCAATTGCATAGTCACTAGCATCGCACATTAGTTCAAAGGGCAGCCCCTAGTCGGGGGCGACCATAATAGGTGCTACGATAAGACGCTCCTTAAGTAAATTAAAAGCATGCAGACACTCTTCGTTAAATTCAAACGGGGCATCTTTTTCTAGCAACCTAGAAATGGGTCTTACGATCTTAGAAAAATCTTTAATAAACCTACGATAAAACCCCTCATGTCCTAGAAAGCTCCTTATAAACCTCACGTTCGACGTTCCCAACTTAGCTCGGTCCACTTCGATTCCTTTAGAGGAAATCTTATGGACCAGAACTATGCCCTCTTGAATCATGAAGTGGCACTTTTCCCAATTAAGTGCCAAGTTCGTTTCCTCGCATCGTGCGAGTACGAGTTTCATATTGGATAAGCATACCTCAAACGACGAACCGAACACAGAAAAGTCGTCCATAAATATCTCCATTATCTCACCTACCAGTTCGTCGAATATGGCCATCATGCATCGCTGGAAGGTGGCTGGGGCATTGCAGAGACCGAATTGCATCCTTCGGTACGCGAACGTCCCGAACGAGCACGTGAATGTGGTCTTCTCTTGGTCTTCTGGCGCAATGGGAATCTGCAAGTATCCTGACAAGCCATCAAGAAAACAATAGAATGAGTGACCAGCTAACTTTTCTAACATCTGATCAATAAATGGTAAAGGAAAGTGATCCTTTCTCGCCGCATCATTCAACTTCCTGTAGTCGATGCAGACGCGCCATCCAGTCACCGTCCTGGTCAGAATCAGCTCGTTCTTGTCGTTGGTGATGACTGTCATGCCTCCCTTCTATGGGACCACTTGGACCGGGCTGACCCACGTGCTGTCTGAAATGGGATAGATCATTCTTGCATCTAGCAGTTTGATCACATCATTCTTTACCACGTCCTTCATATTGGGGTTGAGGCGCCTTTGACGTTGAGCGATCGACTTGAAATTGTCCTCCATGAGGATCTTGTGCGTGCAGTAGCTCGGGTTTATACCCCTTATATCGGATATCTTCCACGCCAAAGCCTTCTTGTGTGCCTTCAACACGTCTAAGAGCTGTCCCTTCTGTCCGTCGTCGAGGCTCGACGAGAACGCGTACTCAAGGTGGTCGGGCTGCCTAGGAACGTGTACACAAGGTGGTCGGGCAGTGGCTTCAACTCTAGGACTGGTGGCTCCTCGACCGAGCTCTTTTCCTTGTCCTCTTTGCTGCTCTCATCGATGGCTATGATGGGCTCGTCGACTTCCTCCCCACAGTCATCGACTGCCATAATCGTATGCATGTCCTGCTCGATCAAAACCTGTGATAGACCTTGCACAGAAAAGAGAAAGTCGTGCTCAAAAGCATCAAAGTAGTAACACTTATCGTCATGCTCATTACTTGTTTTCATCGAATCCGCCATACTAAATGTAACTTTTTCTCCATCTACTGTCAAAGTCAATGTACCATTCCTAACGTCTATCATGGTTTCTCCTGTGGCTAAGAACGGTCTACCTAATATCAACGGGACATTATCATCCTCCTCCATGTCTAGAATAACAAAATCAGCAGGAATTACGAACTTATCCACTTTAACTAAAACGTCCTCAATAACACCTCGAGGATACTTCAATGATCTATCGGCTAACTACAAACTCATCCTAGTGGGTTGTGGCTCACCTAATCCTAAGCGCTTAAACATGGAATATGGCATTAAATTAATGCTAGCACCTAGTTCAGCTAACGCACGCTCAACAACTAAATCTCCTATAAGACAGGGAATAGTAAAACTCCCTGGCTCCTTAAGCTTCTTAGGGATCTTGCTTTGGAGTATCCCCCCCTCGTAGGCATATAGTGGAGACGTGTTCGAGCTTCCTTCAGTTCGTTAGCAGGTCCTTCAAGAACTTGGCGAAGCTGGGCATCTGCATAATAGCTTCAAGAAAAGGTAAGTTAATATGCAATTCCTTACACATACCCATAAATTTACCGAACTGTGCCTCGTCCTTGTCCTTTTTCAGTCGAGCCGGGTAAGGAATCTTCGGCTGGTATGACTTCGCCGGTGGCCGCTCGATCTCCTTCGCCTTTTCCTTTTCTGGCTTGATCTTCTCCTTCTCAGCTTCGGCCTTCTCGAACTTCGCCATTTGGCCCACCTGCTGCTCCAACTTCTTGAGGGACACGCACGTCGTTCGCTTCCATGTACTCCTCCATCTTCGTCATTCGGCTCTCGTGGGCTACGGTGGTGCTGCTGAAATTTGTGAGGATCGCCTTCATCACATCATTCATCTCCATCATGTCATCAGATCCTCCTGCGGGCACGTTCTGGTACTGTCGTGGCGCCCCGTTTTGGAAATCGGACGGCCTAGGCTGAAATCCAAGTGGTCCTTGCCCCTGGTGCTTCTGATTCCTGTACACCAGATTGGGGTGCGTTCGGGGTCGGAAACTTCGCTGGCCACCTTGGTAATTGCCCATATAGTCTACGTGCTCCAGCGGCTGCCCAAGTTGGCATTATGGGTCTCGTGGGCTGCGCCACAAATCCCGCACAATGGCACGTATGGCGTGTGCTGCGTCGGTGCGGTGGCCGTCACGGCATTCACGGGCTGAATCTGCCCGGATTTCGGGAGTAGTGCGCCGATGACCGTCTGCAACTGAGAGTTCATCGCAGCGATTTGTTGCTGATGCGCCTCGAATTTGGTATTCGTTGCCGTCTCCCCGCTCACTCCGAATACGCCGGGTGCCTTTATCCTCGTATTGCCCCTCATGAAGCTGTTCCTCGAGTAGTCCTCAATCAGGTTCGAAGCGTCGGTTGCGTTGAGCTTCACGAGTCCTCCTCCTGCGGCTCCGTCTAGCATGTGAACGGTCTGGTCATTGAGCCCGTCGTGGAATTGGTTGATCTGGGCTGCCTTCGACATCCCGTGCTGTGGGCACTTTTTCAGTAGCGCCTTGTATCGCTCCCAAACCTCGTAGAGGTTTTCTGAATCCTTCTGATGAAATAGGGACATCTCCGTTTTTAGTCTGAGCACCTTCGACAGTGGGAAGTAGTGGTTGATGAAGGCGGCTCACATCTCCTCCCAGGTAGTGATCGGTCTAGGTGGCAACATATCTAACCAGTCCTTTGTCCTGAACTTGAGGGAGAATGGGAATAGCATCAGCTTGATCGCATCGCCCGAAACCCCATTAATTTTGATGGTGTCGGTCAGCGTCAGTAACGCTTTGAGATGAGAGTAAGGGTCGTCGTCTGGGTTCCCTTCAAGCTGGGCCGTCTGGAAGATCATCTGAAGCCATGAACGCTTCAGCTCGAAATTGTTGTTCTCGATCGGCGGGATGACTATCACCGACTCAGTACCGCCTAGCACGGCATTCTTGAGGAGATCTTGTAGTGATGGCTCCTCCTCGTGGACGGGCACTCTATGGTCCGCCATATCTACTTCTTTGTAGGGACTATCTACGGCTGCCTCTACACGTGAGTTTTGGATTGATTCCTGCGAACTATCCTCTGAATAGCACACTAAGGGATCCTGAGAGCTGGTGGAAGCTCCTTCAGTGTCGTACTTAAGCTTCCTTCGCAACTTTCTCTCAAAATCAGGATTTGCGTCAACGATGGGACCCGATGGATGGCTTCGGGTCATTCACCGC
This sequence comes from Craterostigma plantagineum, assembly GCA_027422505.1. Lineage (NCBI taxonomy): Eukaryota > Viridiplantae > Streptophyta > Magnoliopsida > Lamiales > Linderniaceae > Craterostigma > Craterostigma plantagineum. Next base: position 24,671,013 of record JAPQWV010000011.1, read on the forward strand.
TGAATCGTACCTTCAACAAGGGAAAAACAAAATTTAGCAGAGAAATAACTAAATACGTCGAAAAGAATACGAAATTAATAGTGACATAGAAAATAAATAACGCAAACAGCACAAATAACGCAAAAAAGTAAAAATCAAAAGAAAACGTCAAAGAAAAGTGGCTAAAGTACCGAACTACGGTGTTCCTAATATCAATTTATTCCCCGGCAACGGCACCAAAAACTTGATCGACACGGGGTGTGTGAATGAAAAGTGCTAAGTAATAATTAAAGCGAATACCTAATTACTATCACCGACGTGCGATAGGCAGTGGACCTATCGCAGTAAAGTGAGCAAACGAGTATCAAACATGAGGAATAAACTGAGTACTAGAAGTGACCTATCGATTCGATATCTAGCCTAAATGAAGTGCGCAGATTTTTGTACGAACTATCCTCACAGATTACCCCTAAATCAGCAAGAGATTCAAGGAACACGACTAACTGGTATGAGAGTTTTCAGATGATAAAAATGTGCTCGGGATTCGAATCCCGCTAGGTACTATCGGCTAAGACAATAAAATCGCTCCTAAGTAATTAAGACTAAATCGCAGTAATTTCCTACCCGCTCGTGAGTTTTTTGTCGCCCTAAACACTCGCGGAGATCTAAAATTCAGTAATTACTAACGGCGAGGATCGAGTATTTGCTTTCGCCCTATACTCGAATCCTATCTTCTACGAACGGCCTAAACGTTGTTTAGCTGTCGCCCTAAACGTTTTTCCACACTATCACTTTAACACATAGACATATTGAATCAACGAAACAAATTCATAGAACGATAAATAGTCAAAATACGGGGCCACGATAATTATATGTCTTAACTACGAAATATTCTAGCGTCATGTAATCCCAAACACAAAGGGAATTTACCTACTCATGATTGAAGGGAAAACAACGAAAGAATTAATAAAATAAAGCCAAGAACTCAGGAGTCCGTCTCTTGCGCTCCTGGACGGGATTTCCTATTCTTTTCGGCTATTTTTCGTCTCTGGAGAATTTATGGTTGATATCTGGTATGTGTCCCCTCTTTCTGAGTCGAATTTGGGCTTTTATACGTATTTTCGTAACGGTCACGGCCTGACACATGGGCCGTCACGGCCGTGACCATCACCGACTCAACTCGCTACGTTAACTGCCAAGCGTCACGGCCAAGTGCATCAGGTGTCACGGCCGTGACCATCTTCAGTCCAACTCTCTGCCATGTGTCACGGCCAGGTGCACTAGGTGTCACGGCCGTGACAGACTATACTTCGACTCTCTGCCAAGTGTCACGGCCAAGTGCACTGGGTGTCACAGCCGTGACTAGCTCTTTGATTGGCCTCTGTCCCTTGTCATGGCCTCATGCACTAGGTGTCACGGCCATGACCTTCACCAGTTCTCATCGTTTTCACGCCGTTTTGCCTCGTTTTCACTCCTTTTCGCCCGAAACTCGTCTTAAAGCCTTATAATACCGAAGTAAGTAGAAATAGGGTTAATTAGTGCATAAAATGACTACGAAAACTCTATTACAAGCCAATTAAATACTACGATAAACGTACTATAATACGTTTATCAATGGTTTCGAAACTAAGTGATGATGTGTTACTTTACACCCAACGATAGTCAAATCTACAAGCAAGCAGTACCAGAGCCCCAATTTAAATTTGAAATGTCGTTGTACCCATATCATATATATATATACACACACACACACACACATAAATCCAAAATCAAATAGAACATATAAAACCTTCAATTACGTTCTTAATTCATTTTCATGGTTTCGCCTAACACCCACAGATCGTGCCCATAATAGGGTTCAGATTCTCTCCCCCACTCTTTGTTCTATTTGTCCCATAACACGGATTTTTGACAAGTGTCCAATCCAGGGTTCAGATTTTCTCCCTTTGTTTTATTTTAATTTATAATTTTCTAATACATATTCCACCAAATTTTAAAATCTTCATTGTTTCATCAATTTATATGATATAATCAATAAACATATCTAATTTATTATTTATTTCGTTACGATGATATTGATATCCATCACACACCCACGCATCGGTGCCCATCTAACTTTTTTTTAAAGTAAAGGATTCCATTCATAAATCCAACATGGATAAAAAGATACAATAGAGCAATAACCAAAATGTTACAACAACAAACTGATTATTTCTATTGCATAAATGATATGTGTTAGCACGGTATCCATTCTCAAACCCTTAAAAAGGGAAAACAAACCCCGAAGAAAACTCCACAAAGGGAGGAAAAACTCCCACAAGGGGAGGGGAAAAACTCCCACGAGGGGGAGGAAAAACTCCTACGAAGGGTAGAAACCTCCACGCGAGAACTCCCTCGAGGAGAAAACACCGCACGACCACTAACGGCCGAGCGGTGCAGGGGCTGCTGTCGGCAACGGCACCAGGAGGGGACGAAAGGCAGCCCGGGGAGGCTGGCACGGTGGCGGCGCGGTGGTGGCACGATGGCGGCGCGGAGGCGGTATGGTGGTGGTAGACGATTTTATTCTTTTATTTTTAAAGAAAACGGAGAAAACTCGATGAAAAGAGCTCCCCCTACCTCCATGTTTCCCCTACCTCCATAAATGGAGGAGCGAAGAAGAGGAGGAGGGGGAGAGGTGCGGCGGCGTTCAGAAGAGGGGTTAGGGTTAGAGAGAAGGGGAGAAAAGAAGGTTATTGGTGCCCATCTAACTATACGTCGTAGCTTCGTACACAAGTTGTATTAATATGAATATCATCTAATCACAAGTTGTATGGATCCATAAAAAAAATTATTATTTAATAATCCAATAAATTATATAATCTATTCAAAATAAATATATTGGACATATATATTGGGTCCAGCCACTAGAAGCCGCCCACCAACAAGGAACAAAGAAAATAAATAAATAATATTATATTATAATATTATTTTAATGAATGGTTTATATTGAAGGGCGACGCTGCGGATTCCTGTCCACCCATTTCGAGTGGTCCAGAAGAGCTGAAGACATCTATAAATAGGCTGAGGATTCTTCAGTTATTATCATCACAAACTCATTCGAGTTTTACTATATATAGAGAGAGAAGTAGTTCGAGTGAATTGTGAGGTTATCAGTTCAGGTAGAAACTGATAGGGTTCCACATCCACAGAGAGGTGTGAGGTAAACACGAGTGGTAAAAGTGAGATAGTAAAAATTTGAGGGTTGTAATTTTTACTATAGTGAAGATTTTGCCGACTCGGCCGCGGTTTTCCCTATTCGTTAACAGAGGATTTTCCACGTTAAAGTTCTGGTGTTCTATCTTACCTTACGGTAAATTTTATTTTTACCGTGGTAGTTACTGTGCGGGTCCCACCAAATTTAACCCGTGGGTCCCACTTCTCCCGATCGTCGTACCGAGCCAAACCGGGACCTGTTCCGCTGCGGGGCCCACTGACCACTGCGGGGCCCACCACCATTCCCAACATGTGGTATCAGAGCCTGATAGTATTCTGAGTATGCTCTGTGGTTGCAGCTTTGACTGATCTTCCACATCAGAAAAGGTACTAGTAGGTTGCTGGTAGTTTTGACGGCCATGGAGAACGACGGAGGAATGATCAAGCTGACAGTAAAGAATTACTCCATATGGAAATCAAGAATGGAGGATTATCTTTATTGCAAAGACCTCCATGAACCAATTGAAAATGAAGGCAAGATGCCTGAAGACGGGAAGGCTGACCAATGGAAGAAATTGCAACGAAAGACGCTAGCTGTGATCCGCCAATGGGTGGACATTAGCCTCTACAACCACGTCCGAAATGAGACAGACCCCTACAAACTCTGGACGAAATTGGAGGGTATGTATGAGGTAACGAATGCGCTGAGCAAGGTATTCATGATGCGAAAACTCATGAATGTGAAGCTGAACGAGGGACGATCAGTTGCTGAACATCTAAACGACTTCGAAGGACTGGTAACTCAACTCACAAGTGCCGGTCTAGTCCTTGATGATGAGCTACAATCATGTCTACTATTGGGATCTCTACCTGATAGCTGGGATACGTTGGTGGTATCGCTCACTAACTCCGCACCAAGTGGTAAAGTCACGATGGAGATGGTGAAAAATAGACTCTACAATGAAGAGATACGAAGGAAGGATGCTGCCAATACCAGTACGGGAAATCAGGCCCTTATCATGGAGAATAGGGGTCGAAGTAAGAGTAGAGGACCAAAAGGATACGACAAGTCGAAAGATAGATCCAAGTCCAGGGAGATGAGGAAGTGCTACCATTGTGGAAAAGTTGGCCACTTACAAAGAAACTGTAGGCTTCTCAACAGAAAACAGAAACATGATGAACACGTCTGCAATCGCCTCCAACGATGGTGGAGAGGTTACTCTGGTGAATGAAGCAGACTGCTGTCATGTTGCGGATGCAAGCACCGAATGGATAGTGGACTCTGGTGCCTCCTACCACTGTGTTCCAAGGCGTGAATATTTCTCCACGTATAAGGCGGGAAACTTTGGCACTACCAAGATGGGTAACCAAAGTGTTTCTAAAATAGTGGGGATCGGTGATATCTGTATCCAGACGAGCGTAGGGTGCACATTACGGTTGAAAGATGTGCGACATATTCCAGACCTGCGTCTCAACCTAATTTCTGTGAAGGTGCTGGACAACGAAGGATACTATAACGAGATGGCGAATGGCAACTGGAAACTCACCAAGGGATCATTGGTGGTAGCGAGAGGAAAGCTATGCTGCTCGCTGTACAAGATGCACGCGACGATATGTGCTAACCAACTAAATGCAGTTGAAGATGATGCTTCTCCAAATTTGTAGCACAGACGGCTGGCGCACGTAGGAGAGAAGGGTGGCTAGGAAGTCCCTCATACCAGTAGCCAAGGAGAAAGCGCTAAACCCCTGCGATTATTGCTTATTTGGAAAGCAACATACAGTTTCATTTGTGAAGAATTTAACAAGGCGAATGAAGAAGTTGGAGTTGGTACACTCTGACGTATGCGGACCCATGGATGTCGAATCTCTAGGAGGCAGCAAATATTTTCTAACCTTCATTGATGATGCGTCTCACAAGACCAGGGTATATCTGTTGCGGTCGAAGGACCAGGTGTTCTACTATTTTAAGAAGTTTCATGCGATGGTCGAAAGAGAAACGGGAATGAACCTGAATAATCTAACTATACGTCGTAGCTTCGTACACAAGTTGTATTAATATGAATATCATCTAATCACAAGTTGTATGGATCCATAAAAAAATTATTATTTAATAATCCAATAAATTATATAATCTATTCAAAATAAATATATTGGACATATATATTGGATCCAGCCACTAGAAGCCGCCCACCAACAAGGACCAAAGAAAAATAAATAAATAATATTATATTATAATATTATTTTAATGAATGGTTTATATTGAAGGGCGACGCGGCGGATTCCTGTCCACCCATTTTGAGTGGTCCAGAAGAGCTGAAGACATCTATAAATAGGCTGAGGATTCTTCAGTTATTATCATCACAAGCTCATTCGAGTTTTACTATATAGAGAGAGAAGTAGTTCGAGTGAATTGTGAGGTTATCAGTTCAGGTAGAAACTGATAGGGTTCCACATCCACAGAGAGGTGTGAGGTAAACACGAGTGGTAAAAGTGAGATAGTAAAAATTCGAGGGTTGTAATTTTTACTATAGTGAAGATTTTGCCGACTCGGCCGTGGTTTTTCCCTCTTCGTTAACAGAGGGTTTTCCACGTTAAAGTTCTGGTGTTCTTTCTTACCTTACGGTAAATATTATTTTTACCGTGGTAGTTACTGTGCGGGTCCCACCAAATTTACCCCGTGGGTCCACTTCTCCCGATCGTCGTACCGAGCCAAACCGGGACCTGTTCCGCTGCGGGGCCCACTGACCACTGCGGGGCCCACCACCATTCCCAACAATATATTAGATGTGCTAAAAATACTGTGTTTCATGTGGCACTTAGGTGACCACTTATTATATCAGTTATTATAAATTAAACTTAATTATTAATTCTCATGTTAAACATATTAGAGAAAAAAAAGATTATTGACAAGTTGACTTTTGAGCATTCCTATGGCCAACAAGTTATCTTTCTATTTTATTAAGGGAGAGTGGGTTATAGCAACTGCTCCCAAATTGATTGGTGTGGCAGCCATAAATTACAATTCTACCCCTGATTTTAAATTTATCATCAATATATCCTTAAAAACATATTAAAAATAATATAAAACTAAATCCAACAGTATAATTTCGCCTATTAAAATTTAAAATGTTTATAAATTTATATAGTCAAGCACACACATCGGGTGAAAAAATACTAGTTATTATTATTGGTACTAGAGAAATAAAACAAAGTCATAAAGACAACCTCCAAAGGTATAGGGACAGTCCACAACGTACAACCCCAGAAATGGAAACACGGAACAATCTCCAAAAAATGAAGCATTTTGGGTGCAATGACAGCGTAAATGACATCATATATGTCAGCAACATTGACTAAAGAATTGGGACCGGGAACGATCCCTCTACTTTCAAATGCTTTTAAGAAATCAAACACATCGTAAAGTTGAATTGCTTTTATGAAATACATTTTTTGAGTACAGACTGTGCTCGAATAAGAACCGTGTTTGTGCCACTGTTAGCGCCAGAATTCCATGTTGACATGATACTAGGCCTGATTAAGATCAGGCCACGCATGTTTAAGGTCACCCGCTAATGAGCCTATCTGAAATAAGAAAGAAAAAAAAATAAACCACAACAAATTGATATTAAAGCATTTGCGGCTTAATAGATCATCTTAAACAAACCTCTAGGCGCCTAAAGGATATAAGGCCGTCAATCAAGATAGTCGACCTCTTTCCCGGCCACATTCCATGAATGGTAAAATTGTAGGGCATTCTTGCACATTGATGACCGTGGCAGTAGCTCCTCGGCCATTGTAGAATCAGTCCGAAAAACTCGTACGGTGGATTAGCTAGAGGTCGGATGTTTGGGAGAGGGGGAGCCCTGTGTTTTAAATTCATGCGAAACTATAATATATCCAAAGCAGTAATGGAGGCAAGATGATGCTTACTTGGAGCATGATATTCACCGGTGTATATTCGATCTGTAGCATCGGATCGTAATATGTATCCATGACACTGCAAAATGATTAACAACTCACATGAAAGCCACAGCCTAAAGCAATCCTGGACACCCAAATCCTGGATAAATCCAATGTACCCGAATTGTATCACGTACGAGTTTTGCAAGATTACGTAGTTGGAATTATCATTCGTCAAAGAAAACTTTCTGACGATCAACACCGCATGGTAGTCTTTACTGGCACCACAAAGTTAAGTATATCTCGATCATTCGGACCATCGTATGCGACCTTTACATCCAACAATTAAAGTCGTAAATATCGACATACCTTTCCACATTTTGTTAAGCTATAACTCTTAATCACTGTGATGACGGGGAATTTATCCAATATAGGAAGTATCTCGTCTCGTTCCAATTTCTCAAACAAATCAGTCTTGTTCCTAATAGCCCGTCAATGCATATATTATACATATATATTTTATAAAATATATAACATATATTTGTATATGTTAGATAAAATCTGGTTACGCATATTGAGAATCTTATAGTTAATTTCTTATCACTTCCGCACAATAAGCGTGGAAGTTCCTTTCAAGCGGATCCTCACAAGAGGACAGGGAAAGCAGACCAATTCTGTAGGCGTTCATCAAAATAAATCCTACATCCATCCCAACTCGTCCAATTGGACTGCCCGTTCTTGAAAATATGGGAGATGCTCAACATCTTTCAATCTGATAAATAAATTCTCAAAGCAACACCCAAATCCTAGATAAATCCATTGTACCCGAATAATATCCCGTATGAATTTTGCAAGAGTACGTAGATTTCAACGACATTATCGTTCGCCAAAGAGAACTTTCCAACGATCAACACTGCATGGTGGTCTTTATTGTCACCACAAAGTTAAGTATATCTCGATCATTCGGACCATCGTATGCGACCTTTACAATAGTTCAACAATTAACTTCGTACAATAAGTAATTCAATTACAAAAAATATGTCGACATACCTTTCCGCTTTTTGTTAAGCTATCATAACTCTTAATCACTGCGATGACGGGGAATTTATCAAATATAGGAAGTATCTCATCTCGTTCCAATCTCTCAAACCAATCAAACTTATTCCTAATAGCCTGTCAATGCATATATGCATATACATATTATAATATATATATATATATATATATATATATATATATGTTAGATAAAATCTAGTTATGCATATTGAAAACCTTATAGTTAATTCTTACCGCTTCCGCAAAATAAGCGTGGAAGTTCCTTTCACGCGGATCCTCACAGGAGGATTGAGAAAGCAAACCAATTCTGTAGGCGTACATCAAAATGAATCCCAAATCCGTCCCAAGTCATCCCATTGGATTGTTTGACCGTTCTTGAAAATCTGGGAGATGCTAAACATCTTTCAATCTCGTATATAAATTCTCAAAGTAATCCTAGACACTCAAATCCTGGATAAATCCATTGTACCCGAGTTGTATCCCGTACGAGTTTTGCAAGATTACGTAGTTTTGAACGACATTATCGCTCCTCAAATAAAACTTTTCGAAGATAAAAACCACGTGGTAGTCTACTGTCACCACTAATTTAAGTATATCTCGATCATTCGGACCAATGTATGCCACCTATACAACAGTTCCAACAGTTAAATTCGTAAAGAAAATAATTCAATTAAATAAAATAAATCGACATACCTTTCCACTTTTTGTTAAGCTATCATAACTCTTAATCACTGCAATGACGGGGAATTTATCAAATATAGGAAGTATCTCATCTCGTTCCGGTTCCCCAAACCGATTTATCTTATTCCTAATAGCCTGTCAATACATATATTATAAATATATTAAATAAAATATATAATATATGTATATGTTAGATAAAATCCAGTATGCATATTGAAAAGGTTATAGTTAATTTCTTACCCTTCCGCAAAATAAGCGTAGAAGTTCCTTTTACGCGGATCCTCACTAAAGGAATGGGAATGCAAGCCAATTCTGTAGGTGTACATCAAAAGGAATCCCACATCCGTCCCAAGTCGTCACGTTGGACTGCTTGGCCGTTCTTGAAAACTTGGGAGATGCTCAATATCTTTCAGTCTCGTATATAAATTCTCAAAGCAATCCTGGACACCCAAATGTTGAATAAATCCATTGTACCCGAATTGTATCCCCTACGAATTTTGCAAGATTACGTAGCTTTGAATGACATTATCATTCGTCAAAGAAAACTTTCCGACGATCAACACCGCGCGATCTTCACTGTCACCACAAAGTTAAGTGTATCTCGACTATTCGGACCATCGTAAGCGACCCTTACAATCGTTCCTACAATTAAATACATAAAGAATATAATTCAATTACATAACATATATCGACATACCTTTCCACTTTTTGTGAAGCTATCATAACTCCTAATCACTGCGATGACGGGGAATTTATCCAATATAGGAAACATCTCATCTCGTTCCAATTTCGCAAACCAATCAATCTTATTCCTAATAACCTGTAAATGCATATATCATACACACATATATATAGTATATAAAATATATAAATATATGTTAGATAAAATATAGTTCTGCATATTGAAAAGTTTATAGTTAATTTCTTACCCCTTCCGCGAAATAAGCATGGAAGTCCCTTTCACGAGGATCCTCACAAGAGGACTGGGAATTTTGTAGGCGTTCATCAAAATGAATCCCACATCCATCCCAAGTTTGGACTGCTTGACCTTCCTTGAAAATCAGGGAGATGCTCAACATATTTCAGTCTCGTATATACATGTTCAAATCAATCCTTGACACCCAAATCCTGTATAAATCCATTGTACCCAAATTGTATCCCGTACGAGTTTTGAAAGATTACGTAGTTTTGAACGACATTATCGTTCGTCAAAGAAAGCTTTCCGACGATCAACACCGCGCGGTAGTCTTTACTGTCACCACAGTTAAGTATATCTCGACCATTCGGACCATCCTATGCAACCTTTACAATAGTACCAACAATAAAAATTCGTAAATAAAATAATTTAGTTACATAAAATATATTGACATACCTTTCCACGTTTTGTAAAGCTATCATAACTCTTAATCACTGCGATGATGGGGAATTTATCCAATATAGGAAGTATTTCATCTCGTTCCAATTTCTCAAACCAATCAATCTTATTCCTAATAACCTGTCAATGCATATATATTAGACACGCATATATATATTATATAATATATAAATATATGTTAGATAAAATATAGTTATACATTTTGAAAAGCTTATAGTTAATTTCTTATCTCTTCCGCAAAATAAGCATGGAAGTTCCTTTCACGCGGGTCCTCACAAGAGGACTGGGAAAGCAAACCAATTTTGTAGGCATTCATCAAAATGAATCTCACATCCGTCCCAAGTCGTCCCATTGGACTGCTTGTCCGTTCTTGAAAATTTGAGAGATGCTCAACATCTTTCAGTCTCCTACATAAATTCTCAAAGCAATCCTAGACACCAAATCCTGGTAAATCCATTGTACCAAAATTATATCCCGTACAAATGTTGTAAGAACGTAGTTTTGAACGACATTTTCGTTCGTCAAAGAAAGTTGTATATAGGTTAATCTTCGTTTCTATCTACATTCTAGTCATTTAGTGTAACTTCTTTTTTTAGGTGGCGAACATATGGACAACTTGGAGCTTTAGGCATTACAAGCTGTTGCAGATATTACAAATTTGGAGGATACGTTTTGAAATTTTTGACAACTGAGAGTTTTAGGCATTATAAGCTGATGCAGATATTACGATTCTTTTGTATATATTCTTACTGAAAACATTGGTAGATAAATTGAGGCAAATCTGATGATGCAAAACTTTATTGATGGCATTATAAAACGAGAGGTCTAATCTTCATATCATGTTTTTGTTTTTATTGTTTATTAAGTCCGTCGGGACCCTAAACACATTAACACAAACGAGCGACAAGCCACTAATTATAACTATTTATGATTCTCCTCTAACCATCAGGTAGAATACCTATATTAGTACTAGGTGTAGCCCGTGCTACGTACGGTTTATATTTTATGACCAAATTAAAATATAGTTATTCGAATGTAATATTATTATTTAGCTTCCGTCTGAAGCATGTTAAGCTGGACCGAGACCCGTTCCAGCCCGACTCAAGGAAAAGCCACCCTACCATGCGTCCATTATCGAAGACCGCACAAGTGCAAGACTGTGCATTTGGACGACCGTGATTTCGTAATGGCTGCATCAGGGTAAGACTGCAAATTTTTTGCTCCTGCGACTTTTTAAGACTGCAGCAGTGTAATACTGCGAATTTGCATGACCGAAATTGCAAGACTGCTAGCCGAGTATGTGATTGTCATCGTAAGATTGCAAACTTGCAAGACTGATCACAACAGTTTCAGATTGTTAGATCTCGCAAGAATGATTATACGGTTATTCCGGAATTATAAGAAGGAATGTATGCAACTTGCAAGACTGCAACAATTTTTTGAACTACAAGTAGGTATCAAAAAGAAATAACATGGAATACTAAGCCTAACAAGGAAACATTTAACTTTGATTATTAAATATATAGTTTTTTTACTGAGCACTCTCGTGAATCTTTTATATTCTGGTCTGAATTTCACTACAAGTAAACATAGCATCAGACAAAAAATATAGATACGGAATTCGTTCCGTGTCTAAATTATGAGTATTAGAAACGGATTCTGACACGGTTTTTTATTTTTATTTCAAAATTAATCAATATTTTTATTTAGACACGGATTAGATACGGAAATAAAAAAGGAAATATTCTGTATCTGAAACCGTGTCAAAATTATGAGAATTACGAACCGCTTCCGACAAATTTTCTATTTTTATTTCAAAACAAAAGTAATACTTTTATTTAGACACGGATTAGATACGAACATAAAAACGGAAATATTTCGTTTCTGAATCCGTGTCAAAATTATGAGAATTATGAACCACTTTCGAGTTTCGACACAGTTTCTATTTTATTACAAAACAAAATTAATATTTATATTTATACACGGGTTAGAAACGGAAATAAAAACGGAAATATTCTGTTTCTGAATCCGTGTCAAAATTATGAGAATAACCACTTTCGACACAGCTATTTTTGTGCGCGATTTCAAATTTCTAATAATATATACATAAGAAAACTATTGAAAGCCCAATAATTTTTATCTCCAACTTTTTTTTTCTCTAAACCCATTAAGTACCTCTTCGCTTGGAGTTGAGAGTCAAATTGTGCAACTCAATTGGGGGGTCTTTTTAAAAAATAGCCTTTGACGTGGTCAAGTTTAAAAAAATAGCACTCTTGACTTATTTTTTTGGTCAATAGCACTCTTTTTAATTAACACTTAATCATCTTCTCGTAATCCCTTATTATTAGTAAAACAAAAAGAAAAACAAAAAAAAATACAACGCCTGAAATGAATTAAAAGCTGCATGTCCATTTTGCAGCACAAAGCATTCATTCCAACTCACCGACCCCGAATTATTCTTCTTCTTCGTCCTCGTCCTTAAGAGAAATCACCTACAAATCAGTCGACCCTACTTCATTTCAGGTTTTCACAGGCGAAGAAACACTCCGAAGTCCTCAGTGAAAGATTTCGAACCTCACGCTTCACTTTAAGTATTTTTCCTGGTCGTATTTTGAATATAACCATCTAAATTTGTAACTCTCAGTCCTAAACCCTGTTTCCAAGTAAATGGGTTCTCCAAAACTCGAAATTCCGGTTTGGAATGCCGAACATGTTCAATGTTTGCTTTTTAAAATGTTACAGAAGATCAGGGGACCCTGCTTGAAAGCAAGCAACCCGCACGTTAGATCATGGGACCCTACATAAAAGCAGGAGTCCCGCACATAAATTTATGGGACCCGCACATAAATTCATGGGACCCACGCATAAATTCATGGGACCCGCGCATCAGTGCATGGGCCCCGTGCACAAGAGCTTGGATCCCGCGCACTAGAGCTTGGGTCCCGTGCACTAGAGCCTGGATCCCGCGATATATGTTAGGGTTTTTGAAAGGTCTTACGGTTTTGCGAGCTGTAGGGCTTCAATTAATTATGTCTACATTATAAAAACACACATCATCCGAAAATAACATTTTTAATAATTCCAGAAACAAAACAGGAAGAATGCTGACGGACGCCCAAATCGTCGCCCGCCTCCAGGAAATCGTCCGTAACTCGGACCCCCGGACTACCACGGCCGACGCCGTCCGCCGCCGTCTAGAGGCTGACCTCGTCGTCAACCTCTCCCAAAGGAGGCTGTTCATAGTGTTTGAGATCGACAGATTCTTAAACGGCGACGGCGATCCTATCGAACTCGGCGGCGACGACGACGATGGTATGAGTGAAGTGATGGAAGGACAAGCACCCGAGGCTGTCCGAAACAACGACGACGAGGCAGAGAGCGAAGTGATCCAAGGCCCAGGTTGGATCGAGGTTGTCCTAAACGACGCCGTGCAGAAGGATGTCGACCAAGCTCCGGTTGGAGAAGGGCGAGAAGGGTAGAATAAATTATTTAATAATTTTATCAAGATATGCTATTGTATTGTACGTGATAATGATTTAACATCTAAGTATTTATATTTAATTTTAAGCATTATATATTATGAACCTGATCTAATTAGTATTGTATTTTAAATTAATTGAACTATATTTTATAATATTTAATTAGGTTTAAAAATATATAGATAGTTGTATTTAATTAGGTTAGTTATGTAATAAACATAAAGGGGTATTAAAGAATTTACATTATTTACTGTTGCGATTGGCAAACATCAGACCCGTGATAGAACAGTAAAAGTAAAAAGGCAACCACCACTTTAACTTTCAATTCAATTTAATCGTTCTTTCTCCTGCACAACAAACGTTTTGCAAATCGTTTCTCTGCAATTAAAACCCAAATCAGAACCTCAATCTACAATGACAGTCAGCGCGAACACCGAGAGAGTGAAGGTATTTGTTCTACTCTTCCTCTTCAATTTAACCGATCAAACCCTAATTTGGTGCGGATCCGTGCTTGCAAGCATAAGACCGTGCTTAGAAGCATAGGACCGTGCTTGCAAGCATAGGACCGTGCTTAGAAGCATAGGACCCGTCGTCACGGCACCCGCCCATAAGATGATGGTCCCAGCACGGGTCCCCTGCTCATGCGCAGGGGTCTCATTCGCATCTGTGCTTGACTGTCAGCATATGCGATGCGGTCCCCCTGCCCATATGTGCATAAGGGTTTTCGATTTTCAATATTCATACCAAGTAATTGGCTAAACTGTGTTTTACGTATAAATTAGGTTGTGATGAAGAAGCAGTTGGGCACAAGTGCCGAAGTTCCTGATTGTCGTCCTACGGTGACCTCGCTATACGGCGAGGCCAGCCAGCTGATAAGACAGTGCCTTAACGATGAGGAGTTGCACATTTATTGTACCCATAGTCCGTTCGGCCGCCTTGCATGGCCGAGCCGAACTTTAACCTCTCGCTTCAGTTGCTGTGGTACCTCATTCAGAGGCGGACGGCGCTGCACACCCGCGAAGAGCTGTGGATGGTAGTTGGCAAAAAAACCACTTCGATTTTCAAAATCAGAGTATTGCCTAATCACCGGGCTCAAGTTCCCAGCCGCGATACCAGCGGTGAACCGCGTCGAAGCATTCACGATGAGGCATTTTGGCGCTAGATCAACAATTCGCCTGTCGAACGTCAAGCAGGCGTTGGAGGAGTTGGCTGGCAACGGGGAACGTGTGGACTTCGAGAAGCTCAAGTTGGCGGACGTCTACTTCGCCACCGCGGTGTTGCTGCCTCGAAAGTCCAAGAAGGACACCGTCGTCAATTCTTGGGTCCTTCACCTCGCTGAAGACCGGTTTGCTTTCTCGCAGTATCCTTGGGGCGAGGCTTTCAAGGAGGTCATACGCGCTGTTATGAAAAATCTACGGGAGAACCCACAGGAGTGGCTGATAAGTGGGTTCGTACAGCCACTTCAGGTGATTTATTCTATAGCTTCTTTGCATACCTTGTTTTTACATATAAGTATTTGCTAATATTTTTTGTGTTATTTGTATTCAGATACTAGCTTATGAGTACATCCCGGGAGTTGCAGACACCTATGCGGTGCGCAAAGAAGAATATTTCACGCCACGCATGCTCGGGTGGCGGACGAAGGAGTGGAGTCGCAAGGTATGCCCGACTTTGAAGAGCGTCGCAGAGGCCGCTGACAAGTCCCATGTACTAGGGTTGATAGTGCCGTCAGCGGACGAGCTGGAGGCGGCATACTATAGGGACAGCGTCTTGGACGTTGGGCCGGCACACGAGATATTCAATCGTGTGACCTTTCTACTCCTGCAGGGAGTGGAGGTTTTTTGCTCCCGCAGCCACCGTCATCGCGGTGAGGGTTCTAGCCGGCAGAATTTGGTGCCTGAGACCATCGCTCAGATCGAGAGCAGTGGCCGACGCGACACTGATATGATGTTGCATCACGGCCCATCCCCGAACATCCGCACGACATCCCCGAACATCCGCACGAGCACGCCTTTCATGCAACACCGGAGACCGGTCCATCAAGTGCTCATGGTTTCGCCTCGGGTCCACGCTTCGATGAATGGCAAAGTCGTATGGACCAAAACTTCACCAACTTGTTTGGGCGATTGACCAACTTGGCACGCACTTGCATCAGTTTCAAGAAGAACTGGGTCGACGGTGGTCGACGAACGAGAGAAGATGGGATGCCTACGAGGAACATTGGACGCAAATGCGAATGTGGGGCGACAGCCTCAGGGATTTGGGGAACTCGGTTCAGGATTTGGCGAGCAGATTTGGGGTTGGAGCGCGCACTCCGCCTACCGAAGCTCGTTATAGTAAGTTTTTTATACTTAATTTTTTAATTAGTTGTGTAGATTACTTATCAGTTACTATTTACGATGTAGATGTCGATCCAAGCGATTTTGGTTGTGGATCGCACGCTACACAGCCCGAGTGTGGTAAGTTTTTATACCTAAGGACGTGAAAATAATATATAGTTATTTGAATTTTCTTGAATAGATTACGATGGGAGATGGAACACATCGCACATGGGACCGGATGGCTATTATCCGAGCTAGGAGGCATGGCACGGTCACAGGCCGTCGGAATGGTCGCATTTCCGTTACGAAAACTATGTCCAACCGGAATGGACGGGCGAAGAGGCAGAGAGAAGAGAAGAGGTGGTTCCATCGTCGTGGATAGGCGCTTAAGGTCTCGGGGTTCACGAGGTCGCAACGGACGTCGAGGCTCAGGACGTCCTGCATTGGGAGGTCGATACGCACGCCGAGCCTCCAGAGGACCACGCTGAGTTCGAGACGCAAGTCGAGCCACCAGAGGACGACGCTCAGTTGGAGACGCACGCTGAGCCACCAGAGTATGACGCTCAATTGGAGACGCACGCCGAGGCTTCGGTTTCTGTCCATGCGGCCGACAAAGGAAAAGGCATCGTCAGAGAGAAGACCCCTGAGCGGACGAAGAAGCCACCTTGATATCACACGACGCCGTTCACCGATTTCCCCTCGACAAATACAGTGAAATCCCCAAAGCTTTCGGCGTTCGAGCGGCATATCCAGTACAAGGCAACCAAACTCTGGCCAAACGTCGAAAGTGAGCTTTTAACGTGCATGAAGATTACCGGTCCAAAAGTCGAGGGGAAGCTACAACAACACGACCATGGATGGCTCCTGAACCTTGCGAATGAGGGTGTTCCATTCGATGAGATGGTATGTATGCATTTTCCAAATACCTTTCGTCACCTTACTTGAATGTGTTGAAAAACGGTCTATATTTTATTGCAGCACGTCGATGAATGCCTCGCTAGGATCGTCAACATGCAGAAACTTAGCAAATCGGTTGCGAGTCATGTCGCGTACATGCCCCATAGGTTTAAGACGCTCGTCGACGAGCGAGGGATGCTAAACTTCCTCGGGAAGCCGTCTGGGAAAGGCTTCAAGAGATTGATCCTGTACGGACAGGGAGAAGAGGAGGATTAGAAGAGCAGGTCATGGGATCTAGCGACTCAAGTTGCCATCCCCATGCAAACGCGAGGCCGGTGGGTGTTGTTCGTTGTTGATGTATCAAAAAAGGAGTTCAAGAATTACGACTCCAATGCGCCTCCTCGCTTCGAGTGGCGCTATATCGCCGACGACGTCAACAAACTTCTGATCGTAATCCTGGTGATTTTCAAGGAGCTGCAGCTGAAAAAACGCATGCCTAACAAGGGCAAGAGCTGGCCAGCTGATTGGTGCCGCGACTTCAAAAAACAAAATGAGTAAGTTTTCATGAATGTTGCCTTTTATTTATCTGTCGATGTGTTTAAAAATAAGTGTCATGTTGGATATGATTTTTAGGGGAGAAGCTGGCGTGCCGATACTACGGGCGGCAATGTCGCTTATGATGAAGATGGATGATGTCTCGCGCCTCAATCAAATTCATATGAAGGAGTTTAGAAAATACCTCGCATGTTCTATTTTCATTAATGAGTGGACAGTTTTTAGTAATTTTTTATTGTTGATTAAAATTTCCGCTGTTGAGTGTAAATTTCATGTGTTGTTGAATTTGTCTGTTGAATTTTAATTTTACTTGTTTGATATTAACTTTACGTGTGTTGGATATGAATTTAAAGTTTTGAATAGTGAAAGATTGAGAATTTTCTGTGTTTTCCAACTTTTTGTCAGTGAGACTGGTGTGTGATTTGACATAAAAATAACGGAATTTTAAGTGATTTGACATCACTCAACATGATATTAACTTTTCAGCTATTTGCTACGCACGTTCCCTGCGCGGCTCCCCTGAATATAAGTGCGGGAACCCTGTTCACAACGCGCAGGTCCGCTGCTCTTTACGCGCGGGTCCCCTGCTCATCGCGCAACAATTTGACGGGACAGAACGGGACCCGGCAATAACATGCTCATGATTTTTATGGGACCAATGACGACCCGGGCATCTCAGTATGGGGACTATGCAATATGCGCGGGACCCCTGTTCTGACGATCGGGTCCCCTGTCCATAACATGCGGGTCCCCTGTGTTCATGTGCGATTTTTGCAATTTTAATTCATGGAAGTAAGCGATTAATTGTGCGTATTTATACTTTGTTTATCGTAGAATACAATATAATTTCATCATACAATAGCACAGAAAAAAAAATTTGGATAAAAACACAAGAATTACATTAAGTCTATAAGATTGTTACATCCTACAGAAATCACAAACACGAGTATGTTTTCTGGGTGTGCTCTCTTACTATATTCATGTCAGAGATCGTTCAACTTGAAATACTTGTTGGAATATATATTTTTTGGTTTCAAACTTGGAGTCAGATATTGTTAATCTAGTTTTAATTTTTTTCAATTTTTTAATCGTGCACTTAATTTTTTTATTAATTATTATCTTATTAACGAATTTAATAATATTAGATTTTCGCAGGGGACAAAAGCCCAAATCGGGAATCAAATATCAAGTCATCTGTCTCTGGATGAACTGTATAATGACACTACTCTGACATGTCACTTTTCACCAATAAATGAAGCACTGCTCTGACATGTCACTTTTCATCAATAATTGAACAATTATTTGACCCACTTAGTAAGCGAACGTGACAAACCCTAATGTGCGGGTACCATGTGCTAATTGGCATGTCCCCTCCCTTTAACGTTTGGGTCCGATGGGAGTAACGCGCCCCTCCCTGCGCGCAAGGCTCATGGGACCCGCGCGATTTTTGCACAGGACCCAAACGTTAAAGACAGGGAACCTTACGTTAAGGGCAGGGGACCCGGCGGGAACCACAAATATGCGCAGGGGTCTCATGCGCATCCGTGCGGGATTCTCTGCGTATGCGATGCGGTCCTCTGCGCATTTGTGCATAAGGGTTTTCTACTTCCATATTCATGTAAACGCACATGACACAACCTTACATAACATAACACAAATAGCAACGTATAAGCCACTCTGAATATGAAAACTACATATTACAACGTTATCTCCTACCAAATTCACCCATCGAAGGAAACTTATTTTCTGGGGTCGTCCACGTTGTGAACCAACACGAGGCGGCAACATGTCCATAGTACTTTCAATACGGTCCGTTACCGGACGTATAGTACCTTCGTATGCCAATTTCCAGATCTCCAAGGTATAATAATCGTGCACTAATGAATATACCGGCACTTGGGCAAAACCACAAGCTGCAATCGCATGTGGACATGGCATATGATCGATGTCAAACATCATGCACGTGCATTTGCGCAGCCCCAAATCGACCACCTCGTTCACATGCTGCCCGTACACGTTATATATTAGATGCACGACTTCCGACGCATGAAATTTTTGCGACTCGGTGAAATTCTCTCGTATGATCGACTCCACCTTCGGCGTAAACCTAGTCATGTTCGCGGCGATTGAAGCTTCCGCAGATCGCCGATGCTTACTGAACCATGATGATGTTAGTCGATGAATCGAGTCCAACAGTCCAATAATTGGAAGCTCTCTGTCCTTACGTAGAGTTGTATTTATAGACTCCGATCCATTGGTCGTCATTATGTTGTATCTTGATCTAGGGCAATATGCTCGCATCCACGTTTCCTTTGGGACTTCGTCAAGATAGTTAGCCACGTCCGCATATTTTGCTTCAAGCTGCCTAAAATGACTGTCGGACTCGCTCTCTGTGTAGGCAGTAGCGACACGCCAAAAAATTGGACAAGCACCTTTCTTCTTCATTCTCGTCTTCACGTTTTGTTGAAGGTGCCACGCACAGAAACCATGAAACACGTTCGGGGAAATGGCAAGAACTGCATTCTTTATTCTAGGGTTCCGATCAGAAATTATTACGAGATCGTCGCCATCCGCAACAAAACGTCTTAATCTCGAGAGAAACCACGTCCATGACTCGGTTCCCTCCGACCCATCGGCAAGACCCCATGCTAAAGGATATTGATGGTAATCGCCGTCTTGCGCAGTGGCAATCATCATGACTCCCTTATACTTCACCTTCAAAAAAGTGGCGTCGATAGAAACGACTTTCCTCATGAATATAAAGCCTCTGACGCATGCGCCGTATGCCAAGAACATGTACTTGAACCGATTGTCTTCGTCCATCTCCCAATCAGTGATACTGCCCTCGTTGGCTTGCCTCACCGCATCTAAGTAAGCCGGCAGTAAACCGTAGCAAGCGTCCCTGTTACCAACTAGTTCGTCGGTCGCAATTTTTTTTTTCTCTCCAAGCCTTGTAGTATGAAACTTCTACTACCCTGCTCTGCATCATCGACTGTATGGAACTGGGAGTGGGGATGTCTTTAGGAGCCCTGAAATTTTCCAACAACGTGCTCGATACGAGCAACGAACTTCCCTGGCAATGTCTACGGCGTCGATGAGACACGCCGCACGTGTGCGTGTTGGCGTACTTTCGAATTGAGAAAAAGGGGGAGTCCTTGTCCGGTGCAGCTCGTACTCGCCATTCGCAGTTCTCCTTCGCACATTTCACTACATACAGGGTTTTGTTTGACCTATCAACTTGGAGTTCGAAGCATGCAGCGACAGCGATTTTAGTGAGTTCGTCCTTCAATTCTTTCTTGCTACGAAATTCTTGCCCAACATATAGGGTCGAACCATCCGTAAACGAATAGGTACCATCGTCGGCCACATCAGGAGCGTCGTCGTGCTCCTCGACGTCAAAATCGTCATCATCATCATCATAGCACCTTGCTCGTTCTCATTTTCGTCTTCCCGTCCGACTTGCTCGTTCTCATTACTTTGGTAAGGAAGGTTGTAAAATGTGCTGGGAAAACCCTCAAATGGTTGGATTTCTGCGTTTGTATCGCAATGCTCTATTAGGCCGACGTCAAAACCAGACAAATCATTATCATGAGGTTGATGTGGCGGTGACGCAATGATGATAACTCAAGTTCCACGTGAAGAGGTGGTCTTGATCGTGGGCAACCACAACCTAGGTATGCACGTACGCCGTAATCGTTCTCGATATAGATGGGGCGCACATAATTGTAGTCTATGCAAGGCATGTAGCTTATCCTTAGTTTGGTATTGTCGTTGCGTAACGACAATGAATTCAATATCTCGTTAGTGAGATCCACTAACGTGCATGAACCGTCGTCGACCAAGATTGATTGCCACCGGCAACTTGGATCGGGAACCCAATTCGACGTATTGTCCTCGCGAATTATCCACGGACCATCAACTTGAAAAAAAGTGCTCGTGATCATCATGATTATCACCTATGGAAGAAAAAATGGTGGAACGTATGCTTTCTGCTGCAAAATGGACGTACGGCTTTTAATACATTCATGCTTTGTTTTTAATTAATTTGTTTTACTTTTTCTATTTTTAATAAAACTAAGGGAATAGAAGAATCTGATTAATTATAAACAAGGCAGGGGACCATAACGTGAAATCAGGGGACCATAACGTGAAATCAAGAGAACCGCACCGCACGTAAAATCAGGGGTCCCAAGCGTATATGAAGGGGTCGCTGCCAATTTAGGGTTTGTCACGTGGGCTTATTGAGTCGTACCAACAATTGAACAATTACTGAGTATTTGGTCAAAAGATTTTCCTCAGTAGCAAGTCAAATCACCCATCACATTTCAGAGAATCAATTATTCAACAATGAAAAAAGTTTTATCAAGTCATATGGTGGGATACGTGCGCAAGGGACCGGCGCTGTTTGATCTGGGGACCATAACGTGAACTCACGGGACCTGCACATAAAATCAGGAGACCCGCGCATATTGCATTGGCGCTGATGGATGGGTCCCAAGCATATATGAACGGGTCGTCTGCCAATTTAGGGTTGGTCATGTGGACTTATTGAGCCGTACCAATAATTTAGGGTTTTTTCTCAGTCACATGTCAATTCACCCATCATGTTTCGTTTCATACAGAGAATCAATTATTCAACCATATCAAAAAATTTTATTCAAATAAACCTACAAACTAACATCCATAAAACCTTCAACTACACCATGTCCAAAAGAACAAAAGCCACCTACAATCAACACTTCCAAACTCAACCAAACAAATGGAGCATACAGCTATGCTGGTCACGCAATATCTGTGCAGCCATAGTGGAGCGATATGCTGAAATATCAATCTGCCTTTGATATTCATAACTCGGGCGTGTCAACCATAGAGGTCTCCACCGTCAACGCCGCATCAACCCCGCAATCCAAGCTGCCAGCCTTCTGCCGGCGATTCATTTTATTATTCAACTTCGGCTTTGTGACGCTATCGAACTTGAAATGCCAGTATCCAGAAAGAAACTCCGCCTGCAAAATATAGCATACGTCGAACATGTTACTAAATAAATAAAAATGATAGACAAACGGATTTCAGCTACTTACGAACACTCTCCCGACGAATTGCACACCATGAGCGCCCAATGAATCTTTAAGGACGAAGGTTTGCGTTGACGCCTCAAAAATAAGCACTGCCCAGTGGGTCCGTGCACAAACAGGAGAGATGATGTACTTGCATCATAGCAATTCATCCTCCGTGAGACGCTCCAACCAGCTCCGACTGCTTCTCGACAATGCATTCACGAATTCATCCATATCATCCACCCGTACTTTCGCCTTCCTATTCAACTTCTGCGCCTTCCTAAAGTGCTCGTCTTGCATGTAACTTGGAAAGACGAAGACGCGAGGATGATTATCGGAGTCCGCATAGATTCATCTCAAGCAGTCTAGATATGCGTCAAGACAATTGGACTTGAGCATATCATGGAAGAGCAACATGTAGAAGCCTTGGGCATCCACGTCGCACATGTCACCTTCCCAAACATTATCACTGCAAAAAAAGAAAAATTATTACGTGTTTATGTACGATAACTAAGGTTGACATGGAAAGAAAACATTTACCTAAATCTTGCCGCTTGAAGGTACTTGTCAATGAGCACGCGATCATGTGCATGAATCAACTGACGCCCGGAGAAGTCCACTCGCCCGAGGTACTTCTTGCTCCACTTCTCATTTCTATATGAGCCTGAATCCACATCACTTAGATCAACAATTTCTCCGGTGGATTTGCCTCTTCTTCGAACTCCTCAGGCACTCGACGAAGCACCACAATCTCCAGCCTCAACCATCGCCACAGGTGTGGGAAACTCTTCAACAGGTACAACCGCTAAATGATCGCAGTCGTGATGGCTAGGACCCTCACCACGATCGCGGTGGCCACGGGAACACCTAACCTCCACTCCCTGCAGGAGTAGGCCCATCACACGGTCGAATAGTTCGTGTGCCGCCCCAACGTCAAAAAACCTGTCCCTAAAGTACGCCGCCTTCAACTCTTCCGCTGACGGCACTAACAACCCTCGTACAAAATCGCCGTCGACGGCAACTGCAACCGTCCTAAGACTCGGGCATGCTTTGCGATGCCAATTCTTCATCGCCCACCTGAGCATGCGTGGCGTGAAATCTTCTTCTTTGCGAATTGCAAACTCGTCTGCAACCCCCGGTATGCACTCGTATGCTACTATCTGAATACAAATAACGCAAAAAATCTTAGCAATCGTCAAAACATGGTAGGCAAAGAAGCTTAGTTATAATTCACTTTAAGTGGTTGTACGAACCCACTGATCATCTAGTCCCGTGGCCTCTCCCGTAGATTTACCTTCACAGTTCGTATCACCTCACCGAAAGCCACGGTGCCCCAAGGATACTGGGTGAATGCAAACCAATCTTCGGCGAGCCTAAGGACCCAGGTACTGACGACGGTTTCCTTCTTCGACGGTCGAGGCATCAACATGGCGGTGGCGAAGTACATGTCTGCCAACTTCAGCTTCTCGAAGTCCACATCGTCCTCGTCGCCAGACAACTCCTCCAACACACGCTTGACGTGAGACATGCGGACTTTTGAGCTGTTGCCAAAATGTCTTGCGGTGAATTGTGAGCCGCCGTTTACCGGTGGTAGCTCGGCTGCGAACTTCAGCCCGGTGATTAGGCAATACTCCGACTTTGAAAATCGGAGTGGTTTTTCGCCAAAAATCATCCACAGCTCTTCCCGGTTGTGCAGCATCGTCTGGCTCTGGATGAGGTACCACAGCAACTGGCCCGAGAGGTTAAAATCAGGCTCGGCACTAACAAGGCGGCCGAACGGACTCTCGTTCCTAAATATCTCCCACTCGTGCTGGTTCAAACATTGTCTTATTAGCTCGCTAGCACCGGCGTATAACGAGCTCAGCTTTACACTCAAATGGGAACTTCGTCCACTGTGTCGAACTTCTTCTGCATCACAACCTGATTTATACGTAAAACACATTTTAGCTAAATTATGTGGTATGAAATAATAAAATAGAAAACCCTTATGCACAGATGTGCAGGGGACAGCATCGCATATGCTGAGATTCAAGCACAGATGCGCATGAGACCCCTGTACATCGACGCGGTCCCAGCAAGGGTCCTCTGCGTATAAGCGTGGGTCCCCTGGTCATAGAGCGCGGGTCCCCTGCTTATAATGCGCGGGTCCCCCGACCTTGCGCGCGCACAGTGACGCAGGACCCGAGTGTTTAAGCAGGGGAACCGCGCTAATACACAGGGGACCCGTGAAATACGCACAGGTCCCCTGCTCATAAGCGGGGGTCATGTGCTTGCAAGCACGAGATCCATGCATTAAAAAGCGACGTGCGCTGCACAAGCACATGTCCTATGCTTGCAAACACAGGTCCTATGCTTGCAACCACAAGTCCTAAACTAGCAAGCGCGAGTCCTATGCTACCAAGCAGGGGTCCTATGGTACCAAGCTCGGTCCTATGCTTGCAAGCATGGGTCCGCACCAAATTAGGGTTCGATGGGTCGTTCCCAGATCCCCTCTCGCGTTAAATTGAAGAAGACGAAGAGTAGAACACATACCTCCACTCTTTGGGTGTTCGCGTTGAATGCCATTGTCGAATGAGTCGATTGAGGTTCGGTTGGCTTTGAGTTGCAGAGAAACGATATGCAGTGCAGGGGCGGGAGAGCACACACTTGCTTTTTTACTGGAAGTGAAAGTGGTTGTTTTTTTTACTTTTACCCCACTCTTCTATCACGGGTCTGATGTTTTAGATTCGCTACAATGTAACATGTAAACCCTTTAATTAATTTTTTCGTTAAGTGTTGTTGAGGTTGTTGATTGACATTAAATAAGGGTAAAATAGTCTTTAGAACAGAGTTAGTAAGGGTACAGAGGTAAAGTCCGATCTTGGGTGATATTTTTTAAAAGATGACCAACTCAAAGGCTATTTACTTAACAAATCCCAATTGGGGTATGAATGTGATAGAGGAAACGGATTCAATTTCCGATTCAGCTGAATATTTTTGAGGCGTCTCCGGTGATGGTGTAAATTTGCTCAGCTGCTTCCTCATTTTGATGAAGATTCTTCGTAACGTAAGGTAAACTTATCGATTCATCCACGGCGATGACAGATCGATCCTTTCCTATCGATGTTGTTCGAATACGTAGATTTATTCGTTGCTTCTGATCACCGCTGTCGACTGCTCGCGGCGAATCTCATACATCAAATTCTCTGCTATTACCAGTTATTTGACGTCTGTGCGGCTGATTGTTACTTCACCGCAGCTCAATAGGAGCAATTCAGTCAGGGGAATCGATCTAATCGATGGACGATAGCTCCTCAGGCGAAAATCTGAATGGCGATTTTTCCATGTGTCACTCCTTGCGATACTCTATCTCATGGTTCAATGGTAGAGCTGGGAATGATGTGTCAAAGCTACAGTAAACAAGCTTTCCAATCAAAACTGATTCTTCTTTGCTCGTTTAGGTATGTTGTTCGTTGTATAAGGACCATTTGCAAATATGTTCTTGTTCTATGCCTTAGCAAACAGATTGCCCTCTAAATGTAAGAAGAATATTTTGTTTGCTTTCGCATTATTGGTCCCTATTCTATCCAAACAATCTAACAAAGAACGAATTTACCACGATTTAAGATGGAAGAATTGCTTCAACGTGGGGTGTTGTGCGTGCGTTTGAAGGTTGGGAGTTTCAATAAAAATTCTCTTCTCTATTATTTTAACACACAAGACACACCTAACTATGTGTTAGCGTTTTAGTATTTATACCACAAGTTGGTATATAATACTTGGGCCCTTGTAAGCCCATTACAAGAATAAAATCACCGGGCTCTAAAACATTAAAGCCCATTTCACTTAAATTAATTACAAGATCAAGATAACCTAATTTAATTGAACACAACAAAATAATCCTAACAATCTCCCCCTTTGTGTTCAATTTGCAATTTAGCGCTTGTCATCTTGGTCTTGTAATAATCCCGAGTCCTCAAAGAACACGTATCAAAGGATATGTGGCGAAAGCGTGTGTGTGCGTGTTCTTCTTCAATCTCCTCCTCCTCTTTTATCTTGTCTTGTGACCTCTTCTTTAGGAGAACCAAGCTCACCATTTTCTGAACTTCTCTGCTCGAAGCTGCTTGCCGGGTCGTCTCTTTGTATTTGATCTCTCCCTACAATAGTTACAACTCCCCCTACATTTGGTCAACTTTTAGATGGAATTGGGGAGTTCTCTTAAATTTGGAGAGACGTAGCGGAGATCTTCACTTCTTGTGTTGTGGTTCTCTCTTTGATAGTCGCGACTCCCCCTACATTTGTTCAACCATGTGTTGGGATTGAGGAGTTTTCTTTAAATGGGGAGAGCTGTACACGAGGCGGCAACTTTGATCTTTGAAGTCTGTGGTGTTTGCTTGATTATCTAACAGCGCTTGAGATTCAGTATTTTCTGAACTATCTTGCACTTTCGTCGTAGTATTGCTCCCATTTTGCTTTAGTACTACTCCCCCTCATGATGATTGAGTTGGGGAGATCGTCATGCGATGGATCAAAATGGGGTATTGTCTATTGACGCCTCGTCAGGACAAGAAGTGGAGTTGATTGGTATTCACGGAAACTCTTCTTCTCGGCGTTAGATTGGTCTTCTTCGAAGGAGGTTGTCTGACTCGGCATCGAGGAAACATCTTCGGCTCCAGAAGAAGGTGCATGGGGGTGCATTTTTCCAAACATGTGCTTGGGCTCCTTCAGATTTTTCCATCAATTGCATGAGAACCCGTCTTCAGAGTGGTACGCGCGGTGGATAGTGGGTGCTCAGGTTGGGTAATAACCTGACAGAGCCATTAAGGCAATCCGTCGACACGTGTTCAGAGTTAAACTCTGAGACACGGCCTGTGAGAACAGGGCTTAGAACCGGAGCCACTAGGCGTTCCGTTAACATCAATCCAGGAGCGTAGCTCACAGATGATGGCCTGAAACCGCTGTTGTTTTGATATTGCAACGGCAGGACTTCCTTCCGATCGTCGAAGCATGTCTTCGAATGACATGTCTACAAAAGTTCAGATCTGGTCACAAAGTCCAGATGAAAAAAAGGTGTATGTGTCCTAAAAATATAAAACATTTAAGTAGTGAGGACACCTAGACTCGATGTGTTCAAGAAAGTTGTCAGGAACCAAAACCTAACATCATAAATTCATGCATTTATATAAATTCATGCATGCATATAGGTTATTTTAAAATAAAGGTATAAATAGAATAAGGTATTTAAAGTATTGTAGTTCCAGATCCTCAAAGAGATAGAAGTGAATATTATGGAAAGTTAGAATTTTCTAATTATGAAATTCTAGGGTTTTCTCAGACTTTGGGGTTCTTCTAGGATATTGAACGGATTTTATACTTGTTTAATTGAATAACTTTGGTATAAAGACATATGTTAAGATTTGAAATAAGTTGCAATCCTAGAATGTCGACAGATATATGATATCGAGAGTTACAAAGGATATCAAGTTATGAATTGCATAGAATGTCGAGACACTTAACAATTCAGTTAGATAAATATTGAGTTATGATAAATATTAGGATAGAATGTCGAAATGTCAAAAATCTAACTAAATAAAAATGTCGAGATATGACTTCGACATTGAGATCAAACACAAGTAGAAAGATTTCGAGATCTATAATAATAATAAAATTCCGCAACATGGTGTATAAGAATTTTAATTCTCGACAATGAAGACTTGGGAGTTTTCGAAGTTTGATAGGAAACTTAGTCATAAGGTAAAGTGAATTAATAAATAAAATAATACATGTTACTTACCATTAGGATAAACATTAAAACCATTGATGTCATTTATCTAACTCAACACGTCAACAATAGATAAGAAGAAGGAAAATTAACTCTTATCACTTGGATAACACACGCAAACTAGGATAAGAAGGAAGGAAAGCAATTCATATTATTTTGGTAACTTACGA
Organism: Craterostigma plantagineum; assembly: GCA_027422505.1. NCBI lineage: Eukaryota > Viridiplantae > Streptophyta > Magnoliopsida > Lamiales > Linderniaceae > Craterostigma > Craterostigma plantagineum. Next base: position 24,699,436 of record JAPQWV010000011.1, read on the forward strand.
AGACCAAGAAAAGAGAGAACAAGAACTTGAACAGTGATCGAAATTAAGCTAAAGAAGGAGGGTATGAATCTCACCATTTTTCTATATTTTAAAATTGAAACTTAACTTGTTCTAACTTCTTAGTACTAGCATGCATGGAGTTTGTATTTATTCATGCTTTATTTAAACCTGATTAAGCTAGGCCAATCGTTCAAAGGTAAGGAATTTAATAATATTCTCATAGCTTACATACATATATGTGTTCGTAGATTTTTAATAAATTAAATCAAAGACATGGATGATTAAGGAAATGACCTGTCGACATTAGAACAGGAGTTGGAACACTTTTAGGTCTATTGTAGTATAAACTATTGTTAGGATTCTAATTATGCCAAGTATAAGGCAGTATTCGATATTAATAATTATAGGAGGCTTTCTATAACTTGGATACACTAGGGTTTGAGATGAGTAGAATAAGCTAAGAGAAGTTCGAAATTATGAAAGTTCGAAACATAAGATGGATGGAGTATTTCGAAGATTTTAGTTTAGCTGAAGTTTATGGAAATATTAGGGTTTCTTTTAGAATAGCTTTCATTCGGTATCAAATAACATATGTTAGAACTGGATGAACCTCATATAAGATGTCGAGTCATTATTTCAGGTATAAGGTCGAGTTTTATTAGATAAAATATCGAGTAGAATGTCGAGATGGGGTTATGAAATCGAGAATTAAATAGAAGATATCGAGATGTGTGTGTGTGTCAAAATCCCTCAGAATATATTTTAAATATTTCGACATATATTGTATAGTAAAGACCTCGGCATACTCTAGTATAAAGATTTCGAGTTATGATTAGTAGATGTCGAGTTGTTAAATGTCGAGTGGTTGTCAGAGATATAATCTCGAGCTTATATGGGAAATATCGAAATCTAGGAAACCTGAATCACATGTCGACAACTTACGTTAATATAAAATGAAATGTCGAGATGGAAAAGAATAAGGAAAATGTCGACAACTTGCGTTAATAAGGGAGATGAAATGTCGATATATAATGATGACGAGATGTATAAGGACGTTAATAAGGAGATGAAATGTCGATATATAATGATGACGAGATGTATAAGGATGATTACTTACACTTGAGATATGAATTTGATATCTCTCGACATTTTCCCTCAACTAATGATCTCGACATTGCTTCATTAAGACTTCGACATTTTTCCCAGAGATCTCGATATCACCTTCGACATAGATTTCGGCATTTAGTTAATAAAATGTCGACATATGTTTCGAAATTCTCTATGGTATATTTCGAAATCCTTTATGTTATACTTCGAGATCCTATCATAGAAATTAAATTAATAATCAAACATGGTCCAAGATAAAATAAGATAAGAATATTTGTTAGTTAATTAATTGAAATAAAAAGGAATTATGATACATAAGGAATTTCAATATCACATAAAAATTAGGGTTTCGATATAAAATAAGTCAGGGTTTCCGGTAAAGGCTACGGATAAGGAACAATCATGCATAATAAAACATGCATGCATATCACGCACGCATACCATTATAGAAATTTTGTATTTACGGATAAAATAATTGTATAGGTCAGGAATCTGATAAAGGCAAGGGCAAAGCTGATTAGGCGAACGGGGAAATAGGCGAAACTTGTGAGTATGATTGCGACATGTACCTTCTGTGCCTTATATGTTTACATGCTTTCTATGAATTAATTGATTAGTACGTGATATATGTGCTATTTTTGAATCGACGTGAACTATGTGATCGTAACGTGCTCTCATATGATTTATGTGTAATATAAGGTATTTCATATAGTACTGCATACATATAAAATGAGGGAGAAACCGTTATGACTGCTACGACTACAGATGGTATGATACGGATGCTACGGCATATATCCCTACAAATCGGGGGATTATTACAGAGTCCTGTACAGGCAACACGTATCCCTACAAATAGGGGGATTACGACATGGTTACAGAGTCCCATGCATGGGCGCCGACTGGGCGTACAGTACAGTCTAGCTAGTCTATAACGGGAGTATCAAAATAAATGGACATATAGAAATGGCATGGGATCTACGGATCCTAGGAATGACCGTTTTATGAATGTTGATTATATGGACGATTATTATATGAATTGAAATGGCATGGTTACGATATTAATGGAAAGAATGGACTACTGTTTATTTTATTTGTTGCTTGTATTAATTAACATGTTGCGATCATACTCTGAATCGGTATCTTCACAGTTGTTGTAGATAATTAGCAGGCTGCGTAGAAAGCATATCATAAAGCATGGATTCAAGGTTGGCCAACTACGCTCTCCTCCTGTTCCCCTCTGGTTCATCGTTATCATGTAAAATAGAAACGGTTTTAGACTGTTACATTTTGTGACTCGTAGATAGGTACATATATGTACATTATTGTGAAAGGAATAGATCGGATGTACGCACCCGTTTTGTTAAAGAAAATGGTTATGGAAATCGCGAAAAATTTTATATGAATGTTTTATAGCTGCGTAAAAAGGTAATAGGAAACGGGGCGCTACATGTAGTGGTATCAGAGCCTAGGCTTTAGGTTCTGTAGACATTTGCATAGTAGGTACATGTTATGTTTGCCCTTAAACTTTTCTTGCATATATAGGCAAAGGGCAATAGGCGAACGAACGCATTTAGAACATGATGAACAAACAATAGAGGGAGGAGGAAGAACGGCCGTACCGGAATCCCATTCATCTCATACTCTTAGACAGCATGAATCTGAACATCCCCTAACAATTCCCCGAGAACGACGATACGACAAATTGAGAAAAATGGGTGCTGTGGATTTCATGGGTACAACAGATCCCGCGGAAGCGGAAACCTGGCTGAAAAGGACGGAAAGAGTATTCAATATGATGCAATGTACTCCTGAGGAAAGATTCGATTATGCAGTCTCACTCCTTCAGGGACATGCATATGAATGGTGGGAAACTGTCCCAGACAGTATGACTCAACCCCCAGTGCTGACCTGGGATGATTTTCTGAGAGAGTTCAGCGATGCTTACATGCCTGAAGTTTATAAGGATCAAAAAGAAAAAGAATTTTTAGAACTTAAACAAGGAAATCGGTCTGTAAGCGAGTATGAAGTACTATTTAATCAGTTGTCTCGATACGCTTCACATATGGTTGCAGTTGAAAGAAATAAGTGCCGAAGGTTTGAAGCTGGACTCCGTTATACTATTAGAAATCGTATTACACCATCAGATATGGAGTCCTATGGGAAACTGAGGGCGGCGGCTATTCGCGCCGAAAGATTAGAAACCGAATCAAGAATTTTCAGAGTAATAAAAGAAGGCCAGGAGAAGAATCGTCAGGTGGGAAGATTAAAAAGACATTTAGTGCACCTAGATCAATGAGCACGCAAAGTAGTTCCGCAAGGGGCAGTACGGGCGGAATGAGACCGGTCGGACGAGGAATTTTACAGACCATACCAGCATGTGAACATTGCGGGAAAAATCATCCGGGCGTTTGTAGATGGCTCACAGGCGAATGTTTTCGATGTGGGCAACGGGGACACTTAGCAAGGAATTGTCCAACATTACAAACAGAAACCACAGTTGAACAATCAAGGATTAGCGGAACTTATGCGAATCACGGAAGAGGAAGGGGTCGAGGACCGTTTAACACAAGTTCTGGAAGAGGAGGCTCAGGAAGCCAAACTTATAGGCCGCCAGCACAAGCAAGGATTTTTACCATGACTCGTGAGGAGGCCAAAGAGGGATCGCACGTGATCACGGGTAAACTATTTATCTGTGATATTGATGCATATGTTTTATTCGATCCAGGTGCCACTCATTCATTCATATCACGAACATTTGCATCATTATTACCTGATAAACCTGAACCCCTAGAAGAGGAATTGTATGTTCGACTTCCAACAGGTGAAGTAATTATAGTGAATACAGTATACTTAGAATGCAAAATGGTCAGTAAAGGGATAGAGATGCGAGCAACTTTGTTCGTTATTCCTTTAATGGATTTTGACGTAATATTGGGCATGGACTGGTTGTCAAAATACCGGGCGAAGCTTGACTGTTTCAAAAAGGAAATTGAATTGGCCCTATAGATCAAACCCACATGATACTTAAAGGAGAAAAGAGCGTACGTACGGTACATCGGATATCAAGTTTAGAAGCTTCTAAGATGATTAGGAAAGGATGCGAAGGATATATAGCCTATATTATAGATGCGCAGTTAAGTGGACTAAAAATAGAAGATATTCCGGTAGTCAGTGAATATCCTGATGTTTTTCCTGAAGAGTTACCTGGATTACCCCCTGATCGAGATACAGAATTTACCATCGAACTTCAACCGGGCACGGCGCCGATTTCCATTCCACCGTATCGAATGGCTCCGATAGAATTGAATGAACTAAAGGTACAGCTGAAGGAGTTATTAGATAAGGGTTATATAAGACCGAGTGTATCGCCTTGGGGAGCGCCTGTTCTCTTCGTCAAAAAGAAGGATGGAACACTTAGATTGTGTATTGATTATAGACAGTTAAATAAGGTAACAGTGAAAAATAAATATCCGTTGCCTCGGATTGATGATCTATTTGATCAGTTGCAAGGTGCTAAGGTCTTTTCAAAAATCGATCTGAGATCGGGATATCATCAATTGAAGATTGCTGAGGGTGATATTCCAAAGACGGCTTTTAGAACAAGATATGGACACTATGAATTCCTAGTTATGCCCTTTGGATTGACGAACGCTCCTGCAGTGTTTATGGCATTGATGAATGATGTCTTCCGACCTTACTTAGACCAGTTTGTGATCGTCTTTATTGACGATATATTGATATATTCCAAGTCAAAAGAGGAGCACGAACAACATTTGAAGATTGTACTCCAAACCCTACGGGAAAAGAAATTGTATGCGAAACTTTCAAAGTGCGAGTTCTGGTTGGATCAAGTAGTATTTCTGGGGCATATAGTTTCAGGCAAAGGTATTCAAGTCGATCCCAGCAAAATTGAAGCTGTGATAAAGTGGGACAGTCCTAAAAATATAGCAGAAGTTCGTAGTTTTCTGGGATTGGCTGGATATTATCGACGGTTCGTCGAAAATTTCTCACTGATAGCAGCCCCAATGACAAAGTTACTACGTAAAGGAGTTACATTTAAGTGGACTGAGGAATGTCAAAGAAGTTTTGAAGAACTAAAGGAACGATTAACGACAGCTCCCGTGCTGACTATTCCATTAGGTACCGAGGGTTTTGTGATTATAGCGACGCGTCGTACCAAGGACTAGGATGCGTGCTAATGCAAAATGGAAAAGTAGTGGCGTACGCATCTCGACAGCTGAAGCCATACGAAACATCTTACCCAACTCACGACTTAGAGTTAGCGGCCGTGGTATTCGCACTAAAGATATGGCGACACTACTTATACGGTACGACATTTCAGATATTTACTGACCATAAAAGTCTGAAATATCTATTAAGCCAAAAGGAATTGAATATGAGACAGAGGCGGTGGATCGAACTGTTAAAGGATTATGACTGTACTATAGAGTATCATCCTGGAAAGGCGAACGTCGTTGCTGATGCTTTGAGTCGGAAATCGTATGATTCCGTCTCTTATTTATCGATTTGCTCTTTCTCAAGTTTGATTGATCTCAGAAAGATGAATACGGAGATGAAAGTAGACGATACTGGTGCTATCTGTGCCTCGATGGTAGTTCGACCTATCCTGTTAGATCGAATTAGACAAGTACAATTAAAGACGAAAAGCTAGTTAAGATTGCTGATAAGGTGAAACAAGGGCTAGGGAAGTCTTTTGCAATAGGCGATAATGGAATTTTGACGATAAATAGCCGCATATGTGTTCCTGATATCGATAATCTTCGACAAGAGATAATGGAAGAGGCACATACCGCTCCTTATGCTATGCATCCAGGCAGTACGAAAATGTATCGGACCCTTAAAACTCATTACTGGTGGCCAAGAATGAAGAAGAATGTGGCCGAGTACGTTTTAAAATGTTTAACGTGTCAGCAAATCAAAGCTGAACACCAAGCGCCAGCAGGTAAATTACATCCTTTACCCATACCTGTTTGGAAATGGGAGCGAATAACGATGGATTTTCTTTATGGACTTCCTCCAACGGCTAAGAAAAATGATGCCGTGTGGGTAATTGTCGATAGACTTACGAAATCAGCTCATTTCCTACCATTTAGATGGGGTTCTACGCTGGAATATTTGGCGAAAAGATACGTTAATGAAATAGTTCGACTACATGGAGTACCTATTTCTATCGTATCTGATCGTGATCCCCGATTTACTTCTAGATTTTGGGGCAGTTTACAGGAAGCGATCGGAACTAAATTACATTTTAGTACGGCGTTTCATCCACAGACCGATGGTCAGTCAGAAAGGACGATACAGACCCTGGAAGACATGCTTCGAGCGTGCGTAATCGAATTCAAAGGATCATGGGATGATTATATAGCGCTAATGGAATTTGCTTATAATAATCAGTTCCATTCAAGTATTGGAATGGCTCCATACGAAGCCTTATACGGTCGGAAATGTCGTAACCCAATCTGTTGGGATGTGGAAGGAGAAAAAGTATTGGAAGGCCCAGATTTGATCCAAGATACAATGGAAAAGATTAAAATAGTCAAAAGTCGATTAAAAGCGGCCCAGGACAGACAGAAAAGTTATATTGATCAACACCGACGAGAAATGGAATACGAAGTTGGAGAAAAAGTATTCTTGCGAGTATCTCCATGGAAAGGGGTGTTACGATTTGGAAAGAAAGGAAAGTTAAGTCCGCGATATATCGGACCGTACGAGATACTTGAAAGAATTGGACCGTTAGCATATCGATTAGCACTGCCACCTGAACTTTCACAGATACACAATGTGTTCCACGTTAGTATGTTACGGCGATATAGATCAGATCCTACACATGTTCTACGTGGCGAACCGATAAATATTTCTGAGGACCTTAGTTACGTAGAAGAACCGGCAGAAGTCCTGGAATATGCTGACAAGCAGTTACGAAATAAAACGATTCCAATAGTAAAAGTACGGTGGAAAAATCATTCGGCTCGTGAAGCTACGTGGGAAACCATAGAACATATGAAGACCCAGTACCCATGGTTATTGATTGAAACAGGTATGAAATTTCGAGGTCGAAATTTTTAAAGGGGGGAGAATTGTCAGGAACCAAAACCTAACATCATAAATTCATGCATTTATATAAATTCATGCATGCATATAGGTTATTTTAAAATAAAGGTATAAATAGAATAAGGTATTTAAAGTATTGTAGTTCCAGATCCTCAAAGAGATAGAAGTGAATATTATGGAAAGTTAGAATTTTCTAATTATGAAATTCTAGGGTTTTCTCAGACTTTGGGTTCTTCTAGATATTGAACGGATTTTATACTTGTTTAATTGAATAACTTTGGTATAAAGACATATGTTAAGATTTGAAATAAGTTGCAATCCTAGAATGTCGACAGATATATGATATCGAGAGTTACAAAGGATATCAAGTTATGAATTGCATAGAATGTCGAGACACTTAACAATTCAGTTAGATAAATATTGAGTTATGATAAATATTAGGATAGAATGTCGAAATGTCAAAAATCTAACTAAATAAAAATGTCGAGATATGACTTCGACATTGAGATCAAACACAAGTAGAAAGATTTCGAGATCTATAATAATAAAAAATTCCGCAACATGGTGTATAAGAATTTTAATTCTCGACAATGAAGACTTGGGAGTTTTCGAAGTTTGATAGGAAACTTAGTCATAAGGTAAAGTGAATTAATAAATAAAATAATACATGTTACTTACCATTAGGATAAACATTAAAACCATTGATGTCATTTATCTAACTCAACACGTCAACAATAGATAAGAAGAAGGGAAAATTAACTCTTATCACTTGGATACACACACGCAAACTAGGATAAGAAGGAAGGAAAGCAATTCATATTATTTTGGTAACTTACGAAGACCAAGAAAAGAGAGAACAAGAACTTGAACAGTGATCGAAATTAAGCTAAAGAAGGAAGGGTATGAATCTCACCATTTTTCTATATTTTAAAATTGAAACTTAACTTGTTCTAACTTCTTAGTACTAGCATGCATGGAGTTTGTATTTATTCATGCTTTATTTAAACCTGATTAAGCTAGGCCAATCGTTCAAAGGTAAGGAATTTAATAATATTCTCATAGCTTACATACATATATGTGTTCGTAGATTTTTAATAAATTAAATCAAAGACATGGATGATTAAGGAATGACCTGTCGACATTAGAACAGGAGTTGGAACACTTTTAGGTCTATTGTAGTATAAACTATTGTTAGGATTCTAATTATGCCAAGTATAAGGCAGTATTCGATATTAATAATTATAGGAGGCTTTCTATAACTTGGATACACTAGGGTTTGAGATGAGTAGAATAAGCTAAGAGAAGTTCGAAATTATGAAAGTTCGAAACATAAGATGGATGGAGTATTTCGAAGATTTTAGTTTAGCTGAAGTTTATGGAAATATTAGGGTTTCTTTTAGAATAGCTTTCATTCGGTATCAAATAACATATGTTAGAACTGGATGAACCTCATATAAGATGTCGAGTCATTATTTCAGGTATAAGGTCGAGTTTTATTAGATAAAATATCGAGTAGAATGTCGAGATGGGGTTATGAAATCGAGAATTAAATAGAAGATATCGAGATGTGTGTGTGTGTCAAATCCCTCAGAATATATTTTAAATATTTCGACATATATTGTATAGTAAAGACCTCGGCATACTCTAGTATAAAGATTTCGAGTTATGATTAGTAGATGTCGAGTTGTTAAATGTCGAGTGGGTTGTCAGAGATATAATCTCGAGCTTATATGGGAAATATCGAAATCTAGGAAACCCTGAATCACATGTCGACAACTTACGTTAATATAAAATGAAATGTCGAGATGGAAAAGAATAAGGAAAATGTCGACAACTTGCGTTAATAAGGGAGATGAAATGTCGATATATAATGATGACGAGATGTATAAGGACGTTAATAAGGAGATGAAATGTCGATATATAATGATGACGAGATGTATAAGGATGATTACTTACACTTGAGATATGAATTTGATATCTCTCGACATTTTCCCTCAACTAATGATCTCGACATTGCTTCATTAAGACTTCGACATTTTTCCCAGAGATTCTCGATATCACCTTCGACATAGATTTCGGCATTTAGTTAATAAAATGTCGACATATGTTTCGAAATTCTCTATGGTATATTTCGAAATCCTTTATGTTATACTTCGAGATCCTATCATAGAAAATTAAATTAATAATCAAACATGGTCCAAGATAAAATAAGATAAGATATTTGTTAGTTAATTAATTGAAATAAAAGGAATTATGATACATAAGGAATTTCAATATCACATAAAAATTAGGGTTTCGATATAAAATAAGTCAGGGTTTCCGGTAAAGGCTACGGATAAGGAACAATCATGCATAATAAAACATGCATGCATATCACGCACGCATACCATTATAGAAATTTTGTATTTACGGATAAAATAATTGTATAGGTCAGGAATCTGATAAAGGCAAGGGCAAAGCTGATTAGGCGAACGGGGAAATAGGCGAAACTTGTGAGTATGATTGCGACATGTACCTTCTGTGCCTTATATGTTTACATGCTTTCTATGAATTAATTGATTAGTACGTGATATATGTGCTATTTTTGAATCGACGTGAACTATGTGATCGTAACGTGCTCTCATATGATTTATGTGTAATATAAGGTATTTCATATAGTACTGCATACATATAAAATGAGGGAGAAACCGTTATGACTGCTACGACTACAGATGGTATGATACGGATGCTACGGCATATATCCCTACAAATCGGGGATTATTACAGAGTCCTGTACAGGCAACACGTATCCCTACAAATAGGGGGATTACGACATGGTTACAGAGTCCCATGCATGGGCGCCGACTGGGCGTACAGTACAGTCTAGCTAGTCTATAACGGGAGTATCAAAATAAATGGACATATAGAAATGGCATGGGATCTACGGATCCTAGGAATGACCGTTTTATGAATGTTGATTATATGGACGATTATTATATGAATTGAAATGGCATGGTTACGATTTAATGGAAAGAATGGACTACTGTTTATTTTATTTGTTGCTTGTATTAATTAACATGTTGCGATCATACTCTGAATCGGTATCTTCACAGTTGTTGTAGATAATTAGCAGGCTGCGTAGAAAGCATATCATAAAGCATGGATTCAAGGTTGGCCAACTACGCTCTCCTCCTGTTCCCCTCTGGTTCATCGTTATCATGTAAAATAGAAACGGTTTTAGACTGTTACATTTTGTGACTCGTAGATAGGTACATATATGTACATTATTGTGAAAGGAATAGATCGGATGTACGCACCCGTTTTGTTAAAGAAAATGGTTATGGAAATCGCGAAAAATTTTTATATGAATGTTTTATAGCTGCGTAAAAAGGTAATAGGAAACGGGGCGCTACAAAAGTTCAGTGGTGTGGGGCTAACTACCACTTAATTCAATATCTCCCGCTTCCAAGTGAAGTGGAGATAGCATACGTGGCTCCACCTGATTTGATGAAACATCGGTCTTTTGGGAGATCGATGAGTGGGTAGGGCTCGGTTGTGCATGCGCTGTTGGACCAAATGAGGCGACTTCTACCCGGAGGCTGATAAAAATCAGCTCCTGCACCTATATGGGATGGCCCGAAAATTTTGTGAGGTGAGGGATTTGCGTATCATTCGCTCTGCGGTCTTGTTAAGATTTTCAAATGGGGATGCAACTTTTACGAGCTTGATGTCATCACTAACACTCGGCTACGTTCCGGGGGTTACGTTTAGTTTGGTCTGACCGAACCATGGGAACTTAGAATCCATGCATCCGCCAATTTTGGTGAGTGCTGCTTGATCAGCAAGTCGGAGCAGGTCAGTTGATGTCGTCTTCTTGTTAGTGTGAGGATGTTCACCTTCACCTTTTTGAAATTTTTGAGTTCTCGAGGGTTGCTTGTTTTCAGTTGAAGTCCGTCTTGGGATGTGGAAGCGTCAGGGAGGGTTTTTCTTTCCTTTCTTCTGCCTCTTTAAAATTATCGTAATAGTAGTAGATAAGTAGTATCATAGTAGTAATAGATATAGGTATATGTATACGTATATGTATATGGGTTAAAGGAAGTTTCTCCCCCTCAAATCGTGCACCTAAGATGTACTCCCCCAAAAAATATACTCTCCCCTCATAAATATGGAGCGATACTCCCCCTCAATGCATGCACGTTAAAACATATAAGTTATCTCCCAGTTGAATAAGCGTGAACGTATTTATTTATTTTAGATCAGCTGCAAACTAAAGAATTACTGTTCTTTAAAAATGCATTAGAATGTACGTTTTTCAATTTTTATCGCTCCCAATAAGTAGGTATTTTTGACAATTCAGCTCATGTTTAAGCTCAAAGTTCCTTAAGATATATGCATAGTTAAAATGTACCAATTTAAAGACATAGGCATTTATCAATTCAGCTATATGCATACGCAAACGTTAAGCTTGAAAATCCTATAAGTTGTATGCATAATGAAATATACCTATAATAGGGTATTTATGCATTTCAGCTCATGTTTACATGCAAATATTTGGAATTTAAAGTCTTTTTGAAGCATGCGTAACTATAGTGTACCCTCGTTTGGTTGCTCGCACCGCTAACCAGCCGTGTATGTGGAGCAACCCAAGATACCATACACGCTGGGATGTTTGGCTGCCCTCCTCGCATACCAGTCATGAGTGTGGAACAGCTCTCTTAGTACCTACCCATGCTGGGAATCTGCAAAAACTTTATCGGGACTTCGGTACCCATTTTTGGATGGGTCCTCCCTTGTTAGCAGAAAACAAGTCAAGCACATTTGGTTCAGATATTGATCCTAAATCATCCTTTAAAGCCTTAGTCAATATGGTTTGTGATTTAGGAATCCAAGTTTGGTGAACCTTAGAGGGAAATGACATATCAGTGCTAGTGAACGTGTGTCTAGGTCTAGAAGATCTAAAGATTTTCTCTTTAGCCAGTCACAGACGTACCACTTGTTTGCACTACGTACCACTTGTTAGTCCCGATTGCACCAAACAAGGAATCAAAGAGGCTTTGATGGAATGAACAAGGGAGAAGTTATCACCTTCAAGTGTGTGTATTGTGTGAAAAATAGGGTTAGCCTTTTGATATTTGATTTCTTTGAAAATAGTGTTGGTAAAACCTTATATACCACATTAACCCTAGGTATATTAAGGCCCAAACACTAAAGATTAACTAATTACATTCTAGTCCAAAGCCTAAGTTTAAAGGATAATTACAATATATAACCCAAGACTTAAACTATTGACACAATCTATAAATATCCTAACAATCTCCCCCTTTTTGTCAATTGTTGGGAGTTTTGGATCTTGGGCGTTGTGATGGTGGATTAGCGAGTGTGTGTTTCGCGAAGTCCTAGCTTAAACTCGAAGGCGCGGAGATTCCTTCGAAGCACGATTCGATCAGCTATAGCGTCAATGAACTTCGCGAACTTGGATCGGCAGTGTGGGTCTTCCTCCGAAAGGATGCGGCAAATCCTCATGAGCTTGTCTTGGATGATGGTGAGTGTTCCATCCGAGAACTTTGCCACTTCGGAGCAGCGAAGTAGCCTCATCTTTCCCTTGTAGTTCGAGTAGGCGACCGCCGGATCATCTCCGTCGATCACATAGCCCTCTCGATAGTCGTCCGCGTTCTTGAAAGATGGGCGAGTCAGGTTCACCTTCTTCAAGTTGTGCTCCACGGCCATCTGCGGATCATGGGAGGCGAAGTATCTCACTTGTCGGAGCATGTATCGCTTGAGAGCCACGTAGCCCATAGTGACCGGTTGAGCCCGTACGAGACGTCCCGAACTTCTAAGGACGAGTCTGAACTGCTTCATGGATTCCAGCATGCTGTACAGATCACCCAGGCGCAGAAATTTGAAGTCCGCCTCACTTACTTCACAGTAGCTCTCATCCTGCCTCATCACCGTGAACACTGGATAGTGGACACGTCCTTTCGACTCCTGACGAATGTTAGTGACTTTGTAGATGGGAGCCCGATTCATCTCAAGAGCGAAGTTTTTCCTCATCGGACAGCGTCCGCTTTGTGCACTTGTGGCAAATAAGGCTCCATCAGTAGAGCTTCTTCTTCTCCTCACTCCAGTTTTGGACATTCATCAGCTCGTATTCATCGAAGCGTGATGATCCGCTCCTTGCGCCGCCAGATCCTCTTCCTGATCTCTTCTTGGAATGGTGCATTGATCTTCTTGTTTTCCCACGATGCTTCCGGTATATCCGCCGTGGGCACATCCAGTTGAGTAGCAAGAGCCTCAGCTTGCTGCGCTTGAAATTGTAGGATGTTCTCGAGCTCGGCGGGTTCAGCGTCGTACTCCTCTCCGTTCTCATTGTCTGCAGTGTTGATCAGCGTAAGCGAAGCTTCCTTTAGCAGACGTCGAGCATTTTCCACCAACTTCCTGGCTGCTACTGCATCGACGGGTGTGTAAAGCCATCCATTGTTGAAAATGTAGGCCTCGATCTCGTTTTGCGTGCAGTAGAAGTCCTCGGAAGCCACGTTGGAGTCGGTATTGAGAGGGGTGTGGCTGTGCAATGGCGAGGGTGTTGCGTCGGAGGAGTTTGTGGATTGTGGGGATGGTGTGGTGGAGATTCTGGTGGTTCGGTTGAGGTGATGGTTTTGGCTTAGGATGATTTGGGTGTCGGGTGGTGTAGATGTGGTGGTGGCCTCTAATGTCGATGTGACGATCTGAGTTTCGGAGTGGTAGGTGGAGAAGGTGTGGTGGTGGTCTCTAATATCGATGTGACGATTAGAGTTCCGAAGACGGTAGTAGGTGGTGGTGAGGGTGATTTGGCTAGTGACTCGGGGTTAATAGGATGGGATTTTTGACTGGTGGGGTGTGAGGTTTCTGTTGCGGGCGTCGTTTCAGGTGCAGAGGAGGAAGGCAGCGTCGATTGCACGAGTCCTTGAGATTGTGAGCCTTTCTGCCGATTCTCCCCCTCACGGCGATCTTGATCATAGTCTTGATCGTCGCGCCTGATCCCGCTAGACTCGCCTTGAGTGCGACAAGTCATTGGTTGAGTCATGATGGCCTTCATTTGCTGTTCCTCCTCGTCGAGTTCCGTCATTGATTCGAATCGGGCTCTGAGGATGTAGAAGAGCTCCTTTGCGGAAATGGAGGAGAGAACAGCTTCTGCGTCCATATGTTGCGGTGGTGGTGGCGTCTCCGGGGCCACACCTTTGCCTTTGTCGATGGTGGACGCATCGAGACACGCGTAGACTTTATCGAGGATAGACGCCTCAAGAGTCTTTGCAAACTCTTGAAGACGAGCCTCTAGCGCGGTCTCGGAGACACAATGGGGTAAGTTTAACAAGTTGGAATCATGAAGAAATCCAACTGACACCGAATCGGAGAAGATAGCCGATCGGCCGCCCGTTTGCACAGGACGGGAAAAGACGGGGTCACTAAGACTTCTCGTTGGCATCATCGATGAGACAGACTCAAACGAATGATGGCCTAGGCTCACGGTTGTTGTGATGTTGGCCGTGCTAGGTCTTTCGCCCTCAGTCACAGAGACATCAGCGAGCGTTCCGACAGAATCACGAAGACTCTGTAGTGCAATAAAAGGTGTATGTGTCCTAGAAACGTATGAAATTATGGGAAGTGAGGGCACTAGACTCGATGTGATTGAAGAGGATGCAGTCTGAGGCGAAGGACTGCTTGTTTCAACATCGACTATCTCCAAGTGGGATGTCGATGGCATACGTAGCTCCTCATGGAATGAAATATCTTCCTGTAGAGAGGAAGATAAGTGGACTGGTGGGGTCGTTTGCGTGGTTGAACCACATGCCACGTCTTCTCCTCGGGAGGTGAACACATCACCTCCTGTACCTATGGGTTGGGCTCGGCTTGTCTGTGAATAAGGAGGTCGATCGTGTTTTTGTTTCGATCGACGCTCCGTGGTGCGGCTTACGTCATCCTCACGCGACCGTTTTTTGGTACGGGGGTGGAAAGATGATGCGACGCGACCCGATGACTTTTTAGAAGTGGTGGTGGGGTTTTGGCTAGTCCCGGGGTTAGGAGCAGCGGGGTTGGTCTGCTCCAAGGGACAATGGACAGGGACTCTCGTGGAATGAAGAGGTGGAGGCGCGATAGTCTCGAACATGCGGGTTTGTTGGGTCGGCCTAGGCGAGGACTTCGTCTGGGATGATCATGGTGTGTCGATCTTTCGCCGTAGTATTTTTCTTGGCGAACTTCTCGACAACGGGAATTATGAAATGCTCACTCGCCGGGCGGATGCGGATGCTGGTGGAGAACAAGCGGAAGTGTTTGATGATCGTTGGGAGCCACCGCATGTAAGGGACGAAGCGGTTTTTGACTCCCTTGGCGACTTCCCGATCGCAGCGTTGGACCATGGAGACGAGATCCATCCAGATGATCTCGGTGTAGTTGTACTTGCGGTTGTGTGCGATGCCGGTTAGGATGGTGAGGATTTGGTGGTTCCCGCGGTCCTGACCAGCATGGTCCCTGACATGCATTTGTTCAGCAGTAGGTACAGTGTTCGCCAGGGTTGAGGTAGATTGCGTGTGGTGACTTCACTAAGAACAAGTGGGCCCTTCTTCTTCTTGTTTTCTGGTTGATAGCCCAATCTGTCGAGTCTTCAATAAGTGTTCGTGCGTCGGTAGTGGATCGTAGGGTGAGTAGACAGGGAGTTGGAGTACTTCTTGGACAATCTTGCGGGTGAGGACTACTGTTTCTTGATCGATTTCGGCGGACATTGCTGAAGCGAGGTAGTGTGGTCAAGCAATCTGCAATGTGTGCCAGAACTGCTGGAGATAGACTTGCGCTTCTGGCTCGCCATGAGTGAGGGTGTGTCGGAGGGGATGCCCTTTGAGGATCTCTATGATGATGGGAGCATCGCACCGGAAGTTGTCCAAGTCCACCATGTGGTTGTTTGGTATCAAGGCAGCCCATCGACTTGTTGGGAAGACCTGCTCGATTGGTGGAACAAACGTCAGTGTATTTAGCTCGATGCGAGCGACGTCCCTTTGAATTGCGGCAGCCTCAAGTGCTTCAAGTGCTTCTCGGTTTGTGTTAGTCATATCTGTGCTCGACAGAAATTGTAGCATGATTAGTGCGGACTAAATTGCGAGAAGATGGATTATAAGTAAGTCATGGGTAAAACAATAAAATGAAGCATAGAAGTGCCCAAAATCGTAAAGATAGAAGTAAAATTAAAATTAAAGCTAACTAAGAGTCCTTTTGAAATAAAGTGGTTAAGATTGAATGATGGTCATGTGATGGCGAGTTTCGCAAGTTATCCAAAATTTTCGCACGTAATGGAAATTTCGCTGATTATCACACATAGACAGGTCGAGAGAACATTTTTGCATTTAGTGTAAAATTTTCGCATGTAGTGTTAATTTTCCCACGTTAAGGAAATTTCGCATTCAGAATAAATTTTCGCATGTAGTGGGAAATTTTCGCATTCAGTTAGCCAAGAATTTTCGCATGTAATGGAAATTTTCACAGGTTATATGGAAGTTTCGTGGAGTGATAAAGCTTTGAAGAAAATCTGCTCAAGTGATAAAATTTCTCGGGTTGAAATTTTTGGGTCACTGTCGTTGCGAAATAGTGAAGATGCGAAAAAATGTAATATGAAGTGAGGTGTATGAAAATTTCGCGGGGCATGACTCACTGTAGCAACAAAAGTTTTAACGTAAGAAAAAGGATTTTCTCGGATGAAAACTTTCGCGGGACTTCACACACTGTAGCAGAGAAATTTTAACGCAAGAAAATTCTCGGATGAAAGTTTTCACGGGACCTTAGTCAGTGTAGCAGCGAAAATTTTAACGCAAGAAATTTCTCCGATAAAAGTTTTCGCAGGACCTTAGTCACTGTAGCAGCGAAAATTTTTAACGCAAGAAATTTCTCGGATAAAAATTTTCGCGGGACCTCACTCACTGTAGCAGCGAAAATCTAACGTTTAAAGCATTTTTTCTGAAAATTTTCTCGGTGAAGAAGACTGTGTGAAAACGTACGAAACGACGCTATGATTTTTGCCTTAGACCAACTCAAATCTTAACCAAAATGCAATAAACTGGACTCAATCCACTCGAAATTGGACGGGCAATACATATTTTGGGGTTTTAAACACCAAAATCCTAACATGCGTCTGAATTAAAGCCGAGAAAAATTAATTTTAAACCTAAAAATTTTAACAGACAGGGGCAGAAAACAGAGTAAAACGAACAGGAATTGATTTGTTTGTGATGTATTCATACTGAAAGCTGATTTTGACGACGGAGTACGCAGAAAAACTGATTTTGAAGGCAGATTTGAGGAAGACCACGACGCGAGAGGTAGAGAAATTTTCGAAGAGTAGGGTGCGAAATTTTTGAATTTTTCTCGGGAATTTGTAAGATTGTGAAAAAGTTAAGTGTTTTGGGATTTTGTGACTGTTCATGCGAGATTTTGAGTTAATGGGCCGAAATTCGTGGGCTTGGTCAAAATTGGGTCCTGAGCCGATTTTCGCGGGCTTGGTCAAAATTGTGTCCTATTGGTCCAATTTTGACCCCGTTTGACCAAAAATTAAACTTTCAACCCAAAAATCAATTGGTCCAATTTTGACTCCGTTTGACCAAAATTTAAAATTTCAACCCAAATATTTTTTTTTTTTTTGAATAGGCAAAATCAGAAACTCCCCCTTAATCTATAACTCCATTTTTAGATAAAGAAAAAACATAAACTCCCCCTTAATCGAAAACTCCCCCTTAGGAGACATAATTCAGAAGATACATAGAAAATGGAGTAAAGAGAAAAGATATATGTACACTTTATCAAAGTTCATGTAGGGTCGATTGATCACAACTGAAGATTCAACATGCCCAACATAGTCACAAGGTGTTGGAGTCGTTTGACATCCAACGGTTTTGAGAAAATGTCGGCTAGTTGATCTTCGGTAGTGACGTAGTGCAATTCAATCGTCCCTTGTTCGACATGTTCTTTGATGAAGTGGTGACGAATATCTATGTGTTTCGTTCTCGAGTGATGTACCGGATTACTCGTCATCGCAATCGCACTCTTCGAGTCACAATAAATGGGAATTTTATCAACATGAAAATTAAAATCTCGCAGTTGGGTTCTCATCCACAAAAGCTGTGAACAACAACTAGCGGTGGCGACATATTCTGCCTCCGTCGACGAAGTTGAGACACAGTTTTGTTTTCGAGAAGACCAACTCACGAGTTTACCGCCCAAGAAGTGTGCAGCTCCAGAGGCGCTTTTTCGATCCATCTTGCATCCTGCGTAATCCGAGTCAGAGAATCCAACCAGTTTGAAGTCCGATCGAGTGGCGTACCACAAACCCAGATTGGGTGTTCCTTTGAGATAGCGGAGAATCCTTTTGACAGCAGTGAGATGGGATTCCTTAGGTGTAGCCTGAAAATGAGCGCAGATTCCTGTCAAGAGAACGATATCCGGTCGACTAGAAGTGAGGTACAGAAGAGAGCCTATTATCCCACGATAGACGGTTTGGTCAACGGGAGCACCAGATGGGTCCGCGTCGGGTCGGCCAGAGGGTGACATAGGTGTAGCAGCAGTCTTAGCATCCTTCATTCCATATTTCTCGAGGATGTCATGGATGTATTTGGATTGGACTGGTTGATGATTCCGTCGGGGAGTTGCTTTACTTGAAGACCAAGAAAGAAATTCAGCTCGCCCATCATACTCATTTCGAATTTCTCTTTCATCAATTCTGCGAACTCTTCACACAGTTGTGGTTTAGTCGATCCAAAAATGATGTCATCGACATAAATCTGTACAATCATGATGTCCGGGCCACTCCGCTTGGTGAAGAAAGTTGTATCCAGAGATCCTTTCTTGAATCCAGACTGAACAAGGAAGTCTGAAAGGACGTCATACCAAGCTCGGGGAGCCTGTTTTAGTCCGTAGAGGGCCTTGTAGAGTCGATATACGTGATGAGGAAACTCTTCGCTCAAGAACCTTCAGGTTTGATCACGTACACTTCTTCTTTGAGAAATCCATTCAGAAATGCAGTCTTCACGTCCATTTGGTAGACTTTACAGTTCTTTTGAGCAGGAAAGGCAATAAAAATTCGTATTGCTTCGATCCTGGCAACGGGGGCGAAAGTTTCATCGTAGTCGATGCCTTCTTGTTGATTGTACCCCTTAGCCACAAGTCTTGCTTTATTGCGGATGACAACACCGTCTTCATCCTTTTTGTTCTTGAAGATCCACTTCATGCCGATAATGGATCTGTTGTGAGGGCATGGTACGAGTTCCCAAACTTGTAAACGTTCGAACTGATTTATTTCCTCCTGCATTGAAATCAGCCAATCAGGATCGTTGAGAGCTTCAGCTACTCGTGATGGTTCGGCTTGACTGAGATAGCAAGCGAACAGACTTTCATTCATCGTAGCCGAACGCGTCGAAACACCGAATGTGGGATCCCCAATAATCTGATCCGTAGGATGAGAGCGAGCCCAGAGTGGTATATTGGTCTGTGAGGAACTAGCTGCATTTGTGTCGATTAGAGGCTCATTAGATTGGGGTTCAGTGTCCGAAGAAGACATCTCAATCGTAGTAGATTGAGAGGGTTCGGCATCAGGATCATCAATGTTCCCAGGGTTGGGTAAAATGTCGTCTTCGTTGAGATTGAGATCATCCAAGTTTGGAGGGACGACATCATCGCCGATAGCCGGTTGTGTAGGTGGGGTGGGTGCAGTTGTAGGTTGAGTGGTGGCGACGGGAGTCTTGGGGACTGGATAGAAGTACTCGAAGAGCAGATCGAGATCCAGTTCGCCAGAGTTGCCCTCAGATGAGGAAATTCCCGTCGTTGAAAGTTGACCTTTTGTCAACGACTGTAGAAGACCTGGTTCTGGACTGATATGAGCAGAAGAAGCCATGAGGTCGTGTAATACTCGTAAATTTCAATACAGGAATTTAAATTTAGTTGGCGTTGTAATTATTGGAAGTTTGAAATTTATATTTAGGGCCAGAATTATGAATTTCAAAAGAATTATTAGAATACAAGCCTGGCCCAACTACTTATAAATAGATGGAAAATAAATATTAAAGCCCAAGATTGGGCCCAAGTGAGAAGAAAATAGGACCTTACTTCATGGCAAGGGAAGCCACAAACACTACATTTGTTTCTACATACACACGTAATATACATACATATAAGCTTTACCATCAAAACATTCATAGGACACGTGGTGATTAGTTAGTTTGTTGATAAGTATGACTATTACTAGGTTTCTTAATTTTAAGGCAATCGATATCATCAATTATAAAGCACCAATATATAATATATAGATACAACGATGTGTTATGATTTCGAAATTCGATGTATGATACGATAGATATAGGTAGATATAGGTAGATATAGATTTTATATGTGGTCCAATAAGCTAGAACATTGAGGGGCAACGAAGTCTAAAGAACAGAGAACCAAAATTAAAAGAAAAGAGGAACTTCAACAAGGACGAAAATTAACTTGGGCAAGCTAGATAAATCAGAATTTGGGAGGTTAGGTAGGTGAAAATCTCACCTACAACACGTAAATAATTTGTATTCTGTGTGCTTTTGAGGTGTTGGATGAATTATATGAGATATGCGAGTTATGTATCGTTAAATGATTTATGTGATTTTTATGTACGCTTTATGATGCATTAAATGTTTTCGTGGCTTACGTGCTAGAAATAAATCCCAGAATTTCGAAATGGCTGAGGCTGTATTTATATGGCTAGTTTCGGTTTTAGAACAATTGTTAATAACCTTAGTGTTGTTAGAAAGATGGAACTGTTTTAGTGTTGAAGTGTTATTAAGTTAATGATTAGTGTTTGAACATAGGAAAGACCTTCGGCACCTAGGTGTTTACTGAAGTTTCCGTGACTTACTTAGGGTTTTCTTGGACATTTGAAGTGGTATTAATTAATGCGTTGTGGTCTATATGACTTTCGTACTTGTTCAAAGTGAAGTAGACCCTATGTTCGTGACATATGTGATTTATATAATATTAGGTGGCTACTCTAAATTTAGAAGATTTATTAGCGGTTGGTAAGCTAGGTGTTCAGGTGAGAATATACGGATTTAGTCATATATTAAGTGCGGTAGATGTAGTGAAAAGTTTCCGAGAATAAAACAACTGGAATAATTAACCCACGAGGGTGTAGTATAGTTTTGGGGTTAGATAGGTTATTAATTAGATAGTAGTGCTTGGAGTATAAATAGGGAGCTCATTTATAGACGTTAAATAATGTATTCAGGTGTTGTTATACGTGTACTAGAGCTGAATATAAATAAGTACGTGTGTGAACTAGGTGTAGCTTTCGTAATTAACATAGGTGTGTTGAAGAACAAGTGTTAGATTATGTAAAGGTGGGTACTTATATGGTGTGAAAGGTTTTCGGTATTTGAATGATGTTAAACCTTGAAATAATTTGGGTATTCGTTTGGTTACGTTAAAAATACGATATTTTTAGGGTTTTCGAGACTTAATAGTTTCGAAAAAGTATATCCTCGGCCAGATAAATAAATTAAGGGTAGATTGGTTTTTGCGAATTGAGTTAGAATGTTCGGATAATTATTATAGATGAATTTTGGGAAATTTTCTTAGAGAATTTCGACAAACTATCGTTAGTAAATTACTGGGTGAGCGGAAATACTTCCGCGGATAATATATTATGTTTCTAATGTTGTATTTTTATTTGTACTACATGTAATGTGCACTACACTTGCATACCATATTAGTTCAAGAACTGAGCGATGCATGAAACGGTGACGTTGTTACGTATGGACGAGCGGGGTAGAAAGAGCGTGACCAATACTGGTGGGTCTGCCTGGCGCATGCGACCAGTATATGCTACCATCGATGTGGTAGGTCCGTCTGGCGTAAGCGACCAGTATTTGCTACCAGTATAGGTGAGGGACCTGGTAGGTCTGCCTGGCGTAAGCGACCAGTATATGCTACCAGTGGTCTGGTAGGGCAGCCTGGCGTAAGCGGCCAGTATTTGCTACCAGTGTGAGTTAATATCTGAGCGTGGTCCGGATGTGAGGTGTTTGGAAATTGGGTCGAGCGCACGTTGCATATCATACATATTTTCACCTACTGAGCGAGGGGCTCAGGGTTTACGTGTTGTAGGTACATTCGAGTCCGGCGCTGATACGCGTCGCGGCTGAGGCGGGCTGACGGCGGTGCTCCACGAGCTTTTGAGGGCGGTGCTGTACATGGATGACGACATGTGGAGCGACGATCGGACTTGGTATTTTGATATTTTGGGTTACGGCCCGTGTATAGTAAAGACGGTGTAGACGATATATCGTAGTATATTTTATTATGAAAAAGTTTTTGTCAGACGGGTCTTCCGCGACTTACGTTGCGAAAATCCGCCACAATTAGTATAAGAAAGTGAGGGTCGCCACAGGTCGCCTTCGCTTTCGTCAAAGGTGACATTTGTGCTCTTAATGACTGATCGTTTCTCCTTAAGATAGATTCTGTATGCCTTCGAGGTCAGCGAATATCCAACAAAGATGTCTTCAAGTGCTTTTGGATCAAGCTTCCCAAGATGTTGGCGATCATTGGCCACAAAACATCGGCAACCGAAGACCCTTAGATAAGATATATCTGGGATATGACGGTTATTCAGCATCTCGTATGGGTGCGGTTGAATCTCTTGTGGATGGAAGCCCGATTCTGCGTGTAGCAAGCCGTTTGAATAGCTTCGCCCCAAAGAGAGTGAGGAAGGCCGGATTGGATGAGGAGAGTCCTAGCTGCTTCAACTAGTGTCCTATTCTTACGCTCAACGACACCATTCTGTTCCGGTGTCTTCACAGCTGAGAACTGCTGGGTGATGCCCTGAGTGGCATAGAAATCACTGAGCTTCTTGTTCTTAAACTCAGTTCCGTTGTCAGTTCTGATAATCCAAACCTTCTGTTGATGAAGAGTTTGGAACGTAACAACAAACTCGATGATTACATCAGGAACTTCATCCTTTGTACGAACGAGTTTCGTCCACGTGTAGCGTGAGAAGTCGTCGACAATCACAAGAATATACCGTCTGCCTCCGAGTGCAGCTGTAGGCATTGGGCCACATAGATCCATGTGTAAGAGCTCGAGGATGAGCTTAGAGGACGGTGTTTCCTTGGAGATGTGAGACTGGGAGAATGCAAAGGTGTCGTAGAGGAAGTTTTCGGAAGGCGTTTTCGCTTAACCGTAGGCTTAGATGAACTGGGAGAATGCAAAGGTGTCGTAGAGGAAGTTCGCTTGTTTGGTCGGAGTGTTGCGTGTTCGTGTGCTTCATATTCATGAAAGCATGGAAGAATAAAGTCATTGCAGCAACACATAGACATAAGCTTGGCAAAGAAAAGATAAGTTTTGGCCACATAATTTTCTACGTCCTTAAGATATTGGGATTCAGTACATAAAGAGGAAAGACGAATATAGGATGGTCTTTTCTTCTTGTCATCGAAGAGCGGGTTCTCCTTATTTCAAACGAACTCCCTTCCAGAGACGTCGAACTCACATTCCCTGTATCCATAAGAATACGAGAGTTAGTGTTAGAACATGTTTCAGCTTCAGGAGTCATCTTCGCCGTCCTCTTACATTTACATGTTGGAGAATCGGGTACTTGACTCGACGTAGAGGGTTTGTTCGTATTGTAAAATTGCTCTAGGGTAAAGATTTTGCTAAGTAGATCATCTCGCTCTTTTGCAAAGGCTTTCCGCTCTAATTCTAGGGTTCGTTCTAGTTCTGCTATGACCAGAAGTTTTTCTGGGATATAGATGCGAGAAAGTGCTTCTCGGAAAGCAATTTCCTGTTCTTCAGTTGGGAACTGAAACTTGATGAACTCAGAGAGTGAAGGCTTTTTAGTCTTATAACTAGTGTTCAATTCTGTGTAGTCGTACGCGATTTCCGCCCAAAGAATGTTCTGTTCCCTCTTTTCTTCCGAAAGGACAATGGAGGAGAATCTTACAAATGGCATGAGCTGTGAGAGAGTACCCTTCCTCGTTTGTAGGAATGCTGTACTGTACATGTTATACCTTTTAACCAATAACGCCGTTAGATCGCAGTTGCTGGCCAGGCCGATTCCCATCCGGGGTGTCATAGAATTCTGTTTCAACTGGTTGGTTCAATAGGCATAAGATGCGTGCGTTTTTGTTTCTAAGGTGAAGTTGCTCTTCAAGTTCTTTCACCTTTCGGTACAGCCTAACTCTTTCCTTTGTAAGCAGTTCATATTGGGAGGCCGTCAAGAGACGAGATGTTTCACATGAACTGATGGCCAGTGTGGTTTCCTTAACCCTGGTCTCACTTTCTTTATTCTTGCTTTGCAGACGTTTGACTAACGCTTCAGAGGCCATTAGTCGTTCGTTTGGGCAAGCGAGCTCTTCTACTTTTAAACTAAGTAAGGCATAGTTGTTTTCAAATTTTAGTTTAAGTTCATCATAATCCCTAGCGTCTACGGTGGGTTTCTTAATGGTGTGTCGGTGATTAAAGACATCATCGAGTTGTGAAATTCGTACCTCAGACTCGGCGTTGGTAGGAGTCTTAGCTGTGTTCTCACCGGTGTTAACCATCTCCTCGTCCTCGTCATGTTCGACCAGCCTTGCCATGCAGCAATCTTCATCCTTAGGCTCCTCGTCTTCTGAAGTGTCGTTCACCCACTCAGCTTCTTCGGTGAGAAGAACTTTCCCACTTTCCGTTTTGCGGGTCATTCTGGCCTTACGGTCGTAGTAGCCAGAGTCCTTCACGCGTGGGGCGTGGCATTCCTTGGCAAAGTGGCCCAACTTTCCACACCGAAAGCACTTCACAGACTTTTGAGGTGCGGATTCCTCCTCTTTCTTTATCGGCTTAGCTTCCTCCGTGGGAGTGGTCTTTTTGGTGCCGCTAAAGTTTCTTTGGCAATTGGAGGAGGATGAGGATTTTTTTCCGATCTTCTTTGAGACCATCTTTGTGAGCATTGCCAGTTGCTTGCGTAGATCACGAACATCTTCATCAGATTCTGTATCAGCTTCGGATCCTGAAGAGGTGTCAGATACAACGGCTGGTAGCTTCCCTTTGTTCTGTTTGGCATTAGAGGTGGAAGATCGTTCGGTAGTCTTGTTCGAGAGGAGAGCCAACGGGTCGACTCGAGTGTTGGTGGACTGAGGTTGCACGTAAGGAGCATAGGCAGACAGGCTGTCGTAGAGAGCATGGATGGAGGTGTTGGAGAGGTCCTTACTCTGAATCATCATCATGGTTGCATTGCCCCAATGTGGTTTGAGGCTACCAAGGAAGCGGTTGTTGATATCGAATTTGTCCCTCGAGATCGTGGCTTTCTTGAGTTCATTGATGACCTTCAAGTATCGGAGGTATGTGTCACGCAGCTCCTCTCCTTCATAGGCCTGGAAGTGTTCATACTGTGAGAGACATGCTGACTTCCTCCCCTGAGCACTCTCAGTTGTGCCTGCCATGATTTCCACGAGTTCATCCCATATGTCCTTGGTAGTTGTGCAGCACTCGATGTGAGCGTAGACTTCATTGCCCATAGCTTGGAAGAGGTATCCTTTGGCAGTCTCATCGGCCTGTAGGCGAGCCTCTTCATCCTCATTAATGGGGCCTCTTGGAGTGCGGCGTTCATCCATGGGAGGGTTTGCGTTTGGTTGAGCAGGGATGATCGTCCAGACTGTGCTGGACCGTTGAAGATGGAGTCCAGTAGGTATTGAGAGAGTGGTGCGCCTTTGTTCCTGATGAACGTGAGGAATCTGTTTGTCCATATGCTGTAATCGCCTTGTCGCAGCATCGGAGGCCTGGTGTCGGAGCCACTGTTGAGATGTCATTTGTGGCAGACATGGTTGGTGCAGTCGAATCGTCCGTGGTTTTGATCTTGTATAGATAAGAGGGTTAGTAACGAACGAGATGAGAAATATGAGTTTAACGAGTAGAGTTTGAGAAAAAACCGTTTAAAGAATTTCTTAGAACTATGTGAACGTGTGTGATGGTCGAAAACGTATGAAGGGAAAATATATCTTGAAGTTCGGAGAAGTTCTAGAAATTTAAAAACGAGATTTGAGGTGTAAAAATTACCGAAAGAAGAAAAAAAAAATTGCAATTTGAAGGGACGTGATTATAAGATAAATTACCCGAGAAATTATTTGTTGAGAAATTTCGGTGTTTGCGTTAGTTTTTAAAGAGAAATTCTCGAATAGAGAAAAAAATTCTCAGAGGAAAATTATTTTCTCGGATTTTTAAAATTTCGCATGTGAGAAAGTTTCTCAGTTTTGAGAATTTTCAGGTTTGAGAAAAATTTCAGTTTGGAAGAAGTATCGCCGGTCGAAGTGTGATTTGAGTAAGTTTCTCGGATTTTAAAAATCGTGGTGTTGAAAAAATTTTCTCGGAAGAAAGAAACTTTCTCGGCTGAAAATTTCTTGGATTTGACTAACTTTCTCAGTTTCAAAGAATTTTCGCGGATTTGAAAACTTTCTCGTTTTTTAAGAAATTTCTCGACTTAGAAATATTTCTCAGTTTTCGAAAATTTTCACAGATAAATTTTTCGGAATAAACTTTCTCGAATATAGGGTTTCTCGGATTTAAGAAATAAGCAGTTGAGAAAAATTGAAGTGAAAGTGAAATTTCGCGGTTTAGATAACGATTCTCGGAATCAAATTTCGCGGATATAGGGTTTCTCGGATTTTGAAAAGCTAGGCAGTTGAGAAAAAATGAAGTGAAAGTGAAATTTTCGTGGTTTAGATAAAGATTCTCAGAATGAAATTTCTCGGATATGAAAATTTCGCGGACTTGAACGACACAACAAGAAATTTCGCGGCCAAGAACACTAAGTTACTGTTCCATTGCTTGTCGCGAGTTTTACCAGAAAATCATCCGTTTTCACTCAAATCTCAACCAAAATCACTCAACTTGATCCAAAACTTCAGAAATTCTTCCCTAAACACATAGTCGACCGATTTGTGAGCTAAAAACAACAAAAAACGGTTCAAATCGACCAAAAACAGAGAGAGGCCGAGATGATTTTTTCTGAAGATTTTTGCTTCGATCTTGCTCAAAACTCGTTAAAACTGATCCAAAAGTGTTCTAAAAATATTTTAGGCATAGAATCGATTTGGGGGTAGGTTTTAAACACAAAACGAAGCATTAAAACCCCAAAACGAGCTCAAAATGCCCGAAAGTGATTTTTGCCCAAAACACCTTTGATCTTTCTCGGAATCGAACGAAACTGGATTCAAATCAATGCAGATCGATCCACGTTTGCTAATACCACTTGTTAGTCCCGATTGCACCAAACAAGGAATCAAAGAGGCTTTGATGGAATGAAAAAGGGAGAGGTTCTCACCTTCAAGTGTGTGTATTGTGTGAAAAATAGGGTTAGCCTTTTGATCTTTGATTACTTTGAAAATAGTGTTGGTAAAACCTTATATACCACATTAACCCTAGGTATATTAAGGCCCAAGCACTAAAGATTAACTAATTACATTCTAGTCCAAAGCCTAAGTTTAAAGGATAATTACAATATATAACCCAAGACTTAAACTATTGACACAATCAATAAATATCCTAACAAGGTGTCTTTCAGACTTAATCTAACTGGATATTGCATGTAAGAATTCAAGCATAAAGCATTATAAGCATCAGAAATAGGAGAACTGGTATTCCTACGACAGTAACGCACGTCATTCACATTATAATGATAAGTGTGCGGGATTTGAGGAAGATGTATTACTTGACAAATTATTGGAAACAGATAAAGAGGGGGAATTTTTGAGATATAAAATCTCCTTTAAAAGCTTTTCCTTTTCAGCGCCAAAACCTATCCTTTCAGAGTTCAAAGTATCTTGTAAATCTTTCAATTTACGAAGAGTCTCTGGAGTATCACATAGGGTAGGTTTTTGATCATGTAAATTATTTTCCCCGTTAGGAATTAAGTTAGAAGGAGAGTTTTGATCTGCTGGACCGATATTCGAAATAGCATTCTCTAATTGTTTAATCTTAGAGTGAAGCATACGCTGTTCCTCTAATATGGTCTCATATTTTGATGAGACTTCATTTCGCTCAGCTTCGCAAGAACGTAAACTACTGCTCATATCGCAGACCCTCTTTTCACTATCTTCTAACTTAGTTTCTAAGCTAATGATCTTAGACTTTGCTATGGTCAAATCTTCATTAGCAAAGGCTAGGCTTTCTTGTTGCTTAAGCAACACGGAGTAATTATTAGCAAGTCTTGCTTCTAATTCCTCAATTTTCCTAGGTTGAGCATAATTAATATAATATTTAATTGAAAATAGAAATTGGCTTTTAAAATTTCAGCGACGGAAAGTTTGGCGTGAAGTATCGAAGAAAGTCGGCGTCGAAAATTTTTTGGCGTGCACCGAAAAATTTTGTGATGATTTCGAAAACTTCGAGAAAATTGATAAGTTATGATTTTCACTATTTCTTATGCCCTTTAAACATGTGTTTTTGGTCATTGTAAATTAAATTATACATGAATATGCTAATTAAGTGCATTGCAGTGTCAAAAGAAAAAGTCACGGAAAAAGGGGAGAACCGTGGAGTGAAATTGGCAAATTCATTGGTACTGTATACATGAGTAGTGGACACCTAAAGACAAAAGTGAAGACATTGCAAGCAACTAGCTTGTTACACGCACACTGATATTCAATGTTTGAGACAGAGTACATAAAGTTGAAAGCTCCACTACCTAATTTATTGCTGAAAATTGGGAGGTGAAAAGAAGTCATGCATTATGGAGGAAAATCCATTCCATGTTCCATTCCATGTCCTTGTCAACGTTACTAAAGAAAGCACCCACCTCAACTATAAAGTGAAGCATCCATTTCAAAAGGACGAGAGGGGAGAGACATCTTACGGGCCACTAAAATTCACCATCAAACATACACCTCATTTTTCTCACCTCACACCAAGAAGCTCTCGTGATTTCTCCTCCAACGAAAACCACACTTCACACAAAAGCAGCCCCAAGCCACGCATCAAGCCGCAGCTCAGACGAAAAGTTTCTCACGCAACGGAGATCCCGACGGAACTAGGCGTGATCCGTTCGTCGTGATAGTCAACGTTCATACATTGTCCTACGCGAAAACAGGAATGTTCACCTCTATCATTTTGTGTTTTTCGTTTATTAATATGTGTGCTTAAGTTTATTTGTGGTTAAGGCCGTATTAGGCCGGATTATGAGTTCGTATTAATGTTATTCGTATCGTATTTAATCGTATGAGTTAAGTTGTGTGTTCTATATTTGAGTTTAATGCTTGCGTATGCCTGATCAACATATGCTTGATTCTTGATTGGTTTATGACACTGAAAAAGTAATTAGACCGGTTAGAACAATAAATATAGTGCACCACGACGTAAAACCGACCAGAGATGGAATTCGGTTTCGTCCGTGTGGTTTCCGAGATCTTAGGCGCCGAAAGCGTTTAAGCTCGGGGAAATTCATAAAGCCGAATGCGTGTGGGGTAACTACAGTCATATATGAATATAGTTGATTGGTTCACTTTCGCATAGGGTTGCTAGTTACGTGAATAACGGGTAGCACGTACGTTAGGAATTTCTACCTTAACTAGATTAATATTGGTTAA
Organism: Craterostigma plantagineum; assembly: GCA_027422505.1. Taxonomy (NCBI): domain Eukaryota; kingdom Viridiplantae; phylum Streptophyta; class Magnoliopsida; order Lamiales; family Linderniaceae; genus Craterostigma; species Craterostigma plantagineum. The sequence goes on from JAPQWV010000011.1 coordinate 24,729,180, forward strand.
ATATATACGATTGCATGCAGACGTAGGATTAATCTGTGCTGAATATGTGCTTTAACCACGCTTGTCATTAATTGATAAAAAAACAGTTATCTTTATTTGCGCTTTTCTTAAAACCATCTTAAATAATTTTAAAAAAAAATACTATATAAATATATATAATATATTTTTAAAATCGTTTCAGCTAAATTAAATTTCGGATTAATATCTTAGAACTAATCGAGCTGTCCTCGTGGATCGATACTCGGATTTACGTCCGTTTTATACTACTTGCACGACCTAGTATACTTGCTAGTATTCGAGCGTGTCAAAAATGACCAAAACTTTTTCTATAATTTGCCAAAGATGTCCTAAGTTGATTGTTGGATATAAATTATCGTTGACACGTTTTGTAGATTTGCTTTAAAAAATATTTTACGAAAACGTCATCATGATAAAAAAAAATAAAAAACTCAAATTAATATTTTCGGGTCCAAAATTTTCGGTGTAGACGACGTTTTCGTAAAATATTTTTTAAAGCAAATCTACAAAACGTGTCAACGATAATTATATCCAACAATCAACTTAGGACATCTTTGGCAAATTATAGAAAAAGTATAAAAAAAAAATCAGAGGTTTTGAAAGAATTTTTTTTAATTCAGGTACTGTAGCGTTTCGGGCACTATAGCAGTTTCGGGCGAATTGCTACAGTGAATCACGAAATGCTACAGTGTTTCGATCGAAACTGGTGCAGTGTTTCATGCGAAACTGCTACAGTGTTTCGGGCTCGCTACAGTGTCTAAACTCAATGATTTGCTACAGTGAAATTAATAGTTTCGCCCGAAACTAGTGATTTGCTACAGTGTTTTGCTACAGTAAAATCATCTAATAGTTACGCCCGAAACTCAGTCTGTATATTTAAAAATTAATTTTTTTATTTTTTTATTTTTATTATTATTTTTTTTAATCCACTTTCGGGTGTTGACCAGTCAAGTTTCAGGTTGACCAGTCAAACTTCGGGTTTGACCAGTCCAGTTTTGGGTTTGACCAGTCGAAATTCGATTAACCAGTCAACATTCGGGTGTTGACCAGTCCAGTTTCGAGATGACCAGTCCAGTTTCGGGTTTGACCAGTCAAAGTTCGATTAATCAGTCAACTTTCGGGTGTTGACTAGTCCAGTTTCGAGTTGACCAGTCCAGTTTCGAGTTGACCACTCCAATTTCGGGTTTGACCAGTCAAAATTCGCCCAAAACTGAATAAAATGCCTGAAACTGAGTAAATTAGTACTGTAGCTATTTTAGGTAGCAATTGGGCAATTTATTCATCTACCCGATTCTGGAATGAAAATAACGAAAAACAGACGCGATTTCTACCCAAAACTCACCCAAATCAACTAAAAAAAGTTGGGTATCACTTAAATCACTCGAAAACAACCTAATTACCTCTTGACCTTGCAAAATCAGTAAAATCGGCTCAAAAACTCACGAAAAATGGCAGAAATTCGAACCTAAAAAAACCAAAAATTTTGAAAATTGTTCAAATCCGAACGTGTTTTGCTCTGATACCACTTGTTGGTCCCTATTCTATCCAAACAATCTAACAAAGAACGAATTTACCACGATTTAAGATGGAAGAATTGCTTCAATGTGGGGTGTTGTGCGTGCGTTTGAAGGTTGGGAGTTTCAATAAAAATTCTCTCTCTATTATTTTAACACACAAGACACACCTAACTATGTGTTAGGATTTTAGTATTTATACCACAAGTTGGTATATAATACTTGGGCCCTTGTAAGCCCATTACAAGAATAAAATCACCGGGCTCTAAAACATTAAAGCCCAGTTCACTTAAATTAATTACAAGATCAAGATAACCTAATTTAATTGAATACAACAAAATAATCCTAACACGAACTATGCTTTTATGGTTTTGTTTCCGTTTAGAATGGTGGTTTGACTATCCTGTTGAGACAAAGATGTTGTTGTAATTAGATTTTGTTGTTTCTTCGGATGCGTCTGGTCGGTGGCAGAGAGCTTTGGCAATAGATAAACTTCGACAATAGATAGTCGGAAGATGAAGTGTTATAACGTAAACGTAATCGAGGCGTGTGTTAGACACACTGTCCGTAAGACGAAATCGCCCCGATATACAGTGCTTTCGGTTAGCAGCGATCGTCCCCAAGATACAACGACATTTCCTTAATTCATAATCGCAGCACAACGACTAGAATTTTCCGACGAATCGTACTCAAAACTAAGTTTTTCTTACTTCGGGAAATAAGGGTGTTTTGGAAGTGAAATATGCAAATTTTCGGGTTGAAGTGAATTAATTTTTCCAATTCATAAGGGGTCTATTTATAGATTTTTCACGCAGGGGCTTAATTGCAATTTCAGGAACTTCCTGGAACACTTATGTAATTTTCCAGGGATCTAAACGCAATATTTCAAACTTACTGGACTGTCGGTAAATTTACCGGCCCGCGATAGGCCCGATTCTCGGGCCGACAGCCCGAGTCGTCAGCATGTCGCGGCCCGGTTCTCCGACCGACGGCCCGAGGCGGCTACCGACGCTTCTACTTGGGCCGACCGACAATTTCTAGTTGGACCGGATCAGCCCAACAGCCCACTGCTTCCATTTGATCCAATGGATCATACCATCTCATCTAGACTGTCCAATCATCTTCACCTCGACTGTCATGTCACCGGCACAGTCACCGTCGCCGCCTACCGGAGGAAAAATTTAAGTAAGCTCCTCAATGCTCCTCGCTCCGATGCGTCGTGCGAAGTGCGCGCCTCAAAGCGCCCATTGCGCACTTTGGCACGGCACGGCTCGGCCTCGGCCTCGGCCTCGGCCACGGACACGGGCACGGGCTCGGGCTCGGGCTCGGTGCTCGGTGCTCGGTGCTCGTCGGTGCGAGGCACCGACTCGCACCCGGACTATTATTTGGGCCAAAACTCAACGAAGTTTCTCAACCCCACTTAAACCCACTTAAGCCCACAAGCCCATTTAAGCCATACACATGGCAAGCCCTTTTGAATAAACCAAATGGGTTTCTATATTTATAGTGAAGATTTCCTTGGTGTCTAACCAATGTGGGCCACTAAAATCCCACACTAAAACACTATCAACCATTTTAATGGTTATTGGGCCAACTTCGAAAATTAATTTCTCTTTCACCCGATATCGGTTTTGAGCGTATTAATATTGTTAGATTCCCCGTGAAACGTAGATTCATAATATTTCAACGATTTCTCGTTTCGACATTCGATGGCTTCCCGATTTTATTAAAACCGGAACTTAATTTATTAATGGGTTAATTATCCCATTTGGGCCCAAAGCCCATTTTGTCTCAAAAATCCAACAATCCCCCACATGAATGGAAATTAATGCAAATGCTATGCATGCTGACTCTTGCAAGAAAAACTCAACGACTCGTCACCGCATCGAGATAGGTAGCTTGTGGCTTTGAACCTTCCCTGGTGAAACGCAGTCGAATTTACTCGTTGTTCAGTGAACATGATGTCTTGAACTGACAGCTTTTATGTAAATTAAAACAACAGCTTACCCAGGGTGACGAATCTTATTTCTTTCGATTCTCACGTTGTGTCCATTTCGGCCTTGGACCATATCTTGGATTCATAAGTGTTACTATTGAAGCGGCTCCAATTCTCACTTATATAGGTGATCGACTATTAGGACTTTAATCCTAGAGTATCCCGAAATACTCCACCATCAGGTATAGCCATCATTAAAAACAAAATTGCTTACCCTTTACCACACGTCTTCGGGTAATTACTTGGACAGCTTATGAGAATGAGCTTATTAATAAAATCCAAGTAAGCTACTGAACTACACTTAGTTTAGTTTTCTCATTGAAGCAAATTTGTGGGATCTCCACTCATCTTGGTTGAGTTATCACCAAGCTAGTTCTTGGGTGTGTGGTTTTTAAGCCCCATTCCCCTTACTGCTTATAGTGCTGATCTCTAGCAATGCCTTTCGTCAAAGGATCTGCTATGTTCTCTTTAGACTTCACATAGTCAATAGAGATTATTCCACTAGAGATCAGTTGTCGTACGGTATTATGTTTTCGACGTATGTGCCGAGACTTGCCGTTATACATACTATTTTGTACCCTACCAATTGCGCCATGCTATCGCAATGTATCATAATGGGCGGTACAGGCTTATTCCAACAAGGAATGTCCTCCAAAAAATTCCGAAGCCATTCTGCTTCTTCGCCGGCTTTGTCTAGTGCAATAAATTCTGATTCCATCGTAGATCGAGCTATGCACGTTTGCTTGGAGGATTTCCAAGAAATTGCTCCACCACCGATGGTTAACCACTCGTGGACTTGGAGTCTTTGCTATCAGATATCCAGTTGGCATCACAGTATCCTTCAAGAACTGCTGGATACCTCGTGTAGAGTATGCCATGATTAATAGTGTGCTTCAGATATCTCAGCACCCTTCTCAAGGCTATCCAATGATTACTCCCAGGATTACTTGTAAACCTGCTAAGTTTACTAATTGAATATGCTATATCAGGTCGAGTGCAGTTAGTTAAGTACATTAAACTGCCAATCACTCGAGCATATTCTTGTTCTGATATGGGTTCTCCTCTATTTTTGGCCAAGTGTAGATTTGGATCTACAGGAGTCTTAGCCGGAGGATCATCGAAGGCGTTAAATTTCTTCAACACTTTCTCAATATAATGAGATTGTGTCAGCATAATTCCTTCGGACGTCTTAAAGACGTTTATCCCTAGTATGACTTTCGCCAAACCCATATCCTTCATATCGAAATGATTTTTCAGCATAGTTTTCGTGTTTACAATCATTTTCTGATTGCTTCCCGTGATTAACATGTCGTCTACATAAAGACAGACAATCACGAATTCATCAGGTGTGCCCTTAATATAAACACATTTATCAAACTCATTGATTTTGAACCCATTCGATAACATAGTCATATCGAATTTTTGGTGCCATTGTTTCGGTGCTTGTTTAAGCCCGTAAAGCGACTTCACGAGTCTGCACACTTTGTTTTCCTGACCAGGTATTACAAACCCTTCAGGTTGATCCATGTAGATTTCTTCTTCGAGATCTCCATTTAGGAATGCCGTTTTTACATCCATTTGGTGTATCTCGAGATCATGCAATGCTGCAATAGCAAATAGAACCCGTATTGACGTAATTCTCGTTACGGGTGAATAGGTATCGAAGAAATCATACCATTCCTTTTGAGAATATCCCTTGGCTACTAAACGAGCCTTATATTTCTCAATTGACCCATCGGTCTTATATTTCCTTTTAAGGACCCACTTGCATCCTAAAGGTTTACACCCTTTTGGGAGATCTACTAACTCCCAAGTGTGGTTCTGCATTATGGACTCAATTTCACTGTTTACAGCTTCTTTCCAGAATGGAGCTTCTGGAGTCGACAGAGCTTCTTGCACTGTCCTTGGTTCGTCGTCTAACATGTATGTTAGGAAGTCAGGCCCAAATGATTTGGCCACCTTTTTACGCTTACTTTGCCGTGGTTCCTCAGCTTCTGGAGGAGAACCTTCAACGGCTTCATAATTTCTTTTACAACTTATTTCATTTCTTTCCTTCGTTGGAAAGATGTTCTCAAAGAAAACAGCATTTCTCAATTCAATAATCATCCCAGAATTCATGTCAGGAATTTCTGACTTATGCACCAGAAATCTGTATGCATTACTATTTTCTGCATATCCAATGAAAATGCAATCAACTGTTTTCGGTCCTAACTTGACCTGTTTTGGTTTAGGTACTTCGACCTTTGCTAGGCACCCCCACACTTTAAGATATCCGTAAGAAGGTTGTCTACCTTTCCACAATTCGTACGGTGTTTTATCCTGTTTCTTGTGTGGCAACATATTTAGAATGCGATTTGATGACAGTATGGCTTCCCCCCACAAATTCTGAGGTAGCCCTGAACTGATTAGCATCGCATTCATCATCTCCTTAAGAGTTCTATTTTTTCGTTCAGCAACGCCATTTGATTGAGGTGAATATGGCGCCGTCGTCTGACGAATAATACCATGTTCTCGGCAAAATTCCACAAACGGTGCCATGTATTCTCCTCCTCTGTCACTTCTTATTATTTTGATCTTATAATTAAGTTGATTCTCAACTTCATTCTTATATCTTTTGAAGGTATCAAGAGCTTCGTCTTTACCACTTAAAAGATATACTTGACAGTACTTCGTGCAATCGTCGATAAACGTAATAAAGTATTTCTTTCCACCTCTAGTTTGCACGAATTTCAGATCGCATATATCAGTATGGATCAATTCAAGTGGTAAACTGTTTCTTTCGACAGAGAAAAATGGTGTCTTGGCCATTTTTGCTTCTACGCAGATTTCACATTTATGTTGTGAATCAATTTCCATTTGTGGAAGTAAGTTTAAACTTATTAACTTTTTCAGTTTGTTAAAAGTCACGTGTCCTAATCTACCATGCCATAAATTAGACAACTCAACCAATTAAGAAGAACTGGCTTTATTATTATCAGCGATCTTAGTATCGCGTTTTACAGGCATTACAGATAACTTAAAAAGGCCCTTCTCGAGGTAACCTTTGCCAATAAAATGACCATTCTTGGTCAGTACATATTTTCCAGCTTCAAACACTTGTCTAAATCCAGCATTACTAAACAGAGAGCTGGACACCAGATTCTTGCGGATGTCTGGGACATGCAGCACGTCCACAAGCGTCAGTTCCTTGCCTGAGGTCATCTTCAGCACCACCCGTCCCAATCCTATGATGTTGGACGTCGCCGCGTTCCCCATATAGAGAGTCCTACCTGAAATAGGCGTGCAGGTGGAGAACATTTCTTTGTCGGAGCAGATGTGGCGCGTTGCTCCGCTGTCGATGTACCAGTAGTTCGGATTTTCCACGACGTTTGCCTCGTACACGACTATAGTCAGGTCTAGCTCCGACATGTCTGTCGTTAGCTGCTTCTCTTCAGTGAGATGCGCACGAGTCTTATTAACTCTCTTCTTCTTACGACAATCCTTGGCCATGTGCCCTGGTTTATCGCAGTTATAACAGTTGCCCTTAATTCTCTTGGAATTCGGGTCTTGCTTCTTTTGCGGCGGACCTGGCCTTTTACGCTTGTTTCCATAGCTCGGCTCGGCCAAGTTGGCTCCCGCCTCCATACTGCCCCTCTTGTTCTTGGCTTTGCTCTTTCGGTTATCTTCCTCGATCCGAAGCCGCACAATTAGGTCCTCAAGCCCCATCTCTTTTCGTTTGTGCTTGAGATAATTTTTGAAATCCTTCCACAGAGGCGGCAGCTTCTCGATAATCGCAGCTACCTGGAAGGTTTCGCTGATCTGCATATTTTCAGCATGAATATCGTGAATAATCAGCTGCAGATCACGGACTTGGTCCAGCACCGGCTTAGAGTCGGTCATCTTATAATCCAGGAATTTGCCGACGATGAACTTCTTCAGTCCGGCATCATCGGTCTTATACTTTTTGTCCAACGAATCCCACAACTATTTCGCAATCGTAGCCACTGCATAGACGTTGTATAGGGAATCGTCTAGGGCGTTCAGAATATAGTTGCGGCACATGAAATCATTATGATTCCATGCGGCTAACGCAGCTTTTTCTTGCTCAGATTGAGCGACACGAGCAGCATAGTCTGCGTCGTTAGGGTTTTCACCCTCAGCTGGTGGGGTGACTTCTGTCACCGTAGGAGCGAGCTCCTTCAGGAATCGGACAAGGTGGAGCGTCGTCAGGTAGAACATCATCTTTTGCTGCCAACGTTTGAACTCCGTCCCGTTGAACTTGGCAGGACGTTCCACGTGGCTACTGGCAGAAATCGTTGGTGCGTTGGTTGCCATCGATCAGATCACGAACAATAGATTTCGTCTTACGATTGTTGTTTCTTCGGATGCGTCTGGTCGGTGGCAGACAGCTTTGGCAATAGATAAGCTTCGACAGTAGATAGTCGGAAGATGAAGTGTTATAACGTAAACGTAGTCGAGGCGTGTGTTAGACACACTGTCCGTAAGACGAAATCGCCCCGATATACAGTGCTTTCGGTTAGCAGCGATCGTCTCCAAGATATAACGACGTTTCCTTAATTCATAATCGCAGCACAACGACTAGAATTTTCCGACAAATCGTACTCAAAACTGAGTTTTTCTTACTTCGGGAAATAAGTGTGTTTTGGAAGTGCAATATGCAAATTTTCGGGTTGAAGTGAATTAATTTTTCCAATTCATAAGGGTCTATTTATAGATTTTTCACGCAGGGGCTTAATTGCAATTATAGGAACTTCCTGGAACACTTATGTAATTTTCCAGGGATCTAAACGCAATATTTCAAACTTATTGGACTGTCAGTAAATTTACCGGCCCGCGATAGACCCGATTCTGGGGCCGACAGCCCGAGTCGTCAGCATGTCGCGGCCCGGTTCTCCGACCGACGGCCCGAGGCGGCTACCGACGCTTCTACTTGGGCCGACCGACAATTTCTAGTTGGGCCGCAGTCCAACAGCCCACTGCTTCCATTTGATCCAATGGATCATACCATCTCATCTAGACTGTCCAGTCATCTTCACCTCGACTGCCATGTCACCGGCACAGTCACCGTCGCCGCCTACCGGAGGAAAAATTTAAGTAAGCTCCTCAATGCTCCTCGCTCCGAAAATTTAAGTAAGCTCCTCAATGCTCCTCGCTCCGATGCAAATTTAAGTAAGCTCCTCAATGCTCCTCGCTCCGATGCGCTCCTCAATGCTCCTCGCTCCGAAAAATTTAAGTAAGCTCCTCAATGCTCCTCGCTCCGATGCGTCGTGCAAAGTGCGCCTCAAAGCGCCCATTGCGCACTTTGGCACGGCTCGGCCTCTGCCACGGCCACGGGCTCGGTGCTCGTCGGTCCGAGGCACCGACTCGCACCCGGACTTTTGGGCCAAAACTCACCCAAGTTTCTCAAGCCCACTTAAATCCACTTAAGCCCACAAGCCATTTAAGCCATACACATGGCAAGCCCTTTTGAATAAACCCACATGGGTTTCTATATTTATAGTGAAGATTTCCTTGGTGTCTAACCAATGTGGGACACTAAAATCCCACACTAAAACACTATCAACCATTTTAATGGTTATTGGGCCAACTTCGAAAATAATTTCTCATTCACCCGATATCGGTTATGAGCGTATTAATATTCGTTAGATTCCCCGTGAAACATAGATTCATAATATTTCAACGATTTCTCGTTTCGACATTCGATGGCTTCCTGCTTTTATTAAAACCGGAACTTAATTTGTTAATGGGTTAATTATCCCATTTGGGCCCAAAGCCCATTTTGTCTCAAAAATCCAACAGATTTTTTGTAAGAGTTTAAGTTGGAATATAGAATATCCTTATGCATTTTAAGGATCTGCCTTATTTTGACTTGTTTCATCTATATAAAATAATTTAAACGTGCAGAGTATGAATACAAATCGTAGTTGGATGTGGAAGCGATGGCAAAGGTTAACTCTCGAATAATTTGTGAACGGGTCGATGAGTTCTTAGCCTTTGCTTATGCACATCCCAAGTTTGTGTCTGATGGTCTACTAAAATGCCCTTGCGCTTGTTGATAACGGTAGCTCACGCCAGGTAACTTCTTTCTTTTTGTATAAGACGGGTTTTTGTCTCTCTATTTTCACATTTAGTGACACTTGTGCTTAGTTTAATTCTTCATTTGTACATTTAATTTTTTGGTGTTTTAGGTTTATTGAACCTTGCGTTGTCCGAAATATCTTAGTTGACATCAAAGATGTCCAGAGCCATATACTAGTTTTCGCTACATGCCACGACAAATTCATGATGCTCTTTGGGATAATTTTAAGGTGATCAATGAATAATTAGCTATTTCCTACTTTGTTTTTTAGTGCTTATAACTATATTTTTTATAGTTTTCCAAATGTTGGATTTCTATAGATATGCAGAAGAGGTGTATATGAGATAACATGTCAGACTTGGAAATGAAAAAAATCTGGAAAGACAATGCAAGCGATCGATTTAGAGATATGATATGCAAAGCTAAGCGTGAAGCATTGAAAATGTCTAAGATAGAGCTAGGTCGGATACCTACCAAGTTAGACACGAAGGAGGCCCGAGATGGATGGGAAAATGATGTGTGGAATAACAGTTGAAAATCGTTGAACACTCGAAGAAGAGGTAATAAAGGCTTGAATTGATGATAAGAGATTTGCTTCGAGGTGTTCCAAATCATAAATATCCAAGTAGTTCGGGTAAAAATGAACTTCTTGATACACTATTCTTTATATTCTATTTGTGGATTTGATAACGATGTTTATGCGAATTCTAGCTTTGAGTGATACAATGTTTTACGTTAAGATTAGAACACTCTTGCATTGCGATTTGAATGAATGTATGATTCATATGGGAATTGTTATTTTAGGTCTCATTAAATATCATTTGGTGGGTTGCGCTAAAAATTGTTTTAATTTTGTTGTATATTGGACAAATATTAGACATAACTAAATTAGCCACAGATTTGAGACGGAATATTCTGTGACAAAATTTATATTAGAAACAGAATTTATCCATGTCTAATCTGCTACGGGGACAACACCAACTGAATTAAAACGGATAATTCTGTGTCTAATGAGACAATAGAAATGGAATTTTGGTTTTAGACACATAATTTTCTTGTGTCTAAAAACACTTTTTTCTATTAGTGTTTCCAAAATGAGCTGCTTATCACTGAAACAAATATGACACGGGAAAGGCTAAATATGTATGCACGGAGGCGATCAGAATTTGTTGAATATTGTCGATCAGCAACGCATTCTATAGAATCTTGAGGTCAGAGAGACACAGAAGATACCAAAGAACTGAAAATTCATGTAACGTATATATGGAGGGACATAAGGTTGAAAAGGACCTGTCACATACATTACTTAAAAGGAGCATAAGTTTACAGTTTTTCTCTACATTGGGTTTTATACAAATTTACTTTTAGAATCTCATTTATTCAAGTAGACATGTGATAGTTCCTTGTTCTAGCCAATCAATGGCATAAAACAGAGAAGAGAAAGGGGAATTTTCAATATTAATCAACAAAAGGCAAACTGAAATACAAAAATATATTTGGACGCCTTTGGATGTTCATACCCATTGTATCCCCTGTGTTGCAACGATGAAAACACATGAATTATGAAGCATGAATGAAACTTCCCTCAATAGTATTTAATCATCGCCAAGCAACGCCATAATAGTCATCAAACAATCTAGTGTAAAATGAACAATCATTCCTTCCGAATGGAACATAGGGTTTGATTTCATTGGTCGAAACATAGAAAGACTGTAAAGAAACAATAGGTCTGTCGTGCACAAAGAACAATATCAATAGCCTTATCGTTACAGCCGTACAAAATTGAGGTTCTGAAACTTACACATCATAATCAGTCATGCATCATTCCAATTTTAAAACATACCAACAATAATAGATTGCACTCTAGCAAGTCTTATAATATTTATATCCACAACAACCTTACAAAGATGTAGTCATATGACTACTACTTTCAATCTTACCATTATATGATAAAATAAAACTATGGAGCAAGCGAGCAGTCTTACGGTATTTATATTATTGACAAAATTCTTACAAAGTAGTATAATCTTGCATCGATGTTTTGATAGATGTTTTTTTATTGCAACCACACTTCCCGTCCACATAATCCGTAACAAGGAATACCCCCGAGAACGTCTATATTTCCTCATGATTGATTTTTTTGGAAAGGACTACCGTAAAAGGTAAAAATCCTCTGAACCTTCACTTGCAATAAGTTTCATAATATCAGAAAAGGCTTTTACTGCAACCGCTTCGAGATTTTAATATGTGAATCATCATAATGGAAGGAAGCACCAGCTATAACCCTGAAGATGGAAACATACTCTCCATAATCAGTGGTGCATCAACTCAATTTTAGAAAACAAAGATATTAAATATTAGCAAACATACCATAATATAATACACGATGAACCATTTGTTGACATAAAAATTTGAGGTTGCCAAAAGCTTATCATATTAAGTTGTACATTAGAAACATAGTAAGTCTTTTCATAATTTGTCGTGGATCAACTCCATCTCAGTAACAAACATTATAAACAACCCTAAGCTAATATAATACAATCGTCAATCAACAATCATAAAAATTTTTTAGGTTAAAAAACTTACCATAAATAGTCTGTACCATGAAATCTTACACGAAATTTATTAATTGTTGAAGAGTTAAGCTTACCTTTTCTCGTGATTGAAGGTGAAGAGGGAGAGGGAAGAGAAAGCAGTTGCTGGTAGATGATCTCTTCAATGAATGATAGAAAAGGAATAATAAAAAACAGAACTCATCCAAACATCTATATTGGTGCTCGTAAAAATAGATACCATAGTGCAAGCGGAATTCAAATAGTCGTAATTCAGACCATTCATGATAATTAGAAGAAACAGCACCTTCACTCCCTTTCCATTGGATTGCAAGCGATAAATATGGAAAATGAAAGTTTCTGCTGAAAATAAAAGTATATTTGCCTTGCAGGACTTTTTCTTTCCTTTTCGGAAACATCCGCTCGTCGTTGATCATCACCTTGGACAAACCATATTCGTTGCAGGCTTGACGATTAGCTTAGACGCAATGGAAGCTTTGAAAAATGGTTCTTATTTGCTTGATTGATGGCGGATTTCAAGAGGCTACAGACTGTTTAGCAGCCCCATTAACTAAATAATTTGTATGACCGTTTAATTGCCTTAATAATTTATATCTTAACGGTGAGGCTTTCTTGCATTTCTATATTTGCTGATGTGTCGCATAGAGGGGGCCTTGAGTTGCTGACGTGTCCTCACAGAAGAGCGTCCATCCATCTTTATATATATGGATTATTATTATTATTGACACGCTGAAATACTAGCAAGTGTATTAGGTCGTGCAAGTAGTAAAACGGACGAAGTCCAAGTATCGATCCACGAAGATAGCTTGATTAATTCTAAGATATTAAACCTAATTCTAATTTAGACTAAGAAAAATTTTTTATGGTTTTAATGATTTAATTAAAGGAGATAAAAGCGCAAATAATAAAATAGACGCAAATAAATAGATGAGATAAATATCAATTAACGACGAGTGACCAAGGCACATGTTCAGCACAAATAATTCCTACGTCTTCATAAAATCTATCCTATCTAACTATCATGAATCTTAGTCAAGGTAAAATTTCCTAAGACAATCGCTACTCGTTTGTCCCGCAATAGCGATCCTATGCGATAGAGAACCAACCCGTATATGTCTATAGGATTGTAGTTTCTATGCACGCATTAAATTTCTATGAAATTCCCCGAGCTTAAACGCTTTCGGCGCTTAAGGATTCGGAAACCACACATACGAAACCGAATTCCATCTCTGGTCGGTTTTACATAGTGATGTTCGATGTTTATCGTTCTAACCGGTCTAATCGCTTTGTCCGTCTCATAAATCAATCAAATAAACATGCATATGTTGATCAGGCATACACAAGTATTAAGCGCAAACATGGAACATATGACTCGATTCACATAATCAAATAGGAAAAGAAAAATGTCAATACGTAGTCATTATTCGGTCTATCATGGCGCCACAAAATAATCTAAACTAACATATTAATAAAATAAACATAAAATATTCAAAGACATAGAGAAATAATATAAAATTCGCTTATCACGGAAGGAACGCCTCGCGAGTGTCGATCGTCTCTTTTCGTCGCAGCTCTATTTATTTTCCGCAGTTATGCTTCGTTCTCAGCCGTCGTTCTCTTTTTTTTTTCTTCGCTGTATCCAATTCTCAGCCGTCGATCTTCCCCACTTTCTCTCTTATTCGCTGCCTTATTATATAGAAACAAGCACCGACCTGGAAAGTAACCAAGTCCAATAATTTCTAGGGATTCGAATCTTTTCTTGGCATATGTATCTTGGTTTGAATATTTTATTCCCTTCCATGTCGCACGTAGCCTATTTTGGTGAACAAAAGGTAGTCTTGACTTATTCTTCCTTGGTGCGCATATCTAGGGGTAGAAAAGATACACACGTCACTTCTTTGGAATTGCATGTCTTTTATAGGCTTTATTCTTTGATGGGTTGGAATTGAAGTAAAGCCCATGAGCATTCTTGTGATATTTATAGCCCAATTCCCATAATGTGCTTAGGATGGCCCGACGTTGGTTCTTTTTCCTCGATATCTGTCAAGCAAGTATACACATAAGGTAGAATATCCAATTTTATTCGAATAAATAACGGCCGAAAATATGCTTTTTGGGTATAAAAATAGCGTAAAATCCTAACTTATCAATTATTATTATTATTATTATTATTATTATTATAATTATTATTATTCGTAACGACATGAGTTTTGCCGCTTTGTAAGGTTAAGTGCCATGTGCACTTTCTTCAAAACCTTGTAGTCAAGTGGTGTTTAAAATATGAGGAGGCATTACTAAATACATTGGATGACTTCTTACATTTATACACAAGTTGTATTAATTCATTTTAAGTTCGTAATTCATGCCATTGCTCCACCTAAGACCCACGCATCGGTGCCCATCTAATTAGACTTCTTACCTTTATATTATACACAAGTTGTATTAATTATATCATCTAAACAAGTGTATTAGATCCATAAATAAAGCCAATTAGGCAAATTAACAACTCATTACTTCATATTGTCAAGTGGTGTTTAGAATATGGGGAGGCTTTTCTAACTTAATACCTTGGATGGTTTGTAACTATTAACTCTCAAGCAATAAAATATTCTTTTCTCTTTAATATTACGTAGACGAATGATTTTTTTTTTTTTTATGAATTATCTCCTCTCAATCAACTAATCAACTATTAGACTTGCCGGTGATGGCACTAATTTTCGAGCTAAGTGAGGATATGTTACTTTCCACCCAACTATGAAAGACAAATCTACAAAATCAGAGGCGCCAATTTAATTTTGAAATGTCACGGTGCCCATATATATACAAATAACCCAAATCAAATAGAACATAAAACCTTCATTTACATTCTTAATTCATTCCATGGTTCCACCTAACACCCATGCATATCGGTGCCCATCTAATTAGACTTCTTCTTACCTTCATACACAAGTTGTGCAATTAATTATATCATCTAATCACATGTATTAGATCCATAAAAAAGCCAATTTGGCTAATTAAAATATCCATTAGTTCAGACTATGGCCGACCGAGACTCGATCCTCCCCTCCTATAAATAAGATCACATTAATCAACACACAAACCAAATTCAACCATCTCATCACATAAAAGAAACCCCCCATAACATATAATACACAACAATGCAGGTAACAAATCATACACGATGGCTCCTCACATGTTTATACATTACATATATTTTTTTTTAAGTAATATTAGGGTTCATGTAATAACAAAGCTTATGTGAAATTTCGTTATTGGTCCTTAACATCGACCCACTTAAGAGGAGATTTAGCCCGCATAAATTGATGAGATTCCGTTCCAAAAATAATTGGTGATAACTGGAGTAGCTCATCAAGTTATGAGCTGCTCTCAATCTCTTCTTTTTATCCGACGTGGGACACACTTAACTTATTAGGGTTTTCAATTTAATATCTGATTATTACGTATACATATCAATGCAGAGATACACTTTGAAGCCAAGAGAGATCAAGATAGCGTGGTCCGACCACCCCGAGTACTGGTCATGGAAGCAAGACCCAAACCTAGGGTTTGTTGCTCCTAACCCTAATTTCAAAATAATAAATTAAATTCATATCAGAATTTATTCCTCTATATATATAGATATGAGGTTGCCGAGCTTGGAGCCGTTTGGTGGCTCGACATTCAGGCAAAGATAGACACAGCCCAGCTCTCATAAAGGACAAACTACGACGTGTTCTTCCTCTTCAAGCTTCTGGCAAATGAGAGCAATGTCGAAAATTCCCTTGCCACCGTGAGGCTGAGCAAGGAGATGCCAAAAGGGACGGACGAAGAAGGGTTCACGGTGTATCTGAACCCGAAACTACGCGGGCCGGGTCACCCGACAGGTCGGTTCCCGAAGGAGCGTGGAGATGGGTGGCTCAAGCTTAAGCTCGGAGATTACTACAACGATCATGGGTTCGATGGAGAGCTGTGCATGCGATTGCTTGATAAGAACACTAATTATATGAAGAGTGGGTTAGTGGTTCGAGGGGTTGAGCTTAGGCCCAAGGAGGATCAGTGAAATGAGTTGAAGATGTGAAATGATTTGCTATGTTTGCAGTGTGTGCTTTTTATGTTTTTGTGATGTGAATTGATTTGATGTGTCTTTGTTTTTAATGGCTTTTGCGCGTTTGTTCTTGGGAGTTGGGAGGGGTGGTGTGTGTGTGTGTGTGTGTGTATGTGTTTGGGGTTTTGTGTTGTAATAATGATGGATTGAGAATTGAGATGTTGTAACTTGTATGTAATAAGGGGTCGAAGAAGCTGTGCTGTGATTGAAGATTGAATGAACTACGATTGCGTTTGACGTGCATGGATGAACTTAATTTCGGGTTAAAAAATGAAATATGTGATCCATGCGTTGCATTGCATTACACGATTATTAAAACTTATTTATTTCAACGAATGAATTAGGGCACAAGTTGACGTGGATTAGTTTTAAGGATCAATGGTTAGTTGTTTAGAATAGACAAAATATTTATAAGTACTATTATTTTAGCACACCCAATGTGTGCAATAAAAAGGGAGGATTTCTGTTCAGGCCCCTCTAAAGTTTTCATTTACCTGTCAGGCCCTGTCAGAAAATGATTAAGTTTAAGAGACCCACTTTTTGTAAAAATCTGAGTAAAGGACCTAAAAATAGAATTTGACGAAAATACCATTTGCTCTTTTTTTCCAGCGAAAGTTACGACGTGCTTTTTGGTCTTATATGAAGCTTCACTTTTACTTCATTATGTTATACAATTACAGTATAGTGTTAATATACAAAACAGATACGTTATTTTTCAACAACATTGTGTTACTTTGCTACTGCAAAACGTTATCAACAGAATTTTTTTCGAACTAATTTTTCTTACACTGAATCGAGCACAAAAAAATCCGATTGACCAATCCAACTGATTCAACATGCCATGTTGGATTCATTATGATATTGACGATGCACGATGTAGATTTGATTGCCTAATTAGGGTGCAAATTCGAAAAAATAATGATAAATCGAATCTAGATGTCGACATAAATTGCAAGTAATCGGTATAAATTCGAGGTACCCATGAGAAATCGAGGTCTATTTTACCTTATTGAGTCAATAACGCCGAGATTTACGTAGTTTTCATCCGTTTTTAGTGTCGTTGTGACTTTTGTTATATTTCCCCCGATCCATTGGTTGACTACGGAATGTGTTATTTACGACACACATAGCGTTATTACCTTTCAGCGACATGTTACTTCTAAGTCAAAATTTATTATTAACCATAAGACATTTGTTATTTTCTGCTATGTTATAAGTATTTATTTTTTCATGATTTAGGGAAAATATACAATCCGTTCTTGCAACAAATCGGTATAAATACGAGGTACCCATGAGAAATTGAGGTCTATTTTACCTTATTGAGTCAATAACGACGTGATTTATGCAGTTTTCATCCGTTTTTTAGTGTCGTTTGTGATTTTTGTTCTTTTTATCTCGATTCATTATTTGTATACAGAATCTGTTATTTACGACAAACAATGCGTTATTACTTTTCAGTGCTGTGTTATGTCTGAGTCAACATTTGTTATTATCCTGAAGACATTTATTATTTTCTGGATAATTTGTTATCTTCTATGCGCTAGGGTTTTTGGGTAGTTTTTGGGGTTTAGGACTTACGAGTTCGAGGTTAAGATTAAGGGTTTACGACATGAAATTTTGGGAGAACGATCCACGAGTTGTGCATTATAAGATACAACCTTAAAAAAAATTGGGGTTCGGGGTTTAGGGTTTAGGGTTTAGGGTTTCGGGCCTCGGATTTAGGGTTTTGAGCTTAGTATTTTGTATTGTGATCTATAAATGTTATTAGTACTTAATGTTGACGTTTGAACATGTTTGTGGTGCAATTTATAATGTTATGTTCCATTGAAAGAGGTGATAGTCTATGTTTTGCAATGGAGGACTACATGTTTATATATCTATTGAGATCAACATTCTTTTATTGACATCAAATTTCGCCTAATGTGTATTTTAAAGAAATGTGGTGATTAAACTTCATCATATTATATATTTACATGAACATCCATATTAAACATCCAAAATAAAAGTGTATTATTGTACGAATCAATCGAATTATTGACGTGGTACTAACTAACATTTACGAGGTATCAGTGATCAATGTGTTATTAATTGAGTTCGAGTTGTTTTTTTAACCTAACGTGTGTTATTATTTTCAATTAACGTAGTACAATGTTGAGAAAGTCCTGTAAATATGCTCTGACAATACTGTTAAATTCTCTGACGGTAGAACCTTCTAAAATATTCTCAATGAAGTGTTTTTTTTACATGTATATGTGTTATATTTGTTGTGTAAACTGTTACTCACTTAAAAAACGTTTTAGTCTTAGAGAAAGCTAAAATTTTCTCAATTTCATGGTTACCGAGTTACTTTTTCTTTTAATATTAAGACTCGTTTGATTCGATTTTATCTTTATTCAGTCGCTTTTACCTGTTCGGCCGTTAAAGTTGATATTGAATTGATTTCTGGACGAAATTTTTGATTTGGGGGTGGAAGCACGAATTCATTCGATACATAAAAAATTCGTCTTTATTAGAAAGACCCATCTGAAATTGAGGACGGGAAAACTTTATTTAGTCACAAACAATGAGATTTATGCAGTTTTCCATCTGTTTTTAGTGTCGTTTGGGATTTCTGTTTTATTCCTTTCGATCCATTACTTGTATACAGACTGTGTTATTTACGACAAACAATGCGTTATTACTTTTCAGCGACGTGTTACTTCTAAGTCAAAATTTGTTATTAACCATAAGACATTTGTTATTTTTTGCTATGTTATAAGTATTTCTTTATTACACGATTTAGGGAAAATATAATATACGTTTCTTGCAACTAATCGGTATAAATTCGAGGTACCCATGAGAAATTGGGGTCTATTTTTACCTTATTGAGTCAATGACGACGTGATTATGCACTTTTCATCTTGTTTTTTAGTGTCGTTTGTGATTTTCGTTTTATTCCTTTCGATCCATTACTTGTATACAGACTGTGTTATTTACGACAAACAATTTGTTATTACCGTTCAGCGACGTGTTACTTCTAAGTCAAAATTTGTTATTAACCATAAGACATTTGTTATTTTTTGCTATGTTATAAGTATTTATTTTTTACACGATTTAGGGAAAATATAATATCCTTTTCTTGCAACTAATCGGTACAAATTCGAGGTACCCATGATAAATTGAGGTCTATTTTATCTTATTGAGTCAATAACGACGTGATTTATGCAATTTTCATCTGTTTTTTAGTGTTGTGATTTTCATTCTTTTTCTCTCGATCCATTGGTTGTATACAGAATGTGTTATTTACGACAGACAATGCGTTATTACGTTTCAGCGACGTGTTACTTCTAAGTCAATATCAGTTATTAACCATAAGATATTTGTTATTTTTTTATGTTATAAGTATTTTTTTACACTATTTAGGGAAAATATAATATCCGTTTCTTGCAACTAATCGGTATAAATTCGAGGTACCCATGATAAATTGAGGTATATTTTACCTTATTGAGTCAATAACGACATGATTTATGCAGTTTTCATCTGTTTTTAGTGTCGTTTTGTGATTTCGTTCTTTTTCTCCCGATCTATGGGTTGTAAACAGACTGTGTTATTAACAATATATGGATCGTTATTCTAATGTAAGATGTGGTATTTATGTGTGACGATTTGTTATTTACTAGAAGAGATGTGTCATACGTCGCCAAGTGATTTGGAAAAACAAAAAAACTAAGTTAAGCTCCGGCAGCTTGTCGCCTTGCCTGTGGCCTCCTTCGAGCCCTACTACAACGACAGGTCAGGGTCGGACCTCGTCTGCTCACGAATATCGAGATTATAGGTGGAAATTGAGCTTGAAGTTTAGCTCGCTCGTTGGAGAAGATGATGGCAAAAGTTTGTAAAATTACGCATCTGTTAGGGGTAAATATGTCATATCGCGTAGTTTGGGTATTTTTCTCTAAGAATTTTGAAAAGCAGGTCCTTCATACTAAATGGAACTTGATTGGGGCCTGAACACTAGTTGAAAATATTACTAGGGTCTGACGCGTAACTAACCCATAAAAAAATTAGTTATTTGTGGATATTTTTTAATAAGCGGTTTACTAAAAATATAATGGCTGAGTGTAATCCTTTGTTTAATAAGTTTGTTAATGTAGAAAAAATTCGATTGGTCAATGTTGACAGATCAATTGAGAGTTTTTATCCACCTAAAAATCTTTATAAAAGAGTATAGATGTGTATAAATATATTTATAAAAAATACATGTATTTCAGCACCTAGAGTTAGACCTAACTTTATATAATATATAACTAAAATTCTACCCTTCAAGTTTTTAAATGATAATTTTACACCTTCAAAAAAAATTTCGGTCTTTTCTGTTTTTTTTTTCTTTTTCAAATTTACACCTTCAGTTAAAATTTCATTTCTTAAACATTTTAAGTTTTAATAATAACTCTCTTGGAAGAATATTATATACTCCCGGAAATGTTTTTAACCTTGTTGATTCAAAACGGTAAGTTCCAACGCTCGAAAAACCGACATACATGGGCCAACAAGATTTAATGGGCCGAATAAATCCTACTCGGCCCATTAAACACGTCCATCTGGCCTTCTCCTCACAAATACTTATTACAAAGACACATTCATCATTTATAAAGAGCATGTAAATTGGTATGATCAATCGAGTTTTTTCTATATTAATTACTATTAAGAAATAAACAATTATTAAACCACCTAATCTTAAACTCGTTATAATTATCTCTGTCTATTTTTTTAATCTATCACTTATTAAAAATTCCACCTTTCTATTTATTGCCTGAAAGTATCAAAGAATGAAGATAAAGATGAAGGAAGTGGAGCTAATCAAATGGTTCTGTTCCATTGAAGAAAATGGCGGCTATTCGAATTAGAATAAGTTAAGACTTATTCTAATTGGAATAAGGAATTAGTATAAGAAAAGCGTGTGTCGTTTATGGAATAAGAGAAAATAATTTTGGCTAAAGGCGTAACCTACACTACAAAAAAAACTGGAACTACCGACTACACATTGTAGTCGCTAGGGGCCATTTCTTAGTCGCTAGGTGGCCTACCGACTAATTTACCGACTAGTCGGTAAAACGGCTATCGGTAAAAAAATTGTAGTCGGAAAGTAGTCGGTAAGGCCGACTACACGCCGACTGAGAATACCGACTTCCTTTGCAAGCCCGGCGTGGCGGCTGCGACGGGTGGGCGGCACGGCGAGGGGCGTGGTGGCTGCAACTGCGAGGGGTCGGCGCGGCTGAGAGGGGTGGAGAGGCACGGCGACGGTGTAGGCGCAGCGATGGTCGGGACGGCACGACGACGGTCGGGGACGCACGGCAAGAGGCGGGGCGGCGGCGAGGGCGCATGGCGGCACAACTAGGGGGAAGAATTTTGGGGTTGTGATTTTTTTGGTTCATATCTGATCTGATCTTAGTCGAATTTGTAGTTGAATTAGGGCTTACAAATACCGACTACAAATTTGTAGTCGGTAGTTTAAAACATTGTAGTCGGAAGTTAAAATTTTGCAGTCGATAAAACCCCGCCCATACTAGCGACTACATTTGTAGTCGGATTTTGTGTTCGGTAAATTACCGACCAAAAATCTTGAGTTGGCGACTAAGTTGTAGTCAGCATGCCGACTAATAAAACTTTAGTCGGTAAAAATTTCTTGTAGTTGCTAATTACCGACTACAAATTTGTAGTCAGAAAATATAGTCGGTAACTCCGCTTTTTTTGTAGTGCTACTTATTAAGACGTCGGTGACAAGGACGATTTGTGCACTGAAGAGAAGGCCACGCGGGTTGATCGTTGTAACTAATTTTGGCGTCCTTTTTTTAGTTTCAATACAAAGTTAAATAGGTGTCGAGGGTGATTTCGATCTGTAACTTTCTCTTCTCTGTAATTCTCATCAATCAGTAAAGAAGATACATTCCCGTGGATGTAGGATTCCTTGATGAATCTGAACCACGTTACTTCTTGGTGTTCAATCAAACTTCGAATTACAATTCATTTATGGTATCAGAGCGCAGCTTTGACACTGTAATTGTGCAAGATTCGAATCGTATCTTGATCGTTTGTTCAGTTCACGGAGAACGTAGGCAGCACTGCAAATGACAATTGCACCAGCCATAGCGAGCACGAGCTCGACAGTCTTGATCAACAACCCTTACTTCCTTAACAACAACGACAATTCTGGGCAAATTCTCGTACACGAGCCCTTAAATGGAGACAATTATGCAACTTGGAGCCGCGCGATGTTAATAGGACTGACAGGAAGGAACAAAATGGACTTTGTAAATGGTGATCTAGCTGCCCCTGTGCCTGATAGTCAAAACTCAATCACTTCACAGAATCAGCTAGGGAAGTATGGCTGGATCTTGAGGAGAGATTTGGGCAAACTAATAAGCCCCGGATTTTACTGCTCAAAAGGGATTTAGTTAATCTGTCTCAAGGGTCCCATGGCATTGATGTATATTTCACTAAACTGAAGACTTAACGGGATGAGTTAGCCAACTACAGACCAGCCTGCAAGTGTACTTGTGGAGGCATTAAAGAAATGAAGGCACATTTGGATGAAGAGTATGTGTTAGCTTTCTTAATGGGTTTGAATGACTCATTCCCGCAGATAAGAGGGCAGGTTCTACTGATGGATCCTCTGCCTTCTATTAACAAAGTTCTCTCCTTGATGATCCAAGAAGAAAAACAGAGATCAATGGCTACAGCCATGATGCAGAGGAATGACGATCAGATCAATGGCATGGCCATTATGGCAGCCAGAACTGATCAACAAACAGCCAAGAAAGGCAACTATGTGCAGAAGAAGGACTTTGAGAAGCCCTTGTGTACACACTGCCACAAGAAAGGGCATACCATAGAGACATGCTATTAGGTGCACGGGTTTCCTCCAGGTTTCAGACAAAGTCAGAGATTTAAAGGTGCTAGACTCAATCAGTACATGATGAAGCAGCCAGGCAAGATGTCCCAGAATCTTGACAGTAACTCCAGCAAAGAAGGCTTCATGCAGCTCCAGGTAACACCCTCTCAGCTGCAGAGTCTAAGGACACTCCTCAACCAATATGTGGCTAAGCAATCCTCAGACAATGGGGAAAATCCTCAGCATGTAATAGGGGAGAAGGTATGTGCCTCTCCTTTATTTTGCCAAGGCAGACAGAACACAGGTATTGGTTACTTGACTCGGGAGCCACTAGACATGTGTGTGGAGATAAGAACGTTTTGTCAGGAATTCATGTGATCACTGAATCAAACATAATCCTACCAGATAATTCAATCATAAAAGTAAATAAGGCAGGGTCTTGTGTCATAAATATGCATATTACTTTGACAGAAGTGTTATATGTGCCTGAGTTTCATTTTAATTTGATATTTGTGAGCTGTTTGGTTAATCAACTAAACTGCAACTTTGGCAAGGGTAGGAACTTGAGAGGACTATATGTACTTGAAGCAGATTCTGGGAACCAGTATAGTAAACTAGACGGTTCTGTGTTTCTCAATAAAGTGTCTTTAGATCTGTGGCATGCTAGGCAGGGCATCCATCAGACAGAGTTTTAGACCTACTCCGAGGTTCTTTAGAGCATGATAATAGTTCATAAGACTCATACTGTAAAATCTGTCCAATAGCTAAACAAAAGAGACTTATGTTTCCAGAACTGATAATGCTTGGGAATTTAACTTGATAGAACTCCTTAGAAGGAAAGGAATAATATATCACTTATCTTGTGTTCAAGCACCACAGCAAAACTCGGTGGTGGAAAGAAAATACCAACATTTATTAAATGTGGCTAGAGCATTGTTATTTCAGTCTGGTTTGCCTGTTAGATATTGGTCTGAATGTGTGCTAACAGCCACCTTCCTTTTTAATAGAATACCTTCTGTAAAGTTAAGCAACAGAAGCCCCTGTGAACTATTATATCAAAGACCAATGGACTACAGTTTACTTCGAGTGTTTGGATCTCTATGTTTCTGTTCCACTTTAGCAGCAGGTAGAAGAAAATTTGATCCAAGGGCGAGGGCTTGTGTTTTCCTTGGTTACCCCAATGGGATGAAGGGTTCCAAGGTAATGGATCTGCAAACAATGGAGAATTTTGTGTCCAGAAATGTGAAGTTTCAGGAGAATGAGCTGCCCTTCAAGATACAGCAGGCATCACTGGTCTCAGAAGACCCTTTTCATGCACATGTGCTGCCAAGACCTTGCCTTTCAGACCCTGAGATGGACAATGAGGAGCTTGTACTACCAGGACATGGTGAGATGGTTCAGACCCTGTGATGGACAAAGCAGCCCAAATCCAAGAGAGAAGAGAGCGAGGTAGAGAAAGAAATGAGAGGGAAAAATAAAAGAAAAAAAAAAGGAAATCTTGTCCGGGCGGATAAGGGTGAGAGCGGGTGTAGTTTTACTGGGATGTTGAGAGTGGGTACAAAAACATTACCCGGATGGGTAAGGGGTCTCGGGTTTGGGTTTAAACACGAGCGTTATTTTGTACGGTGTAATATTCTCATATATAGTAAAACTATTGTCTCTCCGTGGATGTAGGCGGTATTGGCCGAACCACGTAAAAATCTCGGTGTTCTTTCGGTGTCATTTCGACTTTAATTAATATCCCGATAAAATGTCGCAGGGTCCAAATACAACTACCGCTGGCCCATAATAAAATATTACCGCTCAACCCCAACAAAAACTTAGAACAATTAAGGGTTCTGACCTATAGATAACAATATCATCATATGCAGGAGAATTGAAAGTGAATATTTTTTCTCCTCTATGCTATAGTTGCTTATATTTTCATTGCAAAGTTATATATTACTACTCTGTTCAAGAACAATATTTCTTGATTTTTTTCTTTTGTATATGGTACTTACCAGTTACCATCACCATCAATCAAGCAATTTAACTTCACTTCTGATTTTGTATGTTACCATTCAGAGTTTAATTATATGGCGAGAGTAATACTCAGAAACCAAACATATAGATATAAATAGATATATAGCCAAATAAAATGCCTCCAAATAACACAAATTGCACATAACAATGTCTGAAAAATCGAAAGAAAAATATCACAACCAATGCTTACTCACTTTCGTGAGCATTCATTAACTATCTCAGAGATGAGCTTAATCAAAGAACAAAGCCCGCCCAAGAAATTATGGTCGATTACGCCCTTTCCCTCGACGACGTGGGCGAAATCGATGACCTTAATCTCGGGATTAGGGCTCTTACCATCCAAAGCAAGCTCCTTTTCGAACATCAAGAGGATCGAACTCGAATAAAAATGGTACGTCGTCTGATCCTCGAACCAAGCCTTCAATTCCAACAGCTGCGATAAAACGCCCTTCGATCCTCCGTAAACGTCAGGAGCGAAAGCGCAGTCGATCTTCTCAGTCGAGCTTGACACGAATTTTTTCAAAAGGGATTTGATTTCTTCGACCGAAAGCGACTGAATTGCCCTTTTGCTCTCGGGCTTCCAAAAGCCCGTTTCTCGACTCTCGAATATCTGAAGGCCCGAGAGCCTAAACCCTAGCTCGAGGCTCGAGCTCGCCCTGTCTTTCTTCAAGCACTTTTGTACGTACTCCTCGGGCGATTTCGGTGGCCAAGTTATCGAACCGATCTTGATGTCGATGACCGACGGGTCGACCCGGCCCGAATTGAGGTCTTGGAGGGCTATGTGGGTCTTTAGGCCCGTCCCGTCTGAGGCTTTTATGAGCTGAGTACCGTAGAATTTTGGGAAGAACTTTGATATGCTTTCGGGGATTTTGGGGTTGGAAGAAAACGATTCGTAGAATGAGATTTCGCGGGAACCTCTTTCGTCGGCCTGAACAGGCTTGTAGAAACGGCCCGAACCGTCGACGAGCGGCCCGAGTTTCCCGGCGGTGGCTTTGTGACCTGCGACTTGATGGTCGGGTACTTTGAGCATGATTACTGCGATTTTGTCGATTTCTTTATTTCTGAAAATTGATTTCTTGATTGGAACTCAATAAGGAATCGATCCTGCAATAGATTAAAAGGGGAATAGCATACAACCGTTGAGAAACTTCAACATCAAATTCAAAGCATAAAGAGTGTGAAAACTTTAACATGGATGCTTCGAACCTTTACTGTAAGAAAGGAGGGGAATATGCAAAGGTAAATTAGGTTAAACAGCTTAATACATCTTCACAGAAAAAAAAAAGGCAAGCAAGCGCCCAAGATTCATTTCAGCTCGTTACACCTCGAGACTATAAAATTGATATGAAATTAAGCGAAATTTGATTCCTATAGAGCTAAAGAACTCACCTTTTTCCTATGGGTCTGCGAGCAATGGCTTTATTGATTCTTGCCCATTTCCAATTGGATAATAAATAAGGGTTTAAGAGTGGCGGACGAGGGAAAGCTTCAGAATTTGATGATTTTTATTCAATTGATGCTTCCCAAAACCCCTGAAAAAGAAGGATTGAAAACGATGAGTAAGAATGATTTTGGTAGGGTGCAAGAAAGTCGTAGCGTTTGAAACAATGTTCAATGATTTTATGGGACTTTCAATCAAAATTATTTGGGGGCTTTTTATTAAAATAAAGTTGATTAAATGGAAATCAATAAAATAGAGCTATTGGGATTGAAATTAATAAAATAGGGCAAAACGTAACTATTAACCGCGTCGACACCTTCAATAAGCGCAACTATTATCGGCGACGCCGAAGTGCATCCAGAAAAAAGGGCCTTTTTTTTGCAGAAAATCGTGTTGGGCCCATTTCTGGCCCAATAACAGAGGCTTTTTTATAAGTAAACTGTTAGTTACTACAATAAAACTCCTTTAAATTAAGGGAATTTTACATAAAAATACCCATTAATATAAAAAAATTAGCAAATCAGTCTCTTGTCAGTATTTTTTTATATGCAGGTACCTGTCAGAACAATTTTTTACACATTGGTACCCGCCCGCCGCAAAGTACATCATATCACACATTTAGGTACCATAGAGAAACGTATTGTAGTACGTAATACAGTTACAAAATGATACCACCATATAACTTGCCGCAAGGTACGGTATGGAACATATATATATATACCATATATGGGTACCATATAGATGCGTAAATGGGTACGCAATACACATATAAAAAGGTACGTTAAGACAGGGAAAATAATACGCACAGTCGAACGGGTACTTATCTAAAAAAATTTCTGACATGGGTACTGACTTGCAAATTTTTTATACAATTGGATATTTATCTATTCACCTTTAATTAATAACATTGAACCATTGAAAGAGATATTAATCGATAATTAATATTTTTTACTAATTGAAAAAGATTTTTTTTTTTTTTGAATTAAGTTATTCCTTAGTCCATGCCAATGGGGAACAATTAGAACAAGAGTGAGTAAATAAGCATATTACATACCGTTATATCACGTACAATAATTTATTAATAATAATAATAATAATAATAATAATGTTAATCATTTTATTTGATATAATGATAATTTAGATATGTGATGCGGTGTCTCCAGCAAAGCTCATGAATATTTATAATTATAGTATTTTAGCAAATGATCATAAATGTATAATCGTAATATTAATGAATTATTAATTTAAAGTTCTAATGGGACATAATATTTGTAAAGGGATTTTTCAAAATACTATTATATTATTATCTTATCGAATTTGATGATTTTTTGCAAAGGTTCAAGTCGGGACCAGAAGATTTTATTACTTTAGAGAGTTTATTAGTTTACATATGTTTTTAGTGGAGTATGTTTTGCGCTGTCAAATGCGCGTGTGGTATATTATATAGATATCTCATGAATAATAACTAAAAATAGAGGGATAAAGTGGTAATACCCAACTACGATAGTCAAATCTACAAGCAAGCAGAATCAGAGCCCTAAATTTAATTTGAAATGTCAAGGTGCCCATATCATACACACACATACACATAAATCCAAAATCATATAGAACATATAAAACCTTCAGTTACGTTCTTAATTCATTTCCATGGTTCCACATAACACCCACGGATCGGTGCCCATAAGTTATTCCTTAGTCCATGCCACGACGAACAATTAGAACAAGAGTAAGTAAATATGCATATTACATATAGTTATATCACGTACAATTATTTATTAATAATAATGTTAATCATTTTATTTGTTATAATGATATTTTAGATATGTGACGCGGTGTCTCCAGCAAAGCTCATGAATATTTATAATTATAGTATTTTAACCAATGATCATAATCGTAATATTAATGAATTATTAATTTAAAGTTCTAATGGGACATAATATTTGTAAAGGATTTTCCAAAATACTATTATATTATTATCTTATCGAATTTGATGATTTTTTGCAAAGGTCCAAGTCGGGACCAGAAGATTACTTTAGAGAGTTTTTTATATATGTTTTACTGGAGTATGTTTTGCCCTCTCGAATGCGCGTGTGATATATTATATAGATATCTCATGAATATTAACTAAAAATAGAGGGATAAAGTGGTAACTAGTATAAGGTAGTGGGTTACACCCATATCTTATATAATTATAGAAATGTAGGTGTCCTAAAATGCTGACATGTGTCCCTTAATTTAAAACATAAATTAACAATAAAATTAAAAAATCCCACTAACACATGTTAATTACACAATAACTACCCACTACACTATCGTAAATTTAATATTTTTGTTCACATATAATAATTACGAATGCACGGTAGTACCTATTTTACCCTAGTATATATATACTAGTATTTTACCCGTCCAATGCACGGTAGTACCTATTTGTAATTATTATATGTGAATAAAATTATTAAATTTATGTTTGATAGTGAGTACTTATTACGTAATGACATATGTTAATGGGGGCTTTTTAAATAAAATAATGCAATTTTAATCCAAATTTAATAAAATAGGATTATTTCGTCTGAAATTAATAAAATAGGGCAAAACGCGACCATCAAACGCGACGTCGCAGCTAATAGCCACGACGATGACGTGGCACGTATAACGAACTTTTTTTTAATTCTATTACATGCGTCCCCCATTGGGGGCGACGTTCACTTTTGTTTTTTTTTACTTTCATTTGATATTTATTATATATAAAATCCATTAATCACAAAATCTTCATTATTTCATTTGATTTACATAATAAAAATCAATAAACGCATCTAATTTATTTCTTGTTTCGCGACGATTAAAATGATATGCATATCTTATATTTTTCGATAATCAATTTTTTTTAATTTTAATAAAAAATACTTATATTGTTGTATTAAAATAAAAAAATATTTTTGATTATCGAAAAATATAAGATATGCATATCATTTTAATCGTTGCGAAACAAACAATAAATTAGATGTGTTTATTGATTTTTATTATGTAAATCACATGAAATAACGACGATTTTATGATTTAATGGATTTTATAAATAATAAATATCAAATAAAAGAATTAAAAACAAAAATCAAAAGTGAACATCGCCCCCAATGGGGCGACGCATGTAAAAGAATTAAAAAAAGGTTCCTTATACGTACAATGACCGCGTTTTGCCATATTTTATTAATTCAGATGAAATAATCCCATTTTATTAAATTTGGATTGAAATTGCATTATTTTATTTAAAAAGCCTGTTAATGGGATTCTTTTAATTTTATTATTAACGTATTTTTTTAATTAAGTGACACGTGTCAGCATATCAGGACACCTACATTTCTATAATACAATTATATATATATATATATATATCCATATAAATCAAAAATAAAATAGAACATAAACCTTCAATTTACATTCCCATTACTCCACCTAACATCCATGCATCGGTGCCCATCTAACTATACTTCGTAACTTCGTACACATGTTGGATTAATTATATGAATATCATCTAATCACATGTATTAGATCCATAAAAAGGGCCAATTAGCTTAAAAACTTGATTACTTCATATTGTCAAGTGGTGTTTAGAATATTGGAGGCTTTACTAACTTAATACCTTGGATGGTTTCTAATATTCACTCTCAAGCAATAACATAATGTCTCTATACATATTAGTAGACGAATGATTTTTTTTCTATTCTACAATATCCTTTTTCAATCAACTATTAATAAGACTTCGACTGAATGGTTTCGAAACTAAGTGATGATGTGCTACTTTACACCCAATTACGATAGTCAAATCTACAAGCAAGCAGATCAGAGCCCTAAATTTAATTTGAAATGTCAAGGTGCCCATATCATACACACACATACACATAAATCCAAAATCAAATAGAACATATAAAACCTTCAGTTACGTTCTCTGTCACACTCTTTTGTTCCATTTTTTGTCCCACAACGCAAATTCTTGACAAGTGTCCAATCCAGGGTTCAGAGTCCTCCCTTTGTTTTATTTTAATTTATAATTTTCTAATACATGTTCCACCAAATTTTAAATCTTCATTGTTCAATTAAATTTATATGATATAATCAATAAACATATCTAAATTATTATTTATTTCGTTGATCATATTGATATCCATCACTCCACCTAACACCCACGCATCGGTGCCCATCTAACTATACGTCGTAACTTCGTACACAAGTTGTATTAATATGAATATCATCTAATCACAAGTTGTATTGATTAAATCATCTAATCACATTTATGAGATCCATACAAAAATTATTTTTAATAAATCAAGTAATAATATAGCATATTCAAAATGAGGAATTTTATGGTGCTCCACCTTATGTGAGCACCTTATGTGGGCACCTACTGATGTGGCACCGATCCTTGCTATGTCAACAACCCACACCGACATTCGAGGTTATGTCGTCTCAGTTGACACCTTTTAGATGCCGTTAGTCGACATTTCGGATGCTGATGTGGCATATTAACATCTTACATAACATGTGTTACTAGTCAATGAAATATATCACGTCAATATGCCACATCAGCATCCAAAATGCCAATTAATGGCACCTAAAAGGTGTCAATTAAAACGACATAACCTCGAAAGGCGATGTTGGTTGTTGACATCAAATCGGTGCTACATCAGTAGGTGCCCACATAATTGAGCACCGTAATTCAAAATAATATATTTGGACATATATTGGATGTGCTAAAAATACTAATGACAATGAGTTTCAAGTGGCACTTAGGTGACCGCTTATTATATCAGTTAATATAAACTAAAATTATATAATTAATTCTCGTGTTAAACATATTAGAGAAAAAAAGATTATTGACTAGTTGACTTTTGAGCATTCCTATGGCAAACCAGTTATCTTTCTATTTTACTAAGGGAGAGCGGCTAATAGTAACTGCTCCCAAATTGATTGGTGTGGCAGCAATAAATTACAATTTTACCCCTAATTTTAAATTTATCATCAATATACCATAAAATCATTTTTTTTATTAAAAATAATATAAAATTAAATCCATTCACTTATTAAAATTTAAAATATAAATTAATATTATAAATTTATATAGTCAAACACACACATCGGTTGTGCCAAAATACTAGTTATTATTATTGGTATTAGAGAAATAAAAACAACATCATAAAGACGACCTCCAAAGGTATAGGGACATTCCACAACGTACTCACCCAGAAAAACAAAACACACAACAATCTCCAAAAACAAAGCAGTTTGGGTGCACTTTATTGATGGAGTGTGATCTATGACAGCGTAAATGACATCATATATGTCAGCAACATTGACTAAAAGAATTGGGACTGGGAACGATCCCTCTACTTGCAAAGAAATCAAACCCATCGTAAAGTTGAATTGCTTTTCTGAAATACTCTTTTGAGTAAAGACGATGCTCGAACAAGAATCGTGTTTGTCCACTGTTGGTGCCAGAATTCCATGTTGACAGGATTCGGCCTGATTAAGATCAGGCCACGCAAGTTTAAGGTCACCCGCTATTGAGCCCATCTCAATAAGAAAGAAACAAAATGAACCACAACAAATTGATTTTAAAGCATTTGCGGCTTAGTATATCATCTTAAACAAACCTCTGGGCCGTAAAGAATATAAGGCAGTCAATCAAGATAGTCGACCTCCTCCCCGACCACATTCCACGAATGGTAAAATTGTAGGGCATTCTTGTGCATCGATGACTGTGGCAGTAGCTCCTCGGCCATTGTAGAACAAGCCCGAAAAACTCGATGGATTAGCTAGAGGTCGAATGTTTGGGAGGAGGGGAGCCCTGTGTTTTAAATTCATGTGAAACTAAAATATATCCAAAGAAGCCATGGAGGCAAGATGATGCTTACTTGGCGCATGATATTCACCTGTGTATATTCGATCTGTAGTATCGGATCGTAATATGTATCCATGCACTGCAGAATGATTAACAAGTCAAGCTATCAATGATTAATAATTGAATCCGGCCAATCAACGATTTTACTAACAATTCACCATTGTACATTTACTGCTACAAAGTACACAATTAGAGTTATCATTGAAGTAATTCGCATGTAAAAGCCACAGCATAAAGCAATCCTGGACACCCCAAATAATATATATATATATATATATATATATGTTAGATAAAATCTAGTTATGCATATTAAAAAGCTTATAGTTAATTTCTTACGGCTTCCGCAAAATAATTGTGGAAGTTCCTTTCACGCGGATACTCACAAGAGGATTGGGAAAGCAATCCAATTTTGTCGGCTTTCATCAAAATGAATCCCACATCGTCCCAAGTCGTCCCATTCGACTGCTTGACCGTTCTTGAAAATCTGGGAGATGCTCACATCTTTCAGTCTCGTATAAAAACAATCCTGGATAAATCAAGTGACCCGTGTATCCCGTACGAATTTTGCAAGATTACGTAGTTTTGAACGACATTATCATCCATGAAAGAAAACTTTCCGACGATCAACACCGCGGGGTAGTCTTTGCAGTCACCACAAAGTTATGTATATCACAATCATCCGGACCATCATATGCGACCTTTACAATAGTTCCAACAATTAAATTCGTAAAGAAAATAATTCAATTAAATAAAATATATCGACATACCTTTCCAATTTTTGTGAAGCTATCATATATGCATATTGAAAAGCTTATAGTTAATTTCTTATCCCTTCCGCAAAATAAGCGTGGAAGTTCCTTTTACGCGGAAACTCACAAGAGGACTGGGAAAGCAAACCAATTCTATAGGCGTACATCAAAATGAATCCCACATCCATCCCAAGTCGTCCCATTGGACTGCTTGACCGTTCTTGAAAATCTCGGAGATGCTTAACATCTTTCAATCTCGTATACAAATTCTCAAAGCAATCATGGATAAATCCATTGTACCCGAATTGTATCCGGCGCAAATTTTGCATGATACGTAGCTTGAACGACATTATCGTTCGTCAAAGAAAACTTTCCGACGATCAACACCGCGGGTGGTCTTCACTGTCACCACAAAGTTAAGTATATCTCGTCCATTCGGACCATCGTATGTGATCTTTACAATAGTTCCAACAATTAAATTCATAAAGTAAATAATTCAATTACATAAAATATATCAACATACCTTTCCACTTTCTGTGAAGCTATCATAACTCTTAATCACTGCGATGGACGGGGATTTATCCAATATAAGAAGTATCTCATCTCATTCCAATTTCTCAAACCAATCAATCTTACTCATAATAGCATGTCAATGCATATATTATACACATATACATTATATAAAATATAATATATATATATATATATGTTACATAAATATAGTTATGCATATTGAAAAGCTTATAGTTAATTTCTTACCACTTCCACAAAATAAGCGTGGAAGATCCTTTCACGCGGATCCTCACAAGAGGACTGAGAAAGCAAACCAATTCTGTAGGCGTACATAAAAATGAGTCCACACATCCGTCCCAAGTCGTTCCATTGGACTGCTTAACCGTTCTTGAAAATTTGGGAGATGCTCAACATCTTTCAGTTCGTATACAAATTCTCAAAGCAATCCTTGAGACCAAAATCCTGGATAAACCCATTGTACCCGAATTGTATCCCGTACGAATTTTGCAAGATTACGTAGTTTTGAACGGCATTATCATTCGTCAAAGAAAACTTTCCGACGATCAACACCGCGCGATAGTCTTTACTGTCACCACAAAGTTAAGTATATCTCGACCATTCGGACCATCGTATGCGACCTTTACAATAGTTCCAACAATTATATTCGTAAAGAAAATAATTCAATTACATAAAATATATCGACATACCTTTCCACGTTTTGTGAAGCTATCATATAACTCTTAATCACTGCGATGACGGGGAATTTATCCAATATAGGAAGTATCTCATCTCGCTCCAATTTCTCAAACCAATCAATCTTATTCCTAATAGCCTGTCAATGCATATATTATACACACATATATTATATAACATATATAAATATATGTTAGATAAAATATAGTTATGCATATTGAAAAGCTTATAGTTAATTTCTCACCTCTTTCGCAAAAAGAGGATTGGGAAATCAAACCCAATTTTGTAGGCGTTCATCAAAATGAATCCCACATCCGTCCCAAGTCGTCACATTGGACTGCTTGACCGTTCTTGAAAATCTGGGAGATGTACAACATCTTTCAGCCTCGTATATAAATTCTCAAAGCAATCCTGGACACCCAAATCCTGGATAAATCCATTGTACCAAAATTGTATCGCGTACGAATTTTGCAAGATTACGTAGTTTTGAACTACATTATTGTTGGTCAAAGAAAGTTGTGTATATGTTAATCTTGGTTTCTATCTGCATTCTAGTCATTTAGTGTAACTTCTTTTTTAGGTGGCGGGCATATGGACACAACTTGGAGTTTTAGGCATTACAAGCTGTTGCAGATATTACAAATTTGGAGGATACATTTTGAAATTTTGACAACTGGGAGTTTTAGGCATTATAAGCTGATGCAGATATTACAATTCTTTTGTATAGATTCTTAATGTAAACATTGGTAGATAATTGAGGCAAATCTAGTGTTGCAAACTTTATTGATGGCATTATAAAGGAGAGGCCTAATCTTCGTACCATGTTTTAATTTTTTATTCCTTTGTTTATTAAGTCCGTCAGGACCATAAACACATCGACACAAACGAGCGACAAACCACTAAACTATTTATGATTCTCCTCTAACCATCACGTAGAATAACTATATCAGTACTAGGTGTAGCCCGTGCTACGCACAGTTATATTTTGTGACCAAATTTAAAAATAGTTATTCGATTATAGTATTATTATTTAGCTTCCATCTGAAGCAGGTTAAGCAGGACCCGAGACCCAAGCCAGCCCGACTCAGGGAAAAGCCACCCTACCATGCATCCATTAGTCTGATACTCCGTCGTGTCCTTATCGAAGACTGCACCAGTGCAAGACTGCGCATTTGAGCGGCCGCGATTTGGTAAGGCTGCATCAGGGTAAGAGTGCGAATTTGTTGCGCCTGCGACTTTGTAAGACTGCACCAGTGTAATATTGCGACTTTGCAGGACGGCAAATTGCAAGACTACTAGCCAAGTATGTGATTGTAGTCGTAAGATTGCAAACTTGCAAGACTAATTACAACAGTTTCAGATTGTTAGATCTCGCAAGAATGATTATACAGTGTAAGCTGTTCCAGAATTATAAGAAGGAACGTATGCAACTTGCAAGACTGCAACAATTTTTCAAACTACAAGTATGTATAAAAAAGAAATAACATGGAATACTAAGCCTAACAAACAAACTTTTAACTTTGATTATTAAATATATATATATATATAGTTTTTTTTTTTCCTGAGCACTCTCGTGAATCTTTTATATACTGGTGTGAATTTCCAGAATGAGCTGGTGAATCTTTTATATACTGGTGTGAATTTCCAGAATGAGCTGCTTATCCGTGAAATAAATATGACACAGGAAAGGCTAAATATGTATACACGGAGGCGATCAGAATTTATCGAATATTATCGATCATTATGACAAATTATAGCAACATCATTCTATAGAATCTTGAGGTCAGAGAGACAGAGAGGATGCAAAAGAAATGAAAATTCATGGAACGTATAAATGGAGGGATATAAGCTTGAAAAGGACCCGTCACACACATTACTTAAAGGAGCATAACTTTTCAGTTTTTCTCTATATTGGTTTTATACAAAATTACTTTTTGAATCTCATTTACTCAAGTAGACATGTGATCGTTCCTTGTTCTAGCCAATCAATGGTATAAAACAGAGAAGAGAAAGGGGAATTTTCAATATTAATCAACAAAAGGGAAACTGAAATACAAATATATGGACGCCTTTGAATGTTCGTACCCATTGTATCCCCTGTGCTGCAACGATGAAAACACATGAATTATGAAGCATGAACGAAACTTCCCTCAATAGTATTTAATCATCGCCAAGCAACGCCATAATATTCATCAAACAATCTATAAAATGAACAATCATTCTCTTCCGAATCGAATATAGTGTTTGATCTCATTGGTCGAAACATCGAAAGACTGAAAAGAAACAATAGGTCGGTCGTGCACAAATTGAGGTTCGAAACTTACACATCATGATGAGTCATGCATCATTTCAATTTTAAATATACCACTAATAATAAAACAGAAGGATCTTATTATCGATATACATTATTACAATAAATAGACGTACATTCAACGGATAACATTCATCTAGTATTTCATTTACATACAAATATTCCATAATTGTCCTAAAGTATATATTCTTTTTTCATTTTTTTTCCTTGTCTCGGATATAACTTTGAGTGCTTGTTGAATCAATTGGGTGTTTTGATGGTTTCAATATTCATATATATTCGCCGATTTCATGGTAGTTGTTGCTTTGTTTGGGTATTTTAATGTAGAGTGCACTCTAGCAAGTCTTATAATTTCCACAACAACCGTACAAAGATTTAGTCATATGACTGCTACTTTCAGTCTTACCATTATATGATAAATAAAACTATGGAGCAAGCGAGCGGTCTAACCATTAGACGGGCCTTCCGCGACTTACGTTTGTCAAACGGATAAGTCCTACCCAAACCCAAAAGATTGTTATCCCAACAATCAATGACTATATCCCCACAATTAGGGACTATCACATTTATTATATAATATTTACCTTTCATATATTGTTCTCTCATTGTATATAAAGGGGATGTAATGTAATCATTGTACTGTGAATACAGAAACACGATTGATTATTTTATCTTCATTAGAGTTTATATGGTATCAGAGCCACAATACAATCTCTGTCATACGATTCTCGTGAAGAATTTCTTTTGAGAAATTCTTTGTTTTTTTTTCCTCATCCTTTTGAGGATTTATTCGAAACCTTAGATTATCTGACATGGATTCAAACAAATTTGAAGCTTTATCTGTCAAATTCAATGGCAGAAATTATGCCCTTTGGGAATTTCAGTTTCAAGTTTTTGTGGATGGAAAGGGATATTCGGGAATTCTTGATGGAACGGAGAAATCTGAAGGGGATGAGAAGAAGAAGGCCAGCTGGAAGGCAAAGAA
The DNA here is from genome assembly GCA_027422505.1 of Craterostigma plantagineum. NCBI lineage: Eukaryota > Viridiplantae > Streptophyta > Magnoliopsida > Lamiales > Linderniaceae > Craterostigma > Craterostigma plantagineum. The sequence goes on from JAPQWV010000011.1 coordinate 24,766,940, forward strand.
CGCACAGATTATTTCTTGGATGATCAATTCAGTTGAATCTGATATAGCATTAAGCCTTCGATCATTCGACACTGCTGCTAGTATGTGGGATCATCTCAAAGGAGTTTATTCTCAAGTGAACCAATCTAGGCAATTCGAGCTCGAATTTGAGATAGCCAATATCAGTCAAGAAGACAGGGATATTCGTAGCTTTTATACTGAAATGCTGAAATTGTGGACAGAACAAGACATGATTTCCTCATCTACGATTTCGGCTACGGCATTTCCTGAAATTAAGAAAGAACGAAATCGTGGAAGGGTGATGCAGTTCCTTATGAAGCTTAGGCCTGAATTTGAAACTGCCAGGGGAGCACTACTCAATCGTGGAGGCTTGACGATGGAGTCTGTGTTGGGAGAACTCATTCGCGATGAAACACGCTTAAAAACACAAGCACAGCTCGACACGAAAACAGATTCCACAGACTCGGTATTTCTTGCCTCCTCACGTGGAAGATATTATTCAAAGCCAAGACATGCAAGCAAAGAAGAAGTTCGGTGCAGACACTGCAATGAGTCGGGGCGTATACAATCTCATTGTCGGAAAAGAAACTCGTGTAATTATTGTAAGAAACCAGGCCATATCATTCTGGAGTGCAAACTTTTGAAACGAAAGCAATCGGCCTTCGCTACGATCGGCAATGATCATCATTCAGAAACTACATCAGAAGCATCCCTTACGCCACATGCTATCCAAAAAATGATTCAAGACTCAATGCAATCGACTCTTCCAGGTGTCCTTTCCTCAGTTTTTGCTGTTGCTGGTCTATCAGGTAAAAGAACCAAATCGCCCCCTTGGTATATTGATTCTGCTGCCTTTAATCATATGTCAAACCAAAAACATGCTTTTGTTGATTTGAAACCTTGCTCGTTAAACCAATTTGTGACTGCTGCCAATGGAAAACAATTGCCCGTTGAGGGAACTGGTACAGTTTGTCTCTCTAACAGTTCTTCTAAAGCTATTTGCCTTCCTAGTACTCTCTATGTCCCCCGATTGATAACCAATTTGATATCTGTTGGTCAACTTATCGATAATAATTGTTCAGTTAATTTTTCGCCTAATGGTTGTGATGTACAGGACCTTCACTCGGGCCAAGTGATAATGAAGGGCCATAAACGAGGGCGTTTGTTTCACCTTAATCTAGATAATAAAAAGAGTGATTCTTTATGTTTTTCTGTCACTTCGTCGCCTTCCATTGAGTGCGTGAAAAATACTTGGAATCTTTGGCATCGTCGTTTAGGTCATCCACATGCTAGTCGTTTAGAGTATATGTTTAAATCTGATCTGCTCCCTATTAAGTTGATTGTTAAGAATAATGAATTTCATCATTGTCAGACTTGTGTTCTTTGCAAATTTAGTAAATTACCATTTTCCTCTAGTAATACTAAAGTTGATGCTCCTTTTGACCTTATTCATAGTGACTTGTGGGGACCTTCTCCTGTTTTGTCCAGACTCGGATACAAATATTTTGTTCTTTTTATTGATCAGTTTACACGTTTTACTTGGGTATATTTTTTACGTGCTAAATCTGAACTAACAAATATTGCTAGAAATTTGTTTCCATGATTGAAACACAATTTGGAAAAGTTATCAAAATTTTCCGGTCAGATCCTGGTGGAGAGTTTAGTGTCTTGGCACTAAAACAGTTTTTTAGCGAGAAAGGAATTTTAACTCAACAGTCCTGTCCCGGTACTCCTGAACAAAATGGTGTGGTGGAACGCAAAAATCGTCACGTTGTAGAAATTGCCCGAACGCTTTTGATTGAATCATCTATTCCATCTAACTTTTGGGTTGAAGCTATACATACGGCTGTCCATCTTATAAACCGGCAGACTACTACTATACTTGGTAATCATTCTCCTTTTTTTGCTCTTTATAATAAATTCCCTAATTACATTAGTCTTCGTGTTTTTGGTTGTGTTTGCTTCGTGTTGCTCCCTCCACATGAAAGGCATAAATTGTCTGCTAAGGCTAGAAAATGTGTTTTTATTGGTTACACCGATAAACAAAAAGGCTATATGTGTTATGATCCAGAGGGTCATCGTATTCGAGTATCCCGTAATGTCATCTTTTTTGAAAATATATATTATTATGTTTCATCTTTGAGTTCAACAGGTCAAAGCAATTCTGTTTCGACTTTATACAATTTTTTGGATCACCAAAATTATGATTTACCTATAGACGTTCACGACTCAGCGACTATTGTGTCGCCTCATGATCAAGCGGCTCAAGGTAACGTTACTGATATACCAAGTGATATAACACCACCACCTATATTGCCTTCTTCAAACGATCTCGTCGTGCAAACTTCGGTAAGCCACCTGACCGGTTAACTCTTTTCACAAATTTAAATTATGTTGAAATTCCTACCACATATAAGCAGGCAATAGAACAAGCATGTTGGAAACATGCAATGGACGAGGAAATTGAAGCCTTGACGGAGAATCATACTTGGGATATAGTCTCACGGCCTTCAAATACTTCGGTAATCGGTAGCAAATGGGTGTACACAATTAAAGTCAAGCCAGATGGTACTCTCGATCGATACAAAGCTCGTCTAGTTGCTCAAGGATACAAACAGGAATATGGGATAGATTACGAAGAAACGTTTGCTCCTGTCGCTAAGATGACTACGTTTCGAACTCTTCTTGTTGTTGCATCATGCAAACAATGGCCATTGTATCAATTAGATGTCAAGAATGCGTTTCTCCACGGACATTTGAAGGAGACAATTTACATGGAGTGTCCTCCCGGCTATTCTCTAGGTGATTCAAATTTGGTTTGCAAACTTAACAAATCTCTTTATGGTCTTAAACAGGCGCCACGAGCATGGTTTGAAAAATTTCATTCCACCATTTGTTCTGAGGGTTTTCGTCAAAGTTCTAATGATCACTCTATGTTTACTCGTCGTTCTCCAAATGGTATGATTGTTCTCCTTCTTTATGTTGATGATATGGTCATTACTGGAAGTGATGAAAAAGGTATTTCTGAGTTTAAGGAGTTTCTTCATAATTCTTTTCATATGAAAGATCTTGGACGACTTACTTATTTTCTGGGATTGGAGGTGTTGTATTCCTCTCATGGTATTTTTCTCAAACAGTGCAAGTACATTGAAGACTTGATTAAACTTGCCAATCTGACAGACACTAAAGTATGTTCCACTCCTATGGAACTCAATTTGAAATTACGACGAGATGATGGCGCACTTATTTCTGATCCTACCATGTATCGACGGTTAGTGGGTAGTCTTATTTATCTTACTATCACGCGTCCGGATATATCCTTTGCTGTACAGGTTGTTAGTCAATTCGTGTCTCAGCCGCGGCGTCATCATCTATCGGCGCTCCATCGGATTATTCGTTATCTCAAAGGCACTAGTCATCGTGGGCTGTTTTTTCCGGCCAACACAGCTCTTCATCTTAAGGCGTTTTCTGATGCTGATTACGCCGGGTGCATTGATACTCGCCGCTCTACGACTGGTTGGTGTGTTTTTCTAGGAGCTTCAGCAGTTTCATGGAAGTGTAAGAAACAAGAGAGGGTATCCAAATCTTCTACTGAAGCAGAATACCGATCTATGTCTTCTGTTAGTTCGGAACTTGTATGGCTTCGGCCTCTTCTTCTGGAGCTTGATGTGCCTTGTGAGGGACCTATTGCTCTCTTTGGTGATAATACAAGTGCGATCAGCATCGCCACAAACCCTGTTCATCATGAACGTACCAAACACATCGAGGTGGATTGTCATTACATCCGAGAATTGGTTCAGGATAAAACTCTTCGCCTCATTCATGTCCCATCAAGCGATCAAATTGCTGACTTATTCACGAAACCCATGTCGTTTGGACGACATGAGTATCTCTTAAGCAAATTGATGCTTGTTGACAACCATCATCAATTTGAGGGGGGGTGTCAAACGGATAAGTCCTACCCAAACCCAAAAGATTGTTATCCCAACAATCAATGACTATATCCCCACAATTAGGGACTATCACATTTATTATATAATATTTACCTTTCATATATTGTTCTCTCATTGTATATAAAGGGGATGTAATGTAATCATTGTACTGTGAATACAGAAACACGATTGATTATTTTATCTTCATTAGAGTTTATAACGTTGCGGAAATCCGCCACTAATCCTAGTAAAAAAAGATAGGGTCGCCACACACTGTACTACCCAGCAGAGATATGATACCGCAGTTTACGATGTGAGAGGAAGGCTAAGCGACAAGACGTATTGTGTAGAGCTGTCAATTGGGCTCGTCGCCCGTGGGCCGGCCCGCCCCGCCCCCGAAAAAGGGCGGGCTGGGCTAGCATATTTTAGGCCCGCCAAGGGGCGGGCCTAAACGGGCCAGCCTGTGCGGGCCGCGGGCGGGGCGGGCCGCGGGCCGGGCGCGGGCCAGCCCGCCAGTTAATCAAAATTATATATATATTTTATATCATATATTATGTTTAAATATATTAATTTAATAGTTAATGATTCATTAAATATACCATAATTAATAACATATATATTTAAAAATATAGAATTAATAAGTTGTTTATCCATAATTTATTATTAAATATCTTAATTAACTAAAACTAATTAATAAATTAAACCGCCGCGGGGCGGGCCGGTCCCCCATTTTGGAGGCCCGCCCATCCCGCCCCGCCCCGCCAAGTGGCGGGCTTTGGCGGGCGGCGGGCCAACCCGGCCCGGCCCGCCATTTTGACAGCTCTAGTATTGTGCATTTAATACGAAAACACGCTTTGTCCCGCTCAAAAGACTTGGTTTCATGATCAATTGGAGAAGTTTCATCATTATCCTCAACCCACACAAGCAGAACTATATCTCTCCCAAATCTCTCTGATTCTCTCGTCAAAATCCTACCAAAATTCTCAAGAAAATGGCCCTAGTTCACAACGATCTTACACGAACTGTGCTCCAGATCTACTTCGATAATAGCATGGACACCGAACATGACGATTTTTGTCCAGTCCTCGAAGCCCTAATCGCAACCGGCCTTCAAACCTTTCTTTAGTGCTCCTACGAGTATTATCCAGATGTTCTGCATTAGTTCTTCAACACAGTCCTTATCATTGGAAACCGCCTACAATGCCTCATTAACGGTCAGCAGTTTAACATCACAGAGGCGTATTTCGTAGAACTCTTCAATTTGCCAACCACTGGAGCAACTGTCACCAATGTTCCAGAGGAAGTAAAGGAACAACTGAAGCCCATGAAGTCTCTGACGGGGACATCATTCAAAGACTCCGATAAGCGAGTGGTTTTGAAATCGGAGTACCGCCTGCTCCATGATGTGGTGGCCAAGTCAGTATTGGGCAAAGCTGGCTCGTTTGATATGATCACCAGTGACAAAGTTCAAGCCATGGTGGCCATCTTGACCAGAATGGAGATTAACTGGTCCTCAGTTATCTTCTCAGTGCTGAAAGGAATACTGCCAGTTCGTGAAAGGTAGTTTAAGAACTTCGCTCCTCAACTCTCCTTCCTTCTCAGGCACAAGATTTCTGACGTTGGAACAGTTCAACTATTGGGGTTTGCCCAGATTGTATTGGCGGATGTCATCCGTCAAATGGTCGCAGTGGCCTCACCGACCAAGAAACCGACCAAATGGAAGGCCTTTGCAGATCTCGCCATCTCCCAGCCATCCACGAAACCCACAGTTGACCGCCCAACAAAATCGGTAGTCACTGTCTCAACGGAAAGCCACTTCAAGCTGATCCTTAACCAGTCTCTGTGAAACCTGCCAGGAAGAAACTAGTCCTGGCCCCTTCCTCTTCTTCTGATGACACTGCGACGCTTCAAGAAGTGTTCAAGAAACTGAGAAGTCGGGCGTCCAAAAAGAAAAACCGGATCAGTGTCTTCGACTGCCCGATCGTCCAAATACATGAGCATACCAGCAAGTCCTGGTGCTCCACCCTTGTCCACTCAGGAATCGCCCCATTCTACTCTGCCACTATAGTCGGTTCCTCAGCAAGCACCAACCATCACCGTCCTTCTACCTTCAGGGACAACTGGTCTGGTGACCCTAACTGCTCCACCACAAGGCGGTGTGGTGATAAGAAATGCAGTCTTGACAACACCAACCGACAAAGGGAAGGGGCAAGGCCATTCTTATTCAAGAAGGTCCTGAGTCCGTTGACGAAATCACCTGGAATCTCATCAGAGAGGAGATTGATGAGAATATTGCGGTTGACCTTCAAGACTTTGAGGACTGGCTCGATATCCGGTATGCCCCCTCCAGTCGCAAAGTTCGCAGTGATCGACTGATGAAGGCCAGGAAAACTGATGCAAAGCTCATCAAGCTACTGGCTGGGGATTCAGTCCATCAAACTCTGTTGAGCGCACAGAAACTGTTCTGTCTACGCCTCAAGATGGATCAGCTGCAACACTACATTGAGCAGCGTAGACAGAACCTTCAACCGACAGGTCCTGATGTAGTTCACGACGTTCGAGTTCTGACAAGACTGGAGGCTGAAATGCAAGGCATGGAAGCATATTATGCCACCGTCCTCAACAGAATTCAGCCGGATCAGTCCTCCTCCTCTACTGCCTCCATCACACCAACTAATTATATCTCCACCACACCGGTTGCTCTACCTCGACTACAGCATTAGTCATCGCACCGGTTCCTTCCTCGTCAGCTCCTGCAGACGACAACATCTCTGCCTCTCTTCAACTGGTACCCAGCCAGTTCTCAGCACATTCTCTGAACCGAGTCCTTCCATATCGGTCCAGACACTTCCTCCAAGGTTTTTTCGTCAACTGATTCCAAGTTTTTCCTTGCCATCCTTGGCAAATGTCCAAATCCCTGTTCAGATTTCAGCTTTCACATCGCCACCTCTGCTCCTTACATTTGGCGGGGTCTCGGACACGGTCGACTCCGACCTCTCTCATACAACCGATGCTGCAGATGGACAAGGCATTTTAGTCCCTGCGATAGCAACTGAATCGGTTGTCACTATCGCCGATCCTCAACCGATGCAGGTTTAAGCTGATCGGAGAACAACTGCTGTCCGCGAGGCCGATCCCTCGCATACTCCAGATGCCGCAGTAGGACAGGGCATTTCGGTCACTGTTGTACCGCCTGGGGTGCTATCTATGCTCAACCAGGGCAAGTCCAGTCTCCTACTGTACTGAACAATCTGACAAAGACCTCCACTGTACCCCATGAGATCGTGGATGGCGTAAAGGAGATCTCCCTGGTGAATCAAACCTACAAAACAATGTTTGTCCTCCACAAGAAAGTCGATAGTGACCGACAGCACACGAATGAGAGGTTCAACGCTCTCACGGATGATTTAACCGGTCTCCGTTCTGACGTCTGTGCAGACCTGGAGGTCATCAAAGCCCAACTGACAGTGTTAACCCGACTGGTCACTCCGGTTATTGCCAAAAAGAGGGAAAGTAGCACCAGCAGAAAACGTAAGCATTCTAGCTCAAGCCCAACTGAGCCTCAGCCTCAGAAGTTCATCTCGCCGCTATATCTCAAGGTCGATGATCCAAAGAGAGTGGCAGTCGAAGCCGCACTAATACCGAACGAAGTCTTAAGGGAACATACTTCTGCTATTCCAGTTAGCGAAGCCGGTCCGATTGAAGTGCAGTATGATGGCAGCAGTCTAAGGCACTTGGCCTGCAGTCTTACGAAAGACCAACTGGCTAATTTTACAAGACTGCATGATATGAAGGAACATGCATACAAGGACGATGCCAAGCTGAAGGAGATAAAATGAATATTCAAGAGCAAGGGCTATGAGTAGTTATAGTTTGTATCAAATCCTTTTTGATATTGATGAAAACTGGTTTTCTGCTGCTAAATTTTGTCAATCACCAAAAAGGGGGAAATTGCTAGTAAAACAAATTCAAACATCCGAATTAATAGTTTTTGTGTTGACATAACTGACTAAAGATATTAAACCGAAGATCCAACGCATCGGTCCACACTACGGAACAAACGCTACACTGAAGTGACCGGTCTGAATTAAGTACGATGGATTCCACCGCATACCGACTATGGATACACTAGTACAGAAACACACATGGGCGACAGTTGTTATAGGCCATGGGCGACACCGTCGCCCACAGCCCCGTCGCCCATGTGCGTGATTTTGGGTGACGGGTGAACAACCGTCTCCGAAGATACGTTATGGGCGACGGTTTATGTCTTAGAAACCGTCGCCCAAAACATCAACTGAAAATATAAAAAAAAAGCGCCGACGTCACCGACAGCATCACCATTTCCAGATCCGGCCTTCACCAGCCACCCCCATAGGAAGTCTGGCACCGTCCCTTGTAGGCCGATCCATGTGGAGGAGGATTTGAGCTGCTGGAGGCATCGGATGTCGTCTTCGGCGCTGGCCGTCGGGATTTTCGCTGCCAGCTCGTCGCTGCCGCCTCCGCCTCGTCGTCGCTGCCGCCTCGTTGCCCAGATCCACCGCGCTGCATGGATCCGCCACCGCCATGCTCAGATCCGCCACAACCGTGCCAAGATCTGCCACCGTCGTGCCCAGATACGCCACCAACTCGACTTCCGCTGCCCAGATCCGCCCACCGCCGGGTTTTCACTGCCCAGATCCACCACCGCTGCTACCTTTCATCCCCATATCCGCCATCGCCAGCCTCACCTCTTCCGAATCCTTCCTATCGCCATACTACTGCAGAGAATAGAAGGGAAAAAAGGACTATGAAGAAGCAGAGAAAACAAAAGAGAACAAAAGCAGAGAAAAAAGAAAACAGAAGAACGATATGAAGATAAGAAAAACCAAGATGACGAGAGGAAAAAGAAAGAGAAGAGAGGAGAGACATGATACTGAATGAGAGAGACAGTGAAAAGAGAGAGAGGGAGAATAAGATAGGGTTTAAAATTTTCAGAATGCCGCTATCAATAGACTATGGGCGACGGTTGCGACGGAACAACAGTCGCCCATACTCGTGTTAAAAAATAAAAAATTTAGAAAAATGTGGAAGACTTTGGGCGACTGTTTCTAGATAACAACCGTCGCCCATACTCATGTTGAAAAAAATAAAAAAACCAAATAATTTTATAAAAAATTTGAATGACTTTGGGCTACGGTTTCTACGCAACAACCGTCGCCCATACTCATGTTAAAAAAAAATAAAAAAAAACAAATAAAATTTAGAAAAAATAAATTAAAAGTGCATAGGCGACGGTTTCTTATAGGGGAATTTTCGTTCAGTCCCCTGTCAGGGTCTGAAATTTTTGTTCAGGCCCTGTTAGAAAAAAAATTAGTTTTAAGGACCCGATTATTCAGTAATAATTTATTGGTCTGCAGTAACAATTCATTGTTCCACAATAACAGTTCATTGTTCTGAAAATAACAGAAAACGATCATCCGATAACAATTCATACACACTTTATAACAGTTGGTCCTTATCTCTAAATTTTACGAAAAGTTGGTCCTTTAAACTAAAATTTTTTTTTAAAGGTCCTGGAAAGTATTTTTAATCACTTTTGGGGCCTGAATGATAATTTACCCTTTCTTATATCATCGAAGAAACCGTCGCCCAAGCTTGTATTTTAAAAAAAAATTAAATCAATAATGTATATAGGCGACGGTTATTGTAGAGGAAACAGTCGCGGAGCCTTTCGTCAATTAAAGGCGACGATATTGTACAAGAAACCGTCGCCTATGATGAACAATAACTAAAAAAATTTACGAAAATGCCACCGCGTCCACTATAGGCGACGGTTTTTGAGGAACCGTCGCCGAAGGTGCCGTCGCCTATTTATCATTTTCTACTAGTGATACCGGTCACGAACAAGATTTCAAACAGAACGCTGAAGTATGTTGGACCGAACTTGATACAGGTCGGACACTCGAGACAAGAGCTTACTAAGACAAAAAGGAAATTTCAGACATTCAATGAAAAGCGCAAGTTTAGAGTGAAGCAGAGGTCAACTAACGCAAATAAGGAATAATCAAGAGTGACAGGATAAACTGCAGCATAAACCGGACGGATTCAAATTCAAACCTCAGCTATAAAAGGAGGAATACAAGTTGAAGACGGGTGCTTGACAACCTCACGAATTCTAAGCTATTATCGATGACTTTCAAATACTGTGAAAGAGAGAAATCAAGAGTGAAGTCGAAAGACATAATCGTTCATAGTTTATGTTTTTTATTCCAACGGACTGTAAAAAGCTGTTGAAGTAGGTGGATTATTGTAAACGACTGCCTAGGTGATTCACTACATTAAAGTTGTGTTCAGCTGGGTAGGCTGTACTGTGATTTCTATAACTGAAGATCTAGTAACTTTCTTATTAAGGAAGAATGGGAGACGTAGGAGATTTTAACTCCGAACTTCCAGAAACAACTCGGTCTCACTCACACACGTACTTCATTTCACATCAGTTACAATCGTTCAGTATCATCTTCCGCACTAATCCTGACCGGTGACTGGTATTCAACTCCCCCCTCTAAACGCGTCAGTCGATCCTAACACCTTCACTTGCAGTAAGTTTCTTAATATCGAGAAAGGCTTCTCCTGCAACCGCTTCGAGATTTTAATATGTGAATCATCATAATGGAAGGAAGCACCAGATAGAGCTTGTTTATACATTCAAAGCTATATATTTATCAAATAGTAAAGTCTCACAGAAGTACACATTATTGACTATTCTATGATAATATAAATAATAATCGTAAAAATTTTGGTTAGAGAAAGGTCTTAACATATTCAATCGTGCATTGTGTTGTCGTACATCAGGAACATTATTCACATTCTTATTTTACTTACCATCGCAGTCGTAAATGGAAACATACTCTCCATAATCAGTGGTGCATCAACTCAATTTTAGAAAACAAAGATATTAAATATTAGCAAACATACCATATTATAATACACGATGAACCATTTGTTGACATAAAAATTTGAGGTTGCCAAAAACTTACAATATTAAGTTGTACATTAGAAACATACTAAGTCTTTCCATAATTTGTCGCGCATCAACTCAATCTTCGTAACAAACATTATAAACAAACCTAAGCTAATATTATACAATCTATCAACAATCATAAATTTTTTTACGTTAAAAAACCTACCATAAATAGTCTGTACCATGAAATCTTACACGGATATTAATTGTTGAAGAGTTAAGCTTACCTTTTCTCGTGATTGTAGGTGAAGAGGGAGAGGGAAGAGAAAGCAGTTGGTGGTAGATGATCTCTTCAATGAATGATAGAAAAGGAATAATAAAAACAGAAACTCATCCAAACATCTATATGGGTGCTCGTAAAAGTAGATACCATAGTGCAAGCGGAATTCAAATAGTCGGAATTCAGATCATTCATGAAGAAAAGAAGAAACAGCACCTTCACTCCCTTTCCATTGGATTGCAAGCGATTAATATTGAAATAAAAATTTCTGCTGAAAATAAAAGTATCTTTTGCCTTGCAGGACTTTTTTTTTCCTTTAGGGAAACATCCGCTCGCCGTTCATCACCTTGGACAAACCATATTCGTTGCAGGCTTGACAATTAGCTTAGACGCAATTGAAGCTTTGAAGAATGATTCTTATTTGCTTGATTCACGGCGGATTTGAAGAGGGTACAGACTGTTTAGCTGCACCATTAACTAAATAATTTGTATGACTGTTTAATTGCCTTAATAATTTATATCTTAACTTATGCGTGAGGCTTTCTTGTATTCTATATTTGCTGACGTATCGCATAGAGGGGGGCTTGAGTTGCTGACGTGTCCTCACAGGAGAGTGTCCATCCATCTTTTATATATATAGATTATTATTTTTATTCATAACGACATGAGTTTTGTCGCTTTGTAAGGTTAAGTGCAATCAGGGCCAATTTTTTAATTTCTGTGACCGAGTTCTTATATAATATATGGAAGCCCATTTTTCTATGGATGGCCTTATTGGGAAAATGGGTCTATTTTATTAGTTTATATTTTATAAAAATTTAGCCCATTTAGTGCGGCCCTATTATTACTAACTATTATACTGGGCCGGATTTGTGGCCCTGTGCAGTAGGCCTGGATGCACAGGCCCAAATCCGGCCATGATTGTCATATGTACTTCTTCAAAACCTTGTGTATATTGTTAAGTGGTGTTTAAAATATGTGGAGTGATTACTAAATACATTGGATGACTTCTTACATTCATCCACAAGTTGTATTAATTCATTTTACGTTTTTAGGTCATGCCATTGGGCCACCTAAGACCCACGCATCGGTGCCCATCTAATTAGACTTCTTACCTTTATACACAAATTGTATTAATTATATCATCTAAACACGTGTAATAGATCAATAAACAAAGCCAATTAGGCAAATTAACAACTCAATTACTTCATATTGTCAAGTGGTGTTTAGAATTTGGGGAAGCTTTTCTAACTTAATACCTTGGATGTTTCTGATTATTAACTCTCAAGAAATAACATAATGTTTCTCTTTACATAGTAGACAAATAATTTATTTATTCTTGTTAATGTTGACGGCAATGTTGGGATAACATTTCGGCCAACATTGTTAACATTCGATTTTATCTTTCATTGCCAAAATCCGTTTAACCTTTTTTAGTGGCTTTATTTACTGAAGTGCAGGACATGTTTAAAGTGCTGAAACGAGTCCAAACCGTGTGGAAAGCGTGCGGAGCTGCTTGAACGAAATGGAAAGTGCACTTACTATAAATAGAAGATTTGAAGATCAAAAGAGAATTAGTCAAGTGACGACCAAGATCAGAAGATCTGAATATCAAAAGAGAATTATTCAACCAGCTACGATAAATAGGAGATAAGGGATCGGCCAATGAGATGAGAAGATTCGAACTAAATATATACTATATTTAGGAAGATCTTCGCAGAGATATTTTGGGAGATATTCAAGGGATCTTTTTACCAATTCAAGGAGCCAAGGTCTATAAGAGTTATTTTCGAGCTGCAACTGACAACTCTCGAGAGAGAGCTTTCATGGAGTAATGTTGAGTGACATATTGAGTGAAAAATATGAGCGAAACAAATATCGAGCTTGAGCGAGTTTTATATATTATGAGAGTTGTCTTTTAGCCTAGTATTGAGCTTTCAGAAGTCTTAGTACTTTGTAAGTTTTCAGAATCGTTTAGATTCTTTTTCTATGCTTGTTTTTACTATCTTCGGATAGTTGTTTTACCATCCATTGCTGTAGTGGAATTTCGCCTTGAGGCACGCAGCAAGTTTTTGTAACTTGCTGCACAATTTACATCTCGTGTTCATCTGTTTTCATCACTAAGTTAACATATTCCGCTGTGCACCTGAATGTTGGTCGAGTGTTACCCCGACATTTTACCCAACATCTAGTCTATACTTAGTGTTTTACATCCATATCGTACCGGGACCACTTCAATTCTTTCTGAATTATCTCCACTCAATCAACTAATCAACTATTAGACTTGCCAGTGATGGCACTAATCTTCGAACTAAGTGAGGATATTCCACCAAACTACGAAAGACAAATCTACAAAATCAGAGGCCTAAATTTAAATTTGAAATGTCATGGTGCACATATATATACACATAACCCAAATCAAATAGAACATAAAACCTTCATTTACATTTTTATTTCATTCCATGGTTCCACCTAACACCCATGCATATCGTGCCCATCTAATTAGACTTCTTCTTACCTTCATACACAAGTGTGTAATTAATTATATAATCTAATCACATGTATTAGATCCATAAAAAAAAAAACCAAGTCAGGCTAATTAAAATATCCATTAGTTCATACTATGGCCGGCCGAGACTCGATCCTCCCCTCCTATAAATAAGATCACATTAAGAAAAACACAAAACACAAATTCAACCATCTTATACCATAAAAGAAACCCTAATCATCACATATTACAATCATGCAGGTAAATGACATAACACGATAGCTCATCTTTTCACTACATTACATATTTTCCTTTAAGGCAATTAAGGTTCGTGCAATAACAAAGTTTCCGTGAAATTTCATTATTGGGCTCTAACATCAACCCACCGAAAAGGAGAGTTGGCCACTATAAGTTGATGAGATTACATCCTAAAACTAATTGATGATAAGTGGAGTAGTTCATCGACTTATAAGCTACTCCCAATCTCTTCTTTATCCGATGTGGGACACATGTGACTTATTAGGATTTTTCATTTTAACATCTTTTTATTGCATATAAATATCAATGCATAGATACACTTTGAAGCCAAGAGAGATCAAGATAGTGTGGTCCGACCACCACGAATACTGGTCATGGAAGCAAGACCGAAACCTAGGGTTAGTTTGTTCCTAACCCTAATTCCAAATAATAAATTAAATTCATATCATAATTTATTCTTCTCTCTCTCTCTCTATATATATAGCTCGGCAACCTCATATCTAATATATGTATGTGTATATATATATATACACATACATATATTAGATATGAGGTTGCCGAGCTAGGAGCAGTTTGGTGGCTCGACATTCAGGCAAAGATAGACAACAGCCCGGCTCTCAAGAGAGGACAAACTACGACGTGTTCTTCCTCTTCAAGCTTCTGGCAAATGAGAGCAATGTCGAAAATGCCCTCGCTGCCGTGAGGCTAACCAAGGAGATGCCAAAAGGGACAGACGAAGAAGGGTTCACAGTGTATTTGAACCCGAAACTACGCGGGCCGGGTCACCCGGCGGGTCGGTTCACTACAAAAATAAGTCCCAGTAGCGACAGAGGAAACCGTGGGAAAATCGTCGCTAACAGATGATTTGCGACGGAAGGTGTCGGTCGCTAAAAGGCCCGTTGGAAATAAGTTTCGGTCGCTAACTCCGTCACTAAAAATGTGCGACGGAAAAACGGTCGCCATTTTGCGACGGAATAAACCCGTCGCCGGATGTTGGCGACGGAAAAACGGTCACCATTTTTGCAACGGACGATTACCGTCGCCATTTTGCGACGGAGTCGCCGTCGCAAAATCTGGGTGAAAAATTAAAAAAAAAAAAAGTCGCCGGAGAACCAGCGAGCTCTGAGCTCCGACACCAAAACCAGCAGCCACCAATCAAAGTCATGAGATTTACCACCACCCGGTCCCGACCTCGCCGCCGCAAGACCGGCCACCACACGAGCTCGCCGCCGCCCAACACCAGAACGCTCATAGGCGCAACAGCGACACTCCCAGATCTGATCCGTCCGTCGCCGTCTCTGCCCAACACCGGAACGCCCAGAGCCGCCCCTCGCCGTCGCCGTCCAACACCGACACACCAGATCCGGACGTCTCGGTCGCGGCCCAACACCGCAACACTAAATCCGGCGGTCGCCGTCGCCGTCCAACAATGGAACGCTCAGATCCGGCCGTATCCGTCGACCCCCAACTCCGATACGCCCAGAGCCGCTTGTCGCTGTCGCTGTCGCCGCCCAACTCCGACACGCCAGAACCGCCCCTCGGCGTCGCCGCCACACTCAGATCTGGAAGAGAGGAAAACAATGGAGAAGATAAAAAACTTGAAGAGAGAAGAAAAAAAGGAGAAGACAAAAAAAGAGGAGACGTGAGAGAGTGAAAAGAGAGAGAGGGAAATAAGATATATTGGCTGTTGACAGGGTTTAAAAATTTCACAACACCGCCAAACAGTTTTGCGACGAAGGCAAGTCGTCGCTAAATATTAGCGACGGAATATCCGTCGCTAAACTGCAACTGAGCTGCCATCGCGCAGATTTGCGACGGATTTCGCGACGGTCTTGATGTCGCTAAGTTTTGCGACGGAATTTTCGTCGGAAATTGTGCGACGGAACGTTCCCACAGTATTTCTGTCGCAAGATTGCGACTAAACTACGGTCGCCACTGATTTTCTGACGGAATTTCCGTAGCTAAGTTTTCCGACGGATTTTCCGTCGCAAATGTCCGTTGCAAATTTTTGCGACGTCATTTATGTCGCGGGTTCCGTCGCTGTTAGAACTTTTTTTTGTAGTGGTTCCCGAAGGGGCGTGGAGATGGGTGGCTCGAGCTTAAGCTCGGACATTACTACAACGATCATGGGTTCGATGGAGAGCTGTACATGCGTTTGCTTGATAAGAACACTAATTATATGAAGAGTGGTTTAGTGGTTCGCGGGGTTGAGCTTAGGCCCAAGGAGGATCAGTGAAATGAGTTGAAGATGTGAAATGATTTGCTATGTTTGCAGTGTGTGCTTTTATGTTTTTTGTGATGTGAATGATTTGATGTGTCTTTGTTTTTAATGGCTTTGCGCGTTTGTTCTTGGGAGTTGGGAGGGGTGGTGTGTGTGTGTGTGTGTGTGTGTGTGTTTGGGGTTTTGTGTTGTAATAATGATGGATTGAGAATTGAGATGTTGTAACTTGTATGTAATAAGGGGTCGAAGAAGCTGTGCTGTGATTGAAGATTGAATGAACTACGATTGCGTCTGACGTGCACGGATGAATTTAATTTGGGGTTAAAAAAATGAAAACTGTGATCCATGCGTTGCATTGCACGATAATTAGAAATTATTATTTCAACGAATGAATTGGAAGGTTCGCAAATACGGGCACAAGTTGACGTGGATTATTAGTTTTAAGCATCAATATTTTAAAAAGAACCCATTTTGTTCAGAGATAGGGCTATATATTGCTTGAAAGATAGGGCTATGATTTTTCGGAAATAATGTTAAAATCTCCAAAAGATAACGGAAGAAAAAAAAAAAAAAACTTTAGTAATAGTGCTGCTATCTCGATATATAGGTAAGAAAAAGGACCACACTCGTGAGTTCTTTAACACCTAATTATTAAATAGACTTGCGGTCGTTCACACCATTGAAGGAATTAGAAGATGTGGGTTGTAGTTCGCATGTTCAATTGGTTTTGGTAATTGAACTTAGAATATATATAATCCAAACTATTTTATATCATGAGCAAATAAGTTTGTTTTGGCGCAAAACGAAATTTCTTTTGTTTGGAAAATATTTTCGACCAAAAATATTAATTTGGTTAGGTCACTTAGTTCACACCTCACATTCGATTTTTGACTGGTAGGTGTATATTGTTCTTTAATTTACATAATATTGTTACCATTGTTACGCTTATGTCTACAAGAAAACATAAATGTAGACCAGAAAATGAAATAATAATAATAAGACAACGAATTTAAGTATTTAAGCAGAAAGTGGAAATAAAATGTGTACCGTCCTCGAGTTGCTGACTATAACCTATCGACACGTAACTAATAAAATTTAATATATATTCATATGTCTGTAAATTATGCTTGCTAGTTGTGTCACTCACCACAAAATTTATTGCATCGATCATAATTCATCACAGGGTTACTGAGACACCTCTTTATAGTAATGATGTAAACCAATCACTCAAAGTACATATATCCTATACGCTTTTCTCAATGAGTCTGTGGATCACAATTCACATTGGATAATATACATATAATTTATTTTTTTTCAAATAATAGTAAGACGCTTATATCTATCAACCAATTGATTCATTGAGCACATGATATTTCTACGTAAATATCACGTGTTAAATTCAATTTCACACTTTCTAGTGCACATACAAGAATGATTTGTGCGATAGGCAGTGGATCTATCGTGTGTAGTGCAGTAAAGTGAGTAAACGAGTATCGAACACGAGGAATAAACTGACTACTAGTATTAACCTATCAACTCGATATCTAACCTAAATAAAGTGTGTAGATTTTTGTACGAACTATCCTAACAGGTGACTCCTAACGCAACGAGAGATTAAGAGAACACGACCTAAACTGATATGAGAGTTTTCAGATAATAGAAGATGTGCTCGGGGTTCGAATCCCGCTAGGTACTATTGGCTAAGACAATAAAATCGCTCCTACGTGATTAAGACTTAATCGCAGTAATTTCCTACCCGCTTGCGAGTGTGCTGTCGCCCTAAACGCTCGCGGGGATCTAAGATTCAGTAATTACTAACGGCGATGATCGAGTATTTACTTTCGCCCTATACTCGAATCCTATCTTCTACGAACAGCCTAATCGTTACTTAGCTGTCACCCTAAACGATTTTACACACGATCACTTTAACACATAGACATATTAAAGCAACGAAACAAATTCATAGAACGATAAATAGTCAAAACACGGAGTCACAATAATTATATGTCTTAACTACGAAATATCCTAGCGTTCATCTACTCCCAAACACATTGGGAAATTAGCTACTCATGATTGAAGGAAAAACAACGAAAGAAATAATAAATAAAGGCGAAGAACTCATGATCTTTCCTACTGATGGATCTGAGATGGTCTCGTGGAAGGATCTTCGTTCTTCGTTCAATTCTGCGTGGAATCCGTCATTAATTCGTCTCTTGCGCTTCGGGACGTGTTTCCCTGTTCTTTTCTGCTCTTTTTTCGTCTCTTGAGGGTTTACAGTTGATATCTGGTAAGTGTTCCCTCTTTCTGAGTTGAATTGGGCTTTTATACGAATTTTCGTAACGTCACGGCCTGGGACATGGGCCGTCACGGCCGTGACCATCGTCGATTTGGGTTGCCTTGGTTTCTGCCATGTGTCACGGCCAAGTGCTTGATGCGTCACGGCCGTGACCAACTTCGCTTCAACTCTCTGCCCATGGTCACGGCCTAGTGCATGCAACGTCACGGCCGTGACAAACACATGCTTGGACTCCTCGCTCACTGCCCAACGTCACGGCCACGTGCAATAGATGTGACGGCCGTCACTGACTCTATGGTTGGCCTCTGTCCCTTGTCACGGCCGTCCCTTCGCACTGTTTTACCTCGTTTTCGCTCCTTTTCGCCCGACACTCGTGCTAAGGCCTTATAATACCAAAATATGTAGAAATAGGGTTAATAAGTGCATAAGATGACTATGAAAACTCTATTACGAGCCAATTAAATACTATGATAAATGTCCTACAATACTTTTATCACTGTCAGAGGGTATGACTCTGATTATGCAGGCGATCTTAACAAAAGCAAATCTACCACGGGATATGTGTTCTCTTACTGGCGGAGCCGTAAGCTGGGTATTGAAGCTTCAGTCCGTTGTCGTGACGTCAACAACTGAAGCTGAATATGTTGCAGCTACGCAGGCAAGTAAAGAGGCAGTTTGGTTGAAAGTGATCATGAAAGAATTCGGGCACGAACAGCAAATATTCATCTGTTCTATGACAGTCAGAGTGCCTTTCATCTCGCAAGGAATCCAGCGTTTCATTCCAGGTCAAAGCACATACGAGTCCAGTATCACTTCGTTCATGAGAAAGTGGAAGAGGGCACGGTAGATATGCTGAAGATTCATACGAAAGACAACTAGCAGATTTCTTAACAAAGACGGTCAACACTGACAAGTTTATTTGGTGTCGCTCCTCGAGCGGCCTAGCAGAGACGTAAGCAACATGAATGGCAAGGGAGAAAGAATGGTGTGAAGATCCGATTGATCCTCAATCAAATCTTTAAGTGGGAGATTGCCGACATAATATAAAATGGGACACATGACTTTATTGAATAGTCAAAAGGAGACTAATCAACGTGATTAGTCCAATGGTGTGCTAAAGTTTTTCTTTATTTGTGCCTTTTTTTTCTCTATTTTTCTTTTACTCAGCGATTCACTCGACACTGCTTTTCTTTTTCTTCTCACCCTCTCTTTCTCGTTGAATACACCTTACACATGGTTACATATTTATAGTACTAAGCAATCAACTAACCACACAAAGCAACAAACTACAGCAAGACCTTAAAGCTTCCTTTTCTTATTTTCTTCCACAAAGGCTGCTCAATGTTCAATTGTTTTTTTTTCTTTTTCTTCCTTTAAACGCGTATCTGTTTCTTCATTTTTTGGTCTTCTTTGGATGCGCCTACTTCATTGTCTCCTTTTCTATTTTCTTCCAAGAGATTTACTTAGATGTGCTTTATTGAATTTGTGAAGATCTTCATGCGGCTTATTTTGTTTTGTATAGTTGACAAATTTGAGCTTATCCAACAGTTATAACCCGAAAACAAAAGCAAATATAAGGGCTTCGAGTTAGCACTACGAAATTCTTTTTCTGACTGTAAATTGCGATGAGCATTCGTCGAAAATCTGTTATTTTTTGTAGGGTTATTCTAGAAGGAAACGACGATTACTCGAAATAATCATAGCCATTAACCGAGTTTATAGTTCCGTCGTAATTTCCGTCCGTTATGTATTTTTGACGAATATAATGTCGAAATAGGCATAGCGACTATACAATTTTGTCGAATTTGCATCGATCATTTATTTGGACAAATAGTCCCAAAAAAAATCAGTCGAAACCAGTTTTTTCATAGCATGCGGGCATGTTAGTTATTTATGTACGAAAATTAAAATAACTATTCATACTCAATAACTTCGAATTCGAAGCCGATTTATTAGTTGTCAACTAACTAAACTAGGAGCACGATATATTAATGTATAGTAAGAATTAATTGCGAGCATTTCCCATTCAAGAAAAAAAACATTAAATGTCGAGAAGGCATTTGCAGCTAATGTAAGATTGAGAAAGGAAAATGCCACGTGGGTGGGGTGAGCTGTCAAAACGGGCCGGGCCCGTCAGGTTGGCCCGCCCCGCCTCGAAAAATAGGTGGTTGGGCCAACCAATTCCCGGCCGGGGTCGGGGAGGGCCAGCCGTTTGGGTGCGGGTTGAGGTGGGTCGGGCGGGCTG
Source organism: Craterostigma plantagineum (assembly GCA_027422505.1). Lineage (NCBI taxonomy): Eukaryota > Viridiplantae > Streptophyta > Magnoliopsida > Lamiales > Linderniaceae > Craterostigma > Craterostigma plantagineum. Next base: position 24,787,603 of record JAPQWV010000011.1, read on the forward strand.
ACCCGCCAATATTTTCTTATTTTTATTATTATATATATATTATAAACATTTTTTATGCTAAATATTAATAAATAAATATTCATTAGTAATTAATTATAATTGATTTAGTTATGAAATTATATAATTCATAAATGATTTATGAATTTTCATTAACTATTCCAACATACATTATTAATAAAAGTATTATTTGTGGTAAAAAAATATACAAAAAATAAAAAAAATTAAAAAAAAAAATTAACGGGCTGGCCCACCAACCTGCCAACCCACTGCGAGGGCGGGGCGGGCTAGTTTAGTAGCCATTATGTTGGCGGGTTGGCCCGCCCCGCCCCGTTTAATGGCGGGTTGAGCAACAGTCTAGCTATTCTTGATGAAAAATGAACATGATCTTTATTTATTTCTAGAAAATAGATTACAAAAAAACATGAAGATCTTTCATATAAGCCAGAGCAATTTTTCCTTAGGATAATTAAAAGAAGCACCAAAAAAATAAAATAAAATAATGGATAAATAAAACAACTATATTACTTACTCTTCATCTTCTCCTTCAAGGCCTGGAATATACTCCAAGCTAACATCAAACACAACTGGGCTGTTTGGAGCTACCCTCGGCCTCCCCGGCGCTGACGTCAGACCTTTCGGAAATGCCAACTGCCCCCAAACATATATAAAAATTTGAATAAAAAGACTAAAAAAATATATGCTCGAATCATAATCCGTACAACATGAACATATAGAACTATTTTCGAATAATAATATGTTATTTAATTTTCTCATGCGCTCGCTCACCTGCCCGGGAATGTAGAGTCTGCGTTTACCGCCGACCTTCATGCTTAGGATTCCTTCGTCTAATCCCTTGATGACCTATTCAATTATATAGCATCAGCATATAGAGGACAATTTTCCTAACATTAAAATAAAATTTCTTTCTCCTATGCTTTTGTGTTTTTTTTCCTACATGGAGAAAAAGATAGCTTGTAGCTGTAGTGTTTCTTACCTGGCCAGAACCGACTCGAAAGATGTATAGCTGACCTTTCTCGAGCGAACTGTATGGAATCAAAATCAAGATTCGAATGAACTGAGTTGCAATTTTAGTAGAAATTTTGAATTTCTTGCCGAGGGAAGGTAATAAAAACATTTTCGACATGGAGACAGATAAAATTGTGGCTGGAAAGTCGATACCTGTCGAATATTTGGCCCGAAGGAACCATGGCGACGTAATTTGCAGCCACCTATTGTAAGAAAAACATTGCAAGAACGGAATATAAATTCATATTTCGATCACTTCATAGCTTACGTATAGAACTAACTAAACGAAAAGATGGCGTACCTGAAACCCAACAGGTGGGCTCGGGCCCGTGCCAACTTTAATGTCCTTGTATTTCAGGCCAGACTCAGTAGTCACAGTAGTCACCTTCAAAATTAGTGAAACGTAATTTCAAGGCGTGTTTCAGTAGACTAATATCAAGACGTTCTATTTGTCAGATTCCCATATTATATCTCCAAAGACATTGTTCTATTTGGCGACGGGGCGTTGTTAAGAGTTGAAGAAAAGCGAACCCCTTATATTAACAGAGGATACATTAACTAAACTATGTGAAGAGTTTCGCAAGGTAAGATTTTAGCAGCAAAGTCTCACCATACATTTTCAAGCTCTTCCTCACAGTCAGTGTCGCATAGCTTAGGCTTCTCCTCGGGAGGTAAGCCAGCTGCTTTGGTAATATTGCAGCTGCTTGTGAGGCTTAAAAGCCCCAAACTTAAACTGAATAGATGCCTTCGGCTCACTGATGGGAACTCATCAGTGCTTTGATCGATGTTCTTTAACTTATGCGACGATCTTTGCTCTGAGGACGATGACTGTGCTCTAACGCCAACGTTGATTGTTCGTGCTTTTCTGTTGTTTGGTATAAGAATTTGCTCTATATGTACATCCTAATTGGCAGAGACAAAGGTTAGAGACTAGCAATATGTTAAATCGAAATGGATGAGGAACATCGTGAAGGCAACGATCAATAGCTTCTTGCATTTATCACCTGTAGAAAATGAATTCCAATAGGATCATAAAACCAATCTGGCGATTTCGAAATTATCGTTTCTCTAAACCATCAAAGGGATGCATGCTATGCTATAAAATTTTCCATTGTACGAAATCGATCGAGTATCGATTGATAAACCCCGTAAGAAACATATATATGGTATGAAACCTTACCCATGTACCAATTCTAGAAGCACTACAATGTACCAAACCTTACCTCAAAATTACACGCAATAAAACCTAAAGGTATGAAACCCATATGAAAACTAAGATATTTCGAACGAGCTTGATGCTCAAAAACCAAATCATGATCGAGCCGAAAACGAAAAAGTACACAGCGATAACCTTACAATTTTTCGATGAACAAAAACAAATGCGATAAAGCAGTTATCACAAAGCAATTACCAAGCGGAAGCAGTAATGATGCTGATGAAGATGCCATTTCCCTCTATTATCTATCGGCGAGTAGTGATCAGCTTTTTCTTTATCCAGTCGTTCGAACTTCTATGGATAACGATTATCAACGACCATTTGGCAAGGAGTTTTTGTGGCAGGGAATTGTGCAATTACCGAATTATCCCTGAATTTAACATGATAACTCAAAACTCACTGTGATTGTTTGGTTGGAGGGTTTAAGTATTTTAAAGGTGGCTTATGATATCTTAGTGTGTTTGGTTCGCAGGTTTATCTAAACCATGGGTTTATATAAAACCACTCTAAACTCATGCAGACGGGTTTAAATAAACACACCCCCTCACATGTGTTTATTTAAGGGAAGATATAATATTCGTTTCTTGCAACTAATCGGTATAAATTCGAGGTATCCATGAAAAATTGAGGTCTATTTTACCTTATTGAGTCAATAACGACGTGATTTATGCAGTTTTCATCTGTTTTTTTAGTGCCGTTTGTGATTTTCGTTCTTTTTATCCCGATTCATTATTTGTATACAGAATGTGTTATTTACGACATAAGACGTTATTAACTTTCAGCGTTTTGTTATTTTTGAGTCAACATTGTTATTACCCTGAAGACATTTGTTATTTTTGTGAAACTTATCAACATTCATATGAAATTGACGATAGTTTTTGGGGTTTAGGACTTACGGGTTCGAGGTTAAGATTAAGGGTTTACGACATGAAATTTTGGGAGAATGATCCACGACTTGTGCAGGTATTTCTACAACCTTAAAAAATTTTGGGGTTCGGGGTTTAGGGTTTAGGGTTTCGTGCCTCGGATTTAGGGTTTGAGCTTAGTATTTTGTATTTGTGGTCTATAAATGTTATAGTACTTAATTTTGACGTTTGAACATGTTTGTGGTGCAATTTGTATGTTATGTTCCATTGAAAGATGATAGTCTATGTTTTGCAATGGAGGAGGACTACATGTTTATATATCTATTGAGATCAACATTCTTCTATTGACATCAAATTTCGCCTAATGTGTATTTTAAAGGAATGTGGTGATTAAACTTCATCAAATTATATATTTACATGAACATCCATATTAAACATCCAAAATAAAAGTGTATTATTGTACGAATAATCGAATTATTGACGTGGTTCTAAATAACATTTATGAGGTATCAGTATTGATCAGTGTGTTATTAATTGAGTTCGAGTTGTTTTTTTTAACCTAACGTGAGTTATTATTTCCAATTAATGTGGTACAATTTTGAGAAAGTCCTGTAAATATGCTCTGACAATTCTGTTAAATTCTCTGACGGTAGAACCTTCTAGAATATTCTCATGAAGTGTTTTTTTTACATGTATATGTGTTATATTTGTTGTGTAAACTGTTACTCACTTAAAAAACGTTTTAGTCTTAGAGAAAGCTAAAATTTCTCAATTCATGGTTACCGACTTATTTTTTATTTTAATATTAAGACTCGTTTGATTCGATTTTATCTTATTCAGTCGCTTTTACCTTGTTCGGCCGTTAAAGTTGATATTGAATCGATTTCTTGACGAAATTTTTGATTTGGGGGTGGAAGCACGAATTCATTCGATACATAAAAAATTCGTCTTTATTAGTAAGACCCATCTGAAATTGAGGACGGGAAAACTTTATTTAGTCACAAAAAATGAGATTTATGCAGTTTTCCATCTGTTTTTAGTGTTGTTTGTGATTTTCGTTTTATTCCGTTCGATCCATTACTTGTATACGGATGTGTTATTTACGACAAACAATGCGTTATTACCTTTCAGCGACGTGTTACTTCTAAGTCAAAATTTTATTAACCATAAGATATTTGTTATTTTTGCTATGTTATAAGTATTTATTTTTACACGATTTAGGGAAAATATAATATACGTTTTCTTGCAACTAATCGGTATAATTCGAGGTACCCATGAGAAATTGAGGTCTATTTTACCTTACTGAGTCAATGACGACATGATTAATGCACTTTCATCTTATTTTTAGTGTCGTTTGTGATTTCGTTTATTCCTCGATCCATTACTTGTATACAGACTGTGTTATTTACGACAAACAATTTGTTATTACCTTTCAGTGACGTGTTACTTCTAAGTCAAAATTTGTTATTAACCATAAGACATTTGTTTTTTGCTATGTTATAAGTAGTATTTATTATTCACGATTTAGGGAAAATATAATATCGTTCTTGCAACTAATCGGTATAAATTCGAGGTATCCATGAAAAATTGAGGTCTATTTTATCTTATTGAGTCAATAACGACGTGATTTATGCAGTTTTCATCTGATTTTTAGTGTCGTTTGTGATTTTCGTTCTTTTTCTCCCGATCCATTGGTTGTATACATAATGTGTTATTTACGACAGACAATGCGTTATTACCTTTCAGCGACGTGTTACTTCTAAGTCAATATCAGTTATTAACCATAAGATATTTGTTATTTTTTTATGTTATAAGTATTTCTTTTTTACACGATTTAGGGAAAATATAATATCCGTTTCTTGCAACTAATCGGTATAAATTCGAGGTACCCATGAGAATTGAGGTCTACTTTTACCTTATTGAGTCAATAACGACGTGATTTGTGCAGTTTTCATCTACTTTTAGTGTCGTTTTTGTGATTTCGTTTCATCTCCCGATCTATGGGTTGTATACAACTGTGTTATTAACAATATATGATCATTATTTCTAATGCAAGATGTGGTATTTTTGTGTGACGATTTGTTATTTACTGGAAGAGATGTGTCATACGTCACCAAGCGATTTGGAAAAACAAAAAAATTAAGTTAAGCTCCGGCAGTCTGTCGCCTCGCCTGTGGCCTCTTCGAGCTCTACTACGACGACGGGTCAGGGTCGGACCTCGTCTGCTCACGAATGTCGAGATTATAGGTGGAAATCGAGCTTGAAGATTAGCCAGCTCGTTGGAGAAAATGATGGCAAAAGTTTGTAATTTTTGCATCTGTTAGGGGTAAATATGTCATATCGCGTAGTTTGTGTATTTTTCTCTAAGAATTTTGAAAATCAGGTCCTTCATACTAAATGAAATTTGATTGAGGCCTGAACACTAGTTGAGAATATTATTAGGGCCTGACTCGTAATTAACCCTTTATTTAAACCCACTAACCAAACACACATTTTATTTATACCAATTATCTTGTTTTATATAAACCCTTACTTATTTAAACCCTCCTAAATATAAACATGTCAACCAACAATAAGGATAAAATAAGTATATGTTAATTATTTTATAGTATTATATGATCATATAAATTAGGTAGTTTATTACATATTATTTCTTTCAATGATTTTCATACAAATCACCTAAACAAATATCTAAAGTCACATTCACAAATAAGAAATAAATTATTATATACCATTCTAATTAATAAATTATAACATTTAACTTTCTCAATGCCAAATAAAAAAATCCACATAACATTTCATAATACTATACATGCTTATGTAGGATGGTAAGTATTCTTAACGACACTGATTTTTTATGAAATGATAATTGATAAGTATGTATATTTATGTAATGCATGCTTCCATCTCCAATAACAAATAAGAAATAATCCTCATTCAACCTGCTTTTTTTTAAATGTTCTACCAACTGTAACAAAAAACACCGATTTATACGTCGATTCGCAGAATACAGAATAAATTTAGAAGCCGGATAAATATTTAAAAATCATGACTTGACCACAAGAATAATTTTACTATATTTCAGTCATGATGTACATCAAATATGATAAAATATTTATGTGTGGAGATATGCTCACATTGATTTTACAAAAACGAAATAAATACAAACTCGATTACATATTAGAAATAAATCTGCTGTTTAGACCCGAGAATTACCAATTTTAGTACGTTGGGGCGACACTGTCTCCGCCTATAAAATAGAACCCACGGCTACTGTTCGAAACCCACACAGAGAGATTGAAAAAACCTAAGGCACATCTCACCCACTCTCAACATGTCGAAAAATGACGAAAACCCTAAAAGAACCCTAACCCTAACCTCCACTGAAAACCAAGCCCTACTCAACCAGAAAATCGATGAGCTCATCGAAGAAGTCAAAGCTTTCAACTTTGACTTTGGCTGCCAGACAACCTTTGTCCTCTACGAGCCCGGCAAGGAGTCAGACGCCTTTCTCTGGCCGTCCGAACAGAAGTTCATCGAACTTGCTGCGAAGGCTAAGCGCCACGCAGAGATAGAAAAGGCAAAGCGCATGATCCGCAAAGAGAAGGTTCTGATTGCGAGGATCGAAAAAATGAAAAAAAGATCTGAAGGGGCTTCAGCAATCAAACCGCAAGAACGAGGCGAGCCTCGTCCTGCGTGAGATGATGCAGGGTAATATCTCTGTCGAGGATCTGAACCTCGGGCAGGTCCGTGCTGTGAGGGCCTTAGTGGGCGAGCAGATGAGTTCGTCCGAGAATGTAGAGGCTGAGGGTAATGACAGGGAGGAGTGAGGGTGTGGTTTATGGTAATCAAGTGTTTGGTGCGTTTTAATTAATAAGTACTCCTATGTTGGTTGGTTGGACTTGAAGTAATGTATGAGTCTCCTTTGGTGAGAACTATAATAAATAATATGAATAAATTAATTATTAATGAAGTGTCTTTTTTTTTCCTTTACAAGGATTGAGCAAATGTTAAGCCACAACGTAATAATATATACTCTTTTGTAAAAAATGAGGATGGATAAAAACTGTAAATTGGTCTGTCAATTGACCAATTAAAATTTTCTACATTAATTACTTTAAAAAAAACTTAATAAACCACGTAACCTAAAACTCTTAATAACTACCTCATTCTATTTTAAGTATATAACTTATTAAAACCATCAATTAATAATTTTATTTTATTGCACACACATGCTAAAAATAGTAATATCCATTAATCATTAATGCGCTTGAGATGTTAGTATAGCGGTTTACTTTAAGCACAATAGACCAATCATATGTTACAGACTGGGCCATTAATTAAAAGTAGCATAATAAAACAGAGCATTTTATTAGACCAATTAGGTTATATCAATATTATTACTATTGGGCTATTTTAAATTTTAGGTGTAGAGAAAGAGATCCATGTTATCGTATGAGTATATATCCACAGTATTTGTAAAAGACAAAAATACAGGAAAATGTTATACTCTCCCTTTGTTCCTAAACACAAGTCTTTTTAGACTTCTATTTTTTTTTAATACAAGTTTTTTTAAGAAAAATAGCTTGAACTTTTACAACTTTGCCCATTTTCTTAAATAAAAGAATTAGAGGAAACATGATAAAATAAGTAATTAAGGGTATAATAGAAAATTTGTTTTATTTCTTAATATGTGTGCAATTACCTTGTACTTTGAAACATAGGGAGTATAAGAAAGAAACCCATTAACATGTTAAAAGGACGTGATAAAATAAAATAAAACAAAAGAAATTTAAAATATGATACAATTCCTACGAGTTTAAGCGTCTAGATGAAACGATCATCTAAAATCAAAGAAACCTTTAGTAGAAAAATGTAAAGAGGACATGACACAAATAATATATATATATATATATATATATATATATATATAAAATTAAAATGTCCTACAAGTTTAAGCGTCCGAGATGAAAAAATCATCTGAAATCATAGCAGTCATTACAAATTTTTCTTCTGGGTAAGGTATTACATTATATTACACAAACACATGAAAAAATCGCACGTACGACAATTCTCTATAGGATCAATCATTCAGGTTCAGATATGAGCAATAACAGACGATCTCGACGTTCGTGGGAAACATTCGAAGCCTTTTCAATCGCATTGCTGATCGAGTTCTTCGACTTGATATACGCACGAGCCATGTCCAAAAACCCAGTGAAATCTTTCATAAGCTGCAAATTTATGTTAGTACGTCTTAGATTCATCTTTTTTTTTTTCTCTTTTTTTCGTCATAGTAGCTGTCGAATTCATTAATTCAAAGAAAAAAAATACTCCCTCTGATTTTAAATCATGAAGTTTTACACTTACCTTTTTTATTTTTAAATACAAGTTTTACTGTTTCCAAGAAAAATTGCTCGCTCCTCATCTTAAATAAAAATAATTAGATTAAATAGGATAAAATAACTACTTTAGAGTATAATGGAGATTTTACTCTATTTATTAATGTCTCCAATTATTTCAACACCGTGTTTGGTTTGAGGAAATTAGGGTGGAAAAGAAAACGAGGGAGAAAATGATTTCCTTAAGTTTTTTTTTTGGTTTCCGCATCAATTGACGAGGAAAATAGTTTTTCTTAGTTTCAAGTCAAAAATAAACCAAATTTTCTTTTCTTTTCTTTACGTATTTCTCCGATCAACCAAGCACGAAAACAATTTTCCTTTTCCTTTTCCTTTTCTTTTCCCTGTTACTTTCCATGAACAAAACACACCCTAACACAATTCTGTTTAACATCAGAGGGAGTATGTATTAGTACATTACCGAGCTTGCAGTGCCCTCCTTGATCTTCGATTGAAATAAACACCATTTCCCAAAATTCGTACCTGCCGAGGAGCGTCTTTTAAAAATTTACACGAATCTAAAGAATTTTTTTCCCGAAGTGCGTAAAAGCTCGGGAAAATTATTACCAAATTTGATATCTACGACACAGGAAGACTCCGATTTCGTCTCCACCAACCATCTGTAGTGAACCTGAAAAAAAATTAAGATTCGAGAAATGAAACTGATATCTCACCACTCTCATAGTTATATAGTATATTCTTTCTTACATTGAAGTACGTCGCGAATGGAACATCGTGCGCCTGCTGTACGCTTTCGAACACCTTCACGGGGAAAAAATAAAACAAAAGAAATAAACATACAAGAATCTAATAATTAAAGACGCCATCTAAATAAAAATTTACTAAAAATTACCAGCGTTTTCTTATCTTCGGAGAGAAGAACATGCTGAGACTCTGTTATAGAAGTATACGGCGGGCACATTGGACTATTGCACAGTGTTTTGTAAGAAAGGTCTCTCACTATGCCATCATATTCATCATCTTTTTGCCACATACCGATCTGAGATTACACAGGATGACGGGTTATCGCATATCGATTCTTAGACATGTTTTTTGTGTTGAAAAATAGAATATAAATATTAAAATATGAGAGGTCTGTTAGGTGAAGTGGTTATTTAACATGGTAACAGGGCTCAGACCAAGAGCTCATAGCTTAGATAAGAGAATAAATCAGCCTATACGTGAATAGGCATGTTAGTAATAATATATATACATATATAAAAAAAAAATATGTTACTTTCCTACAAGCTTAAGCTTTTAGGTGAAGTGAAGAAGGATTTGCTTACGATGAGATCAGTATCCTTTCGGGAAGCGCGGTGCTTGCTCGTTAAAGTCGAACCATTGTCCAGAAAATACCTGAAAAATTGATCCGCCGTGCACGGGAAAACTTCCTGCGAAACATATATTTCATAAAAAAAAAAATATTAAATTTTGTTGCTATTGCATAGAAGAAAGGAGTACATACATTGTGAAGTGGAGAAAGAATATCTGCTCTGATGAATGGTTTGAACATTTTGCTCTCAACTTTAGTTTCCTCGGAAATCATTGGCTGCCCTTCATTGGATTTTGCGGGGCTAATAATATTCGCGTCCAATAGCAAAGTCTCCTTTTTCTCGGCTTCTAAAGTCGCTCGATAGTTCTTGAGTGCACGATGTAGGGTTTTCAGAGCGTGATTTCTATTCCAAAACGAAGCGAACTTGTATTTGATTCGACCTTAAGAGAAGCATAAAGCGTTCATTACACGACTTGTCTGAATTCCGATACGATGATTAAGTGACGAGATGCGTCAAGAAATAATTCTAACCTTCGGAATTTCCTCTGGCACCTGTTCGAAGGATTACAGTGATGCCGGGATTGATCAATGCATGTTGGCTCCTCCTTATCTAAAATCGAAGATTAGTACGTTCAAATCGTTTCTGATATTGTTAGGTAAAAAAAATTATTAAAGAAGCCAATAAGGAGCGTGCGTTTACCTCATCTACGTCTCCAATAGATATCGTGACCTGCAAAAATAAAGTCGTTTGAAAGAACGTAAGTAGATGATGAACGATCGACCAGATTTTTTTTTCTTTTCCAAACCATTCGTAAGTAGCGTGAATTTACAAGAGAAAAACAAACAACAACCAGAAAAGAAGAAAAGGGGACAAAAGATAACAAGATTAAAGAAAATAGTGACCTTCACTTGCTTTGAAAAAATAGTCGAGTGGAAGCATATGTGTCCAGCCGAGACATACAAACGACCGTGGTACAAAAATGAGCTCTCAAGCGCACATGAATAGCTATGTTCGACGACCTGCGATAAGATGAGTGAAACGCCAAGGGAGAAAAATGCGCCTTCATGTAATAAAAATACGAAAAACTAGTCGTATCTGAGTGAATAACACCTCGAGGGGCGAAAGGCCGAAAACGGTCTGAAGTGGGCCCAGCTTGAGATGTACGTATAAAGGTCCTTGCATATTCGAAGTGGTTATTGGTGGGTCAGAACTAGAAAAGCCATTTAAACTCCTATAACTGCAAAAACATCGTGTTGTTCAATAGTTCGCAAAGGTAGCAGAGCATTATTATGGAGAAAGAGAAACCTTGAAGATTGCTTCAGGCGTTTGAGCATTCGAGTGCGAACACAGACCTGTTAAGAAAGACAGAACAAATTCAAACAGATCGTATTAAGACAAAAGCAACATGTTTCTTTGAGAACACAAACTTTCTCCACCTGCCCCGAACCATTGTTCAATGTAAACCATTTTGCACGGTTTTGAGCTTCACATTCGACGGGTATATCCACAGAGCATTGCACTAAATCCCCCCGAGCCTTATCCAAACTACATACAGTCACAGTAATCTGGCGTGCAATTAGGAAAGTAGATACTTCAACTTACAGAAAAACAGGTAAATAAACTACCAACATAAGAGGGAAATAAGCTGTTACGGGCTTTTGAGTTCATTTATAATGATTGTTTCTCCACACTCAAGGTTCTTCCTTGGGATATCTGTAATATATGAATACCTTCACATGAAGCTGATTAACAGAGAAGCAAAAATCTTCAGCCCAAACGGGATTTCTTGACGCAGCAACCGTAGAACTAAAATCGGAGAAGAAAAAAAGAACAAAATCGATATCAATTTGCAGAGTACTAACGAGCCATAAACCGATAGAAGAATGATTGTAACCTAAGATGCTTTTCAGTTCCACATGTTATGATAGCATAAGTATCCAATTCACCGCTCGTATTTGGCCCCACGAGATTCTTTGCTGCTAAAAGCTCCACCTGAAACAATGAGTTAAACCTGGGAATTCCAAGTCCGTAAAAACTTTGCAGTACATTAAAGAGCGAACAACGTAGGATAGAAATGTCAGGAAACCTTGATCATATATGGGGCATCGGTTTGAGGATCCTCTCTAACTCTGCTCATCTACAGACAAGGAACAGAGAGGCTATATTTCAACATGTAAAATTTCCCCAGGAAATTTGCAATCGAAAAACAACACAGCATTACTATTTACCCCAATCTCTACATAGAGCTATGAAGCTTAGCTGCCCAATCATTCGATCGATCAAATCACTGACAATGCAAACAACAAGCATAAATCATAAAACACTAAGGAAAAAATTACCGAGAGATCATCGTCGCCGTCACCGACCACCACCGTACCCAAACCGCCGAGACTGAAGAACCACCAAGACAAAACCACCACCGCGGCGGCAACAACCAATACCTGAACCTCCCACCAAGACGGCACCAAAATTTCCAAAACCCCCATCCAATCTACTCATAGGCACGCATGCGAAGATTTTTATGTATCTAGCGCGAAACATAATTCTGGGATTCTTTTTATATACGGAGATTGCTAGCGAAGGACTGAATATTATACGAAGCTGAAAAGTACAGTGTGCGGAAAGCAGCCCAAACGGCGTGGCGTGGGACAACTTTATCATCATATTCAGTTCTGTTCATTGTACTATATATAGAAAAAAGGTTCTTTTCTTTCTTTCTTTTGTAATACTAATGCCGATGAGGTAGTGAGAGCAATGATGGTGGTGTGAGTGAAAGTGTGATGACGATCACATGTCTGAAGACGTGAAATTTTAAAAAAGAGGAACGATTTTATTTCGTTCTAAAAAAAGAGGAACGGGTTCTCAAATGACTGAAATATCCTTACTAGAAAACTGGTTAAGGAGGATAATCCGACTCATTAACAGCGAAAAGTTATTCGAGTTATATTCGATCGACAAAACACTCGAATAAACAACTCGAATAATTGCTTATCCGACTTACTATAGCGAAACATTATTCAAATTTATTCGAGTTAAAAGCAAAACTCGAATGACGTACTCTAATAATAAATCGAAGAGATAAGGTGACTCGAATAATGTGCAGAAAATTTAAACGAATAAGCAACATTATTCGAGTAGCTTATCGAGTTTCCGTTTCGAGTCAATACTCGAGTACGTATCTCGGATAATATACTCGAATAAGCAGTATTTTAAAAAGCTCGGAAAGAAAAATCACTCGAAAACCTAAAATCTCCCGCGCTCTCTCCTCGAAACCAAATAACTTACTCGAAAAATCGTACACAAACCCACGCATAACCATCAATGGCGAAACAAAAACGAGATCATCGGAGCCTTCCGCGCCTGTGCGTAACCGGGTGGATGAGCAAATCGACGCCGGTAGAGCCACGGTGAGTTTTTTGTGCATTTTGGGTTTTTGTTAAATCGAATTGGTTGAACGAATTTCTTGGTTAGATCTATCGTTTCTAGCGTTAAATCGATCGATTTTGATGTTAAATCGTTGCGTAAACGTCGTAATCGGTCGGATTTTTAGTAAAAAATCGTTTTCATCGTCTTTTCGTAAGTAATTCGAGTAATTACGGTTAATTACGAATAACTACTTGACTTATTCGAGTGATGGTTTACTCGAATAAAGAACTCGAATAACAGAAAATTTTATGTGTTTTTTTGCGTTTTCAGGTCTATCTTCCGACGAAGTTGCCGGCGGACAATTTCTATCACGCCACCCTCACTCTTAACTCGCAGTACATGCCGGTATGCGAACGCATCCGTACGCTTTTGAACGAGGAGGAAATGGAGGAGATGGTTAGGCGGACTCAGTTCGGGAACCTGATAAAGGTGGCCCGAAACCACTACAACTCCAATATGATCCTGTGGTATTTGATGAGCCGGCAGGTGGAGTACATGCCGGAGTCGAAGGAGTTCTGGATGGTCGTTCTGTGGCGGCCTTACGATTTACGATTTTCATTGGTCCTACTCACGGGCTGATTGCCTACTCACGGGCGAGCCGGAGATACCGTCGTCGAACGAGTTTGCGACGAGGCTTGGCCTGGTATTGTTTGCTGACTATTTTTTTATTCTTATTTTTTTTATTTTTTGATTCGTTTTTTTACTTCGATTTCAAAAACTAACGTTCTTTATGGCTCGCAGGCAAGCCCGTTATATATTATATCGATTTGGATAAGAAAGTCACAGAAATGATCCGTGACGCCGGTGGAGCCTCGGGCGTGAATCCCGAGAAATTGAAGATTGCGGCACTTTATTTTGCCGTCGGGGTGCTCGGGGAGCGGAGGGTAAAGAAGGACCTGAAGGTCAAGGAGGAGTGGCTCCGTCTGGTGGAGGACTTCGACCGCTTCAACGAATATCCTTGGGGAAGGATATCATTCGAGGAGGTCATTTATGGTCTGAACAAAGACCTCGTGGGGAAGCACATGGATATGACATTGAAGGGAAAAATCGAAACAACCTTCGATATCAGTGGCTTCGTAATGCCGCTTCAGGTAATTAGTTTTGTATTATTATTTAAGACATATTATATTTATTTTAACTTACTTTTACTCTCTTTTATCAGGTTCTGGCATACGAGTGCTGGCCGACCGTCGGGCAAGAATTCGCCGTGAGAAGAGCCGACGAAGGTCTCCCGATACCCCGTATGTGCCATTGGAAGACCACATTTTACGGCAAGAGCTCTGCTCCGGGATGGCAAGCGGTCGAGCGTGCATTCGGTGCCGTGGCGATGGATGTAAGTATATTTATTTATTTATAATATGGATTTATTTAGATTGCATTTTCTAAATTGTACAAATACACAGGACGTGCGGTGTTGCCTTACACCGACCGAAAGCCGATTCAAGGCACTTCCGCCGGCTTTTGTGGCAGCCAGCCGGATGATGCCGTAGCCCAGAGGATAGTGGAGCATCTTCTAAATGGGCTGCCGGTCTACTGCACCGATCATCGGCTTGCTCCGTCTCCTCCTCGGCCGTCTCCTCCTCCGAGGCCGTCTCCTCCGAGGTCTTCTCCTCCGAGGCCGTCTCCTCCTCCTTCCGGCTCAATAATCGCCCATTTCGATAGAAGAATGGACAGACTGGAAGGCGATGTACGGGATATGCGGGCGGAGATTAGGGAGCTGCGCTCGATCGTGGTCCAAGGTATGTCTTACTTAATGTTTATTTTATAAGATTATATTGATATTACATAAATCTAACGTAATACTCTAATTTTGTAGCCCTTGAGAGCCTGACGCTGAGAGGGAGTCGGGACATGCCGCCGCCTTCGCCTCCTCATTCACCGCCGAGAGGGAGTCGGGACATGCCGCCGCCTTCGCCTCCTCCTTCGCCTCCTCATTCGCAGAACGTGACGGGGAGTCGGGAGCAGGGGGCGAGAATGTGGAGATGGAGGCCGAGATGGATATAGATATGATGGAGGCCGCGGCCGTGGCGGCGGAGAGGGCCGCGGCGGAAGCGGCGGCAGCGGCGGCGGCGGCGAGATGGCCGCGGTAGAGGCGGCGGAGAGGGCCGCGGCGGAGAGGGCCGCGGCGGATAGGGCCGCGGCGGCGGCGGCGGCGGAGAGGGCCGCGGCGGAGGCGGCGGCAGAGAGGGCCGCCGCGGCGTCGAAGGCAAAGAAGGCGGCGTGGGCGGAGGCGCAGAGGGCCGCCGCGGCATCGAAGGCAAGAAGGCGGCGGAAGCGGAGGAGAGGCGGCCACAGACGGAACGTGCGAAGAAGAAGTCCAGGTTGCTTTCGAGTCCGTATACGCCGACGCCCGATTCGACCCCTCGCGTTGCAATACAACGCCGCGCGGACATAGAGCAGATCATCGGCGAGAGGGTGAAGAATTGGGATGCCGTCGCGGCGGAGGTGGCAAGAATGGGCGCAAAGGAGGAACGGTAAGGAATGCTCCAAGCGTACAACAAGAAATTCTTTGCCGACCTGTCCACTCCGAAAGTGTGGCTTTCGGATGAGGTATGTGTGTTTTTTGCTAAATATGTTCTAATTATTTCGTTTAATAACATTATATGCTATTATTGCAGCACGTCAACGAGGCATTCAGCGGGTTCACGGCGATGCAAGAAAACTGCGTGCATGCGGAGCGAATCGCGTACGTGAACACCAACTTCGCACATGCAGTCAGGATGGAGTCCGCCAAACCGCAACCGTGGAACGTGTCCTCGTTCGAGCTATTCTCCACGGGAGAGATCAATGCGATATACGGCGGCAAGCCGTCACTTCACTGGAGCCAAGCGGATGTGGCCGTCATCCCATTGGCATTTAACTCTCATTGGGTGCTCCTCGTCGCTCGGTTCAAGGAGAGGAACATCCTCGTTTTGGATTCCGATCGCAGCAGCGATTCGGACTTGAGGTGCATGAAGCCGTTCCTCGATCCTTTGGCCGAAGTGATACCGCTGATGCTTCAACACGTAGGTGTGGAGCAAGAATCCGTGGAGAAGTTTGCTTGGGTGCGGTGCCCCAATTTCCCTCAACAAGTCCTCAGGTAATTTTCTTATTTTCTCACTTTCTTATTTTCTTATTTTCTTAAACCTGAAATTGTTCTATTTCTCGAACACGGGAGAGTGCGGTATGTACATGCTTAGGGCGGCGATGTCTCTGTTGATCGGTAACAGAGATGATCTCTACGCTTTGGACGATTCTAAAGTTTTGTCATTTAGAAAGTTTTTGACTATATGTATTTATTTTAACAATTGGGATATTGTATGAACCGTTTTAGATATATTTGTATAGAATTTTTTGATTTGGAATTGTTCTGTGTTATGGTTGGTTGAGTTGCTGTTGAGGTTGTTCAGAGTGTTCAAGGTTCAGTGTTGTTTTTTTCCAAATTTCACTGTTATTCGAGTGAAAGAGCTTGTTCGAATAATGACAATTATTCGAGTAAGCTAATCGAGCTTAATCCGAGTACCTCATAGCACTCGAATAACTTCACTGGATCAGTTGATTTTATCGGACTTCACTGTTATTCGAGTGAAAGAGCTTGTTCGAATAATGGGAATTAAACGAGTAAGCTATTCGAGCGCAATCCGAGTATCATATATCACTCGAATAAACTCCACTGGATCAGTTGATTTTATCGGACTTCACTGTTATCCGAGTCAAAGATCTTGTTCGAATAATGTTACATTTATCGAGTTGAGTATTCGAGAATATTCGAGTACAATACGTAACTCGAATAATTTAAAAATCGAAAATGTTGTTTTTATATCATGAGCATTTCATGTTAAATAACATTTCATGTTAAATATCATTTCATGTTAAATAACATTTTCTTTTTAAGTAATAAAATATTATAGAGATTCTTTAAAAAGAGTAAGCTAATCAAGTTGATATTTCTATACATGTTATAAATATTGTTGATGGGAATGTATATACTAAAGTCCTATCTACCAATGTATTTCATTGTATGTCATGCAACGACTTTTATTAAACATTGTTAATCTTCATAAAGCGACTTATTAACATCATGAAGGCCCTAAAACATCGAAATATTGATATTTATACATCTATGTATCGAGATAATTAAAATTCAAAAATTCTGAAAAGAACACTCGAATTGCAAGATATTATTCGAGTTCGGTATACGATTTTTTTGTAAATTATTCGAGTTAGTCGGGTACTCGAATAAGTTCAGGTTTTTGTTTTCGACTTTTTATCGTTACGTTATTCGAGTGACCTTTTCTAATAATATTCGAGTTGTGCAGTTTACTCGAATAACAGTGAAAAAAGCTACAATCAAGCCAAACTCACAATAATATCCATCAATCTCATACAACCTCATACATCAAACTCATACAACCTCATACAAACTCATACATCAAGATTTACTTAATGTCTACGACCAAACTCACCGACGGACGGAAACCTCTTTTCTTTTCTCCGGCCACGCCTTGCTACGAACGGAGGCGGCAACACCAATTGATCCGAGGTATCCCACTCGGCTTGATCTGGAAACCGGCGAAACTCGTCCGTGATAAGCAGACTGCCACGTTAGGACAGAATAATATTCCGAACACAACGGGTAGAAACTCATGTTCGCTCGTAGACTCGCCGCGATTGCATGTGGACAAGGAATCCTGTCGATGTCGAATTGGCGGCACGTACAAGTCTTCGACCGCAAGTTAACAACGGCACGCCCCCCCGGAGATCGGACATCGTACTCATGCGGAGCGATTTCATGTACTTCATACCCTTGACTTAGCTCATACCTCTCACGGAGCTTCATTTCCACCGTCGGGGTAAACCGCGTGGTTGCTTGTCCAGATTGCTGTCTGTATCTAGCAAACTAATCCGCCGTCAGCCTCTGTATCGATTCCAGAAGCGCAATGATCGGTAGCTTTCTTTCTTCGTGGAGTCTTGCATTAATCGATTCCACCCCGTTCGTAGTCATGATGTTATAGCGAGACGTCGGAGAATAGGCTCGACTCCATCGTTCCTTAGTATCAGTCTGTTGCAAATACGCGTATGCAGTGGGAAACCTATTCTCAAAATCACCATATTGTGAATCAAAGTCGCATTGCTTGTATATTTTAGCAATGTGTATGAACGTCTCGGTCGCACCCTGCTTCTTACACTTGCCTTTCATATTTTGTGACAAGTGCCAAATACAATGACCGTGGTGCGCACGACTGTAGACGGCTGCAACGGCGGCTTTGATAGACGGAGATCTGTCGGATACGATGACAAGATCGTCCTCGTTGGGCACGACTTGCAAGAGCTCGTTCAAGAACCACGACCAAGCTTCTATGCACTCGTTATTATCGATTATGCCCCAAGCTAAAGGAAACTGATGGCGGTCGCCATCCTCCGCTGATGCAATGAGCAACGTACCCCCATACTTTCCTTTCAACCAAGTACCGTCTATGCAAACAACCTTCCTCATGTGACGGTATCCCGCAATACAAGCACCAAGGGATAGGAATGCGTGCTTAAATCTCCGCTCGTCGTCCAGATATACACTTGCTATGGTTCCCGGATTCACTCTTCTCAGCGTCGACAGGTATGACGGCAACAGCTTGTAACTCTCATCGGGGTCACCCTTCATTGCATTTTGTGCTAAAATGCCTCCTTTCCATGCTTTGAAGTACGAAACTTCAATCCCACACGATTTCTCATCATTGTTTGAATGAGTTTAGGGACCGGTGTACTTGTTGAACCCTGAAAAGATTCAAGCAGCATATCACTCACGGAGGTTGACGATGCTTGAGTGAGTCTTGCGTTCCGATTTGCAAGGTCGCATGTATGTGTGTTGCAATACGTACGAATCGAGAATATGGATGTATCCTTAATCTTCGCCGTCCACATCTTCCAAATACATCCATCCTCTTTGCATCTCACGCCATAGTACGATCGGGAAGATTTTATAATCTTGACCTCGAAGCATGCCTCTATAGCAACTCTTTGGATCCTATTCTTGATGGCCTTCTTATCCTCGAATTCATCACCGACCTTCATGGTGGAACCGTCGGTAAAAGAATACCGATCGCTAGGAATAGTTGCATTTTCCTCTTCTTCCTCCTCCTCCTCATCATTCCCGTCCGCATTTTCTCCGTTTACGCCATCAAAATTGACGTGCAGGTTTTGCCGTGATGCAACATTCTCATCACGGTCGTTCGCCTCATTGTGACCTTCACCCCCATAATTCACATCTTCGCATCCGCCAAAGTCGATGATACGGTCAAAATAATCATCGATGTAACCACCTCCATCGCTACGAACCTCAATTGGAACGGACCAACTTTATCATCCGCGAGAGTTTGACGGTGGAGGGTCGTAGGGAGTCCAATCTCCACACGGAGAATCGGTCTATCCATTGGACCCCTAAGTATATATAACCCTTCAACTCTCGATCATTCTTTATATACAACGGAGCACACACTTCCATACCTCTCATAGATGGCTGATAACTTAGCTTTAACGCCGGCCTCCCGCTTACGCCAATAGTCTCGTATATTTCGTTCCGCAGATCGTCCAGCAAACAACAATCGACATCGAACCCAATGGGCTTCATATTTGTTCCCATCCTTGGAACCCATGTCCATTTATTTCATTCCCAATTATCCATTCTCCATCGTAATCAATCATGATGCTGGTCGGCATAACCTGCATATGAAACAAATCATTGTTAATAAAATTTAATTGCAATAACATTATTCGAATAATTACAATATTCGAAAAATAAAATTAATCGAGTAAACAATTCGAGTAGTAAAACAACTCGAATAAAGTCTTCGAGTATTAAGATTTTGAAGACACTCGATAAGTTGTTATCGAAGAAATAAATGGAATAAATCAACTTTTTTTGCAAACGAGTTATTCGAATAAGTAAAATATTCGAAAATAAAAATTATTCGAGTAAGACATTCGAGTTAACGCTTAACTCGAATAATGTGTTCGAGTATTATATATCGAATAATATGTAAGTGTAAAATTTCATAAACAATAGTATTATTCGAGTAACTTTTCCTAGTTTATTCGAGTATGATGTTCGATTGTATGTTGCCAAAACAGCTTATCCGAGTGGCGTTTACGAGTCTAAATAAACTCGAATAATGAACTCGAATAACCGAAAAACGAAAATTTTCTGCAAATTCGCACAGATCTAAGGTTAAAATGCTACCCATAACTACACAAACCTTCGAAAATCTAATACCCGATGCTCGAAATGTAAATGTCATTAACATGAACGGAAATTACAATGCCCGATATAATATATACTTGTAACCGGCGTTAACATGAACGGAACTTACTGTATATGCGTTCAAGAACGAAATTGGGATTCTTGGAGCTTGGTGTTTTCGATTTCGGCGGATGCTTCAGCTCGTTTTTCCCTTCAAGATCTCATTTTGGTGCTTCGTGGGTGCATTAATGAATGAGGTTGGTGCGTTTTTTTTTATATATATATTTCTTTTTTTATTTATTTAGGTATTAATTAGGGGTTTAGTTAATTAAGGAAACATGTTCCTCTTTTTTTAATTGACTCGGTCAAGTTCTCTTTTTTAAAAAGAAATCAAAAGTAATCTTATTTTTTAAAATACCCCGGACGAGGAGAATTTTAGATCGGCTGAAATTTCCAAATCATGGGCTCAATTGAAATAGAGTAAAAGTTAAAGGACAAACTTGTACTAACGTTACATACGTATTGATTTAGGAATGTCGAGACCATTTTTTTTTACGGAAATCAACACTTAAATATCTAATAGAAAACTAAAAAGCCATTTTAGTCCCTTTCAGATTTGTTTTTAAGCTAGCTACCTAGTTGAATAAAAATTTTACGCTTAAGTACCTAATCACCTAAAATTACCAAAATACCCTTATTAAATGATTTACAATTTCATTTCAGTTTTCTGCAAAAATCGAGCTACACCCTCCGTCGACGAATTTCTTGCTGCCGACCACATCCTTCTGCTCGTGCCGGCGCGGGACAACGATCGACGAGCCTCTTGAACGTTGGGTTCTCGATTTTGGGTGTTGATCGATTTCACGACTTTGTTCAAGGTTTAACCCAAATCCGGTAGCTCAATGCGATCCAAGAGCTCCATATAAGGGTGTAATGTTAGGATTTGATAGTTATTGAGGCTAATACATCGAGATTTCTGATTTTTTTATAAACGTTACGACGTACCATTTCTCATGTATATTACGTACCATTGTATGTTGTTTTACCGTACCTAAACATATCATGCGATACAGTCCGATTGCACATTTATGTTATGTATTATCTCTGTGTATTTATTTATGTACCAAGTTACCTGTATATACGGTACCAAAATGTCCTGTTATGCAGTACCAATCTAAACTATACAGCGTACCATTTATACATATTGCCATATTATCTGAAAATATGGTCTGCAAATTCGGTTGGCGGCGGGACGTTGTTTGCAATGTGTGAGTACAAAAGGGAGTCTTCCTTACTATTAATCAATGAAGCAACGACGCTTATCGATATGTACGTATCCCTCCAAAGAAGGTGGTCGGACCTCGATTCCCGGCATGACTCAATAAAGTATCAAGTGCCATTCCAAAGTTTGTACTCGACATTGAAAGAAAATGCGGATGTTTTCAATATGTATCAGTTGTTTATTCGATACAATTTTTCAATGATACCGATGAAAGTGGAACGTGCCGATGAATGTGGTACAAGTGGCCCGACGAACAGGTTTGGTTTTATTTTATTGTTGTTAAACTTTAAATTTAGGGTTTTCATATTGATGATTGATATTACTTGTAGTATGGAAGAGAACAGAGAATCTATTGAGTTTGATTTTGAAAGAAACACAGTAGATGCATGGAGTCATTGCATTCGGGGAGATGGACAAATGTTTAGGGATGCCGACAGTGGCAGAGCCACATGAGGTCCAGTGGAGTCACTGGACCCCATTGGAAAAAAAATGTAAATTATATAACTATAGGATGAAAATTAAAGAAAGTTATACTATGAGGACCCCAGTGAAATTTTCTAAAAATAGTGGGTAGTGGAGCCAATTCACATTTTTTTTTTAAAATAGTGGGTAATTGGACCCCACTGTGCTTACTTTCTGCCTCCGCCACTAGATGCAGATGAATTTAGACGGAATTTGAAGAACTACTCCATTGCAATTCGAAGAAACTTTGTTTATACAAAGAACGAGCGTAAGAAAATCATTGCCGTTTGCAAGGATGAGACGTGCAAGTGGCGGATATATGCATCGCGTTATAAATGCGGCAATTCGTTTGCCATTCGAAGATCCAATCTACAACACAGTTGTGGTGAAGATACACTTAGGAGTCGTGATCATCCGCGAGCGGATGCACCGTGGGTAGGGAACATAGTGAAACAGAGGGTCCGAGACGAGCCATCGTATCGTCCCGTTGCCACGGTTAAAGACATCCTAAGGGACTATGGAGTTGAAGTGGGGTACCATAAGGCGTATAGAGGCAACGAAAGTGCCATTTGTACCATATATGGGCTGAATAATGGTACGTTTGATCAGTTGAGGTGGTATTATAATGCCGTTAGAGAAACCAATCCGGGTAGCGTGGCGGAGTACGATGTATACCAGCACGACAACAAGTTTCGTCGGCTCTTTATCTGCTTCCACGCGTGTCTCGTAGGTTTTCTTCGTGGATGTCGGCCGCTCATATTAGTTGACGGTACTCACATTAAGACCAAGTTTAAAGGAGTGCTCATTACAGCCGTCGCAAAGGATGCAAACGAAGACTTGTTCACGATTGCCTTTGGCATTGTAAGCGTTGAAAATGATGAAAGAACAAGAACCTAACAAACTCATCCGTGTTCTCCCTCCCAAGCTCTCCGACTAACTTATTCAACAACTCTAAGATTTTCTTACGTGTTACATTGCCATCTTTCCCACCGAAAAGCCGATCAATGGTTTTCGATTTCATTTTCGAATTTAGGTCAACGGGCTGTCCTACGTTATGCAAGGCCATTACTACACTAAATTCCTGTGGGGAGAATACCCGGGTATTCTCCCCCAACCTAAACGTGTTCGTCTCTACACTATAACGCTTTATCAATGACATAATTCAAGCAAACGAATGAGACATCTTAGGCATATCTAAAAAAATGAAACGGGGACCTTCTTATAGCTTCTTTTTTATCTGGGGTCATGCTACCCTTCAAATTGCTTATGGTAGATCGAAACAGCTCAAATTTGTTTGGCGGAGGCATTTCTGCAAAAAATACACTGATAACAAGCAGTACCATTTTATTCACACGAGGGGTACCAATGTGACCAAACAGAGCGTACTAAATGCAGTGATAATGTGGTACCAAAATCAATTGACCCCATTCGATAAAACCACTATTAAGAGTTCTAATTTATTCACACAAGGGGTACCAATTTGCCCAAACAAAGGGTACCTAATGCAGTGATAATGTAGTACCAAAAAATTGACCCCATTCTAAAAACCACTTTTACCAAGCAGTACCATTTTATTCACACAAGGGGTACCAATTTGCCAAAACAAAGGGTACCAAACGCAGTGATAATGTAGTACCACAACAAATTCACCCCATTTGAAAAAACCGAAATCAATCCATTCCAAAAAACCCAAATCAAGTAGCCACGACGAAATACACGCACAGAAAAACCCTAATCGAACAACAAATCGATGCCATTCCAAAAACACGCAGCCATCGTTATGAACATTAACCGAAAATGCTTAAACCCAACGAAAAACGGAAAAATCAAACAAGATACAAGCCTATTGATAATGGAATACCGCGACGAAGTGCGCCGACGTACGGTAATACTGCGAGTCACTTACCTATCGATTTCAGAGGGGGAATACCACGACCAACGAGTGGACAGACGACGTTGAATCTGAAGCAAGACGAAACACGGGTCGATTTCTGGGTTAAATTGTGCGATTTTGTTGTTTTGGGGTGGTGTAATTTTTTTTAAAAGACGAACGAACTTGAAATAAGGGAACCAGGTAAAAAGATGTACAAAACTAGTTTTATTAGGGGTAAATCCGTCATTTAGGTACCTGTCAGTAAAATATAATTCAACTAGGTACCTAGATTAAAAATGGAACAGACAAGGGACTGAACTGTTTAATTTTTATTGATGTAGGTATTTAAGGGTTGAATCCCTTTTTTTTTAACAAAAATACAAATATATACATATAGCATTACTTTCTATTTTATCTTATTTTTAACTCTAAAAAATTAATTTGTGAATAGATATTCTAATAAATAAAAAATATATGTTTTTGAAAAAATTCTAGTAAATAAAAAATTAAGGAGTAAAATATTGTAATTTCGCAATTTAAACTAAAGTAAACTATAATTACAAAGCTAAAAAAACAGTTAAAGTTGATAGACAAGAATTTGAAAATTTTTCTTTCTATCCTCCTCCTCGCCTTCAAGTAAACTAGTATCTGTAGTCAAATCACATGTGTGTGCTATCAAATAAAAACTAATCATAGTATTTTTATTTTAATTTAAAATACGTGATAGAAATTATAATTTAGAGTTTATGTTTGTTATATGTATATAAAAAGAAAATTATGGTAACTAATTAACATTAGAGAGGTAAACATGAAAATATAAAATTCCATCATTGAAAAAGCAGTGTGTTTCCTTTCAATTTAGTTAATTTTTATTTCTAAAAAATCTTAATGACAAACCAATTTAACTACTACCTCCGTCCCATTATTTTTATCACATTTGGTAGTGAGCACGGATATTAAGGTGGTATTATTATAATAATATAGTACAATGAAAATGTAATAAAGTGTATATTTGACACGTCTTTTAAGAATATTTAATATTATTATATTGATTGTTTGTGATAGATTTTTTGCTAAATAAGGAAATGTGATAAAATTAGTGGGACGTCCGAAATGGCAAAATGTGATAAAATTAGTGGGACGGAGGTAATATTTATATAGATAAAATAGATAGAATATAATTACATGAATGGGATAAACACTATTTAATGAAAATAACATTATGTATGTAGATTTACCTAGAAATGGGCCTGGTATTTTTATCTGTTTGGGCTGGGCCCATTGGTATAGTTTAGTCTCCATCCTAGGTCAGACTCTACAATTACGAACATACCCTCCGTTATCTTGTAAATTAATGTACGTGCAGTTTTAAAAGGGCTACACCGAAGGGGCACAAAAGTAAACTTGATTCCTGGCCCAGTTTGTACATGAGAAACTAGAGCAGCAACATATATACCTCGCACAACGTTCTTCTCACTGCACAGCACACTCAACGCCGCTCGCCGCCAACTTCAGTTTGTCCGAGGCTTCTACTTCTACTTCGCAGGTCTTCTTCCTCCCTTTTCGGCGTGTTTTTTGCATGAATCTTACTCGTTTTTCGTCTGTGTTCTGTCTTAGTTCCTGCGAATTATCGTTTATAGCTCACGGAGTGTGTATTATCTGCATGTGAGTGTGCTTCTGTGCGATTTGCTGCTTTGATTCTCGTGTTTTTCTCACTTGGACTATGCGATGATCGCTCTTTATTGGCTACTCGTGTGTAATTACATCGTTGGACATCATCAGCTCGTGGGGATCGATGTTACTGTAAGTAGAGGCTCAGATTTTTGCTTTTGATGGAATATCTTAATGCTTAAATCAGACGGGAGCTGTTTAAGAACTTTCTTACGCCATCTGCTTTTGTGATGATGATGAAGAATTGGACTTGAAATATGTTAGTTGAACTTGCTTTTGGCTGGAAATTGCCACAGAAAGATCACTGAATCCTCGAAAATTTAGTCCCAAGCATGGATTTTAACATGGGAACTGACTTTTTTGTTTGAATTGTTTCATGTAAAGTTCCGAATTTTCGTTAGAGTTCTGCATTTCCCGAGGATGATTCGAGAGAAAAAGGCTTTGTCTTTCTAAGCAGCATGTTTGAAGGGATTCTTCGTCTAAGACATGGCGGGAATATCACTGAGCTGCAATAATTTGCAAGAACATTAACGGTCACATCTAAGCTATGGCGAACGAAGGAAACGGAACTAATCTCACAGAAGATGCTTTTGTCGACATACTCGATTCATCTCGAAATAGGGATTTTAAGTTCGAAGCTAAAGAAGAAGGCGATCCCTACGCTACTGAACTTTCGAGTTCATTTGCTGACTCGACTTCAGAAAATCAGAGTTCTTCAATGGAAAGCGGTACTGAAGTCGAATCTCAGTTCTTAAGCGACGGCGAATTCTCTCCTTCACTCGATGGGCTGGGAAGTATTTTCCGAATAAGGTCTGCTATCTTTTTAACACGTTTAACTTCTTACATACTTCGTATGCATGCTTTTAGATCTCCCTATGTGATACGTGACAGTGTTGAGGAGGTTATTACAGCTCCATTCGATTCGCAAAACTCATCGTTTTTTGTTGTCAGAAAGAAGAAGCCATCAGCTCAGTGGAGGAACTTCATAAAACCCCTGACGTGGAGATGCAAATGGACCGAATTGAGAATAAAGGAATTGGAGTGGCGCGCGTCGAAATACGCGAAAGAGATCGACGAAGTCGATGACGTGGCCTTAGATCGAACGCAAGTCGAACTTTCGGGTTCGAAATCGCTTATTTGTCCAGGCCCGAGATGCAAGAGTAAGCCCATGAAGAGAGTGAAGAGAAAAAGAATCGAAGACACAGCTGACATCCCATCGTATATGTCGAACCACACAATCTTCTCGCTATATCGTACGGTTTCTTCTCATGATTCTTACATCTTAAGGATTACGAAATTCGACTTGATGTAATAATATTGCAGAAAATAAGAGGTGTGGCCACGACGTAAATCCTAGGTGGGAGGATCTTGGCAAACAAGGTAGGTACACATTACAATCAAATTTGAGCATTTATTTCTGACTGCTTTCGAAATGAGACATTAAATTTCTTCGTAGGTAATGACGAGTTTCCCATCCACGACGATCCCGAGATTTTGCTGGAGAACGACGACGATTCCATAGAGGAATTGCTTCGAAAGATAACGACGTTAGACGCGAACGTAGACAAGATGAAGGCACAGATCGACTTGTTGATGATGGAGAACTTCGACAAGTTCTCTTCCTCGGAGAATCTGAGCGGGCTCGTTCCCTTACAGGAGACGAGCTCTGCGTCTGCTTGTAATGAGGAGACGACTTCATTACAAGGAATGTACCCTTCGCCTCCTCACGACGTAACGGATTACGGCTTCGGAGAGTTTATGGTGATGGACGATGGCTTCGGCGAGGCCATAGACATTCCCGATATAATCGAGAGCACTGTTGGACTTTTATCGTCCGTCGACGTCCCTCGGGATAGTGCCCATGTCGGAGATTCTTCTGAGAAGGTTCGTTTTGGAGAAAATTGCTTAATTAATTATTTTCGTACTGTACGTTAGGGGGGTGACACTGCATTATAGAGACAGTGAATTTGCGGGGTGGCATTATACAGATTCAAAATTAAGCAATTGGGGACATTATACGCCGAAGTTATACATTTTGCCCCAAATTTTAAGGTTTAGGTGCATATTTTAAGAAGCTGGAGAATTTTTTAGGAGTGTTACCATAAGGACAGTAATTTTCAAAATTAGACGATTTTCAGACAAAGAATCTAGGATTCTGGCGTATAATGTCCCTAAGTTGCTTAATTTTGAAAGTTATCGTCTGTATAATAACACTCCCTAAATTCTCTTCGCATAATGCCACTCCTAAATGCAGAGCAGAAAAAATAATCAATCCTAAGGAAAAATTGAATTTTAAATTAATTTTGTCCAATTCTTGACTTAAATTAATTTTGCCTAATTTTGAAAGTTACTGTTCGTATAAAATCACCTCCTGAATTTCTGTCCCTATACTGCCAACCCCCCTCCCCCTAAATTACACAGCTGAAAAGATAATCAATCCTAAAGAAAAACGAAATCTTTTATTAATATTTTTGTCAGTTCTTGACTTCTTTTATTTTTGTTTTTCTCCCCAGATCCTCGATAACATACTGATAGCAAACGAAGCCGATGCGGAGCAGTCGAACCCGAGCTCATCCTCGTGCTTAGTAGCGTCATCAGAGCTCCGTTTTCCAAAGAACAAGAGGAAACGAGGAGAGCGTAAAGCTTGCTCGAGCAATTGGAGCCGTCAGAAGCCTACGAGCGAACCCTAATGCCCAGACAACCTCTTAACGTAATAACCGAAGCTTTTTTCCAACCGTTTCGACAATAAAAGGTCCTAAGTATCTTACTACAGCTTGGTACTTTTTTGCATGTTTCGATATTCGATCTGCGGGCCTCGACGGGCCGGCCCGAATCGCAAGCGTGTTTGAACATTAGCTATTTCGGGCCCGTAACTTGGTTCTAAATCAATGCTTGGACTGGTTTTTTTTTACAAATTAGTACCCTTTTGCATGTTTCGATATTCGATTTGCGGGCCTCGATGGGCCGGCCCGAATCGCGAGCGTGTTTGAACATTAGCTATCTCGGGCCCGTAACTTATGTTCTAAATCAATGTTTGGACTGTTTGTTTTTACAAATTAGTACCCTTTTGCATGATTCGATATTCGATCTGCGGGCCTCGATGGGCTGGCCCGATTCGCGAAGCGTGTTTGAACATTTGCTATTTCGGGCCCGTAACTTAGGTTCTAAATCAATGCTTGGACTGTTCTTTTTTTACAAATTAGTACCCTTTTGCATGTTTCGATATTCGATATGCGGGCCTCGATGGCCGGCCCGAATGGCGAACGTGTTTCAACATTAGCTATTTCGGGCCCGTAACTTCTGTTCTAAATAAATGTTTTGGACTGTTTTTTTTTACAAATTAGTACTCTTTTGCATGTTTCGATATTCGATATGCGGGCCTCAACGGACCGCCCCGAATCGCGAGCGTGTTTGAACATTAGCTATTTCGGGCCCGTAACTTAGGTTCTAAATCAATGCTTGAACTGTTTTTCTTTCTTTCTTTTTTTTTGTGCTATATTTGGTTGTTGGAGTTCTTTGAGCTGTTTTCGATGGTTTGCTGTCTTTCGTCCCATTATCGTTTTGAAGTTGAACATCAAAAGAATCTCTGTTGATGTGCTGTGATGTGATTCTTAGGTTAACCATACTCAACAGACAAAAGTAGTTTAATGAACTCTTCTGCTAGTTTTTGCTTCCACGCTACTCCTAAGTTGTTAAGTAACTATTTAATTTTTAAGTTGTGGGGTTAAGTCTAAGGTAGGTAGTATCAATCACGCAATTTTTTTTAATATATATTATGTCTTAAAGATACAATTATAAATACATTGTTTGACCATTCCAAAAAAAACTGCGAATACTTACATGTATGTTATGTCAAAATCATAAGACTGAATTCCCATGTCTTTGAAACAAATATATTGAGTGAGTTTTGACTAAATCAACACTATGCAATTGGAATTAGAATTATAATTGACTTTGAATCATTCATTTCAATATAGCGGTTGATTAATTCAAAAATTTTACCTTTTTCCTATCCGGATTTCATATATATATATATATATTATATATATATATATATATATTTAATTATTATTGTGCAAAAAAAAAAGTATGATTAAAGAACACTACAAGTCGTTGTCAAGCTAAACTATAAAAGAATTTAAAGATGAATATGTGGATACTATAGAAAATGTTTAAAAGAGAGAAAAGAAAAGAATATGAGGATGGACACCCACATAGAGTTGTTTATTGATTAGTGGGTAGGGAGAAAATGGATATGATGTTGCTTTCTAGATAGTCTTTCCATTGAAGTAATGTTTGTTGATTTATCATAAGGTGCCCAATACCTACCAAAGCAGAGAGATTAGTATAATCTAAAAGAAAATTTGGTTTGAAAAAAAAATCAAATATGGTATTATTACTACTTTAATTAGTCTCATCTGGATTATGATATTTAACACACAGGTATCTACACATAAATATCTATTTGAATAAAAACTTACAGATCAGTACCTATATCAGAAATTTTTACAAATAAGTTCCCGATTGAATTTGTATCAGTCTCTTCAGTCATGCCGTACCTTCATGTGTGTTGCGTACCATAACACGTTGAGGTAGGTACCTAAATGTGTTTGTACGGCCTACCTAATGTATAAATAGGGCGTACCTAAATGTGCTAATGTGACGTATCATTTCTAAACATATTATGTACCACAATACGTTGATATAGGATACCCAAATATGTTGTATGCGTACCCTGCAGCGGATCGAGTACCTGTCTGCAAAAAAAACTATTCTGTTAGGTACGCACATATAAAAAATGCTGACAGGGTACTAAATTACAAGTTTTTTTACATAAGGGTATTTATGTGTAAAGACCCCAACTTTAACATACACTACTTGTCTTAATTGAAAAGCTTTTTTGTCCTTTAAGATAAATATTTCTAGTCAAAATTACCTTTTTTATTTTTGGCAATATAAGGAAACAATATGAGGTGTTCAAGCGGTTTGAAAAACCGTAACCGAACCGGCAGTCAACGGTTCGGTTAACGTGGTCAACGGCTATGGTCCAAACCGTAACCGAACCGTCATTTGCAACGGTTCGGCTACAGTTATCCGTTTCTATAACCGTAAACCGGCGGTTTAACTTGGATTATTTTTTTCAAGTTTATTTTTCTTATTAAGGTTAGCAATGAATTTAGTAACCTTCCATTTTTCTTAGTTTTTTTTGTTTAATTCATTGGTAACAACAGTCACTTATAGGACTTAGGTAAAGATCGAGCGATAAAATTAAGAATTAGAAGGAGATCCTTACGAGTGTTATTCAAATATTATAGAAGTGATGAGTTATTAAACGATGATCATATTTTCTTCTATTATTGAAGGTGTTAGCTTTTTTTAAATAGTGAAGTTGTATTTTTTTTTCATATTTCTAACTTTCAATATTTTTTTTAATATTACTTTTAATATTACTAAAAGTCTACTTTATTTCAAATTTTTACACGAAAAAAAATTATTAATAAAAGAAATTTTGAACCGCAAACTGGCGGTTTCAAACCGTAACCGTAACCGTCTCGGGCAGTTCAAAACCGTAACCGTAATCATGATTACTACGGTGAGATATTTTTACTAACCGTAAACCGGCGGTTTTGTAACCGTGAACCGTAACCGGATGAACACGTCTAGAAACAATCTACAAAATTTGCATTGCAAACTATGTATTTCTAGACTCATTTATGATGGTGCCGTTGCAGTAACTATTATTACAAACTTGACCTAATAACATTAGTTTAATTTTTACTTACAATCTCAATTCGCTAAATTGTTTTTAAAAAGAAGGGGCATTTTCATTTCAGGCCCCTACATATGTATCATTTAGGATTCAGACCCTATTGGAAAAAAAATTAGTTTTAAGGACCCATTTTTATGCAGTACCACTTTATTTCTCTTACATACCAGTATGTTGAAATTCTATACCACAAAACCATAATTCGATACCAGTTTATGATGACCTGATACCAGTTTATTTTCTCAGTACCACTTTATTGCTCTGACATACCAGTATGTTGAATGTTTGTGACACAAAACGATCATTCTATACCATTTCATATATCTTTCATACCACTTTTTTACACCACAGAAAATGGGTCCTTTAACCTAAAAGATTCTCAAATGGGGCATGAATTCGAAACCAAACCGTTAATAGGGCCTGATTTCGAATTGACCCAAAAAAAAACTCAACATAAACTTCATAAAAGCAAAAAGTGGGGACTATTATCATATAAATGAGGACACCATCATCACAAATCATCATGACGATGCAAGAAAGAAAAAGAGCTTCAAAGGTAAACAAACAATTGAAGGTAAAAAGTTGAATAAATACATAAATAAACAAATAAAGAAAGAAAATAAAGCGATCAAAAAGCTCGTTCAAGAAAGAACACGGTTCAAAGCCCGGCGCACGCAAACACACACACAAAACACATTGCACACACACACAGAGAAAAAAAAAAGAATTAGTGAAGATCTATGTAATGAAGGCAACGATTATGTCGTGGCACACTGAGAAAGAGGCTGGTTAGAAGTAGTGAATTACGATAATATCCCTTTGTGGGCTTTTGTTTTCTCCTTCTTGCTCTTTTTTATTTTTGCTTTGAAAATAGTACCTGCAGCAGCTTTGGAAGGAGTTTTGAAGAGAGGTTTGAGAAAGTTTCTGTGCTTTTTTTACGAGATTTTTGCATGTTATGATGTTAATCATGGTTGTGACCTCTTGGGATTAGCTCAGATTTTGCCTGAAAAATGATTAAAAAAAGCATTTTTTTTCCTGGAATTGCTGCTTAGAACAAGAACAAGGTTTTCGTTCTTCAGGTGATTTTAATTAAACAAAAAAAAAACCATAAAATAGATAGAAAAAACTGTGGGGTTTCTTTCTGCTCCCTGTGCTGATCCTTCCTTTGACTTCTCTTTTGGACATACATACAACGTTTATTATCTTGGTTTTTTAGTACTTCTCATTGAATTTGGTAAGAAACCCTGCTTTTTATTTTTATTTTTTTGCCAAAACCTTGAAATTTCATGATGATAATGGTAGATATTTCAGTAGTTTCTCAACAAACATCATAATCTAGTTCAAGTTTTCATTTAATTATTTGCATGATCTCTATCTCAGGTCTACTCAGTTTTCTTTCCTGCATTTCTTGAAAAATCTCTCTGTCCCATGTGAAAATATCCTGTGATTTCAATGATTTTCGTATATTTTGGTACGAAAGCAATCGTCGATTGATCGCTGTTATCGATGAAGTAACAGCTGAAAAAAAGTGAATTTTTATAGCATGCTCGAAGAATGGGGAAGAAGGGAGGCTGGTTTTCAGCTCTTAAGAAGGTTTTCGCACACAGTTCTAAGGACAGCAATCGAAGAGATGTGAGTAGTTCTTATTTCTCGCAACGTTTATCAAACACGACGATCTTATTACGCACACATTTATCCTCAGGGATCATCTTCTGACAAAAAGGTCGACGGCGTAAAGAAAAAGAAGGGCAAAGGAATACTAAGGAACGGCGAAAATCGATCCTTTCTTCCCCTATTCAGAGAACCGAGCAGCATCGAAAAGATCTTAGGAGAAGCAGATCAGCTCTTCATTAGGCCTTCTTCCCTCGAAAATCAGACGTTATTGCCCCCGAGAAAATCTGCTTCTTTCAGCGATTCTTTGCCCAGAAATGCCATTTCTTCGTCTTCTTCGAGGGTTAATAATAATAATAATGGTGTTTCTCCGTTAAGAGCTGCTTCAGCCCCTTCGAAAGCTCTACCTCAGAAACCTATCGTCAACTCTCCTTCTATAGAGGCTCGTAATAATCCGAAGGCTGTAATAGAACCATCTAAAGCTGCTCCTTCTTCTTCAAAAGCTCCACCTCAGAAACATATCGAGGCTCATAATAATCCTAAGGTTGTAATAGAACCATCGAAAGCTTCTTCTTCTTCTTCGAAAGCTCCACCCCAGAAACATATCATTGCTTCTCCTTCTATCGATGCTCGTAATAACCTTAAGTCTGTAGTAATAGAGCCATCGAAAGCTGCCCCTCCTTCTTCTTCGAAAGCTCAACCTCAGAAACCTATCGAGGCTCGTAATAATCCCAAGTCTGTAGTAGAAAGAGAAAACCAACAAAAGCATCGCAGGCCCGAGCCAACTCTAAGGCATCAGCAAATCTCAGCTACTAAGATCCAAGCTGCATTCAGGGGCTACCTGGTAAATTTCTCCATCCATTTTCAATGCGTTCTTCGTTCTTAAAGAAAGTGATCGTATTATAGTTGTGTGTGTGTGTGTATAGGCGAGGAGAAGTTTCGGGGCGTTGAGGGGCTTAGTGAGGCTCCAAGGCGTAGTTCGAGGGCAAAGCGTAAGGCGCCAGACGGCGAACGCAATGAAGCAAATGCAGCTCTTGGTAAGAGTTCAGACGCAGATTCAGTCTCGGAGGATTCAGATGTTAGAAAATCAGGCGAATCAGCGACAAAACAAAGAAATCGAAGGCACGCTGAGCAAATGGACCAACCAACTGGTAAAATAAAATTATATAAAAAAAAAGGCGCTCTTTTCTCGAACCATAATCAGCCTCCGAAATCTAACAACAATGCTATCAAAATTTTATATGTTTTTTGAAGTCCGAGATGGATAATGAGAATTGGGACGACAGCGTACTGACGAAAGAGGAAGCAGACGCAAGGCTGAGGAAGAAAGTCGAAGCAGTGATAAAGAGGGAGAGGGCCATGGCCTACGCTTACTCTCGCCAGGTAAAAACAAACAAAAACGCTTCTGGAAAACCCTTCATAAAATAAACGTCGATTATCCTCCGTTTTCTCACGCGAAAAATACTTCCTTTTTCTTTTCCTCGGCGAACAAAAAAAAAGGTGTCGAGAGGAATCCCTAACCAAGCTTCTTACCAAGGCATAGCATCGAACGGTTTCCCACGGTGGTGGAACTGGTTAGAGCGACAACTTCCTCAGAACAAAACCAATACGAAGAATGAAAAACTCTTCGCCTTCTCAAATAATAGGGTTCGAACGCCCGAAAATCAAGAATCATCTCTCCTAACCCCACAATCCTCGATGTCCATGCGCGGGAAACAGTTCTCTTACCACACGCCGATCAGAACTCCTCCTCCTCGGGCCCCACGAGCATATAGTTCAAATAAGACAATTTTGAATGACGACGATAGCCTCGTGAGCTGTCCGCCATTTTCTGCGCCGAGCTATATGATGCCGACTGCTTCGGCGAAGGCGAAGGAGAGGGCGAACAGTAACCCTAAGGAGAGGTTTGCTATGGGGACGACGACGACACCTTTGAACGAGTCGAAGAAGAAGAAGAAGAGGTTTTCGTTTCCCCTTACGCCAAATTGGAATAGTAATAATAATGATAGTCGAAGGGCGCTGGAAAAGCGCGATTCTTCGCGCTCGATTGGGGATTTGAGCGTCGACTCTACGGTTTCGATGCCTGCGATTGTCGGGGGGAGGAAACCTTTCAACAGATTTGTGTGATGTTCTTTCTCTTCTCTATATGTGTATGTCTTCTTTTTTTTTTCCTTTATGTTTGGAGGATTGGTGTGTAAGTGTTTGTTGTCTGAGTTTGTGTCTTCTTCAGAGTTTTTTCTTTTTTGGTTCCTAGTTTGGTATATTACATACACTTTCATTATGATTTGTATGCATGGTTGATGTGCTCCTTACAAATACATGGGATGGATGGTATTTGTTCGAATAAAATATATAGACTAAACACGACATATCGCATTAAGCTTTTAGGTGTAATAGTCATTCCACATGGTATCAGAACTTACACTAAGAGATCATGAGTACGAATCTTCTTTTTTTTTTTTTGAGAAATGAAAATATTTCATTAATCAAACAGTGCCCTTTACATAGTCCCTCATACTAAGCAGATGACATAAACATGAGTATGCTATTCGATTAATTCGAACACTATTCTATGTAGCTGTTGTGTTAATAATTTGGGGTTCTTCCTGACACAAATTAGCAGCCGATCCTTCACGTCTTTTTTAATAGTAAGTACTACGGTTGCCACGTCGAGGCTTTGTTGACAGTGAATCCTCTTGTTCCGCTCTCGCCATATATGATACGCCATAGCCGTCATTATCATGCCTACTATCTTGTTTGCTCTGCTCTTTCCTTTACCTAGCCTTGTCATCCATGCAGCCCACTGGGTTATACCATCTAGGTAGAAACATATCATTTAACCAATGAGAAATGTTGTTTAACACGTCATTGCTGTATGAACACTCAAAGAACAAGTGGCTCGCAGATTCAGCTGCGACCTGACACAACACACATCTGTTTTGGGCAGCAATCCCCCATTTCTGTAACCTATCCATTGTGTTCAGCCGTCGATGCATTATCATCCAAAGAATAAATGAATGTTTAGGAATATTGAGTCTATTCCAAATGACATGGCTGGGATGGAATGGAGTATGCAATCCCACAAGCCACTTATATCCCGAACTAATTGTATATCCTTTAGGGTCCGCTAACCAAGCATTAGCTATTGTGTCCACCCCATTCTTCAATATCATTTTCACCTTGTTGATCTTCTTCCAATACCAGCTACAGTCTCTGTTTGGCTCATATTCCCACCAATTTGCTGTTTTGATGTAGTTCCCATGAATCCATTTTACCCACAAGATATCTTCTTTATCAGCTAGACTCCATACTTGCTTACCAATTGCTGCCGTATTCCATAACCCTACTGCTTTAATATTTAGACCCCCTTGATGTTTTGGAAGACATACTTTGTGCCAACTAATTTTTTGCCTTCGCTCTCCCTATTATGTTCGTTCCCCACAGAGATACTCCCTACATTTTGCCTCCACCTTTTTTATCACACTCTTTGGGAGCAGGAAAATTGAACCCCAATAGCCATGTATAGAAAACAGTACTGAATTGATTAGACAGACTCTTGCAGCATAAGATAGGTTACGAGACGCCCAACACGTAATCCGCTTTGTGATTTTGTCTACAAGATCTTGGCATACGGTCTTGTTCCATTTAGTTGGAGTTAGTGGAACTCCTAAGTATTTCAGCGGGAACACACCTTGCTGAAATCCTGTTATGCATCCCAACTCTGCAGCTTTGGAGGACGATATACCAGCTGTATACATGTTTGATTTTTTGGGGGTTCGCTGCCTCACCCGAAGTAGCCTGAAAATGGTTGATACCTTCCATTATCCGTTGTACCGATGGCTTGTTTGCTTTACAGAAGATCATGAGATCATCGGCGTAGCACAAATTAACGAGTTGGAGATCTCTACATAGCGGGTGATAGCCAAACGTGGGGTGGTCCGCAGCTTGCAACAACCGTCGCGTTAGATACTCCATGACGATTGTAAATAATAATGGGGAGATTGGATCACCTTGCCTTAAACCTCTTTCGGCCGCAAATGTACTGCCAGCGACTCCGTTTAGGGATATTTGGTAGTGCACTGTAGTCACACATTCTTTAATCCAGCCAATAAATGTTGTGGGGGAACTTGAGGTGAGTACGAATCTTCACTAACATTAATTTAAGAGAATTGTATGTTCAATGGTAGATAACGAAGAAATCAGCTTAGACGTCACCATCCATTTAAGAAAATTATATGTTTAATGGTAGATAATGAAGAAATCGGCGTAGATGTGAGATACCTATTGAAAATATAATATCTAAAATCAAAATATGATACACTTCATTTAACCCTAAGATTTTAGGTGACGTGGTCATTAAACAGTCATTCATGGGAAATATTTATAGAAACTTCATATCAACGAACATACAAACCCAATCGCCATTTATCATGAAGTGATTTTCGACAAATAGATACGCCACTACGATCGACAAAGCACACGGATTCAAACATATGACACGTTACAGACAGGACGAACTTCACTAGAATCAATTCTTAACTTGCGTGGTTTATAATGAAGATGTTCTATGGTGCGGGTTGCATTTGCTCGCATTCTTCGCGAATGGACCGGAAAAGAACGGTCGATAAGTATCTCTCCCCAAAGCTCGGAAAAACGACCTGCAAAAGGAAGACGAAAACGGAATTATAACGTAAATCAAACGTCATCATTTAACAGACTCTTGATTGATGCCCAATGTTTCATTGGTAAAATCTTGTTTTCCAGGCTTAATAATAGCACCTTCTTGGAAGATTGCATAGCGAGATTTCATGGACATGAAAAAATAATATGTCAAGATATTGAAACTAAGGATGTTAGAAGAAT
Source organism: Craterostigma plantagineum (assembly GCA_027422505.1). Lineage (NCBI taxonomy): Eukaryota > Viridiplantae > Streptophyta > Magnoliopsida > Lamiales > Linderniaceae > Craterostigma > Craterostigma plantagineum. The sequence goes on from JAPQWV010000011.1 coordinate 24,825,552, forward strand.
AATTGTCTACGTACGCTATAAGCTTTCCGGCATTTTCTGGTCTCTTTGCAACCTTATGGCAGCGGCTGCAGCAGCTCCTGAAGATATCCCAACCTGGTAAATTGAAAAAAAAATAAAATAAATGGCGTACATACTCAGACTTCTAGATAATTCAAGGGCTAACATTTTTGAGATAAAAAAGATGGAGAAAGAAAAAGGGGCTAAGAGGTGTAAGAAAAAAGATGAACAGTTTATCCACGGTTGCCAGAATGTACTGACCAGGAGGCCCTCTTTAACGGCCAATTGCTTAGCCATTTCCACTGCTTCATCACTTGAAATCTGGGCAAGAACGAAAACACCAGTCAGTCGCGAGAAATTAGTTGGCATACTCAAGAAAGAATAACAATCGGAGATCGTAAAGCCTAATAGAAGCAAAGAAACCCAATGAACAGAAAACCTGACCTCGATAACTTCGTCCATCACATCTTGGTCTAAGTTCTTTGGAATAAAACCTGCTCCAATCCTTGAATTTTGTGAGGGCCTGCAGTTTCAAATAGCAAATACTAGAACGAAAATTGTAAATTAAACTTGAACTAGCCTGCGAAGACCTATAATGTGAACCTTACCGGGTTTTCCACCTGATAGAACATTGCTCTCAGTGGGTTCCACACCAATAACCTGATTGGATCAGTTTAACCATCAGCAGAGGATTTACAAGGCGTAAGTAATAGAATAGAAAGAACATTTCAGCAAGCAATGTCAGCATGATTAATATGTCAAAAATATTACCTTAACATTAGGGTTATTCTGCTTAAGATAACGACCAACTCCTGTAATGGTCCCACCAGTTCCAATGCCAGAGACAAGTATGTCAACCTTACCTTTTGTATCTTCCCAAATCTCCGGGCCAGTAGTTTCATAGTGAATCTACAAATGCAATACTTAACATACTCGTCACATTATCGATGTCACAAACATTATAAGACAGCAACCAATATTCCAAGGCCAACTACGAGAAGGTTTACTTGAGAAGAAAAATAACCTTGGGATTGGCAGGATTGTCGAATTGCTGGAGCATATAGGCATTTGGGGTGCTGTTGAGTATTTCTTCAGCTTTTTGAACAGCTCCTTTCATCCCTTTGGCCGCCTCAGTTAGAACTAATTCAGCACCGAATGCTTTCAAGGGACTCTTCTCTCGAGACTCATGGACGCAGGCATCGTTAAGATAAGCTTGTACCCCTTTGAGGCAGCTATGAATGCAAGACCAATGCCTGTGTTCCCACTTGTAGATTCAACCAATATACTCTATCATGCAAAAGATTCCAGAATCAGCATACAGAATATAGTTACCAAATTATCGATGTTCTCATCTTTTATTTAGTACGCATAGTGATGAAAGACAAGACATAATGAAAATGTTCACAACACGGGGGACATGAAACGTAAGTGGATAGAGGGATAAAAACACGACGACATCAATTTTAGCAAAATCGTAAACGACAACGAAACAATCTTACCTTTCCCTGGAGTTATAAGGCCTCTCTGCTCGGCATCCAAAATCATACTGTACCCTATCCTGAAAGCAAAATGTTATTTGGAGTGAGCAGAAGAAACTTTTCAGGAACAAAATTTCTTGAGCTTCAGATAATATATATAAAATTAGAAAGGAAATGCCCTGACCTATCCTTGACGCTGCAACACGGCTCCATGATCTCGAGCTTTGCAGCAATATTAGCAACACAACCTTTGACAACATTATTCAAGTAAACCATCGGAGTCTTCCCAATCAGCTGTTACGGAACCAACGATGAGACATCAAAAATGAAGATTCATCATCGGCCACACATAGCGACGGCCGACAAAAAAAAACAAAGACGCCAAAAGCTCATTTAACCGTGTCGATCGCGATACAAAACAGGAAACAGTACAGCGAACTGACCTGAGTTACATCTTCAGCAATGTTGAGTCCTTCAATTTCAGTTTCTGCCTCGACAGACACTGCTTTACAGACAATTCGATCGCCATACCTGTGCGTACTCCTACAGCCAACGCTCAAAGCCCCGACGCTGGACCTTTTCGACCTTCTCGGACCAAAACGACACCTTTCACCTGAGAAAACCAATTCCGACGAGCATAATTCGGATTTACCGGCGAAGGATAGAGAAGTCAACGGGCTTGATCATCATTAGCGAAGCCATTGCTGTGTCTGTGTTGTACGTGTACGATGTGTGCGTCTAGGTGCAGAGAAGTATCAAAATGAGAACTATAATATATAAGTCGAAATCACAGCTATAAATGTGTCGTTCATGTTAAAAATTGATCTATTGCTTATCTTCCTTATTTTGTCTCTTCGGAAGACTGAAGAGATATTTCGATTGTCGGCGAACGGCGTCGTTAAGGAGGTAGCCGACAAACTAGACGGTTTGGGCCGTATGATAGGCCGGCCCAATTTATTTTCTTTCTCCCATAAGGTAAATCAAATATTTATTTATTTTTTTCCCAATTAAGTGATGATTAACAGTAAAACAAAATAACAAAAAAAAAAGAAATTGGTAAACCACATAAAGCTCTCCACAATTTAATTTATTTCATTTTAAGTAGGACCTTAACAACCTTGTCTTCTATCTGGACTAACACCCCGAGTAAGTCCAGACTTATTTGAACCTCATTGTCGGCTATGAGACGACCTGACTTCCAACGAGACTAATTTTCTGCTTAATTTCAGTCCAAATCGAATCAAAACCTTATCATTTGTTGTGAAACACCTATCGACGACTCTGACTAACTTCGGACCGGTCTAAACCTCATTGTCGGCTATGAGACGACCATGACATCCAGCGAGACTAATTTTCCGACTAAGTTCGGTTTAAAGCGAATTAGAACCTCATTGTCTATAATTCGACTTCTAGTTGGACTAGTCTCGAGCCTGTATGTACCATGAAATGTCTAATAATTACGGAGTTTTCAAGTAAAACCGACTCTTAACTTCAACGCGGAGATAATAAGGAACTTGATTTACTTATTTATCGAGGAAGAACCCTAATTTTGACATCCTAATGGAACTATGGAAGATTAATTTATTATGAAATTTTATTATTTTTGTATGTTTATATAAACATTCTTAATTCCTATATATTTAAAAGGTCTTTGCACTATTTCTTGCATAGAAGTAAGAACTATAGAAAGAAACATAACTCGAGAAAAGTATAGATATGTAGAAAGTAAGTATCAAATCAAACCATCGATTAAATACAATCACACAAGTGAAGGCAAGCCATGGCAATGAATCATCTTCCATCTCATTTCTGAATGCTCGAGATCTGAAGGAAGTTCTTGCCAACACGTCATCGGCGCCGTTGCAGCTGAAGGTTGATCTTCGCGACGCGATTTACCTAAGCAATGGCGAGAAACGAGTGTATCTCGCAACTCTGAGATCTCCGCCAAAGCAATCGACGCAATCGAGATATTTCGGCTCGTCTGCGCCGACATTTTGAAGATTATCTAGCTGAAGTTACTCGCCTCTGCTCGGGTACTGATCGATCCGTTTCCTGTGTGAAGAAAACTTGCTGTGCTGAGCTGATTTAGATTAGTGTGTGATACTGCGTTCTAGTCGGCATTTGCCAGGTTTTATCGTTTGTTTGATGAACGTCTCAGTTTTTTTGTCGCTTTGTTTACCGAAGCCTATGAGTAACTATGATCGACTTAAGATTTTGTACGTTTTTTACTTGAGGTGTTTGCTAGATCTTGCCTCTGGTTTTCTTTTTGAGTGTGCAGAGGGGTTTAGTGTCGGATCTCGCCTGCACACTCACACTCACTTCCTTATTGGCTCACTCACGTGTGTGTCAGACTCAGCTTGTTTCTTGTTACATCTTATATTTTCCCTTCTCCTCGTAAGAAAAACAACCTTGTCCATATTGTTCGTGTTCTTTGTTTTTGATTGTTTTATGATGTGCCATTGATCATGTTAATACTATGTACCTTCCTTTGGATTCTTTTCTTGTTCTTATGTTCTTTGTTTGCAGTTACTGCCTTTTGCGACGAGTGGATGCTACTTGAGCCGAACACTGTGTCTCATACAAGTCTATTTGTATGAGAGGTTAACTTATTTGTCATCCCGTAAAAAGTTGGAAGAGCTGATACTGTATCTCATACAAGCTTGTTGCTTTGCCTTAGAGTACCTATTCATAATATAATGATCAGCAAGCAGCTTTTGTTGACCTACCTATATCTCTTGGTCTATATAGTGCTATCATCAGGGGTTATTCTGTACAACAAGGTATGCATTTCATTAGCAGCCTGTACAAGGACATTTCTTCTTCTGTCTATGGATTTGATGCACGTCAAGCTAACTAAATTTCCACAATGTATATTTCTGATCTAAAATTAAATGACTTACAAGTTACATCTGCCGTTTGTTGCTCATATACAGTGGGTTCTGTCACCAAAGTACTTCAACTTCCCATTTCCAATTACACTTACCATGATTCATATGGGCTTTTCGGGCTTGGTGGCTTTCTTTCTGATCCGTTTTTTAAGGTAAATTTTTAGCTGAGCTTCGTATCCTGTTTCATATTTTAGGTCCGTATTTGTTCAAGCTTTGATATTATGCTCACCTCAAGTTTTACTCATCTTCTGTTGGTACTATGATTCGTTATCATCAACTAGTGATTTCATGAATTTCTTGCTAGATAAGTAAAAGGTCTAAATTATACTACGTATTTTTCAGCTATACTAATTCTTCTGTAGAATTTTCTTTGTACTTATCATATAGCACATGTTTTTTTTTTCTCATAGGTTGTGTCACCTGTGAAGATGACTTTGAGATGTAAGTTGGCATTTACAATAATCATCTGATAAGTTTTGCTCTGTCCCTATATAACCGCATATGTTTGAATTTGCAGATATGCAACTTGTGTAATTCCAATCAGTGCCTTCTTCGCATCAAGCCTTTGGTAAGTATATGCTTGCATCATGAAAGCCTTGCTTGTCTTAAGAATTATCATAAGTATGACATACCCTCATTGAAGTACGTGAGAAAATTGTGCATATATTATGTCATGCAGACTACATTTTCAGATGATGCATTTAGTTATTAATAGGATGGTATTAATGCAGGTTTGGAAACACCGCTTACTTGTTCATATCTGTGGCCTTCATCCAGATGCTTAAAGCCCTGAGTATTTATCTATCATATTTTCACCCTACTTTGATTTCTTTTATGACAGTGCGAAATTCACAGAACATATGTATTCATCATCTCTCTTATCCGATGACAGTGCCAGTGGCTACATTTCTCATGGCTGTTATCTGCGGTACCGACAAATTGAGATGTGACTTATTTCTAAACATGCTCTTGGTCAGTTTGGGCGTTGTAATATCTTCATATGGGGAAATCCATTTCAACATAGTGGGAACAGCTTATCAAGTTACAGGATATTAGCCGAGGCTCTTAGGTTGGTTCTCACTCAAGTTCTTCTCCAGAGAAGGGCTTAACACTAATCCCATCACAAGCTTATACTACATTGCTCCATGCAGGTATGCTTTATAACTCCCGCCATAAAATGGTTCTTAAATCTTTAAGTATTCATTAATATCCCAAGTGAATCATAAACAATTTAGTTTAATACTGATATGTGGCTTGAACTAACCGACTAAATTCTACGATGCAAAGCTTTGTTTTCCTCTTCGTGCCTTGGTACCTCTTGGAGATGCCTGGAATGGACGTAACGCAGATTCAGTTCAACTTTTGGATATTCTTCTCAAACGCATTCTGCGCCTTGGCTTTGAATTTCTCAATCTTCCTCGCCATCGGTCGGACGGGCGCAGTGACTATCCGCGTGGCCGGCGTTCTAAAAGATTGGATACTGATCGCACTTTCAACCGTCATCTTTCCCGAATCAACGATCACCATGCTGAATATCACCGGCTATGCAATTGGTAACTTCTCATCTCTGTCGCCCACATCTTTATTCCATTTTATCGATGCCAAAATTTGGTAAAAAAAAACTCGTCTGTTTCGGACAGCTTTGTGTGGGGTCGTCATGTACAATTACTTGAAGGCCAAAGATGTCCGTGCATCCCAAAATTCTGCCGAGATTGTTGCTGAACGAGCCGCCAAGGTAATAATGAATAACCCACTTCGACATACTTTGGTCGAGTTTGGTTTGAAATCTTATATACATCTAAATGAATAAAATTACTAATCTTCATTATAACACTTCTCTAAGGCTAATAGTGGTACTTTTTTCCCCCTAACATCTAGGATCTTATGAGTGACAAGAGATCTTCTGATAATTTGTATGCTTGGGACGACGACGATTCGAGGTCTCGCAATGAAGTAAATATCGACGTAGAAGCGCCGCTGATCCTTCGGCGAAAGGACTCTTATCAAGAACAAAGCCGAGCTAGGTATGATCATCGTCCTTTTGGTCAATACACGAATCATATACGCTAGTTGAATGGATGGTCGATTTCTCGGGTTTTTTCTTTTCTTTTTCTTCTTTTTTTTGCTCGATTTTTGGTCGAAGTATCGGAGAATACTTGATTGATTCGTTGTATCAATTTCAGACGGTTTTCGTAGTTTGTAATATGATTATATTAAATTGAGGTGAGAGTGGTGAGACTATCCTAATGAAATTGCAGGGTTTTTTTTGTGCAACTGGTATTTTTAGCTCATTTTATGTTTTACTAGTATTTTTTCACACTATGTGTTGTGTGTGCATAAAATTAATTGATGTTGGATTGCTTTAATAAATGATATACTAAAAATAGAATAAGTAAATAGAATAAGTAATTATCATGATGTTTAAGGCTATGCGGTTTGATAAGCTTTTTTTTAATAGTATTTAATGTAGAAAATATTTTATTGGTTAATTGATAGACTAATACTGTTTTTATCCATTCTCCGCTCTTTGTAAAAGAGTGAGATAAATGCTTATTTTGCAATTGAATACTCCCTCCGTCCTGTTAATTTTATCACACTTTTTCATTTCAGGCGCTCCAAAAATTTATCACCTTTCCTTATTTAGCAAAAAAACTACCAGAAACAATAATATAATAATATTAAATATTCTTAAAAGACATGTTCAAATATATACTTTTTTTACATTTCATTGTACTATATTATTATAATAATGTCACCTTAATTTGTGTGCCAGCAATTTATGTGATAAAGTTGATGGACGGAGGGAGTAGTAAATTGACATCTGTAACCTGAATAATAAAATTAGTCCCCTCGATATGATAGATGAGAGATAAACCCAAAAATAAGTGTAAGACCATCTCCAACTGATACCAATAATCAGACGCAAACATAAAAAAATACTCAAAACCAACACTCATTGCATACCCAAAATGGATTTTATGTCATTTTCTCTCTCTTATAAACAAACGCATACATGCTTGTTCATAATTAGCTTTTTGATTACATACCACATCGATAATGTTCAAAATTGTAAATAAAAAATTTAAAATATTTTGTTTAAAAATATAATCTAAGAAAATATGTTGGTCATATTGAAAACATTGTAAAAGTTGAGTCGAAAGAGAATATTGCAAAAATATTCTTTAAAAGTTTGTGAATGAGTTTATAGATGCAGAAAAATACTGCATTTTGAGTTTGACGATGGGCGTTTGAGAATGAGTTTTTCGGTTGGAGATGTCCTAAAAACGATAAGGTTTATATCGTTTTACCGATTTAAAAAAATCGACTTCTTTAAAATTGATTAAGATATATTGAAATTTCCCGAAACAGATTTTTCCTATTTCGTACCGACCATCATCAAACCTTGGAAAATAACACACACAAAATATGTAAAACGAACAATTTTATTATTATTCCCATAAGAATGTGAGAGTTCATACTGTCTAAGAAGAAGTGCAGAGCATCCAAAAACTATAGACCATTAACAGTGTGTTTGGTTGGGTATTAGGAGGGATTGTAGAGGTTTGATTAAATAATGCATTGTTTGGTTGCCAGGTTTATTTAAAAATGAGATTTAATTAATACCCCCTTAATAGAGAGAATTACATAAATAGAGCTATTTTGAGAGTTAAATTACAAAACTAGTTGAGTTTTTAATAACATTACAAAATAATCAAGTTTAAATTTTAATTGTTATACTTTTCTTTTCACCACAAAATGTTTTAATATACAATATTGTCACAGATTATTTAAAGTTAGTAAAATAATTACTAATATTTTACCACAATTCATTTTTTCGACAAAATTAACATGTATAGAATATATTATTATTATTTTTATTATTGTTGTTGTTATTATTATTATTTTGACTTTAATATTGAAAAGTAATATCAACACATAAATAAATAAAAAAATAAAATAGAATAATAATCCTCAAAATATTCAAACGATCGTTATCTAACAAAGATTAATTTCTGGAAAGTCTCACGATATTACTCTTGAACGTTTCTTGTGAGACTTTCTTCCTAATATCATCCTGTTTGACACGTCCCATTTTATACTTTGTCGTAAATAAGGATTTGCGTACCAACTGAAAAAGAGGCTTCAATCACTCTTATAATGGAAACTCAAATTTTTAATTCTAACTCATCTTGAACATGTTAACACAATTTTCAAATGCTTGCAAACTTAAAGAAAATGGAGCAATCATTCATTCATTGATAATAATAATAATAATAATAATAATAATAATAATAATAATAATAATAATAATACCAATAATAATAAGGTACATCTACACATAAATACTCAATTGAATAAAATTTTTATGCATAGGTACCAATGTCAGAAAATTTTACAGATAGGTACCCGATTTAATTTTTACCAGTTTCTTTAGTCATGCCGTACCTTCCTGTGTGTATATTGCGTACCATAACACGTTGATATAGGGTACCTAAATGTAGCATACGTCGTACCTACGGCATACATGTGTGTTACATAGGGCGTATCAAAATGTAGCATACGTCGTACAATTTTCTGTTATATAGGGTACTCAAATATGTTGAATAGGGACTCAAATATGTTGATATAGATGTGTTGTATGGTATACCTGCGGGGATCGGGTACATATGTGCAAAATTTTATTCTGTTAGGTACCTACATATAAAAAAATCTGACAGGGTACTAAATTACAAGTTTTTATCCAAATAGGTTAAAACGACTCATAATAATAATAATAATAATACTTATAATAATAATAATAAATACTTGCATTGCATGTGAAGTGACATCTTGTATAGTAATCACTTATCACGCATATTACCTATATGTTTGACTGGCATCATTAACTCGATGTGGACATTATGGTTATCAGGAGCAAGAACATTCGTTATCCAAGTAACTGTGAGATTATTTGTTGATTTAATTAATTGATAAAAAACAAGCATGCTTTTAAGAATAAATTATTAGTTTATTTGATCACATGGGAATAGATTACATCTTGTTAATTTTAATTTTATTTATTTATTTAAATAATAAAATTTGGATAAAATTTATTAAAATGAGTAGGGTACAAATATTAAGTTGTGTTAGTTTAAGATAATATATTTATAATTTTACGTATTTTTGTGGTGAAAATGAAAATAATGCTAGTTGGTTATTAAAAACTTGATTAGATTTGTAATAGTATTAAAAACTCAACTAGTTTTGTAATTGGATTCTCAAAACAACATTATTTACGTAATTCTCCCCCCTTAATACCCCAATAAGGTATTAGGTAAAACTACACCTCCCCTACCTTTAGTTAATCCTAAGCATTTATGACAAATTTATCCTTTATTTACAAAATATTAAGTTTAAAATACGGATAAAAATGTAAATGAATATAGTTAAACTTAATATCATCTAAATACCAAACACATCCCGCGTTTAAATCCATCAAAAAACATCTGAAAAATTCATACCCTTCATTATTTAAACCCAACTAAAGCTAATACCGTCTAAACTCATCCTTCTTACGCACTCTAAGTACATTAGATTACAATTAGAAGTCTTCAGAATTTTACCTTCACGCCGCGATTCGATCTCAACTTACAGTTCTTCGGTGTCAGCGTTGCCGTTGTTATCTTCCACTCGGCTTCCCAACCTCACTATGTCTTCGCGAGTATCTTCCCATCTGAAAGCCGAAGAACGTAGAGCATATCTTCTTAACGATTCCGTCCGAATAAGTAATCAGAGAAAAGAAAATAGAACTAAAGACAAAAACCTGAATCTTTAGAGAGATTGCTGATGAGTTCTCGGACGCCCTCCCTGTCTAAAGCATCCTTCAAATACATGGCGGCTGCCGCAACTTCTTCAGGCGTCACTTTCCCATCGTAATCTCTGCATCGATCGAATCGAACGTATGTATCGATGTTGCGTACGTCATCGAATAAGTTTAAACAAATTGATGAAAAAAAGTTCCACCTGTCGAGTACTCGCAGTTGGTCGCCGAGTTTTGCGTCCACGGAGTCGATTTCTTTTTCGAGATTTTGAAGCATAGCGTCAACCTAGCATTGAATATAGATGGTGAAGAGTTTCTAAACAATCATATGAACGAATAGCTGATTACAGAATGAGGATATGTTAGAGAGTAAATTGAGGGAGTAGTTAGAAGAAGAGTCGTTTTCATACCCGATCTATGAGTGCAGATGAAACCTTCTCATGGTCAGTGGTTTCAGCGCCATGCTCGCTTTCACCGCGGACGGCTCTATAAGCTTCCACTGCTTCGTGTTCGCCGTTTACGGCGTCTTTCTCCACGATGCTATGGTAAAGGGCAATCTGTAAACGATCACGACGAAAAAACGCATTGTTGACTACAAAATCAGATGGCATTTTCTAACAATTCATTACAGAACATATTAAGATCATGTCTTTCCCTTTTAATTTAAAATACTGAGAAACTAGATTGAAGTGCTCTGTGAAGGTTGACCATTATTGGGAAGAACAAGTAACAATAATGGCACAAGTAACTTTCAAGAGGAAAGTACAGATTGAGAATGCATTTGAGCACTTCAACGTATCTTGTGTATTTGTGAACCAATGTGGATTCAGTCGCAAGCATAGGCTTTTACCTCTTTATTCACAAGCCTTAGGAACTCCTCACGCTCCCTAGTCACCGACTGCAAAGTACATATGGAAGGAATATTAGATTAAAAAAGCAAATACGTAATAGCCCATAAGAAACTAGACAAAGCTTGGGATGTTATGATTACAGAAGAAGATGCCAGGAGAGCTAATGCACGGCTAAGTTTGTTAAGCTGTTCTTCTTTGTCTAACGTTTTTGCTCTAACTAATTCTTGTGCTTCTCTTTCGGTGGGGATCGTCATCTCCTTCAGAGCCACGTCTTCTTTGGAGAAAGCAGCTTCTTTTATCCTGGCGATCTCTTCTTCTTCTCTCTCTTGCTCTTCCTATAATTAGGAAAAGTATACGAAGAAAATTTCAGTGACGAAGTAGCTGTGAATGAAGGGAACTGAAAATGAGTAGGATCTGTTTGTTAGAGAAAAATGGTTCGAGCAACCTTAATGAGTTCCTCTTGCATTTCGAGGAACTCCAACTTTCTCCTCCTTTCAGAAACAGAATCCTCGGCAGGTAGTGATGTGATACCAACTGTATCGACAACCTCGTCAGGAAGTGAAGACAATGTTGCTCGAACTGCTTCTTCTGGCTTCATTTTTCCCCACACTGTGAAAGCTCTGAAAACAAAAACAAAGAGATCGAGATCATTGTCGATGAAATGAGCCACATGTTCAAATTTTTAACAAGAAATCAAGAATGGGCTGTAAGACAAACCTTGAAAGAATCAAAAGTGAAGATGGAACGGAGTGGTTCAGAGATAAATCTAACCAATCACGTAGCTGAAACAGGGAAACAATTAAATCAAACAACACTTCTTGCATACATTCATAGTTCAGAAAAATGGATCTTTTATTTAGAAGTTTAAGAATATCGGGGTATTCATTCTCATTCTCAGTAATACAACTGCAGTAAAATAACCCTGCTGTCGCATTTCCTCAACTGAAAGTTCTCCAAGCATGCCCCTCTCTCTACAATCTTCACGCAGCTCAGCCTCTGATAGAGACTCTACACCATCTGACTGGATCAATTTGTCGTCCTCCTTGATGCTTGAAAAAAGAAAGCAAGACGAAGACAGAGATTTATGATGTCTTAAAAGAGCTGTTTGGTTAAAAAAACTCTTACTGTTTCATAACTGCAGTAGCAACAACAAGAAAGGGGCGGACATATAGGACACACTTACAAACAACTTTTTGCTTACCAGCTATTAGAAAATGCAAGAGATCGAATTTAATTCTCTAGAAACGAAACTAGGACGGACTGCAACTTAAAGTTTCATGCATTGAAGAGAATAGAAATGAGCATACCTTCTCAATCTCTTACGAAGCATATAACGCAAATAAGCATCTGTACCAATCGAAGTGATCCCCATGTACTTGCACATATTCACCAGCCGAGGTCTGTAACCACATCAAATTTGAGCCTATGTAATTATAATTCGATATTATGGGAAAACCAACAACAAACTATCAGCTAAAACTTCAATACCTGCTGATATTATCCAGGGTGAGTTCATCATTAAACAACTTTGCAAATCCTAGTATTTCCTCATTTGAAACCCCAGCACCAGTTCTCACCTATATCAGAAGAATGAAAACTTATGGCATCGCGGTACCTACGTGGATAACTCGAACGTAAAGTATGGCATTGCACTACCTCAGGTTATAATTTTAATGTTACGAACTTACGCGGTTCAAGAACTCGTCAAGGTCCTCCGCTGTTTTCTTAATTTCTCCACTTCTTGAATTTTGGATTTCTTTTGCCATTTCTTTGGCTGTCTCTTGCAGAAACTTCGCATATTCTATCTTCGCATTCAATTTCCGTTTCAGTGCTTCCTGAAAGTCCACATAGTTATTCACTTCCCTAAGAAAGATCGGTCAAGAATTAATTTCGACATGAACACGTACCTCTTCTTTCATCTTGTCCTGAAATGTCGATGGTAACATATTTGGAAACAGCTTCAAAAACACGGGCAACAAAAATTCCATAAACGGAACGACAATAAAAACAGCAAACGGAACGAGTCTAAAAACATCCGCCGTAGTCCTTGTGAGCTGTTGCCTCTCTCGTCTGGAGAGACTTTTTCCATGGGCAAGTTTCCTCAATAATTTAAAACTGATACGCACATCAGCCCACAAAAGCTTACAGCCCAACCAATAATGCTGCAATGTTGACTTAAACTCGTTTTTTCCAGTGCACAAGTTTCTTGGCCCAGTCTTCCCTACACCACATGGAGAAAACGTTACTTCAAACGATAATTCAATTTCGAATCAAATTAACAAATCAAGAAGCAATAAGAAGAATTCACACCTACTCATGCAAGCTACAGCACGCAAAGCGGGACCAATACCCAGAATCTTAGCCCAAACTGTCCTTAACATCGATTTAGCAAAAAACTGAGATTCTTGAATCTTTTTAGCTTTTGCTTGGGCCTTTGCGGTGGTCAAACCAATGACAGCTTCATCACATTCTTCTGGTGAAGTTTCCTTCTTCACCTTTCTAGGAGTCACTTCCTTATCCTCATTCTCTTCACTTCCCAAATCAGGTTGTCTTGCAGTTGCCGTTGAAGCATAATGTGAGGAGTGTAACATAAACCTATAGCGAGGTAGATGATCGAAACCTGACCATCTGCTATTTCCATAGTTGAATGTCGTAATAGAAAAGGTCTTGGGTCCAAGATTTCTCAAGTTCGAAAGGTTCGGCGACATTCGGCTAAGTGACGAGTTTTCATCGTTAACAATCAACTGTTTTGTTCCTGGAAAGAAGTGTGTTTGAAATAAACTCACGCGAACACAGTGAACACGGTCTTGTTTTGTGAAGCTGAATCGACTACTGTTTCTGTAGCCTCTGTACTGCTTAAATAGAAGTTTACATGGAAACTAATAAATGCCTACAATCAGGCGACTAATTTAGCCTACGCTATTAAGGAAAAGATAATGTAATCATATCCTAATCTAATCTTCTCCTAATCTAATAAAGGAAAATGGGATCACAAGGATTATCCTAACAATCTCCTCCTAAGCCTTGTGTCCACCATTGGTGTCGATTAGGCCGATCTTATCCCGTAGTTCAAGAAACTTGATCCTTCCAAGCGGCTTCGTCAGAATGTCGCCCAGTTGATCCTCACTTCTGATGAACTCTACACCAATCAAGCCTTCTTCTGCAGCTTCCCGAATGAAGTGGTATTTCACTCGAATGTGCTTACTCTGTCCGTGGAGTACCGGATTCTTGATCAAAGCAATGGCGGACTTATTGTCCACCCTCAACATTGGCGCTCTTGCTGCTGTTCCCTGCACCTCAGACAACACACGAGCGAGCCACAATGCTTGACAAGCAGCGTTAGCAGCTGCTATATACTCTGCCTCACAGCTGGACTGAGCCACTACCTTCTGCTTCATGGATTGCCAGGTGATCGGGCTGCTGCTGAGGAAGAAAATTACGCCAGTTGTGCTTTTACTTGTATCAACATCCCCGGCGTAATCACTGTCGCTGAAGCCTGTCAGATAAGGCTCCTCCTTCTCCCTCCTGCCGAACCAGAGTCCCCAATCTTGGGTCCCAGCCACATAGCGCAGGATGCGCTTCACAGCTGTGAGGTGATCCTCGCGTGGATCCTCCAGGAACCGACTCACATAGCCGACCGCAAATGCTAGATCGGGGCGCGTGTTGACCAAGTACCTCAAGCTCCCGACGACGCTCCTGTATGCCGTCGCATCGACCGGCGGCTCTGTGCTGAGCTTGCTTAACTTCAGGCGCGGTTCCATGGGTACGTGACATGGGTTACACCCTGCCATGCCGCTCTTTTCCAGGATCTTGCCGGCGTAGGCACCCTGGCTCAGCGAGATCCCCCTCGCGCCCTGCTTCACTTCAATGCCGAGGTAGTAGTGAAGCAAGCCGAGGTCACTCATCTTGAATGCGGCCGCCATCTCCTCCTTGAATGACTTGATGTCGCCGCCGTTGGAGCCGGTGATCACGAGGTCATCGACATAGACCCCGATCACCAGCTGCTTGCCGTCGTTCTGCCTGATGTAGATGGCGTGTTCCGACGGGCTCTTCCTGAAGCCGAACGTCAACAGCGTGCTGTCCAGCTTCGCATTCCATGCGCGCGGTGCTTGATGCAACCCGTACAACGCCTTTCGGAGCTTGAGCACCTTGTCCTCCTTGCCGGTGATGACAAACCCCGGCGGCTGCTCGACGTAGACCTCCTCCTCCAGGTCTCCGTTCAAGAACGCCGACTTGACGTCCATGTGGTGCACCTCCCATTCTTTGTGCGCCGCGAGGGCGATGATCAGGCGTACCGAGTCCAGCCGCGCCACCGGCGCGAACACTTCGTCGTAGTCGATGCCGTGCCGCTGTGCGTAACCCTTCACCACGAGGCGTGCCTTATGCTTGGACACCGCCCCATGCTCGTCCCTCTTCACCTTGAAGACCCACTTCAGGCCAATCGCCCGACGGCCCGGCGGGGAGGTCAGCGATTGACCACGTCCGGTTGTCCTCAATCGAGTCCATCTCCTCCATCATCGCCTTCCTCCAGCTGGGGCTGCGTTCCGCCTCGGCGAACGACGCAGGTTCGTCGGAGCTCATGGCGTGGAGCTCCTCCGTCATCAGTGCCCGTGGCGCGAAGCCAAGCGGCGAAGCCGGCCCGATGATGTTTTCGATCTTTCGAAATCGGAGAGGGGCGTCGTCGTCGTGGTCAGCGTCCAAGTGCTCGCCGGCCTCGCTCGGCGGTGAGGCGAACTCCACCTCCTGTGCCCCGCTGGATCCCGCAGGTACAGCTCCTCCACCACCATGAGGTGATGTCGGTGGCGTCAGCTCGCCCTCCGGAGTTGCGTGCTAGGTGCCTCCTCGGTGACCTCAGCCACTGGAGGTTCGTGGTTCGCGATGGAGTACTCCACCGTGAAACTGTCGTCGTTGCCGTTCGGCTCGCCGTCGGCCTCTACAGAGTCCCAGTCCCATTGGGCTCCCTCGTCGAACACCACGTCGCGCGTCACGTGGACACGCTTCGTGACAGGGTCGTAAGCGCGGTACGCTTTGGAGCCGCGCTCGTAGCCGATGAAGATCATCTTACAGCCACGATCCTCGAGCTTCTTCAGATGCGGCGTCGTGTTCCGAACATAGACGATGCAGCCGAACGTCCTCAAGTGATGCACTGCCGGCTTCTTCCCATGCCATGCTTCGAACGGCGTCATGCCGTCCACGCTCTTCGTCGGGCATCGGTTGAGGATGTATATCGCGGTGGTCACAGCCTCGCCCCAGAACCAGCCCGGCAGCCCCTTCGCCTTGAGCATACTCCTCGCTGTCGCCACCACCGTCCCATTCCGTCGCTCGACCACGCCGTTCTGCTGCGGGCTATATGGTGCGGTGTGTTGGCGATGTATCCCTTCTCCGGCGCAATACTCCGCAAACTCGATCGACGTGAATTCTCCACCACGATCGGTCCGAAGTGCCCCCAGCTTCAGCCCGGACTCCCCCTCGGCCCGTGCCTGGAGTTCCTTGATGGCAGCCGCAGCACGATCCTTCGTAGGAATGGTGACTACCCACATATAACGGCTAAGGTCATCGACGAGCAACAAGAAGTACCTGTTGCCGCTTGGGGTTGCTGGTGTGATTGGCCCGCACAGATCGCCATGCACAAGCTCAAGTCGCTGCTTCGCATGATACTCCGCTTTCCCGGAAATGGGGTGCGCTTCTGCTTCCCAGCCAGACATGCATCGCACAGCTGGTCCACCTGTCCGATCTCCGGCAGTCCGCGCACCAGCTCCTCCCGAGCTAGCTTCCGGAGCGCCGCCATGTTGACATGGCCGAAGCGATCATGCCAGCGCCATGCCACCTCGTCGCCGCGCCCGCGCACCGCTAAGCACATCGACGATGCTATCTTGATCCGAAGAAGGTATAGACGGTTCGCCTCGCGCGTCACCCTTGCCAACAGTTGACCGCCGAGCTCCCGAATCCGCATAACGCTATCTTCGATCTCGATCTTGTAGCGGACCTCGTCTAGCTGGCCAAGACTCACGATGTTCGTCGTCAAACGTGGAATGAAGTAGACGCCGTCGAATGAACGGAGCTCCCCGTTCTTGCACACAAAGATGACAGTGCCCCGCCCTTCTATGCGTGCCACCGAGTCGTTGCCGAAACGCACGGTGCCTCGTACCGCCACGTCAAGCTTCGAGAAGGCGGTTCTAGATCCGGACATGTGATTGGTTGCCCCCGAGTCCAGGACCCACGTCTCCGCCTCCCGTTCCTCTTCTTCTTCCCCGAGCTGCGCGAATACCTTCTCTTCGCGGATCTCGATCTGGGCCATGGACGACGTCGACGAAGTCGCCGTCGATTGCGGAGTCGGTGGGGAGAGAATGGGGGAGCACTTTGCGAGACAAAGTGAGGCCTCTTCCTCTTCGTGGACTGCATGGGCCTGCGCCTTCTTGGGCTTCGACCAGCACCCGGGCCCAGTGGCCCAGCTTCCCACAATTTCGGCACTCGTCACCTGCGCGCTTGTTCGAAGTAGCCGGCCCACTCGACTCGCCAGCTCGCCCACGACCGCGCCCGCGTCGGCCGCCTCCTCTATTCGCGCCACGACCGCGTGAGTGGTTCTCCGCCTCTCGCTTCTTTCGTTGCGCGTCCCACTGCTCCTCAGTGAGATACAACTTGCCCTCGTGCTGTAGTGACGCCGGGGGTCCATTCAACTCCTCCTCCGCCTCTTGCAATCTCCCGGTGAGATCGGCGACCGTCATGGTGGATGGATCGAGCAAGGTCTTGATTGCAATCGCGATCTGCTTGAAGCGAGGAGGCAGACTTCGTAGCATCTTGGCTACGATCTCCTTTTCCTCCATCTCCTCTCCTAACGTGGTGAGGTGCGCCGCCATGCCATTGAGGCGTAGCGCGAACTCCTCAACGGTCTCGCCGTCATTGAACGAGGCGAGGTCGAATTTGCGACGCAGCTGTTGCGCCGTTGCCTTCTTCACACGATCGTCCCCGATCCTCATGGTCGCGATCGCGTCCCAGGCCTCCTTGGCCGTCTCCTTGGAGCCGATCGTCGACACCATCTCGGGCGGGACCGCACTCACCAACGCATCGAGCGCCATCATGTCTTCCTGCTCATCGGCAGTGCCCTTCTCGATGGCGTTCCATAACGCTCTCGCCTTCAGCTTCACCTTCATCATGAGCGCCAGTCAGAGTAGTTGGTCTTGGTGAGAACGGGGTAGCTATTCCCGCCGCCCACCTCACGAATCACTCTCTGGATCACGGTGCCGGAGGCATCGGCTTTCTTGCTCCCATCGCCTACGATCACGGCGCCGGAGGTATCGCCTTTCTCGCTCTCATCGCCCATGGTCCCTGGATGAAACTCGCTCTGATACCAGTTGTTTGAAATAAACTCACGCGAACACAGTGAACACGGTCTTGTTTTGTGAAGCTGAATCGACTACTGTTTCTGTAGCCTCTGTACTGCTTAAATAGAAGTTTACATGGAAACTAATAAATGCCTACAATCAGGCGACTAATTTAGCCTACGCTATTAAGGAAAAGATAATGTAATCATATCCTAATCTAATCTTCTCCTAATCTAATAAAGGAAAATGGGATCACAAGGATTATTCCTAACAAAGTGGTCTGTTTTGGAGTCAGAGACACATGCATCTGAGCACATACACGACGGTCCCTGACCCAATGTTTGGAAATATCTTAATGAACGAATAGGGGCATCGAAGTGGTCTGATAGAAATCTCCCCCTCCTCAAAATAGCCCGTAAAGCCATATCTCTTCAAGAAACAAGTCAGTAGAGAAGCACCATAATATGCAGAGGAAAACGGAATGCATTCCTAAATCGGATGCCCTGACATAGATACACTAGAATAAGGAAATTGTTTTGATTTTACTACATTCATCAGTATAGCGTTAACGAAACGAAATACAATTAACTAGAATCAACAGTATATACCATAGCAATATCATGTTTATCACGTTTCATAATTTCTAATAGTAATTATTGCAAGAATTGGACATATTCGACTTGTGACTTGAGCATGCACACGCTAACTATAGAATAATGCAACAGTGTGATATCAACTAACATCCAATATCAAAAGGAGACCATGTGTTCCACTCTACATAGATCAACAAAAAGTACACTATGGCATTGGCACCAAAGCAGAAATCTCATTCACACCTCATGAAAACGCATACAATCACAGAATACGCATTAAAAGAGCAAATACAATAGCTAACAACGACAAAGAAACAACAATCGGAAGCACCATACAAAATGGCAGTTCAGCTAAAAACTTTCGGCATCGATTGCATTACTTTTTGATGGAAAATAACAAATGAAACTAACTCAATTTCAAGTAAACACGACAAAACCATCGAGAATAAGCAGATTAACAAACGAAATCCCAATCACAACCTATCCAAACAAAAACACTAACACAACTACTAGCAAACATCAGCTTCGATGCTCGTACCTGCAATCTTCGATGAAGCGATACAAGTTGAGAAACTGAGAGAGAAAGCACGAAAAATCACTATGCTAAACGAGGTTTGATGTATAATTAATTTATATTTTTATTACTGCTTTTCCTTGAGGAAGGGGTTTTCAGAGGTTTTAGAGTTGGCAAGCCACAGCTAACAGTGACGAGGCTTTGCCGTTTCGTATTACGTTATCGTGTAATTGTAAAAGAGTACCACAAGTGTTTGCACTTTTGATTTACATCCCATGAATTTATTAGTTGAATTTAGAGTGGGATAAATCTCAAGTATAAACACATTTGAGGACTGATAAACAATTATTCTTACTAGAACGGCGCCGTATTGCTCCTCAAGATTCAGTATACAACGAAGCATTGCTAAATTTCGAGATTCTATATATAGCCCTAATTCCCAACGCCAAAAGACATTGTTTCTGGGAAATGTACACCAACAATCAAAATTGTCCGTTAGCCTCACACTTCATCTTTCTAACCTTTGGCCTCACCTTCTTTCTCTTGACTGTGATCGATGCTCTAACGAAATTCATTTAACACATTTTATATGAGAGCTTTTCTAGGCTCAACCGAGACAACCAGCCATGGTTCGCCGAAACGGGAACGGACATCGGAACGGACACGAGCGTTCCAGTTCCATTGCATTTTATCGGAATGGTAACGGAGGTTCCGCACATTTATTTTTATTTAGAGTTTAAAATTATTTTATAGACGTTTATGTTAATTAAATTGTATATTATAGCAAGGTATAAATATTAGTATTTTTTTAGGATGAAAAATTAATATATTGATTTGTTAGTCATTAATAATATATTTAAAAGATGGAATTACAAAAATTCGGTTAATTTTTTACTAATGAAAGCTGGATATTAATGTTTATTTCAAAGTAATTATTATTTGTAAATGAATTTTCAGATTTTATTTATTTAGTGGTCATTTTTCATTATAATTGAACGACAGGCCCAATAAAAGATAAGCCCAAGTATAAACCCATCATAAGGTTACTGTTCACCATCTTCTTTGATCGACCTATCTAAAGAAAAATAACTCGGTTACACCAGATCAATCCGATTATTCGGCGTTCCCGTTCTACCCGAAAAAAAGACCGGGTAGTTAATACTTGTTATTTCATTTCATTCACTTTACATACTTTAACTGTCTTTCATCAAATCGACGCACAAACTTTAAGGCAATTGCATTTAACTTATTCGCACACACAATCATCATGGACGGTAATTCACGAAGATAACGAGGAAAAGTCACAGGAGGAAGTCTTGCATGATATGATTTTTCCATGTCTATTTTGTAATGAGTTTCTTGATGCACGACTTGTGTTTTATATTCTTTTCTTTTTGCAATAAGGTCTCCTTTATTATATAATGCGCTCCTTAATACAAGAATTGTGTTTTATTCTTTCTTTTTCATTGAAGCCGATCTTGATGGCGTTCACAAACGCTTTTCAGTTTAACTGAATAGAACTGTATTGCTCAATGTGGTGGAGTACGACGAAGAGTTAGAACATTTTGCTTTAGATGAGGAATTTGTTATTGGACTTAGGAAAGGTGCCTCGCCGGCGTGTTTCTAATTGGCGGGCTATGGCGAGACACCTTTACATTTCTCAAATGACAAATTGCTGTAATTGATCGCGTATTCCACCACGTGGAGTGCGACGTTTCCATCCACGTTAAAGTGGAAGGCATTTGCGAACTCCTTTGGAATTGGCTTGTGTGACAAAAAAAAAAAGAAAGAATCGAGTGAATTCTTGCATCAAGAATAAAATAAAGAAAAATAAAATACAATTCTTGAATTAAGAAATTCATAATAAAATAGAAATGGATCATACAAGTGAGCCTCCAGTGATACGGCTTTCGTGCATTGTCCTCAGAAACTACCGTCCACTATGATTTGAGGTATGTGCGAGGGAGTGGTACAATTGCATTAAATTCATGCTTCTGCGATGAAAGAGTTCAAGTGAAGTGTGTGAAGTGAACGAACAAGTAACAAGTATTAACGCTGATGCGGTCGGAAAATGAACGATCTATCGCCAGGGGCGACGAGCTGCCTTCTTCCTCCTTCCGCCTGAATTTCGCCGCGAACTTGGACTTGTAGGCTGTTGAAACAGGGTTAGGAGTGGGGGTCGTTTTCCCTCTTGCCTTGGTCAAGAGGGCGGTTTCCATTTTCCAGGTGTAAAAGTAGAGGAAAAAGACGATGTAAAGTGGTAGTAATGTGGTGTCAAGTAGATAAAATTAGTTACCTGGACTGTGCGGTTTTCGGCGGTATTTATAGCGCTCTGAGGGGCGTATTTGACTTTCGACGGTTACCTCCCACGTTCTGCACCATCTAGCGGTTTCCTCCGCGTTTAACGCTTCTCAGCTCGGCCTTGGGCGGTTTTCCAACGTTTGTTGAATACATGTGCGCGGAGTAGCGTGGCCACGATCTTTACTTCTTCCCGAGGTGGCGTGCCCCTGTCTCGAGGGTATGTTCTCCCTGCCTCTGCCCGAGGGGCGCATTTTCCTGCTGCTGCCCGTGGGGCATAATTCCCTGCCGCTGCCCGAGGGGCATAATTCCCCTTCGGCCGAGGTGGTATACTCAGAGAACTCCTCCATCTTTCTTAGGGCTTCCCGCCTTATTCCGTTTTGGGTCGTTTTAACGGTCTCTGAGCGTTTCGTCTGGACCGGTGAAATCCGGGGGTAACAATAGTCCCCCTCTTAAATAGTCCAAAAGAGTGTCGTGAATTTTGGACGTAAAAGTGGTGACGAAACGCTCAGAGGTGTTTGTTTGTGTTTTTGTCGCAAATAAAGGTTCGCGTGAGACTTTAGCGCCCCATCCGAGGATTTTGTCTTCTTTCCCTGCTCTGTCCGCGAGCATGCCTCATTCGAGGGCTTTTTCTCATTCCTTGCTCTGTCCGCGAGCCTGCCTCATCCGAGGACTTTGTCTTCATTCCTTGCTCTGTCCGCGAGCGTTTGTCTTCATTCCTTGCTATGTCTGCGAGCATGCCTCATCCGAGGGCTTTTTCTGCCTCTTAGAGAGGGATTTTTCTGCCTCACGGGGAGGGATTTTCTGCCTCTTAGAGAGGGATTTTCTGCCTCTTAGAGAGGGATTTCTGCCTCACAGGGAGGGTTATTCTGCCTCTTAGAGAGGGATTTCTGCCTCTTAGTGAGGGATTTCTGCCTCATGGGGAGGGATTTCTGCCTCTTAGAGAGGGATTTTTGTCTCACGCGGAGGGATTTCTGCCTCTTAGAGAGGGATTTTCTGCCTCTTCTCATCCTTCGGGTTCCACTCATGTCTTTGCCTTGAAAGCCTTCTTTATCCAATGTACTCGGGGCGATACCTGTCGAGCAAGAGGTCTCTTGCCTAGGGCCTTCGAGATCCGATGTTCTGTCTGTATTTTGCTTAAGTGTGTTTGAAACCAAACCGCCGAACTTGAGGTCTCTTGCCTCGGGTCAGGGGCGTCCCCCTAAGCCCGAGGAGAACCTCGGAGATCTTGAAAAATGTTACCGAAGCGAATAGTGAGCTGCCTCTCGCAGAGGGATTCATTGTGCGCATGGTCTTCTCTTCCCTAGGGGAAGATTTCAGCCTCTCGCAGAGGGATACAGTGTGCGCGACGTTCCCGAGGGGAACAGTGAGCTGCCTCTCGCAGAGGGATTCAGTGTGCGCAAGGTCTTCTCTTCCCTTGGGGAAGATTTCAGCCTCTCGCAGAGGGATACAGTGTGCGCGACGTTCCCGAGGGGAACAGTGAGCTGCCTCTCGCAGAGGGATTCAGTGTGCGTAAGGTCTTCTCTTCCCTAGGGGAAGATTTCAGCCTCTCGCAGAGGGATACAGTGTGTGCATATAGTTATTTACCGAGGGGAATAGTTTGTTCCCGAGGGGTTCGGTGAGCTGCCTCTTAGAGAGGGCAATCTTAGGAGAACAGTCTTTAGCCTTGGGCAAGGTCTTCGATATTGTTTATTGAGCGAAGTTTTTGATCGGCGCTTTCATTTGCAAATAGGCGAGTCATCGGCGTATATAGTATATTAGGAGGACTTCGGGGCATCGTCCTTTTCCTTGGAAATGATCTGCAAAGGAAAGTAACAATTTTCGAAATAACATGATGGAATCAAGAGTACCTCCCCTTTTGCAGGAACGACTTTGACTTGGCAAGTTTGATAGGGAGTTTCTTGGCACCGGCGAAATCTGGTTCTCGAAGTCAATAGCTTTGCCGAAGGGTTCGATGGTGGTCGCCTCAGGTTCAGGACTTCGGCCTAATGCGGAGGAACTTCGGCCTCTTAGGGAGTTCTGCCTTTGGCGTAATCATGTTCGGGCCTTGGTTCATGTGTCTTCCCAATGAGCCCATGTCTAAGTCGGGCCTTAATGGGCTTTGGCTTTCCCTCCAAAAATTGTAGGGCTGAAGTGGTGCTCTATCAATCGCCGATCGGATGTAGCTTCAACGGCTATGATCATTTTAAGATGGTCCTATAAATACTCCCTTGTTCTTGGCAACCCTCTTCACAACCCTAGCCACCGTCTCTTCATTTGGCCGAGTAATCTCCTCCTGAGGCGAAAGTTCGGCGTGCGCTGTAATATTTGCTCGAGTTTCGGGCATCTTTGGGGTTCTCTTATCTGTAAGTTCTCGTCCCTAATCTTGTCCCAATAATGTCTGCATCCTCTGTAGCTTCGATCCCTAATGCCTTGCCAAATTCCTCCCACTCTGGGAATGATTTTGGTAATGTCTTTGAGGAGGCGATCGGGGTATCCCCTTTAGCCGCAACTCGGGACAATCGTCGCGCCGATCCCTCCCGTATGAGTCCTCCCGATCCTTCCATCGTCCCTAGTCATTGCTCATTTGATAGCGGTAAGGC
The DNA here is from genome assembly GCA_027422505.1 of Craterostigma plantagineum. NCBI lineage: Eukaryota > Viridiplantae > Streptophyta > Magnoliopsida > Lamiales > Linderniaceae > Craterostigma > Craterostigma plantagineum. The sequence continues at coordinate 24,849,875 of JAPQWV010000011.1, forward strand.
CTACAAGGCCGCGGTCTCAGAATGGGTTGCTCAGGCCGAGCGTTCCCGTGCGGCTTCGGGCGCGCCATGGCATCAGGTGAAGATTTCTACCTTTCAGGCCTCCAGGGTTCCTGCCCTTCGAGCGAAGGCGGGGATGCCGAGTACGTATGAGATTAGGGTTCCTAGCCTATCGGACAAGGCGAGTTCTCCTCCTGAGGAATTTCAAGCTTACTTCGTGGATCAAGTGGAAAATGCTCTTCGCTTTCCCATTCCCAGTTTCATACTAAGTCTTTGTGACTACTATCAGATCTGCCCGAACCAAATCGCCCCTACTTCATATAGCCTTCTCTTGTCCCGTCCTTCTTTCGTATTATCGTTTTTCGCTGTCGATATCCCTTCTTACCTCGCTCGTGAAAATCCATAGAAAAGAAACTGGCAAGTTCTTTTTCCTACCTCGCCGCGTCGATGAGCTCCTTAAAGGGAAGCCGTCCCTCGAAAGGGATGGATGAGAAAGTATTTTTACGTGAAACCTCTTATTGGTAGTCGGGAGAGTCTCCTCCCCTCTGACACTTGGGCCGATAACGCCCAAGCTAAGTATCGCCTTTCTCCCGAGTCTGAGGACTTGGTGGATCAGCATTTCGCTGCCGTCGGGTCGAGCTGCTATCTAATTCCCGAGCTGGTAAAGGATGATTTGCTGTGTTGTTTTGGTTTCTGTTCGAAGGGCTTACCCGAGATAGAAGACCTAGGTATATTTTTTGCCGATCCTTTGATATATCCTCTCCGTTTTCTCTGATGGTTCAGCGATATCGTTGTTTTCCCTTGCTTATTTCCGTTTTTTTTCTTCGCAGACGCTAGGATGGACAAGGCTACTTTGATGGCTGCTCGGGAGCGTCTGAAGGCAAAGGGAAAGTCGAAGCTCCCTCTCCTTCTGCTGCGCCTACCTCCCGGCTAAGGTTCCTGTGAAGAGGGGGCCTCTTTCCACCCGACGAGGTTCGACGGCTAAGAAGCCAAAGTGTCTGTTGAGTCACGAACTCCCCCGACCTCTCCTGAAGGCCCAGAAATCTCTTCTTCTCTGGCGAACATGGATCGACCTGATTTTTTCCATGAGGCGGATGGTCTGAGCTCCTTGAACTTCCTTCGGAACTTTTCTTCCCGCAATGATCAGAGCTACCTCGAACGCCTTAAGGTCAAGGAACTCCTCGAGACTCTAACCGTGGTTCAGGGACAGGTTTGCCGAGCACGTTTTTCGATTTAACCATCTTAGAATTTCCCCTCATGACTTTCTTTGTGCAGGCCTATTGTTTGATGGGCGAGACTGTGGAGCGTGTCCTCATGCTTCGAGACTCCAACGCGAAGTTGCAGCGCGCCAACTCGATCTTGGAGGCGAAGGCCGAAAAGCATGTTCTGGAGGTTGACGAACACAAGGCTCGAGAGAGCTCTTTAGAGGTGAAAATCGCCAAGCTGGGGGAAGAGCTCAAGATAAGCCAGGAAAAGTCCTTGAGTGCGAGAGAGTCATACCTCAGCTCGAGGAGAAAATCGCTACCAAGTACGTGCCGGCGGACGAAGTGGCTGAGAAGGCGTGTGTCTACTTTGATCATGGCTTCAAAGGGTGTTTGGCCCAGATTCGAGCACAAGGTTTTCTGAGTCCGAGTATGCATTTGACTTCCTAAATGTAGACGAGGCGTTTAGTTCCCTTCCCCTCGACGACCCGCTTGCAGATGCTACCCCGGAGGTTGAGGTCCCGAAGGGTGGGGGTGCAGGGAGTGCTGGTGTCGGCCATCCCTGATTGAGTCGTCCTCGGGTTTTCCTTTTGTCTCTCTATTATGCTAGAACTTCTATTTGACCCCATCGTGGACTAAGTATTTTGACTTGGTGTAAGCGAACCGCCACGTGCACCTTGATTTTGATGTATTTTGGCGGCGTTGTCTCGTCGCGATTTTCCATCGTAACTATTGAAGAATGCGTTTATCTTCTCTTCCCTGGTTCCGATGCTAACTGTTCACCGATTGCCTTGGTAATAATATCCGCCTAGACGTTGACGATGGCCTCTCCACGGCATGTTCGCCCCTCACGTGAAGGTCGCGTGGGCCATTAGGTCCAAAAACAACTACACTCGGTGTTTTAACTTCCTTGAAGCGTATTTCGTCCTCCTTAACACGTTCTCCTCATTCAGCGCGTAGCCCTTATGGCGGTTTTTGATCGGTTCCGACCAGCGTCAAATGAATTTTTTAAGAACTAAACGTTCCCACAGACGGCGCCAATTTGATGCGGTCGGAAAATGAACGATCTATCGCCAGGGCGACGAGCTGCCTTCTTCCTCCTTCCGCCTGAATTTCGCCGCGAACTTGGACTTGTAGGCTGTTGAAACAGGGTTAGGAGTGGGGGTCGTTTTCCCTCTTGCCTTGGTCAAGAGGGCGGTTTCCATTTTCCAGGTGTAAAAGTAGAGGAAAAAGACGATGTAAAGTGGTAGTAATGTGGTGTCAAGTAGATAAAATTAGTTACCTGGACTGTGCGGTTTTCGGCGGTATTTATAGCGCTCTGAGGGGCGTATTTGACTTTCGACGGTTACTCCCACGTTCTGCACCATCTAGCGGTTTCCTCCGCGTTTAACGCTTCTCAGCTCGGCCTTGGGCGGTTTTCCAACGTTTGTTGAATACATGTGCGCGGAGTAGCGTGGCCACGATCTTTACTTCTTCCCGAGGTGGCGTGCCCCTGTCTCGAGGGTATGTTCTCCCTGCCTCCGCCCGAGGGGCGCATTTTCCTGCTGCTGCCCGTGGGGCATAATTCCCTGCCGCTGCCCGAGGGGCATAATTCCCCTTCGGCCGAGGTGGTATACTCAGAGAACTCCTCCATCTTTCTTAGGGCTTCCCGCCTTATTCCGTTTTGGGTCGTTTTAACGGTCTCTGAGCGTTTCGTCTGGACCCGGTGAAATCCGGGGGTAACAAACGCAGACAAGTTTAAGTATTAGAAAACAGAAAGGGATTTTTTTTTTATATATTATGGTTATATTAATAAATTTTATTAAATAAGATAATTACCACAATTCAGATGGCATCATTGACTAAAAATCATATGGCATTCTCCCAATAATTCATTAGAAATCCCAATTACCCTTTGTAAAAAAGTACCACAAGTGTTTACACTTTAGATTTTCACCACGTGAAATTTATGAGTTAAATTTAGAGTGGAATAAATGTCAAGTATAAGAACATCTGAGGACTTAGGGTCCGTTTAGTTTGTAGGATATGTTAAGATATGGTTTTTTTTAATCTTGGATAATATTGTTCGGTTTGAATTATGTGTCTTTCTTTAAAGCCCGTTATAATAACTGGCCCGCTATTATAAACTCGAAAATCCACTACAATTCATCACATTTTGTGGTATGGTGGGCTAGACAAGTTATCCAACCCAACCCCTCCTACTAACTCCAAAAAGACGAAAATGCCCCTGAAAAGGTGAACTCTACTGAATTTGATGAAAGGAATTCATGTGCCGCAAACTCCATTAGAGGACAATTAATGCAAATATCCACGTTATTTATACACACTGGTATTCTTTCATATTCAAATGTGTGTGCTATAATATCATATTAGAAAGAAAAATGAGAAAGGTAGAATTATAATTAACTAAAAATAGTAAGTTAATAATTAATTAAAAATCGTAAGTAAATGTAGTGGGTGATTTTATAATTGAACGGTTTTAAATTTTTGTAACTAATTGTAGATTAAATGAATTGAAATTAAATGACAGTTTTCTTATCTACCGTGGGTTGGTAATTCTTTTTGTAATTATTTTTTTATAGACTGATTGGTTGAAACTAACCGACCAAATAAAAATTAGAAATTGACTATTTTTATGAGTGCTAAGCTCTTTATAGAATAGATTAATATAAATTATTCAATTTTAACCCCCACAAAATAGAAGGCTATAATGATATAAACACTGATGTGGAATTTGCAGAATGGGCAAATATTATGTAGGTTTGATTGTGTTTTTTTATAGAGAACAATTGATGCAAATATCAACGTTTATTTGTATTTATGCCCGTTATTATCAATTATTCAATCTTAACCCCCACAAAGCATGCAGAGATACAATTTCAATCCTCTTAACGTGGAAGGGTAAATTGGTCAAATTTGAAAAGACGCGGTTCTACTTCTGTCTGTCTTCGTAAGTCGTCAACGACGAGAGAGAGAGAGAGAGAGAGAGAGAGGGAGAGAGAGAGAGAGAGAGAGAGAGAGAGAGAGAGAGAGAGAGAGAGAGAGAGAGAGAGAGAGAGAGAGGGGCTACAATTACTCCGAAGAAGGGTACGTTGATTTCGAGCATAGAACAGGTGTGACACCCTGAGTTTCTAAGTTGAAAATTTGTCACTGCCCTCAGCATCAGCCACGAGATTCCCTGGCTTCACATCCATGACTTCGTCTATGAACAGGCATTTCTATATATTTGTAAGGGCGACAATTCAGGGACACATTTGACAATTTTATGCCACCTAACTTTAAAAATTGCAATTTTAGGAACAATTACGCCTTGGACATTAGCCCCAGCTATATCTAGTTTGATTTGACTGGTGAGAGATCAATTGAATTTACCATTTATTCATCTCTTAAAGATGACGTAGGCTGCCATGAAAAACCATTGTTACAACTGCAAATCGTAGAATCAGATCCAATAAAGGGTAAAGTTGATGGCTGGAAATTTTCTGTAAGAATGGGGACATTGTGATATATGTTGGCCATAAGAGCAAATGTCAAACCAAGTATAGAGTAAAGAAAGAATACAGTCCCTCCGAACTGGTTTGGGCTGCAATATATTTGAAAACAAAACACATCGGTTACTTATCGATAGCTTCAACTCGATGGAAATGTTGACGTCGAGACAAAAAAAAAAGGAAAATAGGTGGCATATTACAATATCCAATCAAATACACTAATCAGTAACTACTTACGAGTCGCCGAGGCTCTCTTGACTGCCCTCCGATTTATATTTTACTGAAGGGGGAGTAGCAATGGTGTCAGAAGATTTGTCACTGCCCGCATCAACGAGATTCTCTGGCATCACGTCCATGACTTCGTCTATGATCCCAAAGTCCTTCGCCTCTTCAGCCGTCATATTGTGGTCGTGGTCCATATGTCTCTAAACCACTTCAAGCGGCAGACCCGTGTGCTTAGCATAGATTCCATTGAGCAAGTCGCTTAAATGAAGGATATACCGAGTTCGAATGCCCAAATCCGTATCCTGACCCTCGCATCCACTAAATGGCTGATGAATCATGACAAAAGCATTTGGAAGGGTCCACCTCTCGCCCTTTGCTCCTGCGGCTAATAGCAGAGAAGCCACCGGTGCGGCTTGACCCACGCAAACGGTATTTACCAGAGACCGAATGTATTGCATCGTGTCATATATAGCAAGGCCTGCACGAACAATTCCATTATGCAGGTCTTGCTATATATGACACGATGCAATACATTCGGTCTCCAATAACTACCGTTTGCATGGGTCAAGCCGCATCGATGACTTCTCTGCTATTAGCCGCTGCCGCTGGAGCAAAGGGCGAGAGGTGGCCCTTCCAAATGCTTTTGTCATGATTCATCAGCCATCCGGTGGATGCGAGGGTCAGGATACGGATTTGGGCATTCGAACTCGATATATCCTTCGTTTAAGCAACTTGCTCAATGGAATCTGCTTAGATTGAAATGTGTTCCCCTTAAATTTAATAAGCACAAAACACTATGCAAAGTTAAGAGCAGTTTCATGTTTCATCTCAACCTAAAAACAACACTAAAGCATATAACTAATATGCTCACTGGAAGAAAGAAGTAAACCTTACTTTTCTCTCACAGTTTCCATAACTCTAGCGTATTCAGCAACGGCCGCAGGATCCTCAGGATCGATGGTTATCTTCTCATTCTTGAGAACTCCTATTGCTGTTTCGAAATTCTTCTTGACCTCAAGAAAAATACCCTTCAACATCTCTGTGAAAGATGCAGTAAAGTCAGAGGCTCAGATTATCAGAAAAAAAAAACAGAAAAACCAGAAGTTCTGAAATTAGCATTAAGACACGCTTTATTGATTATTTTCGTCAGCAATTAGCAAAAACAAAAACAGAAAAATCCACAAAATTGTGAAAAGGATGCTTAAAATTCTGAACTATGGCTAATAACCTTGCTTAGTTCTAACAAGCAGAAAACCTAAATAAACTGCATTGCGAAATTATAGCAAGAATCAAGCTACCGTTACTATAACAATAAACCAAAAAGATGGAATTAATAATGAAAAAAAAAACAAATGGAAAATAATAGGACCTACCATCACCCTTTGTAAGGGAATCGCTCACACTTCTTTCTTGATTATGATCCTCACAGCTTGGTGAATTCTCTATCTCAAGAACACTCAATTATCGATTTGCAGATTTGTGTAAACAAAGGAAAGAACACAAAGGATTTACGTGGTTCGATTCTCTAATCAACGTGAGAATCTACTCACGGGGCTATTGATCTTTTCACTAGGCTTCCAAGGATTTACAGTATCGAGCTTACGATCAGTTACAATGGAGATTCTCTGATCTAAGCTTTTTTTCTATGCTTTCTAGTTGGTCTAATGCATATGATAGTGATGATAGTACAATGGTCTCAGCTCGTTATAGCTTGCTACAGCTGGGATAACAAAATTCCGTTATGCCCTTATGCTTTCCCCACTTGTACACAATGTTGCTTGTGTTGTACAGCTCCAACTCATAACTTGCAAAGTTGCTATACGCTTCTTTTAGTTATCAGCATTTTTCCAATCTTGACCATTGAATACTTGTGACCAAGTAGCTTCATCCAACGGCCTTCATTCCATCTGAGCACTTCAACACAAAATTGGCCAAGTGAGAACAGAGCTACATGTTTTTCTTCAGCTTAATAACGCTGCTGAAAATTATTCCTCTGATCTATAAAGATCTTGAGATAATCTTCACAAATCTCCACCTTATCTCAATCTTCAGCCTATAATTCGATCAATAACCTCAGTCTTCAGTTTAGAAAACTGTTCTGCAACCAATCAGCTCCAAACAATGATCAAATTTCTTCTTTGGAACTGATTTTGTAATCATATCTGAAGGGTTGTCCTCTGTTGCTATTTTCTTCACCAACACTTCACCTGATTCAATGATATCTCGGATGAAGTGAAGCCTCACGTCCACGTGCTTCGTTCTCTCATGATGTACGCTGTTTTTAGACAAGTGAACTGCACCTTGATTGTCACAAAACACTTCAATGCTCTGCTGCTCAATCTGTAATTCTCTAACAATGCCTTTGAGCCAAATCGATTCTTTTATTGCCTCTGTCAAAGCAATATATTCCGCTTCTGTAGTTGATAACGCCACCACCTTTGTAGTGTTGCTTTCCAACTGATCGCCGTCCCAAACGAAGTAAACACATAGCCCGTAAGAGATTTCCTTGTGTCCAAACTCCCCGCATAATCAGAGTCGACAAAGCCTACAACAATGTGTTTGCTGTCAACATTTTCTGGTTTCTTTTGAACACTAAGCCTCTTTCCAGCGAGCCCTTGACATACTTCAATACCCACTTTAATGCTATCCAATGTTCTCTTCTAGGAGATGACATAATCGACTCACAACGCTTAAGGCATACGCTAAATCAGGTCTTGAACACACCATTGCATACATTAATGATCCCACAATACTAGCATATGGAATCTCCTGCATATAGCTTTTTTCATCCTCAGATATCTCACTTTCACCCTTGCTCAGTTTGAAATGAGGAGCTAAGGGGATAGACGCAGGTTTAGACTCGATCATTTCGTACCTTTTCAGCACAGAAACCAAGTAATCTCGCTGCTGTAGCTTCAGTATATACCTTGATCTGTCACGAATGATTTCCATCCCCAATATTTTCTTGGCCGAGCCAAGGTCTTTCATCTCAAACTCCGAGTTTAGTAACCTCTTCACTGCATTAATCTCTTCCCTATCTTCACTCGCTAATAGCATATCATCCACGTAAATAAGCAAGTAAATCATTTTTTGATCCTTTCTTCTGAAATAGACACATGCATCAAAACAGCTTTTGCTGAATCCATTCGCTGCCATGAACTTGTCGAAACGCTTGTTCCATTGTCTTGGACTCTGCTTCAGACCGTACAATGACTTCCTCAAGAGACACACTTGATCAGATTTCCCAGATTTCTCAAATCCTTCAGGTTGCCTCATGTAGATAGTTTCTTCAAGTTCTCCGTATAAAAATGCCGTCTTGACATCCAATTGCTCTAGTTCAAGATTGAAATGAGCCACCAAAGAGAGCACAAGTCTGATGGATCTGTGCTTTACAACTGGAGAAAAAATCTCATTGTAATCCACGCCCTCTCTTTGCGTAAATCCTCTTGCAACTAACCGAGCTTTGAACCTCACCGATGACTTTGCTGCAGCTTCATGTTTTTTCTTGAAAATCCATTTGCAACTCACAATCTTGTGGTTTTTTGGTTTGTTTACTAGTGTCCAAGTATCGTTCTTCAGTAGGGAATCCATTTCCTCTCTCATAGCTGCCTGCCATTGCTTACTTTCAGCGCACCTCGTTGCTTCTCGATACGACTTTGGTTCATCACCTTCTTCTTCTGCTATGGTTAATGCATAAGCAACAATATCTGCATGCCCATATCTATCAGGAGGCTTTGTATTTCTTTTTGGCCTGTCCCTGCAAAGGTTATAAGTAGACAAGTCAGTTCTAGAATTTTCAGAAGGTAAAATCATACCTGAGTGATCACTAGGATCAGATTCGTCTTGTTCCGATTCATGAGGTTGATCTGCGGTTTTTTCCAGCTCCACCTCAATCTGAAATTTTTCAGAATCTCCAATATCTTCAGGTTCTTCAAATTCCATATCTTCAGGTGCCTTTTCCAAGTTAGCCATCTTGCTCTCATCAAAAGTAACGTCGCGGCTCAAGATGCATTTCTTCATATCAGGCTCTAAGCTCCATAACTTATAGCCTTTAACTCCTTCAGGGTACCCTATAAACATGCATTTTACAGCCCTTGGTTCCAGTTTATCCTTCTTGATGTGAGCATATGCAATACAGCCGAATACTCTCAAGTTGCTTAAATCTGGTTTTGATCCACTCCAAAGCTCTTCTGGTGTCTTGAATTCGAGTGCAGCAGATGGACATCTATTAACTAAATATGCTGCTGTGGTAATGGTTTGAGCCCAGAATGACTTTGGAAGCTTAGCACTGAACATCATGCAACGAGTTCTCTCAAGCAAAGTCCGATTAAACCTCTCGGCCAAGCCATTTTGCTGTGGCGTATTTGGAATGGTTTTGTGTCTGACTATGCCTTCTTTGTTGCAGAAATCTTGGAATTCTTTAGAGCAAAATTCCAAACCGTTGTCAGTTCGTAACCTCTTTAGTTTCCTCCCTGTTTGCAGCTCCACCATCACCTTCCATTCTTTGAATTTTTCAAACGCGCTTGCTTTAGTCTTTAATATCACAGCCCACACTTTTCTTGAGTAATCATCTATAAACGACATGAAGTATCTTCCTCCCGAGTTTGATTGAACCTTTGCAGGCCCCCAAAGGTCTGAGTGAACATAATCAAGTGGCCCCTTCGAGGTATGTTTGCCTTTCCCAAACTTCACACGATGTGATTTACCAAACACACATGTTTCACAGAAATCTAAAACCTTGACTTGATCTTTGCCAAGCAGACCCTGTTTTGAGAGTTCAACCAGCCCTTTCTCGCTCACATGGCCCAACCTTTTATGCCACAATGTTGCCTTTTCATCAGGATTCCTCACCACGTTTGCCGATCCAATTACAGTAGAGCCAATAAGAGTGTACGTTCCACTCTTGTTCAACAGCCCTTTCATCACTGTCATTGATCCCTTCGAAATCTTCATACATCCAGATTCTGCTTTGATTTGATATCCCATCTTATCAAATATTCCCACGGATATTAGATTCCTCTTAAGCTCACTAATCCACCTAACATCTTTCAGCAACTTCTCTTCTCCATTATGCAATCTAAGCCTAACAGATCCAATGCCTCTAACCTTGCAAGGTTTATCATCTCCCAACAGAACTATTCCCTGCTGAATTTCTTTGAAATCTTCCATCCAAGACCTATTATTCGTCATGTGGAACGTACAGCCGGAATCAAGAAGCCACTCCTTTGATTTATCTTCTGTAGTGACATTTAATACTTCTGCGGATTCATAGCCATCAGAGACTATCGCAGCGTCTGCTTGATCACTGCTATATCCTTGATTTTTCTTCACTCTTCTTGGACATAACCTGCGAAGATGACCTTCCTCATGGCAATAATAACATTTTATCTTGGTTTTAGATTTAGATCTATCCTTTTTCTTACCCTTTTTACTATCTCGTATCTCAGACCTACCACGAATATTTAAACTTTCTGCAGATGAACTAGCCTTAATGTCTATCTTATTATTTAATTGCTTAGAGTTCAACGCCGAGTACACATCATTCAAATCTAAAGTTTCCCTACCATACATTAGAGTTTCTTTAAAGTTTTGGTAACTCTTAGGCAATGAACTTAACAGGAGTAAGGCCTGATCTTCATCTTCTATAGTCACTTCAATATTTTCTAAGTCTAAGATCAGTTTTGTAAAATAATCAATCTGCTCATCCATAGGTTTATCATCAGACATTCTAAAAGCGTAAAGAGCTTGTTTTAGATACAACCTGTTTGCGAGAGTGTTGGTCATGTACAAGCTCTCAAGCTTGGTCCAGAGATCAGCAGCAGTTTGCTCACGTGACACCTTCCTCAGCACCTTATCGCCAAGACTCAGGATTAGAGCACTATATGCTTTATCAAGAATTGATTTCTTTTCAGCTTCAGTCAACGTGGCTGCCATCTTCTTGTCCCCTTCAGAGCTTCCTCAAGACCTTGATGAACTAAGAATGCTTTCATCTTCATCCTCCATAGCCCGAAATCATTTTGGCCTGTGAATTTTTCGACCTCAAATCTTGTAGATGACATCGTGTGATCGATCCACCGCTCGCCGCACCACTTGTAAGGGAATCGCTCACACTTCTTTCTTGATTATGATCCTCACAGCTTGGTGAATTCTCTATCTCAAGAACACTCAATTATCGATTTGCAGATTTGTGTAAACAAAGGAAAGAACACAAAGGATTTTACGTGGTTCGATTCTCTAATCAACGTGAGAATCTACTCACGGGGCTATTGATCTTTTCACTAGGCTTCCAAGGATTTACAGTATCGAGCTTACGATCAGTTACAATGGAGATTCTCTGATCTAAGCTTTTTTTCTATGCTTTCTAGTTGGTCTAATGCATATGATAGTGATGATAGTACAATGGTCTCAGCTCGTTATAGCTTGCTACAGCTGGGATAACAAAATTCCGTTATGCCCTTATGCTTTCCCCACTTGTACACAATGTTGCTTGTGTTGTACAGCTCCAACTCATAACTTGCAAAGTTGCTATACGCTTCTTTTAGTTATCAGCATTTTTCCAATCTTGACCATTGAATACTTGTGACCAAGTAGCTTCATCCAACGGCCTTCATTCCATCTGAGCACTTCAACACAAAATTGGCCAAGTGAGAACAGAGCTACATGTTTTTCTTCAGCTTAATACGCTGCTGAAAATTATTCCTCTGATCTATAAAGATCTTGAGATAATCTTCACACCCTTCAATGCCGTCGGAGGGCCTCCAGCTTCTTTCGCGAAAGAACGATGTCATGACCCCTGTAGAAGTTGATGAAGTAGAGGTGGAGAAGGATTTGGGCATGGCTAAATTAGGGCAACAAGTGGGAACTGAACGTAGTTTGGTCTAGGGGTGGGCATTCGGTACAAACCGTACCGAACCGAGAATTCGGTTTCGGTCGATGATTTGAAGAACCGAATACCGAACCAACGGTAGAACCGAATTTTTTTTCGGTTTTTTCGGTTATTTACCCAAATACCGAAGTTCAAGAAAAAAATTGAAATTCCCACTCTGGTCGGCCACCGGGAACGAGCTGTAATGCTTTATCATCTCCCTCACCAACTCAAAGTGGCCGTATTCTGCAGCTACGTACAGAGCAGTTTCGCCGAGGAGTTTCCTGTGGACAGAAGCTCTCTCACTTCTGAGGCGTCTTCGATGAGTTTATTGCGTCGCTGTTTCAGCTCTAGAAGCAGAGTGTAATGGCGTGTCTTCTCTTTTCCCGGTTGGTTGTCTTCTGATCTCGGCGGCGGGGCTACACGGGTGGTTGGATTGGATTGCGAAAGAGACATTGATTTATTTTTTACTTTTTTGAGAAGAATCGTGTAGAGGAAGGAGATAAGAGAACCCTAATTTGACCTCTGAGTGGGCTGTTTATTTATTGGGCTGTATTAAACATATTATAGGAGTAATTATTATCTAGGCCCATTCGAAATATAACTAATAAAATTGATATATTTTATTTTAAATCGATAATTCGGTATACCGAAAATACCGAATAAAAAATCATGTACCGAACCAAAATACCAAATTTTCAAACCTATATACCGAATACGGAACCGAATTTTTTGGTAATTTGATTCGGTAAACCGAATTGTACCCACCCCTAGTTTGGTCGGATGGGGTTTGACCAAGAATCGTTCAAGAAGAGAGATGGGGAACAATATCTGGGCCGGGCTAAAGAAGGATGGGTTGGGATGATCTAAGATAGGATGTTGGGCCTATTTTAATGTTTTAACCTAGTTTGGGACTGATACGAGCCCAGTTATTAGCATATATAAGCTTGTACCTAAATGCTGTTTAGGGTTACGAAAATTAACCTAAACTTCTGTTATCTTTCTCCTCTCTTTCCTGCTATCTTCCTATTTCTGGAAAATCGTACCTTTCTTCTTTCTCTAAAGCAAACATTACACTATTCCCCATACAGAAAATACAAAAAAAAGAGTACTGTCTCATTAAGCTAAGTACAAAATACAGAAAAAGATACAAAAAATACATTATCATTACAAACGAAAAGGAATAACATGCTGCGATCGCAGAGTCTGCAGAAAATTATACGGAACAATAAAAGAAAAAAGGTAAGAGAATAATTAAATCAGCTGAAATTTAACCATCGATCAGTCGCAATAGATCAAACCAAACAATTGATCAACTCCATTAAAAGAAGGTCTTCCTATTTCGGTGATGGATCTTCTTATAAGTGACACCAGGTAACACAACAAGAAAAAAAAAAAAAAAAAAAGAGAAGCGAAGAAGAATGATAAATGTCGAGGGAACCTATACCTGGCGTGTAGATCTGCAGAGGAAGCGAGTGGTTTGGTCCATTTCAGCGTGATATTGTTGTTTCAGTATTTAGGGATGAAATGTTCTCTTTGACCTATTTCGAGCTTTGTGTTGGTAAGGAAAGGTAACCAGAGAACTTTCTAAGAACAGAAACAAACGACGTCGATTTGGGCAGGTTTGGGCTTGGGCTGAAGGTTTTTTATGGGCCTAAAGATCAATTTGGGCCTACGGCATTACGCATTGTCCAAATACCATTTTGGCCTACGTACTTGAGGTTAAGAGATCTGATTGCCAACTCAATACACATACATATATATATATATATATATAATATATATACTATTATATAATTGGTTTGGGGTGGATACAAACGGCCACAATTTGGTGTGTAACTTATTTGCAATTTAGTTCCTCATTCTAATTTAATCAATCAAGTATTTTCATATAACTCCTAAATTTTTATTTACTGTACTTATGCCTCAACAACTAAGTTTCTGTTTATATGCTTAAAAATTATATTCCATCTTAAACACTAAAAATTATAATTTCAATAATTAAAATAAATTCAATATAATTATATTTTAAACACACACACCGGTTGTGCAAAAAAGTACTAGTATAAATTAGGGTCCTACAATTCACACTAGGGGTGAGCAAAATCGGATATCCGGATTTTCGGATATCGAAAAACGGTATCCGTATCCGTATCCGTAGACATGCCCAACCGTAACCGCCCGGGGGCGGTGACGTTAGCCGTCCCCGGTTGCGGTTAACTAACCGCCGGTTAGTCAACCACCGGTTAGACGGTTAACCGGCGGTTGAACCGCCGGGTTTTTTTTTTAAAATTTTTATTTTTTATTTGCAATTTACTATAAAGTTAAATGAATTTCGGGGTATTTTCGTTCCTATTTTACTATTTTGATATAAAATTTTAAATAATATATTTTACGAATCATGAAATATATTACGAAATTTTAATGCAATATAAAATACATAGTTTAAAAAATTTCTAAATAGTTAGTATTAATATTAGTAAAGTTACATAGTGTTTCTAATTAATTAATATTAATATGAGTAAATTAAAATACTACAATTTTATTTTTTATTATTTTTTTTTTCATTTACGGTTCAACCGCCGGTTATTAACCGCACCGACGGTTGGCGGTTGGGGAAACCCCCTAACCGCCCCTAACCGGCCGGTGACGGTTGCCGGTTACGGTGGTGGTGGCGGTTCAACCGCCGGTTACGGTTAAAATTGGGCATGTCTACGTACCGCTCCGGTTTTAATCGGATATCCGATTTATTCGGATATTTATACCAGATATCCGCATCCGTTTTTAAATTTATTTTTCTTATATTTTTATTATTTTCTTTTCAAAATCATATTTTCTTTTCAAATTCACACAATATGTGAATTTATAATTCAAAATTACATAATAAATAATAAGCACAATACCACAAATTCACATTAATTTTTAACTTGCAATCTCGATGTTTTTATGTTTTTTATCCCAATTCTCTAACAAAGTTTTATGCAATAATAAAATAATATAAATTTAAATATTCTACTTGATGATTTTTTTTTTCTTTTTGGACCTCCATTTTTCTTTTTGGACTATTTCTTTATTCTTGTAATACAATTCAGTGTTAAGCCCTTGCTCCTTAAATCGAGTGATAATCTACAATGATAAACAAACAGCCACTTCAGAGGCCTATATCTCCTTTGAATCAACAACTAAATACTGAATTTCTAGTAACATGTCAGAAGCCAACCTGATGAGCCTCATGCTGAATTCAATCTGAACATCTTTCGACTGCTGCTTCATTGCCTTTGTTATTGGTGCGTTACGGCAGGTTTTCCATCTATACAGTCTGTCGACCTGCAGAAATAGATGTAACACACGTTAGCATCAAGAACGTGACAGTAGACAACTTCAATATGTAATACCAAAAGGGTAATTCACTTTGTTTAATGCAACAATAAACTCTGTATTTCTCATCTTCAAAAGATTGAGAGATTCAATTGTCTGTGGTTCCAGGCCACGCATAATATCTGATGAGATTTTTCCAGCCCACCAAAGTTGAAAGAAAAAAATAATAAAATATCATTTTAATATTTTATTATTTTAATGAACGGCTGATATTGAATGGCGACGCGGCGGATTCCTGTCCACCCGTTTCGAGCGATCCAGAAGAGCTGAAGACATTTATAAATAGGCTGAGGATTCTTCAGTTATTATAATCACAAGCTCATTCGAGTTTTACTAAATAGAGAGAAGTAGTTCGAGTGAATTGTGAGGTTATCAGTTCAGGTAGAAACTGATAGGGTTCCACATCCACAGAGAGGTGTGAGGTAAACACGAGTGGTAAAAGTCAGATAGTAAAAATTCGAGGGTTGTAATTTTTACTATAGTGAAGATTTTGCCGACTCGGCCGTGGTTTCTTCGTTAACAGAGGGTTTTCCACGTTAAAGTTCTGGTGTTCTTTCTTACTTTACGGTAATTTTATTTTATCGTGGTAGTTACTGTGCGGGTCCCACCAAAATTACCCCGTGGGTCCCACTTTTCGTGATCGTCGTATCGAGCCAAACCGAGACCTGTTCCACTGCGGGGACCACTGACCACCGCGGGGCCCACTACCATTCCCAACAATATCAACCACCAAGATTGCAATATCACACATCCCAGATCCTCGAGATCGCAAATTAGTAAAAGATTCATGTCATGGAGTGTCAATGACTAGCAGACCTGGGACATTAAGCTTCGGTTTTGGTATTCGGTTTTTAATTTGATAACCGAAAATAATTCGGTTCGGTTTTGGTTTATAACTTCGAACCGAACCGAACCGAAAAACCCGATTATTTATTTTTTATTTTTCTATACATATATATTATTACATAAAATATATAATCATATATTATTATATGTTATATAATAATATATCCACCATATATTATAAAATATGACTATTACTTGTATCAAACTTTTTGACAAATATATATATATGAGAATATATTTTTTATAATTTAAATTATATTAACATATTAAATAGAATATGGAAATATTAGGTAAATTAAAATTTTATACAATTCTATATATGATAGTATATTTTTATAATATAAATCATGTTTATATATTATTTTTAATTTTTTATTATTAAAATTCGGTTTTTCTGTCGGTTTAATCGAACCGAACCAAAAAAAATTCGCAAAAACCGAAGCCCAATTCGGTTTTCGGTTTATAAAATCCTCGATCCGAACTTTCGGTCGGTTCGGTTATAACTGAATGAACACCCCTATTTATAGATCCGTCAATTCGGCCCGCGTTCCCCCAAAAAGAACGAGTTGGGCGGTGATATTTTAGGCCCGCCAAGGAGCGGGCTGGAACGGGCCAGCCCGTGCGGGCCGCGGGCTTGGTGTGGCGGGGCGGGCTAGCTCGCAGGCCAGCCCACCGGTTTTATTAAAATATATATATTTATATATATATATATTACTTTAATAGTTAGTGATTAATTAATGGATCTTTACACATAAGTACCTATTTGGAAAAAAACTTGTAATTTAGTACCTTGTCAGGATTTTTTTATATGTAAGTACCTAACAGAATAAATTTTTTGCACATAGGTACCCGATCCGCGAAAGTACACCATACAACACATTTCGGCATATCAACACATTTGGGTACCAAACAGAAAATGGTACGACATATGCTATATTTAGGTATGCTCTTGTAACACACACGTATGCCGTAGGTACGACGTATGATATATTTAGGTAACCCATATCAACGTATTATCGTACGCAATATGCACACAGAAAGGTCCGACATGACTAAAGAAACTGGTAAAAATTAAATTGGGTACCTATCTATAAAATTTTGACTTAGGTACCTATGTGTAAAAATTTTATCCAATTGGGTATGTTTATATCGATTCACCTTAATTAATTCTACCATAATTAATGACATATATTTATAAATATATAGTTAGTGCGTTGCTTATCCATAATTTATTAATAATTACTTTAATTAACTAAAAGTAATTAATAAGTTAAATTTAATAAAAATAAAAAAATTAATAATTTTTCTAGGTGGGCGGGACTGGCCCGCCGAGGGGCGGGTCGGCCCGCCATTTTGACACGTCTAATTATTTATGACTGACACCTAACACACAGCTCTTTTTGATATCGCGAGAGACCACACAATTCTCGGACGGACAAATTTCTCTGCACTGGATCTGCGATTCAAGGCGCATTCGCAGGTAATTCTCGGTCGTTTCCTTTTTATGTCAACTTCATCGATTGATGATGTCCTGAAAATGATGGATCTGTTGTAATTCTCGAGTTTGTTCTGAATTTGATGCTCTGACTTGCGGTCGCTTTAGATCTGTCTTTTTCTTTTAGTCTGCTAGCTCTTGAGGTTTCGAAATCGAAGTTTTAGCTGGTGGGTTTTGAATGTCTTGATGGCTAGCTTAGGCCGAGGATGCAGTAAGTTAAAGCAATGTGATTCTAATCTCTCAATATTCTCACTTGCTGTGATTTGGTTTTCTTGCTCTGACTTTCGATCGTTTTAGACCTTTCTTTATTCTGAGTCTACTAGCTCTTGCTTTCGAAAATTTCAAGTTCTAACTCGTAATGTCTTGATGGCCAGCTGAATTATGTAATGAGTTAAGCAATACGATCGTATTAGTTTATTTAGATCTGTCTTTGTGATCTGGATTTGCTGCGCGGACTTTCGACTGTTTTAGATCTGTCTTGTTCTACATCCACTAGCACTTGATATCGAACATCGAAGTTCTAACTCGTAGATGCTGAATGTCATGATGTTTAGTCCAACAATGTAATAAGTAAAGAAAAGAGACCACAATCTCTGGATATTCACTTTTCTGTTTTCCAATATTTAAACTTGTCTGCGTTAATAATTGTTACTTGTTCGTTCACTTCTCACACTTCACTTGAACTCTTTCATAGCAGATGCACGAAGTTTAACGCAATTGCACCACTCACTCGCACACACCTCAAATCATAATGGCGCTGTTGAGACTTCGCGTGTCGACTCTCCACCTTCCTTCTAGATATCGCTCTCCTCTACGATTTTTCTCTTCTGGTAATGTGTCTATTCTTGTAAGCATTGTTCAGTTCGGATTTGTGATGTGGTGTTTGGAAATGTGTTAATTGATTCTTTGCACGAGCTTTTTCTTGAGTGATGTCCTATTCATTTGTTAATGCCCTATGATGTCTCCTGTCCTAGTTCTGGTTTCTATATGAATTATGGATTTGATTAAACTTAGCGATTATCAATTTTCGGATCCAGGCAGTGGTGCATTGCTGATATAGACAAGATTTTAGAAGTTAGTGACACTACCGTTCATGGTGTTTTTTTGTTTGAAAGTGAAATAGGAGTGGAAGTGTGTCGAATGCGTTGTTTAAAGTGTTTAGGAGCTGCTTTTCACAGTAAACGTGGTTATTTTGGAATGAGTGGTGATCAGAAGACCTTGTTTCCACAATCAAAATTGTCCATTCGCCTCACACATGATTTCTCTAACCTTTGGCCTTGCCTTTTTTTTGTGTGTTCTGCTAGGCTCAACCGAGACAGCTAGCAAATCAAGATCAGAACCATCCTTAAAGGAACAAATGATGTCTCAATTATCAACTCAGGATATAAGCTCCCTCGCTGGAAGCAGTATGCCACTGTGGATGATGAGAATTGGGACACTGGTCCATAACATCGAGCTGCGCCCGGACCAGGGCGGGAAACTAGTGCGTGCCGCTGGTACAACTGCTAAGATTCTTACCGAGCCCAATAGATCTGGAAGGTAAATTAAATGGATACCCTTTCAATTTCAAATACAATCGTGGGCTTTTGTGAATGTGAACTATGGATCTGATGCTGATAGAAGAAGTGGTTTTGCTGGCATAGGAGCTCTTATAGCCCATGTCTTGTGAGTTGTGACTTTGACGAGTGCAAAATGCTGCATATTTGTGATAAGCATCCAACATTCTGAGTGTTTGCTCTTAGGTTTTGTGAGATAAAATTACCATCTGGGGTAAAGAAACTCATAGACACGAGGTGTAAAGCTACGGTGGGCCAAGTCTCAAATCCCGAGCATGGATCGAAGAAGCTGAGGAAGGCCGGGCAGAGCAGATGGTTAGGTCGTAGGCCCGTCGTGAGGGGCGTGGCTATGAACCCAGTCGACCATCCACACGGTGGTGGAGAAGGTAAGAGTAAGAGTAGTGGGAGCCATGGTCGAGTCTCAGTTTCGCCTTGGGGAAAGCCTACTAAAAGTGGGTACAAAACCGCCCGGCCCAAGCGAAGAATTTAAGGTAGTTGAAAATTCTATCGGGACATATTTTCTTTCACTTGATGGATGCTTGTTCTTGGAGAAAAGGATTAACTGATGTATGAGTTTTTTTTTTTCGGTTATCGAAATCAGGATGACGGGTTCTGAAGATTGTGTTTTCTCGTTTTGGAGAACTAGCAACATTTTTCGTCTTGGTTTAATTATTAGAATGCCAAAGTACCACAGAGAGACTATTGCCTCTAAAGACTGCTGTTTTTCTAAGACATGTCACTGTTGCCCGTATATTTGTTGGATCTTTGGTAAAGAAACCCCGAAGAGATAAAAATCGCATAAAACTCCTATTTTTCCCAAAAAATGTAATTACATGAATTCCATATCGCATGGATAATAAAAAATGCCAAAACCTTAAAATTGTGCAGTATACTCTTGATAGGTATAGCATATGAAAGATATACAGAGAAGAAGCTCAAGCTCGGCTCAGTCGAGGTAAAACAGAGTAACGATTTTCCTCATGTTCTTCGCTTCTTGGCACGTCTCCATTAGCAATCTGCTGTCGTGAAACGCAAAGCATATCACTTGCTGGACTTGCCCTATAATGTCCATGTTGCACAGCCTGCGTTTTTTTTATTACATCATCGTAAACATTTTTACGCGTTAAGTCTCATGTCAGAAAAAAAACAAAAAAAAAAAAAGCGCTCTTGGGTACCTGCTGGCCTCGATCAATGGAAGATGATCATTGTGAGGCTTCTCTATCACATTCTTCACCTGCCATGAAACAAAAAAAAAAAGTCTTTACTTAATCCATCGTACGAAAATACCATTGTTAACGAAGGATTTAATTATTTTTTTAATAGTGTAATTTAGGGGGTGACATTATAGGGATACAATATTTATGAGTGTCATTTTACAGATAATAACTTTCAAAGTCATGCAATTTTGGAACAAAACTATGCTTCTGACATATAACGTTCCTAAATTCTTCATTTTGAAAATTGTCGGTATAATACCACCCCTAAATCCCTGTCCTTATAAAGCCATCTCCTATATTACAGGACAAAAAAATAATTAACAAAATGACGATTTTCTTACTTTGGCGAGCAGTTCTTGGCTCTCGGGCGACTGCTTCTTCAAGCTCTGAGGCAATATTACAGTGAGAAGCTCGGGTTTTTCGGCGCGTAGGGCCCCTCTAATCACAGCAGCATTGGTCCCAGACGCCCCAGATGTAAAGATATGATTTTTCTGCGCATATTTTGTGGTTTATTATAGGAAATTAATGAAATTTATATATATGTTTGCGGGCTTTGTTCGGGGAAAAGAAAAAGAAAGAAAAAGGAACGTACCGTTATGACCAATGCGTAGCTCAGAATTTCTATGAGCTGTTGGTGCATGAAGCCCATGTTTCTTGTCCCGAAGAAGCCTATCGATCGAGGGCCTTGTTGCTGAATAGCTAGCAGTTCCTAATAGGAGGGACGATTTAGACTCGGTTATTGTATTCTTTCATGGATTAAAGATAATCTAAGCATCATTTAAGGTTTAATGCCTTTAGCCTTTATAATAACTGATGCATACTCAGAAATTAAGCACACAGCCCAGCTATTAATTCTTTTATGGATTAAGGGCTAATCTAAGCATCACTTAAGGTTTAACACCTTGTAATAACCGATGCAAACTCAGAGAAAAGCTCACTTGACATGATTATTGAAGCCCAGTTACTAAATCTTTTCATGGATAGCATCATTTTTAAGGTTTAACGCCTCGTAATAACTGATGCAAAACTCAGAAAAAGAAGCTCACTTGGCATGATAATTGAAGCCCAGTTACTAAATCCTTTAATGGATTGGATTACAATTTTCAGCGCTAAACTAAGCATCATTTAAGGTTGAACGCCTCGTAATAACCGATGCAAACTTAGAAAAGAAGCTTACTTAACATGATTACAGAGCCCAGTTTCTTGCACAGATTGGATTTAAGAGTGTATTGAAGCATCACATGCCTCGTAATAATTATGCAAACTCAGAAAAGAAGCTCACACAACATGATTACAGAGCAGAGCCCAGTTATTGAATTCTTTCATGGGTTTAAGCGCCGATCTAAGAACTCAGAAAAGAAGCTCATTAACATGATTACAGAGCCCAGTTACTAAATTGTTTACAAATTTAAGCGCTAACCTAAGCATCATTTAACCTCAACAACTGATGCAAACTCAGAAAAAGAGCTAAATTGACATGCTTACAGAGCCCAGTTACTACATTCTTTCATGGACTGGACTTAAGCGCTAATCAAAGCATCATTTCGCCTTTTAATAACTGATGCAAACATGTAATATAAGCATGCTTCACAGTGTAATAATGAATTCTAACCTGAAGGTAGTCAACGTCGGGCGAAGGCTTATACTCAGAGACCAAAACCGATCCCGAGCCCTCGACGAGAGACTGAGCTTGGCTTGGTATTTGAGAAGGGACGTCTTCTTCGTCAGAGTTTAACATTTTTATCTCATTCTTGCGTTCATCTCTTCTTAGGTCGTCAAAGCTTCGATTGTTTCTCTCATATGATGCGCAGAGAAACTAATTATTTACCATCAGCACAGCAACACAACGAGGAGAAAAGCCCCTGACAGTAAAACATTAGTGAAAACCAACTAAAAAAGCGAACAGATACCGTAAAGGAAAGTTCAAAAACAATCTAACACGAGACAATCTTATTGACTTTTCCATGTTAACGAACATTGTGTGAGTGCGATGACGATTATAAGATTTTTTTTAGAGGAAAAGAATCCTAACAACTTACGAACCTACACAAAAACTAAGCTATGGACAACTACTTATTACACGAGAGAGAATTGGCCTGAACTTGGCGATGGAGGCTAAGAAATTCACCACAGCCCAGTAATAAGGATAGGAGCAAAGAATTTGCTTGCAGTGTAAAGCACTTGAGAATCTTCGCCATTCTTTCTTTTTTCTTTTTCTTAGCTCACGGCATTGATATATGTTTGGACATACTAAATCTAAATACCTCACCTCCTATGAGAAAGCTTTGAAGAGAAACTCTTGATTTCATCGAATGAAAACAAGAACGGAATCACATTGTAAGAATTCAGGCATACAAGGAGCAATTCGACGAAAAATTCCAATTGGCAGATTCCATTGCACAGCATTTTTCTTGCAAAAATTTCTTCCATGGCAAAGCCCAATAAAATCAGGAACAAAAAAACTCCAATCTACTAACCAAAAAAAAGAACCCAGAAACTTACGGCACTCAGGCAGAGGCAGAGCCATATGAAGTATGAACCTCAAAATCCAACACAATATCCCCAAAGATTAAATCTTTTCTCCTCCACAGATCCATTCCCCACAACCCAATACAACCATCACATAAAAACAAACGAAGCAAAACCCACAAACGAATAAACGATAAAACAGACGGCGAAAAGAAATAAAGAAAAGGAAAAATACTACCTTGCATTTCTTGAAAGATGAAGAAGACATCCCCGAGTCTCCATTTCCCGAAGAAAAAGGCATAGAACAAGAAGAGATTTTGAATGCATCAAACCGAGGATACGACAACTGAACTAATCTCAAAGAGTGTGTAGCTGCCAACATCTCTTTGCTTCTCTTCTATCTGTAATAAAAAATACTCTTTCTTTGTTCACTCGTACGGAAATATATCGAGGCTCGTAAAATAAAGATGGCGGCTGGGGCAGAGTGAAGCTCTTTTTTTTTTTAAAGGTTTAGCTTTCAATTTATATGATTTTTTCAGTCGCTGAATTATTATGTTGAGCGGATCTGATCTTTCTTTATGCATACTTTCTTGCAAAAGCCCTTCTCAGTTTTTCTTTATTTAATTAGAGACGATAATGAGAGACGTGTGGAAATCGAAGTAAAAAAGTCAAATACCGTAAATCTCCTTTTGTCCTGTCCCTTTAACTTACATCTTTTTTATTAAATTTATTTAAGTATGAAATATTTCATTAGAAATCATAATTTAAATTTAATTTGTATGGTTTTGTTAGTTGTCTCTATAGGATTATGCGCTACAATTTTATCTCAAGATTATAATCTTGATATGGCTGCGTTACTTTATTGGATTAGCCATGATAAGGGTCCAACAATCCAATTACTTGATTCAATTTCCAAAAACATAGTTACACTGAAGCCCCAGATAAACTAAAGCCCGTTTTAATAATCCAACAAATACCAGATAGGATTATGCGCTACAATTTTATCTCAAGATTATAATCTTGATATGGCTGCGTTTACTTTATTGGATTAGCCATGATAAGGGTCCAACAATCCAATTACTTGATTCAATTTCCAAAAACATAATTACACTGAAGCCCCAGATAAACTAAAGCCCGTTTTAATAATCCAACAAATACCAGATAAGTTATCTGATGGGGACGGACCATATTAATTTATCTAACCCAGACTATATTTGTAAAAGACGACAATACCCTCACTTATCATCATCAAATTAAAAAAGCCCAACTTTGCAGGTTCTTCTTTGCTGCTAGTTCCTACGAGGAAGAAGGCAAGTACGACAGACACCTACACAAGGTCGACAATGGCCAGAGACGAAAACTTGGAAAATCTCGCATGGTAGAGAGCATGTGAACTTATTTTTCGCAAGGTGAGCTGAGTTAATGACTTCGAAATTATCCCTAAAATCTTGGGTGGTTGAGCCTTCGAAATTGTTATCCCAAAAATCCAAGAAATCTAAATGGGGCAAACCCACATACTGGTAAGGATTTTTCCCGACAAAGCTTTCCCAAGCTTAGCCGTGGGGGACCAAAGAGGTGAACTTGCCGTAGGTCAGAGGTATTTCGGCGGTGAGAATGTTCCGCACCATCGTCACCTTCGTCATGGCGTCGTAAGAGTCTTCTTCGAGGTCGTGGTAAACGAGCATGTATCTTTCTTCTTCAGCGCACTGGTTCACGAGGGTGGCCAATAAAAAAACCATAAGATCATCTCGAGTCTCGATCCATTTATGTTGATGAATCTGAGGTTAGATTTGTAATTTTACACGTTAGTCAGGAGATAATATTTTTCTATCATGCTAACTAAACTAGATAATAATCTAATCAATGCTATCACAAATGGAAAGTGAACACTCCTATAGGATAAAATCCAAGATTATTATCTCAATATAAATTTGTATGTTGTTTTCTTATCATATGTTCACTTTGTACTTTTAACATCACTATATAATGTTACTATCTTGTTTAGTTTTCACCATAATAAAACTTTTGTCTCCATATTATTTGTAAATTTACAAAGTAGCCTTTATTGCAACAATATATAGTTTACAAAATAATTATTCATAGGAATATCGAAAAATATAAAATATGGATGTCAATTTGATCACCATGAAATAAGGAATAAATTGGTGTTGTTTATTTATGTTTCATATAAACTATATGAAATAAAAATAATTTTATGATTGGGTGGAATAAGAGTATTTTGGTCTTTTTGCATTTAATATTAATAGGGGGTTGGATGAGTTATCTTACCTGGACCCATCGGATAAATTGTACCGGGTTTGTTAGATAATAATAGCGGGCCGATGTATTATAGCGGGCTCTATACTATTGAACTTTATTTAAAGTGAATACTATTAGATGTGATAATATTACCTTATCTTTCTTTACCATAGGAAAATTATTTATTATAAATTTAAAATAGGATATAACTAAAAATAATTATTAACTAAGAATAGTACTAAACTAAATATAGTAATTAAAGTTAGTTAGTGTTGTTTTTTTAATTTTATTAATTAATCTTTTCACTCTCAATCCACAGACCATTTGACAGTTTATCCTCACCCCTTCACCTTATTAGACGTGCATATATACAGATATTCAGATTTATTCTCATATCTTGGTATTCTAGCAATTGTTTTTAGGGTAATTCTATGCACACACCCCAAAATTCTATTTAGACCCCCTATTAATTATCACACAATTAATTGCAGCTTTAATTTTTATGTATTTGACCAAATAACTTAAAATTTGTGGACTTTTGCTATTTTAAACGTATGTGAACTAACCAAACCACTTAATCCTTTAATTTTTAATGATTGTAATACGTTACAAATTATTTCTTTATTATACTTATATGCAATCTATCATTTCACTCATCCAATTTTTTATTTATTATAATTGTATCTCAACAAATCATTTTTTCTTTTACATATAATTATTTGTAGATAGTTTTGACGTTGTATTATAGTAATTGTTTTACTAAATTATTCATTCTAAATAGTTAGATTATTCTTTTATTATCTTCTACACATTTATAATAAAATTATAAGTCAATGTTCAAAAATATGACATTGACTTGGATTTGTTTTATTGTTTATTATTTATTTGTGTATGAAACTTATATAATATGAGAATAATGTTTTTTAAAAAACAATTGAATAATAATAGTGATTAAAATACTAGTAATTTTTAAGTTTTAGAATGTAAATTTAACTTAAAATATAAATAAATTAATTAAGTTTTATTAAAAATTGGATCTATAAATTTCGTTGGTTGTATTAATGAATTGATTTAGTAAATTAAGGCTTAATTGTTGAATATATGTAGAAAACAAAAATTGTTTACATTTCCAATGCGGACCTAAGTCTATTGACTTCGAGTTTCAACCTCAAAAATTGTGTTGAATTGAGCCTCGTCCTCTTGTATTGTAATGTAGCATTTAAATGAAGCTCCTCTTATAACATGGCCTGGGCCAGAAATATAAATGGGCTTAGGACAAAAAATGGGCTTATTTAACGTAATATAATATGTAGGTTGTCGGCAGAGTGATGCGATACTAAAATCAATAGTTATACATTGGTTTGACCTATTAATTGAGAATTAGTTAAATACGTAAAATCCAATCTTTTGTAGTCCAAAAAACATAGTAAACGCGGATAAGCATTATGACTGACACCTAACACATAGCTCTTGAGTATTGATTGATATCGCGACAGACCACACAATTCACGACGCCTCTCTTCCCACTCGATCTCGATTCAACGCGCATTCGCAGGTAATTACAAATCGATCGATCCGTTTTATACCACTTGATTGATTGATGATGTCCTGAAAATGATGGATCTGTTATAATTCTCGAGTTTGAGCTTGATTTGATGCTCTGACTTTCGATCGACTTTAGATCTGTCTTTGTTTGGACTCTACTAGTTGATTTCGGGAATCGAGGTTCTAAATCGTGGATTTTGAATGTCTTGATGGCTAGCTTTGTCCAAGGATGTTTAGCAAATGTGACAATAATCTCTCGATTCTCACTTAATGTGATCTGTATTTGATGCTCTGACTGTCGATCTCTTTAGATGAGTCTAGTATTTCCTCATTTCAACATCGAAGTTCTAACTCGTAGGTTGTGAATGTCTTGATGGCTTGCTTAGTCCAAGGATGTAATAACTTGAGCAATGGGATCATAATCTCTCCATATCACTTATGTGATCTGTATTTGTTGCTCTGACTTTTGATCGCTTTAGATCTGTCTCTGTTGCAAGTCCACTAGATCTCGAGTTCGAAATGTAATTCGTCGATTTTGAATGTCTCGATGGCAGCTTAGTCCAAGGATGTAATAAGTTACCAACGTGATCATAAGCTCTCGATATTCATTTGATTCGTTGCTCTGACTTTCGATTGCTTTACATCTGTTTTCTTCCTGGGTCTACTAGCTCTTGATTTCGACAGTCGAAGTTCTAACTCGTAGATTTTGAATGTCTTGATGGCTAGCTCAGTCCAAGGATGTCATAAGTTAAATCAATGTCTTGACTTGAATTTGCTGCTCTGATTTGTGATCGCCTTACATCTGCCTCTTTTCCTGTGTCTACTAGCTCCTAATTTCGAAAATCGAAGCTCTAACTCCTCCTAGGTTCTGAACGTCTTAACGACTATTGCTCGGTCCAATGATGTTATAAATCAAAGCAAAGTGATCACAATCTCTCGATTATTCACTCGATGCAAGGACTCCTACTTAAAAAACCGTTGTCTGCATTTCCTTCAGGCTACAGAAATGGCGTCCAGCGACGAACCCAACGTAGTCGAAAGAGGCAAAGAATGCAAGAACGACGACGACGAAGAGCAGAAGGGCGGAGGATTCCTGGACAAGGTGAAGGACTTCATCCAGGACATCGGCGAGAAGATCGAGGAAACGATAGGGTTCGGGAAACCAACGGCAGACGTCACGGGAATCCACCTCCCACACATCGACCTCCACCGAGCAGACATAGTCGTCGACGTCCTCATCAAAAACCCTAATCCCGTCCCCATCCCGCTCGTCGACATAAACTACCTGATAGAATCCGACGGCCGAAAGCTCGTCTCGGGCCTAATCCCCGACGCGGGGACGATCCACGCGCACGGCTCGGAAACGATAAAAATCCCGGTCTGTCTGATCTACGACGACATCAAAAGCACGTACGACGATATCCAGCCGGGCAGCGTAATCCCTTACAGGGTGAAGGTCGAACTCATAGTCGACGTCCCGGTTTTCGGGCGTCTGACTCTCCCCTTGGAAAAGACGGGCGAAATCCCGATACCCTACAAGCCCGACGTGGACCTGGAGAAGATTCGCTTCGAGAAGTTTTCGTTCGAGGAAACCGTGGCGAGCCTACACTTGAAGCTCGAGAACATGAACGACTTCGACCTGGGGCTTAACGAGGTCGAGTGCGAGGTATGGCTCGGCGACGTCAGCATTGGGGGCGCTGAGCTGGCGAAGTCGGCGAAGATTGAGAGGAAGGGGATAAGTTTTATCGACGTGCCGATCACTTTCAGGCCGAAGGATTGCGGGTCGGCGCTCTGGGACATGATACGGGGAAGGGGGACGGGGTATTCGATGAAGGGAAGCATTAACGTTGATACGCCTTTTGGTGCGATGAAATTACCGATTTCTAAGGAGGGCGGGACGACGAGCCTTAAGAAGAAGAAGGAGGATGGAGGGGACGACGACGACGATGAGTGAATTACGAGGTATGTTTTTTTTTCGATGGGTTTATATCGTTCTTACCTTTTGTTTGTGACGATCGCGTTTTTATTTTGCTTTTGCAGCGAGTGAGTTTCTGTATTTGGTTCGTGGGGGTTGTAATAAAAATTGTCGAATTTCGAACTTTGTTGAGCGCCTTGTTTCGTAATGGACGTCGCGTTTTTTCTTTTTTTTTTTTCCGGGTGTGTATTTTGGACTTGTCGTTGCGCTGTGGGTATCGGGTTTATTCTCCTGCATACGATATTGTAATGACATTATATTCTCCGGCGTATGGTATTGATTTTGAGTTCCGGCGAATTTAGAGAGCGACGTTTTACGGTCGTTCGAAAGTAAGCAATTTTAGAACAAAATATAAGGTTTCAGCGATGTCCCTAAATTGCGTAATTATTAAAATCTGTTCTCGGTATAATGACACTCCAAATTAGTTTTTTGTCCAATAAGGCTACTCTCCCTAAATTAATGGACATTAAAATGATTATTCCTTATGTAATAACTGGCTTGTTTGGTTTTTAGAGTTTAGTTATTTTAAACTAGTATATATAGCACACTCTGTGTCTACAATTAAATAACCTATGTGTGTGCAATTAAAGAAAAATTGATTGGAAATAAAATATTTAATTTTAATTATAATTTTAATTTTATTTAAAAAAGATGGCAATATACTAAAAATGGTATCTTACACTTAGTAGAACGTGGTGAAAGGTTTTTTATTTTTTAAAAATAATTATTATTACAATAAAATAATTAGTCAATTGACAGACCAAATCAATTGAATTAATGGCATTTTTTATCAGGTCTAGGCTCTTTATATAATAGAATAGATGTGGGTATAACACATGTTCAATCCTTCGTAGGTATATATAATCCATGTGTTTATATAATTCTGCTTTAAACTCATGCCAACGGGTTTAAATAAACACACCCATCACATGTGATTTAAACCTACTAATCAAATATATATTTTATTTTATATCCATTAATCTGTTTTATATAAATCTTACTAATTTAAACTCTCCTAAATATAAACTTATAAACCAAACGATCCATGTACAAACTGGCGATTTCAACTCGGTTCAAATCATCTGTCCCACAATTTCTGTCTCATTTCTGTCCCACTTTTTTAAAAATGATTCTATGATTATATGATATGGATATGATATCAAATTGATCATCATAAAACAAGGAATAAATTGAATGTGTTTATTTATTTTTATCATATAATCAGATAAAATAACAATGATTTTTATGATTTGGTGGAATACTGGATTAAAAGAATTAATAAACAAAAAAGAAATTTTGTGAACCGTGGAATTTAAATTTATACGGATCTGATAATTTGGAAAATAGAAGGGGACATAATTCGTGGGAGAGATGATTTCACGAATGAAATCCTCTGTCCCACAATCATGTCCCCTCTATACCAAAATAATCACAGCCGTTTAATTTTCAATCCTGCTGTTAATTAATTTTCTTTTTTATTTATTTGATTTTTTTATTAATAAAAAAGTCATCCTTTTTTAATGTAATTTATATGATAAAAATATATAAACACATCAAAAAGTCATCCTCTGTCGATGGCCTTAAGGTTGTTTCCTCTTTTTTATGTGTGATTTCGTTCTCAAATTTGATTTATTGGTTGGGAATTTAACTACTGTTCGAATAGGGGTTGTTGCTTCGTCTGTTGAATCATGAGCTGGAACAAATATTTTTCATTGTCGATTTGGTGCTTAAATACGCTCGTTTTTTTAAACGAGTCATTCTTAGTTTTCATGTACAAATAATACGATCTTTTGCTCTGAACCTCATGTCGACTCAAATATACGCAAGTACGTGAAATGTAAAATGTGTTCTGAAAAATAATCATCAGTATGTTATTAGATGGATTTCTGATTGAGAGTTTTTGGTCTGGTGTGCATGTGGAGGATGTTTATAGCCTATACCCGTAGCTGAGGTACTTGGGACCTGAGGCAAAAATGGTGAATTTGCATTATTCGACATCTTTTGTTTTCTTCTATAATACACTGTTTGGATTCACATCCTATTTTGATGCCTTTGGATTATAGTGGTTTTCGAGGCCGTATCTGAATAATGAGTCATCTTCTATGACTAGTTGGTTGAAAAGCGACTGTTCTCAGATTCACGTGCCGATTCCATGGGATTCATATTGTCATATTATCACACTTCAATTTTTTCTTCATGACGTCAATAGATTCTTGTTACGGCTTGGCAGTTTACCATGCTCTATTTCTAACTAGGTACTTCACATGGATCGCAATGACTATTATGGTGGGGAATCAACATCGCTCAATCTTATACAGGTGGTTAATTCTTTTTTAGATAAGATATTACTACTTGAACTACGATACATAAATGTTTATATTTCATACCCTGTATTTTAAAGGGCATTCTATTGTCTTTCAGTTGTGGAAGCGGTTTAGAGGAAGTGATCAGCCTCCAGCTCACTTGGGTTCTAGTCGAGATTATAACGTCGACATGATCCCTAAGGTTCATATTATCTACAATTACATCATGTGGACATAGTCTGGCATTTTTCGGTGATGTAGCTGTTTGTTGATATTTCTATTCAAATTCTCAGTTTATTATGGCTAATGGTGCTCTTGTTCGGGTCCTCATTCATACTGATGTCACCAAGTATCTGTTAGACGTTACACAAGACGACCCGCTAAGGAACATGGTGACCTACAGGAGTTTGAGTTCGGACGTGCTGGGTCGGGGCGAGAAATTAAGTCCACGGAAGAGATTGACCAAATTAAAGATGATGATCATTGGGCTTGATTTCAGCGGCGTTAATTCTGGGAGTTATGATCGTGGTTTAATGATTATGATTTGAAGCTTATTTCCTTTTATGTTTGCATTGAGTAGTATAAGAAGGGAGCGGATTAGTTTGTTTGAGGGGTAAGAAAAGAATAAGGTTATTTTAAGGGGAGAGGTGAACGAGTGTGTTCCTCTCATGGTTGCTCAATAAAATCGTTTGGCTTGTTCATTCATTCCCTTGTGTTACTGTTCGAAACCATCCCTTCTACTATCACGAAACGGGTCTTAACTCTAACAAATTGGTCCGACCTGCCGCGACATGACGCGTTCAACCGATCAACGATTAGAGGGGTTAGAGAAGACCGTTGTTAGAGTGAAGACTATTTGAGTGAGAAGGATGATTTTATTCTAACTGAGGATGAAGTTCCCAGCAAATGAACTAAAACAAGCAATTTAAAAGGAATTCCCCATATGAATAACCTTCACCATCATCTGGGAAGTTACCTTCTATCGGGATTTCTCTCTTATTTATTTTCATGAAAATATGTAACTGAAAATTAAGACATAATTAGCAAATACTAATTCCCCTTGATCTCAGCCATGCATCGTTCTCCCCTTGATATCAGCCATTCTTATCATGCTTCCTTGATCTCATCCATTGCTTTAACCTTATCCTCTACATTGGCTCTTAATTCCTCCCCGCTGTTTCCGAAAGGCCCACCATTTTGCGGCCCACTATTTGTGACTTTGGCCCGACGTTGATAGACCCGAATTGGTACCTCATTGGCTTGAGTCGCTTGGCCATCATTCGTAACAATACCGTCCCCTTGAAAAGATGCCTTGTCCTCAAGGCAGTGGTGCGGAAATTGGGATGTAAAGTCAGCAATAGCGATCCATGATGCGTCATCGGCGCTCTTCCCACGCCATTTCACTAGGAATTCTCCTTTCGAACTATCAGATTCATCGTGCCCCCGTATAGCCAAAATCTTTTCCGGAACAACATCATTTCGTTCGGTGTGCTCTAGGTGGTCAGGTAGTTCGGGTTCCACCGGATGATTCCCGACCACTCGTTTTAATTGCGAGACATGGAACACTGGGTGAACCCGACTTGACGGTGGCAATTCTAGTCGGTACGCCACTGCCCCTATGCGTTCGATGATCTTATATGGCCCATAGAAACGTGCTGCCAACTTCTGAGTGACGCGGGCTGAGAGGGAACGTTGGCGATGTGGTCTGATCTTAAGAAACACAGAGTCTCCCACGGCGAAATTTACCTCGCGACGGTGTGCGTTGGCTGCTTTCACCATGCGTTGCTGAGCTCGAATCAAGTTATGTTTCAGCTGTCGCAGAATCTCATCGCGATCCGAAAGGTGATCTGATATCGCAGCTACTCGACTTTCACCAGGCATCCATTGTAACAGGTTTGGCGGATGGCGGCCGTAAACAGCGAAGAACGGGGTCATACCTGCGGCAGATTGGAAGGTGGTATTATACCAGTACTCGGCCCACGATAACCATTTCAGCCATGTACGAGGTTGTTCGCTAGCGAAGCATCGAAGATAGGTTTCTAACGTTCGATTGAGGACTTCAGTTTGGCCGTCCGTCTCCGGGTGATAGGCAGAGCTCATCTTCAGCTTTGTGCCGTGAAGACGAAAAAGTTCCTGCCAAAAATTGCTGATGAAGATCGGGTCGCGATCACTCACTATGCTACTTGGAATACCATGCAGGCGGACCACATTATCAACGAATTTTTCAGCAACCACACGTGCATTGTACGGGTGCTTGAGCGCAACATAGTGTGCGTACTTGGATAAACGGTCGACAATTACCATGATGCTATCGTATCCATTTGATTTTGGAAGACCCGAGATGAAGTCCATCGATATATCCTCCCAAACCCGGTCTGGTATTGGCAATGGCTGCAAGAGACCGGCTGGTGATAGAGCCTCGTATTTCATCTTCTGGCAAGTTAAACACGAGGCAACATAATGCTTGACATCTGTCATCATGTTGCGCCAGAATAAGGTCGCTGCAAGTCGCCGATAGGTCCGAAAAGCCCCAGAGTGCCCTCCCGCTGGCGTTGAATGATGTTCAGCGATTAACAAAGGAATTATTGGTGACGTTGATGGGATTACCAAGCGACCCCGATAAAATAAATTGCCATTAATCAGATTGTAGGGGCGTCGACATGTGGGATCAGCTTTTAGGGCGTCCACAATTTCTTGCAAGGTCGGGTCATTTGCCACTGCGGTAGATATATCGTGTTGATCCAGCCAATATGGTGCACTAATGGCGAGTAGCTCGCGGTCGGTTTGTTGTCGAGACAATGCATCAGCCGCAGTATTCGAAACTCCGGGTTTGTATTCTACGTCAAAATTGTAGCCCAAGAGCTTTGATACCCAAACTTGTTGTGCCGGAGTTGCGATCTTTTGATGTAATAAGGACCGTAGACTACGATGATCCGTGCGCACAGTAAAATGACGACCTAACAGATATGGGCGCCAATGTTGAATGGCCGAGACTAGCGCCATAAGCTCTTTCTCATAGGTAGATTTAACTTGTGCCTGAGCTGAGAGCGCCTTGCTGAAATACGCAATTGGTTGACCTCCTTGCATGAGAATTGCTCCCATACCTATTCCTGAAGCATCGCATTCCACGACGAATTCTTTGGTGAAGTCCGGTATTGTCAACACCGGTGCGGAAACTAGGGCATCTTGCAAGGCCTTGAACGCGGCGTCAGCAACTGGCGACCAATGGAACTCCGCTATCGCTTCTTTTTTAAGGAGATCTGTTAAGGGCCGAGCCAATTGACCATAATTACGAATAAAACGGCGGTAGTAACCTGTGAGGCCTAAAAATCCCCGCACCCCTTTGATAGATCGTGGTGTGGGCCATCGTAAAACAGCAGCGATTTTTTCAGGATCCATCGCCACTCCCCCTTTAGAGATAATATGGCCGAGGTAGTCGACGCGAAAACGCCCAAATTGACACTTCTTCAGGTTGACGCAGAAGTCATTTTTTTCCAAGACGGACAACACTTTGAAAAGATGCTCGCGATGAATCTCCCACGTTGGGCTGTATATCAGTATATCGTCGAAGAAGACCAATACGAACTTGCGTAGATACGGCCGAAAGATGTCATTCATCGTTGATTGAAACGTCGCGGGGGCATTTGTTAACCCGAACGGCATGACGAGAAATTCGTAGTGGCCATCATGAGTACGAAAAGCGGTTTTCTCGACATCTGTCGGACGTACTCGTATTTGGTGGTATCCTGATCGAAGATCCAACTTTGTGAAGATCGCCGCGCCACATAACTCGTCGAGTAACTCCTGAATCACCGGGATTGGATATTTGTCGGGAATTGTTGCGTTATTCAATTCACGATAGTCCACACAAAAACGCCAACTGCCGTCTTTCTTTCGTACCAATAACACAGGACTGGAGAACGGGCTTGTACTGGGTTGAATGATTCCTGCTGCTAGCATCTCTTTCACCAAGCGCTCTATTTCATCTTTCTGAATATGTCCGTAACGGTACGGCCGTACCGACACAGCTTGTGTCCCGGGAACGAGATTAATACGATGGTCCAATGGGCGAGATGGTGGTAGACTATCTGGTTCTCGAAAAACCCGTGGAAACTGGTTAATTAGATAGGTTAACTCGCTTTGTTGACCTTCGGAAAGATCAGTTTGGCGGGTGATTGGTGTTGACGACGAGAATGGTGATATAACCATAGCGAAAAAGTCAATTGACTGCATTTTCTGAAGTGAGCGAAGACTGATTTGTGATCTGATTAGCCCCGCCTCGCCCTTCAAGCAGCATGGTGAGCCGTGTAACTCAAAACTCATCGTGAGATTAGCCCAATTAATCTTCACATCACCCAAGCGACGTAGCCAGTCCACGCCCAAAATAACGTCGACACCACCCAATTCAAAAACGAAGAAATCAGCAATGATACTGCACGAGTCCACTTCGAGGGAAACATTGTTACACTTCCCAAGAGTGAGAGCGCATCTGCCATCTCCCAGACGTACCCGAAACGAGGTGTCGTTTATACGGGTGAGCTGTAACCTGTCCGCTAGGGATAGAGAAAGAAAATTATGACTTGCACCACTATCAATCATAATGATTACCTCTTCCTCTCCTAGACGGCCGCGCAATTTCATGGTCTGAGGCCCTGAAATACCCCCTAGCGCATACATGGGTAGGTCCAACATGTTCACCTGACCGGCAAGATCTTCCGTTTGATGTTCAGAGTTATCGGCTATGTCGGTCTCAAAGGTATCATCGTCATCATCAGCGATAAGCATTCTAAGTTCCCGATTTGGGCAGATATGATTCCCATGTTGATAAGGTTGGCGACACTTGAAGCAGAGGCCGCATTGTCGAAGATCTTGATATTCTTGATTAGATAGCCGTTGGAATGGGCGAGGGCGGGAACCTAGTGGTGCAGCTGCGGCTGCTGTTGGGCCGGTCAATCTAGCAGGGGGTGGAACGTAACGACTCGGGTTACGATTGGTCGATGAAGGTGATGATAATTCCGCCTTATGTGGTCCGGCACTCGACCCCTCGATATGAAAGCCGCTTTTTCGTGGTTGAATATTTTTTGGAAAAGGACGCGATACGCCATCGAGCATATCAAGCTTCGCCTCTGCTGCCCGCGCCAAATGGATGGCTTGATCCAGAGTGGAGGGGTTTGGAATGAGTAGTTGAGCTCGAATTTCCGGACGTAACCCGTTCAGAAAGAAACCCAAGGCCAATGACGATGTACAATCCGTCTGATTCGTGAGTGCCACAAATTCGTCGATATATTCGTCGATCGACCCAGTTTGTTGAACTTTACATAGCCTTTCAATGATGTTGATCGATGCACCTCCACCATAACGGACGATGATAGCATGCCGTAGTGCCACCCATGTTAGGTTAGGATCGTGTTTCTGTAGGTATTGTATCCACTGTAAAGCTGAACCCTCCATACCAAGCAAGGCGATGTCAACTTTTTCAAGTTCCGAAATGCGTTGTATCGTGAAATATTGCTCAGCGCGAGCGAGCCAACCAAGCGGGTCAGTTCCGTTGAACTTTGGTACGTCTAAACGACGCGGTAGGGGCTGAGAATTGTGCTCAGTTGGTACGGCAAGTAATGGTGGTGGTGATGACGATTGACGTAGTAGAGGGGCAAGTTGAGTAGTGATGTATTCGATCATTGTTCCGCGAAGGTTATCGATTGATTTCTGAGAATCGGCGCGCATAGAACACAACTCGGCTTGAAAGGCGTCCATTGAAGCCGCTATTGTCTTCTCTAACACATCGATGCGTTGCTCCATTTGGGATCGGGTGATTGGCATAAACGGGCAGGTCGGACCAATTTGTTAGAGTGAAGACTATTTGAGTGAGAAGGATGATTTTATTATAACTGAGGATGAAGTTCCCAGCAAATGAACTAAAACAAGCAATTTAAAAGGAATTCCCCATATGAATAACCTTCACCATCATCTGGGAAGTTACCTTCTATCGGGATTTCTCTCTTATTTATTTTCATGAAAATATGTAACTGAAAATTAAGACATAATTAGCAAATACTAATTCCCCTTGATCTCAGCCATGCATCGTTCTCCCCTTGATATCAGCCATTCTTATCATGCTTCCTTGATCTCATCCATTGCTTTAACCTTATCCTCTACATTGGCTCTTAATTCCTCCCCGCTGTTTCCGAAAGGCCCACCATTTTGCGGCCCACTATTTGTGACTTTGGCCCGACGTTGATAGACCCGAATTGGTACCTCATTGGCTTGAGTCGCTTGGCCATCATTCGTAACAACCGTGGAGTCACTAAGCACTTCCCATACCCAACTTGCAACGCAGATGGAGGAGATCCTCGCATTATTGAAGGCCCAAACCCCACCAAACCATATACCGACGGTGGAGACGAACACATCAGATCCACCCCCGGAATTCAACGTAGGCGACTCTCTACCGGAAATGATCCAACGTCGCGTGGAACTTCCAACGTTCAACGGCACAGATCCCCATGGATGGCTAGCACAAGCCGATCATTATTTTGTTCTCAATCGAACTCCGGCATCTCAATGGATCTCGTGTGCCATGATATGCATGGAGGAAACCGCTAAACCTTGGATTCGATGGCCACTCAAAACACATCCCAATATCTCGTGGGAGGTTTTTACACTTAAGTTCATCGACACGTTCGACAACCAGCATGTGGGTCGGCCGGTACAGCGTCTCGCTAGCGTTCAACAATCTGGCCCGGTAGACGATTATTTTCACGAGTTCATACGCATGGTGTCTAATCTGCCTGATATTCCGGTCTATCAACATTTGGATTTCTTCTTGATGGGCATGCATATAACATTGAGGGATGAAGTTTCCGTCTTAAGCCCGTATTCGGTGGAAAATGCTTTTGAAATCGCTCGGGGCATTGAGCGTAAACTCATGCGACAACAGAATGAGGACTATACCACTATGATCAATCGAGCGTCATCTTACCAACAGCCCACACGAACCACGCCATTCTCGCGTTACTCGCACAATCCGCCCACGCCGACCCGAGAGACTCGTTCTACCGATCGATATGTTCCACCACACATTCGGTCAAATACGACGCCACCTACTTCTACGCCTCACCAAAGGCCATTCCAACGTCTTTCAGATCGCGAACTTCAGGACCTACGAGAGAAGGGCCTTTGTTTCGTTGTCGTCAACCGTTTGTGAAGGGTCAACATGTCTGCCCACGGAAGGAATTTCGAATGCTCGTAGGCGGCGAGGACGAACTTCCATGTGAAACAGAGCTTACCAAAATGCAGGAGTTTGATACCACTGACGTAGGCAAGGTGGAACACGTGACGACCGCCGCGGGATATTTGACGATGTTGACATTGCCAATATTTGCACTAGGCGGCATCTCGGGACCACAAACACTCAAGTTATTCGGAATCGTCAATCGAGTTAAGGTTATAACTATGATTGACAGCGGGGCGAATCACAACTTTATCTCTGCTTCTCTGGTAGAGAGCTTAAAGTTGTCAATGACAGGAGATTCATTCCAAGTGCGACTAGGAAATGGTAAAGTAGAGCCGGCGTTAGGGGCCTGTCGTGGGGTGCAACTACAGCTGGGTACTTGCGCAATCAAATGCGATCTATTCATTTTTGAACTAGACGGCGTCGACGTGATCCTCGGAGTAGATTGGCTTCGAACATTGGGGGACATCAAACTCAACCTAGCAAAGTCGACACTGAAATTTGAGCATGGTGGTATTTCTCACTGTTTATCGGGCGAGGCGAATTTAACACGTGCACCGATTACTACACCTCTCAATGGCATGCTATCGTCTAAACAACTTGCTGATCTCGAGACCATCAATAGGAAATTCTCGAATCCAACCACTGTTTCAGGGTTCCCAGCTGAAGCGCGCTACCGACAACCACCCGAGTTTTCTCTCCCACCTCACATATCGATTTCGCTGACACCCTGCATACATCCCGAGGAAATATGGGACTCTCGCTGGAACATCATCAACGAAGCGGCAGTCCGACAACTGCACATAAATGGCGCGATCATCCAACGAAAGAGGCAAGCTGGATCACAGAATCGGAGCTACGACGCTCATTCCCAACGTTCCTCCTTGAGGACAAGGCTGTTTTTCGAGAGGGTGGTAATGTTAGACGTTACACAAGACGACCCGCTAAGGAACATGGTGACCCACAGGAGTTTGAGTCCCATCCATCTCAAGCTATACCTGTCAAACCGGACTGGTGGCCCGGGCTGGACCGTAGCCCGTCAAAGCCTGTTTACTGGCGGACCATGGGTTTGGCGCTTAGCCCGCTCTAGAATAAAATTAAAAAATCAAAACAATTAACACAAAAAATATATTTAATCTAATCCAACTATTTAATATTAACTATTTTATTTTAACTTTATTAAATTACATATCTACCTCAAAAATTTAAAACAGTTATGTAATTTATATATAAATATACATTCATTAGTTAATATATATTTTTTAAATATTGGCGGGCCAGCCCGCAGGCAGGCCCGTCCAGCCCCCCAAAGCCCACAGCCTGCTCTCCGACAGCCTAAAAAGTTGCAGCCCGTCCCGCGGGCCGCTGGCGAACTGATGCTCTTTCTCTAGGTCATGAGTTGAATTTTCATAAATATTTTTAATATTTATGTGAGTGTGTAGGATAAACTTACTGCCAATGATAAATTGGAATCGGAAAAATTAATATAATTTCAATCTGAGCTAAGACGGCTAGACGAGATATAGAAAGATGCATACTGCATGCACGTCTATACTTGGGTAGTTTAGTTTTGTAATTTTATTTTTATTTAAAATAAGGGGTTGTTACACATAAATATCCATTTGCAAAACTTGTAATTCAGTACTCTATCAGTATTTTTTGTAGCTACATACCTAATAGAATAAACTTTTTGCACATAGGTACCCGATCCGCCGCAGGTACGCCATATAACACATTTAGGTACCATATAGCAACGTACTTTAGTTCGTAATACGTAGAGAAAATAGTACGTCATATATAACACTCTAAGGTACCTTATAGAAATCGTATAGGGTACCGTATAAACGCATGACATGGTACAAATACACACAGAAAAGGTACGAGAAGACTGAGAAAATTGGTACAAACAGTAAAACGAGTATCTATCTGTAAAAATTCTGACATAAGTACTGTTTTGTAAATTTTTTCTTCAATTGTGTATTTATAATGAATTTTTGGTGGACATGTGTCGCTTGAACAACAAAACTACATTTCCTTATATGTATAAGAAGCGTCAATGCTTAAAGTAAACTGTCCAATTTTAGACGTCAATTTAGATTAATTAAAAATGAATTAAAAAAAAAAACATCCACTACATTTTCATTTTTACCCCTCTATATTTGGTATATATTTATATATTGTATAATACACTGCATTTTAGTGTGAAAAATAGTAATTTACAAATAATCTCCGTGTCAATCTTTTGAAGATCAAACTGAACTGAATACACTGGTTCAAAGTCGAATCATAAAATTTCGAATCGGTTAAAAACTCGGAAAATTTCAATTAATTGAATCTTAATTTTATTATATTTATGGTAGCACCTACTTACAATTTTATTTCGATCGACCACTAAAATCCTAAACAAATAAATTTTTGATCCCTTTCAAAATGCCTTCAAACGTCAAAACATTGCCTCTATAGAAAGCGGCTTATGTGCGTTTTGTGCTCCATTCGATACCTCGGCATTGCATGATCCAGTTTATACGCCGCCGTCTTTCTAATCGGAGTCTGGGGAAAACCCTAGCGCATCAAGTCGTTAAATCTCCTTGGGGATCATTTCACTTTGTTGCTGCGCAGATTAACGCAGCTAGGAAGCTTCTCGATTGTGATTTTTGGTGGGTTCTTATTCAGAAACCGCTTCGGTATGCTCATTGTTTCCGTTTCATTTTTTCTCAATTTTTTTTACATGTGAACTGTGTTATCCTTTTTATGTTGAAATGCTGTTAACTGTTGTCTGCTCTCTTTTTTTTTTCTCTGTGGTGAATGTTACCTTGATTTGGTTTGGTCTGTTGAGGTTCACAGTCATTCTTGCCTTTAATCGATCTATGTGGATATGATTGATTGATTCGAATTTCAAGCTTGATTGGTTAATTGTTGATTTCCGCCCATTCCTGTTTCGTTTTCATTCCTGAACCCAACGTCTGAACAGCTACGAACTCAGTTATTTGACCATCTCAATTCATAACAGCTTGGTTTGATCTGATTTTACTCCTTATTAGCTGAAGCTTTTCTTGGATGAGATCAGTTCGAGTTTTATAACAATCAAGGTTTGATCATTTGTCCTATTACAGTTGTCTAACAAAGCAATCAATTTCATCGAATGGAAACTGGCGGAAACTCATTACCATCAGGGCCTGATGGCGTAAAGCGTAAAGTCAGCTACTTCTACGATCCCGAGATTGGAAATTACTATTACGGACAAGGCCATCCAATGAAGCCACACAGAATTCGCATGACGCACGCACTTCTCGCCCACTACGGATTGCTTCAGAATATGAACGTCGTAAAGCCTATTCCCGCGAGGGACAAAGATCTTTGCAGGTTTCACGCCGACGATTACGTCACTTTCTTGAGGAGCATTACGCCCGAATCCCAGCAAGAACAGCTCAGGCAGCTGAAGAGATTCAACGTCGGCGAAGACTGCCCAGTTTTTGATGGTTTGTACCCTTTTTGTCAGACGTATGCTGGCGGCTCGGTTGGCGGGGCGGTGAAGCTGAATCACGAGCACTGTGATATTGCGATAAATTGGTCGGGCGGGTTGCACCATGCTAAGAAGTGTGAGGCCTCAGGTTTTTGCTATGTTAATGATATAGTGCTTGCTATCTTGGAGCTTTTGAAAGTCCACGAGGTAAAGCTGCCTTTTTTTCTGGATTAGTTATTTTCCGTCTTGTACTTTTGGGAGGGTTGTGGCGTTATAGGGACAGCGAATTTAGGGTGACACTATACGAATAATTAACTTTCAAGTAAACAATTTAGGGACATTATACGTTGATCCTAGATTTTGCCCCAAGTTTGGGTTCTACGAATCAGAGGTTAAAATTATACGGATAATAACTTTAAAGTTAACCAATTTTGGAACATTATACGTGTGTTGAAATCTTAGATTTTGCCCCAAATTTAGGGTTTCGGCGTTTAATCTAGGGTTAGGGTTCTGACGAATTTAAGTGATGACATTATTCGGACAATAACTTTCAAATCAAACAATTTTTGTACAAAATCTAGCTCTAGCGTATATTGTCTCTAATTGCATAATTTTGAAAGTTTGTGTTCGTATTATACTACCCCTTAAATTCTTTGTTCCTACAATGCCACCCCCAGATTACAGGACTGAATAAATAATTAACTCCTTTTTCTATTTCACGAGGGTCTATTTTTGTTTTGTATTACTTGCTTTAAACATTGTTTACTGGAGATAGGTGTTTCTGTAGTTAAGATGACAAGTTTTTGGCTTCAGATTTTGCAATTTTCTGTTTAACAACTTTCATTGATTTCTTGTTTTGTTCAGCGCGTGCTTTACGTAGACATCGACATTCATCACGGTGATGGCGTTGAAGAAGCGTTTTACACCACTGATAGGGTGATGACGGTTTCCTTTCACAAGTTTGGTGATTATTTTCCTGGCACGGGGGATATTCGCGATATAGGATATGGCAAAGGAAAATATTACTCGCTCAACGTTCCTTAGACGATGGAATCGACGACGAAAGCTATCAATCTCTCTTCAAGCCCATAATGGGTAAAGTCATGGAAGTTTTCAGGCCCGGCGCTGTTGTGTTGCAGTGCGGCGCCGATTCACTTTCAGGGGATCGATTGGGTTGCTTCAATCTCTCGATTAAAGGCCATGCAGAGTGCGTCAAGTTCATGAGATCTTTTAACGTTCCTCTGCTTTTGCTCGGTGGAGGTGGTTATACGATACGTAATGTTGCTCGTTGTTGGTGCTATGAGGTAATAAGCCTACTACTACTACTACATTTTTTCCTGGCAATTTTGGCGGGACAAATCTACCCATTTTCCTATTTTCGTTTATGTTGTCTTGAAGTAACGGGACATGGAGAAACAATGATACATTGGATTGTAACTGAGAGATGTACTTATTCCTTTAGAATATATTTTGAGAAACCAAGAAATAGTAGTTTCAGGGGCTTCTCTTATGAAGTTTCTCTAGTTGATCTCTTGTTGAATGTTGAACATATGTGTTTTGAGGAAGTTAAACCAAAACTAACATCACATCAGCTCTTCTTTGGTGAGAATTAGAACGTGTCATGCCATATAGATTCTGTTTCATTTTCTAAGATTTTCACACTGCGTAGGAATTTAGTTTGTCTCTATATTACACGACTTTGCTGCTCATTT
This sequence comes from Craterostigma plantagineum, assembly GCA_027422505.1. Taxonomy (NCBI): domain Eukaryota; kingdom Viridiplantae; phylum Streptophyta; class Magnoliopsida; order Lamiales; family Linderniaceae; genus Craterostigma; species Craterostigma plantagineum. The sequence continues at coordinate 24,893,104 of JAPQWV010000011.1, forward strand.
CGTACTCGTTGCAAAAAAACCGTATGTAACAGACGGGTGTTGCGCTTGGGGTCGAGCTCGAAGACAAGATGCCACACCACGAATACTATGAGTACTTCGGCCCAGACTACAACTTGCACGTCGCCCCGAGCAATATGGAAGACAAGAATTCCCGACGATTGCTGGAAGAGATTAGGTCGAAGCTTCTCGATAATCTGGCGAAGCTTCAGCACGCCCCAAGCGTCCAATTCCAAGAACGCCCGCCCGATACTGAGATGCCTGAGGTTGGTTTGTTATTCATGTTGCTGACCCTTTTGGTCTGAATTTTTCCGCCTTTCCGTGATATACTGGGGGGAACCGCGCGTAATCTTGTTCTGCTCACTTGATAGTTTTTCGAACATCTTGATAGGGTTAATATTTTTTCTGTTCTGTAATTTAGGGGCGGGCATTTTCTACGGATAATGAATAAGTTTCAAAATTAAGCAGTTTAGGGACATTGCATGTCGCATCTTTGGATTTTGTCCCAAAATTGCTTAATTTTATAACGTTACTTTCTCTATAATTCCACCTCTTAATTTGCTGGAATCGTAGATTATACTGTGTGAAAACGTACGTAATCATGTTCTACACACTCGATAGTATTTTCGAATTTCTTCAATAATTGATAGGGTTAGTTATTTTTTCCGTCTTGTAATTTGGGGGACTGGCATTCTACGGACAATAAATAAGTTTCAAAATTAAGCAGTTTAGGGACATTGCATGTCGGATCCTTGGATTTTGTTCCAAATTGCTTAATTTTTTAACGTTAGTGTCTTTTTATAATATTAATGTGATGTAATCTTAGATTATACTATGTGAAAACGTACATAATCATGTTCTACACACTTGATAGTTTTTTCGAATTTCTTCAATGATTGATAGGCTAGTTATGTTTACTGTCCTGTAATTTAGGGGACGGGCATTCTGCGGACAATGAATAAGTTTCAAAATTAAGTAGTTTGGGGACATTGCATGCCGGATCCTTGGATTTTGTCCCAAAATTGCTTAATTTTGAACGTTACTGTCTTTTTATAATTTCACCTCTTAATTTGATGGAATCTTTAGATTATACGTCGTAACCCAAATTTGGGAGGGAATCTAGGCATCTGGTTTATAATGTCTATAAATTGCTTAATTTTAAAAGTTATTAACCGTATAATGCCATCCACTTTAACTACAGGACTTAAAAAGATTTAAGCCTAATCGATATCCCTATTTCTTTTATTACACGTGTGACGCGTCGTGCAGATGGAAGGTCAAGATGGTAAGGATGAAAGATCTGATGCGGACTCTGACATGGATGTCGATGAAGAAAGGTAACGACTTCATTTTTCTTTCGATCGACTCCTTTTTTTATCAACGTCGTAATTTTGTATAGAGAAAACTCTTGAGAATTGATTTGCATTGACGAAAACAGATCGTTCTCGGGGAGAGTCAAGCCCGACGTTCCTGAATATGAAGCCAAAGATATGGTACGGCTTATTTCGTCCTTAATATATTTGAATTGCAACGAAATTTAAAAAAAAAAATTAAAAAAAAAATCTTATGCTATAGCTACATTGTTGCATTAAAATCTGCAAATTGTACATGTGATTGCATCTATTTGTAATTTGATGTATAGGATGAGATGAAGGTTGATGAGCATCGTAACAAAGACGTCGTTGACCTCAAGTGCAATGAGCCTCCTATGGTTTGATTATTTGTCCTTTTTATTAATTTAAATTTCAGTTATCTTCAGACTATATTTGGAATGTTAAAGACAACCTGGGTTTTTCTGTTATAGTCTTGAATGTATGTGAAATATTGGTTGGCGTTTGTAACGCTTTATATTATAAGTTTAGAACTTCAATCATTTTTTTGTTACACAGACAAAAATATCTATATGAGCATTCATGGTAACTACCATTAATTGATTTGGTGTCAATAATCTATATTATCTATACTATTATATAAAGGGTTTGGGGTGGCTATAAACAGTCACATAGGTTTGTCATATTTATTTGCATCTTAATCTCTCTATTTTTTTTATTTAATTACTTTAATAATTTCCCGTTACTTTTTATTTTTATTTATTATATTACACTCCTAAACATTATTTTTCTTTTATATAGTCATAAATTATATTCATAAATTCGACAATAAATAATAAATCTAAAAATTAATAGTAACATAATATATTAAATCATATGCACACGCATAGTGTGTGCGGAAAAGTACTAGTAGTAATAACTGTTTTACCCTTGTTTTTGAACTTACTTTAGTTATATCATATAAAATCAATTTTTGCGTAGACTTAAAAATAATTTAATAATAATATAATCAAAATATAAATGTAATATTATAAGTATGTATTACTACACGCATTGAGTGCGTGAACTACTAGTATGATAGAAATTTAATTCTCACCTGGCGTCGTAAATTAGTCCATTTTTTAAAAAGTGCGGTGTATTCTGGGGTTTTTAATTAAATAATTAGAAAAAATCAACCATTAACAAAATAAACAACAAATGAAAATCAAAACAGACATTTTCGTCATCCCAAGTGACGAGTTACTAACTCGTATCTTGGGAATACGAGTTACTTATCCACGGTGGGCTGACATGGCATTTCAAGTAACTTGTCATCCCAAGTGACGAGTTACTCTTTTTCTTTTTTTTTTTAATTTTAACTTATTTTATATTTATTAATTATATAATCCTCCAAATCATAATATCATCGTTATCACATGTAATTTTACATAATAAAAATCAATAAATGCATCTAATTTATTGTTTGTTTCGCAACGATTAAAATGATATGCATATCTTATATTTTTCGAATATCGAAAATATTTAATTATTTTTATAAGTTATAGAGAAAGAAACGAGTTCTTAAAAAAATATATTCTTTTTACTGAACGATTGATATAGATACGTCACGTATACATCATATATATATATATATATATATATTTATATATATATGACTAATCGACTTCTATGAGCTACCGAAAATACCCCTCACATATACCTAAACTACAAATATTAAACAATACTGTTAGCAGCAACTTCACTATAAAAATACTTAAATATTTTCGATATCCGAAAAATATAAGATATGCATATCATTTTAATCGTCGCGAAACAAACAATAAATTAGATGCATTTATTGATTTTTATTATGCAAAATTACATGTGATAACGATGATATTATGATTTGGAGGATTATATAATAATAAATATAAAATAAGTTAAAATTAAAAAAAAAAGAAAAAGAGTAACTCGTCACTATGATGAGTTACTTGAAATGCCATGTCAGCCCACCGTGGACAAGTAACTCGTATTCCCAATATACGAGTTAGTAACTCGTCACTTGGAATCACGAAAATGTCTGTTTTATTAATATTATTATTTGTTGTTTATTTTGTTAATAGTTGAATTTTTTTTAATTATTTAATTAAAAACGCCGTGTATTCTTATAGTCCATTTTAGTCTTATTTTTGAGATTCCTCGATATTGAAAAGAAGGGATGAAAAATCATTGCCACGTAAGCGACGTATCACAATTGAGTCAATAACGTACTTCTGCGTACTCAAGAGTTCACAGTTTGAACCATTCAAAATCGAAGTAGAAAAAAAATATACTATATAAAAAGAGTGTCATCCTTTCACAAACTGCTTGAATTGATGGTTAGGTGAATCATCCAAAGAACTTGGCTAACCTAACGTTCTTCGCTCTGATCTTTTATAAATTAAAGCAATTCGATTGGATTCATAATTTGGGAGGCGGAGTAGTAGGAGGAGATCGGAGATGGGTGCAGTAAAAGCCGCCGTAGCCGACGGAATCATCACCTTCATGTGGATATTCTGCACCTCTTCGCTGGGGCCCGCCACCTACGTGTTGGCGTCGTCGCTCGGCGTGGCCGGCATCGGCGCCCTCGCGGTCACGACCGTACTGATTTTCATCCTGTTGTTCGTGTTTGGGATCATCGGCGGCCTTTTGGGTGGCGCCACGTTCAATCCGACCGCCACGGCGGCGTTCTACGCCGTCGGAGTTGGTTCCGACCTGTCTCTGATTTCTGCGGCCCTCAGGTAACTCTTGATTGCTGAAAATCGCGAATGCTTATTACTGTCTTTGAATTTCACTTGATTGTCCCCAAATCGAAGCAATTCCTTATCTATTGCATTAGGTTTCGGCTCAGGCGGCCGGTGCCGCCGCCGGCGTTCTGGCGGCGAGGGAGGTCATGCCGGCGCAGTACAAACACATGCTTGGGGGTCCTTACCTGAAGGTTGACCAGCACACTGGTGCAATGGCCGAGGGAATTTTGACCTTTGTGATAACTTTTGGGGTTCTATTCATAGTTCTTAGGGGACCAAAGAGCCCTGTTGTCAAGAACTTCTTGATTGCTGTTTTGACTGTTATGCTCGTGGTTGCTGGCTCGAGTTACACGGGTCCTTCCATGAACCCTGCTAATGTACGTACTATCGATGCCCTTTCAGCTCGTCCTTTTGCAATTGCTAAGAATTTACTTCGTTTTGGTTGATTTTCTTGTTTGCACTTATGATCTGTGAGTTTGTTCTGTTCGTCTGTTCGGAGATATTAGGCATTACGAGAAACAATGTTGCTAGAATTTTAAATCCACCATAAACTGTCTATTTGGAGGGTTGTGAGAAGCTTTAGGCTCCGTTTGGTTTGCGGATTTTGACGTGGAAAAGAAAAGGAAAAGTGGAATGGTACGACACATGGAGCGTAATGTGCAATGATTCAATGCGTATGACCACACTTTTCTTTTTCTTTTCCGCGTTGAATTCTGCCGACCAAACGCACCCTTAATATTTCTCTTTTCTTGTTGAGTTTCCATAGAATCGTGAACTGCTGTGAATTTCCATAGAATCATGAACTACTGTGAATTTCCACAGAATCGTGAACTATTTGTGACTATCCAAGAACTGGTGTGATTTCTCGAGAATCATGAACTACTATGACTTCCATAGAATAGAATCATGAAATGTTTTGAACTTCCAAAGTATCATGGACTGCTGTGAAATTCACTCATACTATTGATACTATTACGTTATAATCATGCAAGTCTTAAAGTTCATTCTTTTCTATTCATCACGTTTCCCTAGACCTCGACAACCAAGCTATACATACTTCTTTTCTTACAAGGCCCGTGTTTTGCATTGCATTTTTGATGAATGAATGAGTTTATATATTTGCAGGCATTTGGATGGGCGTACATAAATCAGAAGCACAACACATTCGAGCATTTCTATGTGTATTGGATCTCTCCCTTCATCGGAGCCATCTTATCTGCTTCCATCTTTCGACTCGTACTTCCTCCGCCTGCCGCCCCCATCAAGAAGAAGCAAAAGAAAACATAACCCCATTCCATTACAACAAGCCCTCAAATCGGCATAATCTTCGAAAGGTTTTTTTTTTTCTGTTATTTAGCCGTTGATGTCTCTTGACTTCTTCCCTTTTCGTGATTCTTATAATGCACTTCATTATTATTACCCTGTGTATCCATACTATCATTTCAACATTTGAAGAACTTAGTTTTTATTACGTGAGGCTGTTTTGGGTTGTGATATTGATCGAGCGGATCGAGTAATAAAAATAAAACGAATATCGCAACTAAGTGTACCTATCGAAAATAGTATAGAATGGCAAGTATTCGAGTATCGAACCCAAAGAAACTATATATTTTAGAAAAATCGTCGTTTAAACATTCTAGTAAATATTTTTTTGTTTTGATAAAAATATAAATAACGATAAACTAATTAAGCGATAAACACAAGAATAAAAATATGATTAAATAGTGATAACGGAGTTGGGACGACTTTATGAAAGCAAACGTATTTGAGACTTGAATCCCCCTAGCTCGATCGAAACGCTAACAATTTGTAATGAAAGTTTAGCTAACTATTAGACCGTGAGGATTCCTACAACATGCGTACGAATTTATATGACTGACGAAACTGCGCCTTATCACACAAGAATCGTAAACAACTAATCTACGAATTAAGTAGCTGGGCAAACTTCCCTAACCACTTAAACGAAGATCGCTTTAAAACACGATGAATCCCGCTATTAGATTTGACTCTAATCCGACGGGATAGCCACCCTATCTCTAGCGATGGATTTATTCCGCTCGTTTACGAGTGGTCTAATCGTCGCACCTCTCTCGAGGGTAGCGTTCGATTTCCCAATAATTATTTCAACCACGTAGACATAATCAAAACAATAGAATATATCGTAACCGAGTCATAATAAAAAGCATATTAATAATACGTTCAACATACGTACGATCTCGCTAGGGTTCATCTAATCTCAAATAATACGGGATTCAGCCACTCATATTAAACTTTAACACAACGACGAGCGTAAATAACAACGAGAAAAACATGTTTCTTCCCTGAATTTCGGCTCCGCGTTTAATCCTTCGTTGAGGCGTTTTGTCGAACAGGTGGTGGGCGTCTCAGCTTCTCCTTTTCTTACGAGACCTCTGCACTGCTCGCTCGCTTCTCCTCCTACGCCCGCAGCCCGTCGCAGCCCAATCATAACCGAAATTTAGCTTGTTACCTCGCGCGTGAACCCGGCTCAGATCAGCCCTTCGTCAGTACCGTGCACCGGCTCGTAGCTATTGCTCACACGCACCGCTCACAGCCCAAGGGTCAGCCCCGTGCTTCCGTCGCCGATCAGCCCTGCCGCGTTGTACGTGTATATGGCTTCGTCACCTCCAATCCTTGCACGTTGATCCTCCACCCCCCAAGTTCTGCTCTTTACGTTCCTCCTCTTTCTCTTTGTTGCTACCCCTTTTTATAGATGGTACATGGGAGACAAGAATCATTTCTGAGCTGCTTAAGACTGCATGAGATCTCCCATTTCCTCCTTGAGCAGTGAGCCTTGTTATTTTTTTCTTCTTTGCTTTCGGCGTGTGTGCGTGTGTTGGATGTATGTGTATATTGTATTTATCATATTATGATATTCCTACATGGGCTTCTTAGTTTTGGACTTTGGCCTTTCTTGGGCTGGAACTGATGGGCTGCAATTTACTCTTCGGCCCAATTATTTTTGGGCCGATATTTGATTCGACGGTTCCTCAAATTCAAGCCCGAATATTCCCGCTTGTAGTTCTTCTTTCCATTATCTGCGAAAATGAAATATAAACGCAATTTTATGATATTCAAGGAAATTCAAATAAATAACAACCAATATTACGCTTTTACGGGGTATAAAATACGATATAAATTCCATTTATCAAATCTCCCACACTTAAGCGTTTGCTTGCCCTCAAGCAAACAAAATAAAAAGGCATAGAAAAGGATAAAATCATGCAACGTACCAGTCAAGAATGAAATCACGTAGGCGATAATGCAAGTAAAGTCGGAAAACATATTTGGAATCAACGACTAACTACACGATTTTCTTTAGCGATACCGTCGAAATACGCACCTCACAGATATTCACTCAAATCACTCAGTGTATGGGTTAAGATGTCGATGATATCTCTCGGGCATGCACTAATCTAATCCCTACCATAAGCTTGCAAGTAATTCGTAAATCTACCACTTTCAATGATCAAGCGTGAATCGGAAGGTCTTTACCGGGTTATAATATGGCTAAGATATGTGAGATATGTAGAGAATAAGCGTAAAAGGATATGAGCTGTAGTCGTGTCAGAATCATACCATCATCTCGAATACGCCAAAATCCGTCGTTCTTGTTCATTATTATTTGCATTCGTCTTTTCTTTTTTTTTTTTTCACCAAGCCCTTCTTCTCTCAACTCCTCGATCTAGGGAATAGATAATATGCTTTTGAGAGTGAAAGATTATCGGAGGAAGGGTTCTTAGTCGATATAAGCCTCTCTCTCTCTTTTTTCTCTGTTTTTTTTTTCATTCTTCTTCTTTTTTTTCTATCTTTTTTTTTCGGCACTCAGCTCGAAAATTTAGCACGGGTTGCGCTTCTTGAGTCCGGCATTCAACCTCCACTTCTACTATCGCTCCGATGGGTTTATGTCTGAAGGCTTAATCGGGGTTGGCAATTTATAATCGGTTTTTTTTCAAATAAAAGGCTCAGGCTCAAAGTGGCTAACTACGGGGTCAGTTGTGGTTGGATACTTTGGCCATGGACTGATTCCTAATGCCTTTCTCATTTTCACGCAATCACACATTAAGTAGTTTCAAAACGCAATAACAAGCAAGTTCTGAAGAGAAATAAACTAAGCATGATTCACACAACCAAAGAAATGAGCAAAAAGCTCGTAGGCTCAAAAATCTCACAAAAATCGGGTTATGTGTACGAATCTCTCAAGTACCGCCAAGTTCATCATGTAAGAAAGAAGTAGACTACGCATATGTATCCTAATTACTCACAAAATTCCAAACATAATGTCATCCCTTCATGATAAGAAACATAATTTTCGGGAAAAACATTTTATGCCAAATTTGAAATTTGTACCAAAAATCAAGACATGCATATATATAACATGTTCGCTTAAATTTCACAGAAATTCCCCTCCCCACACTTAAGATTTACGTTGTCCTCAACGTAACAATCATGTAACACAAGGAAAAGAGAATAGAAAGATAAACGAACTTCCCTGAATAGTCCGATATGCATGCTTTGTACGACTCCTCCCCACACTTGAGATTTTGAATTCCCTGCGATCGTTGAAATACAAAATCATAAAAACTAAAAATGCGCATAGAAATAAAGTAAACATAGGATAGGCTTGGGGTGCCTCCCAAGTAGCGCTTTTCTTTAATGTCTTTTAGCTAGACATTGTTCGGTGATTTTTAGCGTTGGGTGGTGTTGAGGAGGTGGATCGTTTCTTTTTCGAGCGCCTCGATGTCACCGCCATAGTAATGCTTGAGTCGGTGCCCGTTCACCTTGAAGGTCCCCTTCTCCAGATGTGTGATCTCGACAGTTCCGTATGGAAATGCTCGGGTCACCGTAAATGGTCCAGACCATCGCGATTTCAGTTTACCAGGAAACAGCCGCAGGCGCGAGTTGTAAAGCAAGACCCGGTCGCCTTCTTGAAATTCCTTTTTCATGATTTTACGATCATGATACAGCTTCGTACGCTCCTTGTAGAGGCGAGTATTTTCGTACGCCATCTGTCTCCATTCGTCGAGCTCGTTGATCTGTAAGTTTCGCTTTTCACCTGCAAGATTCAAATCAAAATTTAGTTTTTTTAGCGCCCAATACGCCTTGTGTTCAAGCTCGACGGGTAAATGGCAAGATTTCCCGTAAACAAGTCTATAGGGCGTAGATCCGATAGGCGTCTTATATGATGTTCGGTACGCCCATAAAGCATCGTTTAGCTTGTCCGGCCAATCCCGCCTATGGTGTTCCACGGTCTTCTCTAGTATCCGCTTCAGCTCCCTGTTCACGACCTCCACTTGGCCGCTAGCTTGACGATGGTATGCAGTGGTTACACTATGTTTAACGCCGTATTTCTCGAGCGTCTTTGCAAATTGGGTGTTACAGAAGTGCGTACCTTTATCGCTAATAATGCAACGAGGTGAACCAAATCGCGAAAATAAAGATTTCAAAAATTTAACGACTACCCTAGCATCATTAGTAGGTAGCGCTTGCGCTTCTACCCATTTTGATACATAATCAACCGCAACTAGGATATATCGATTCTTGAAAGATGTAGGAAATGGACCCATAAAATCAATGCCCCATACGTCAAATATTTCAGATACAAGAATGAAATTTTGAGGCATTTCATTGCGCTTAGAGATATTACCTATCCGTTGGCACCTATCGCACATTTCTACATACCTTTGCGCGTCCTTGAAAATTGTTGGCCAGTAGAATCCACATTCTAGTACCTTTTGTGCGGTTCGGTTGCCTCCATAATGACCTCCGTACGGTCCCGTGTGGCAATGCCCCAAGATATCGATTGTTTCGGGGAAGGTTACGCATCGCCTGATTATGTTATCCGCACAAATCCTAAATAGATAAGGATCATCCCAAAAGTAATACTTCAAGTCCGAGAAGAATTTCTTCCTCTGGTGACTCGTGTATCCCCTTGGTAAGATCCTCGCTACAAGATAGTTAGCAATATCGGCATACCATGGAAGTTCATCAGCTACCTCATGTATAGCGTAAAGATGTTCGTCGGGAAAGTAGTCTCGGATCGTCTCATCTTTTGTAACATCGCAGGATGTCTCTTCTAGTCTCGACAAGTGGTCTGCGGCAAGATTCTCCATTCCCTTTTGGTCGCGGAACTCCACGTCGAACTCTTGGAGTAGTGAATCCAACGGATCAGCCTCGGCTTTGCATCCGGCTTCGCAAAGAGATGTTTAATGGCTGAATGATCTGTGTAGATGATGACCTCCGATAGGATAAGATATTGACGGAACTTGTCGATTGCATACACGATTGCAAGCAATTCCTTCTCGGTGGTAGTATAATTTGATTGTGCCTCATTTAGAGTCTTGCTTGCATAGTGTATCGGCTGAAAATATTTTTCCCGTCGCTGCCCCAAAACTGCACCTACTGCAAAATCACTGGCATCGCACATTAATGGTAGCCTCCAATCGGGGGCTACCATGACAGGAGCATTAATAAGCTTATCTTTGGCATTACACAGTCCGAAAGGCATCCTCCGATATGCAAAGGTTCCGAATGGGCACGTAAAAGTCGTTTTCTCTTGATCTTCTGGTGCAATCGGGATCTGCAAATAACCTGAAAGACCATCAAGAAAACAATAAAATTCATGACCAGATAAACGCTCAAGCATTTGATCAATGAACGGTAAAGGAAAGTGATCTTTTCGTGTCACGTCGTTTAATTTCCGGTAGTCGATGCACACTCGCCACCCTGTAACGGTCCTTGTTGGAATGAGTTCATTTTTTTCGTTGGTTACCACCGTCATTCCTCCCTTCTTTGGCACCACTTGAACTGGGCTCACCCATGCACTGTCTGAGATCGGGTATATGACGCCCGCATCAAGTAGCTTTATTACCTCAACTTTTACTACCTCCTTCATGTTCGGGTTTAGACGCCTTTGATGTTGCACCACCGGCTTGAACTCGTCTTCCATCAGGATCCTATGCATGCAGAAGGTCGGGCTGATTCCTCGGATATCTGATATCTTCCATGCAAGCGCCTTCTTATGCTCCCGTAACAGGTCTAGGAGCATGATTTTCTGTTTCTTCTCCAAATTTGATGCTATAATTACGGGGAGCCTCGAGTTTTCCTCGAGAAACGCATACTCCAAGTGATCGGGCAGTTGCTTGAGTTCAAGGGTTGGTGGCTCCTCTATCGAACATTTTTCTTTTTCCTCTTCTTTGTTCGGGTGCACTTCGATGTTAGGTTCTGCCTCGTCTTCGTCTGCGTCTATTTGGTCAACCTCAAAAGATCGTTCATGCATTGGCTCTTCAGTCTCTGCTAATCCGGACATCGAAGCAAACGTTTCTGGTTGTGATAGTCCCTGCAATGATAAAAAGTCGTTACATTCATCAATGTAAAAACATTTATCGTCTAATTTCTCGGAATTTCTCATTGATTCGGTCATATCGAATGTGACTTTTTCGCCATCTATAGTTAACGTCAATGTTCCGTTACGAACATCGACCATGGTTCCTCCAGTAGCGAAGAATGGCGTACCCAAGATTAGAGGAATATTTTCATCATCCTCCATATCGAGAATAACAAAGTCCGAGGGAATTATAAATTTATCGACCTTAACCAGGACATCTTCTATGATACCCCTAGGATACTTAACAGATCTATCCGCTAATTGTAAACTCATCCTAGTGGGTTTGGGCTCTTCTAAACCAAGTCGTTTAAACATAGAGTAAGGCATCAAATTAATGCTAGCTCCTAAATCGGCCAATGCCTTACTTACGACTAAATCGCCTATTAAACATGGTATAGTAAAACTCACTGGATCCTTAAGCTTTTTCGGTAGCTTGTTCTGTAGAATGGCAGAGCACTCTCCTCGCAACTCAACGGTGGAAACATCTTCAAGCTTGCGCTTGTTCGTGATGAGATCCTTCAAAAATTTTGCCCAGCGGGGCATCTGCGCAAGGGCATCAACAAGTGGTAAACTAATATGTAATTGTTTAAAAATAGCGAGAAATTTACCAAACTGATCATCAACGATTTCCCGTTTAAGTCTTACTGGGTATGGAATTTTTGGTTGATACGCCTTGACAGGTGGCTTAGACACAGTTTCTTCTTGTATGTCGGCCTCGCCGCTCGGTTGCGTGGGTTCAACGTTCTTCTTCGTTTTCTGTACTTCCTCGAGCTCTCTCCCGTTACGAAGTGTCACCGCCTTTACATGGTGGTCCTTTGGATTGGTCTCGGTGTAACTTGGCAACGAACCGGAAGGACGTTGTTGGAGTGATTCGGCAATCTGCCCAACTTGCTTCTCTAAGGCCCGTAGGGAAGACTCGATGTTTCGTAACCGTGTTTCTTGATTATCCAAGCGAGAGTCGAGCTTCCCCATTAGCTTCTCGAGCATTCCCTCGAACTTATCAACGCGACTATACGAGGTGGGCTCAGCATTCGTACTATGGTATCCTTGCTTTCTTTGGTTTTGAAATCCTGGTAGAGCTTGTTGTTGATTACCGTAGGCCAAGTTCGGATGAACTCGGTTAGGGACGTAGCTTCGTTGGCCCTGGTAGTTACCCATGTAGTCGACGTGCTCCATCGGAATAGTGGATGGACAACGGGTCGCGTCGTGACTTTCGCCGCAAGTAGCGCATGGCGGATTATAATTTGTGTATGCATGAGGAGGTGGAGCAGCTGCGGGAGTCCTCGGGACAGATTGTACCTGCATAGCATTAACAACCGGCTTTGTTGTTAGCGTGGGTAATAGCGTATTCATCAACGTTTGCATTTGGAGGTTGTTAGCTGCGATTTGTTGTTGGAGTGTGTCAAACTTGGCATTTATCGCAGTTGCATTATCAACGTCGTACATCCCCGGTGGTTTGCCTCTATTGCTAGAACTCCCGCGCCGGAAGCTATTTGCGCTATATTCTTCGATTAGATTCCACCCTTCCGTCGCGCTTAAATTGCATAAGCCTCCATTGCATGCCCCGTCAAGTAGTTGCACGGTAATATCATTCAACGATTCATGGAACCGCTGAATCAATTCGCTCTTCGTCATACCATGTTGTGGGAAGCGATTGAGAAGCGTCTTGAAACGTGTCCATACGTCGTATAAATTCTCGCCTTCCTTCTGCTTGAATGCCGTAAGGTCCATTTTGAGTTTCAGCACCTTTGACGGTGGAAAGAAGTGCGTGATGAAGGTGGCGTGCATCTCGTCCCAAGTGGTGATGGATCGTTCAGGTAGTAGATTATACCACTCCTTGGCGTTACCTCTTAGGGAGAACGGAAATAAGTAGAGACGTATCATTTCAGCGCTTACTCCTTGTACTCGTATAGTGTCGGTGACGGACAGGAAGTCTCGTATGTGTCGGTAAGCGTCTTCCTCGGAGAGTCCATCGTATTGAGCTGTCGTCTGAAGCATTTGAAGCCAATGGTGCTTCAGCTCAAAGTTGTTCGGCACTTGAGGAAGGACTATCGCTGAGCCGACCGACCCTACGGCGTTGTTTCTCCACAGCTCTCTCATTGGAGGCTCTCTAGCTACAAGCGGCATATCGTCACGATCTTGAGTCGCCATTTCGACTCGCCTTGCGTTTTCTCGTAGGTTATGTCGGAACGTTCTTTCGATCTCCGGGTCTCCTTCAACGATTGGTCGCGAGGGATTTCTTCGGGTCATGCACGAGCGTTCACGTACCTAGACAACAAAATAAAGATAACAATAGCAATAAAAGATTTAGAAATAAAAACCAATAAAACAAAATATATTGCTAAAAATAAAAATAAAAAATAAGCGAGTGCTAATAATAATAAGGATATAATAATAACTATAATAATAATTTTTTTTTAATAGTGATGATAAAAATAAAATAGATAGTTTGAAGAAATAAAACGGCGCCAAAAACTTGATCGAGCGGATCGAGTAATAAAAATAAAACGAATATCGCAACTATCATACGCTCAACAGGCAAGTGTACCTATCGAAAATAGTATAGAATGGCAAGTATTCGAGTATCGAACCCAAAGAAACTATATATTTTAGAAAATCGTCGTTTAAATATTCTAGTAAATATTTTTTTGTTTTGATAAAAATATAAATAACGATAAACTAATTAAGCGATAAACACAAGAATAGAAATATGATTAAATAGTGATAACGGAGTTGGGACGACTTTATGAAAGCAAACGTATTTGAGACTTGAATCCCCCTAGCTCGATCGAAACGCTAACAATTTGTAATGAAAGTTTATCTAACTATTAGACCGTGAGGATTCCTACAACATGCGTACGAATTTATAGGACTGACGAAACTGCGCCTTATCACACAAGAATCGTAAACAACTAATCTACGAATTAAGTAGCTGGGCAAACTTCCCTAACCACTTAAACGAAGATCGCTTTAAAACACGATGAATCCCGCTATTAGATTTGACTCTAATCCGACGGGATAGCCACCCTATCTCTAGCGATGGATTTATTCCGCTCGTTTACGAGTGGTCTAATCGCCGCACCTCTCTCGAGCGTAGCGTTCGATTTCCCAATAATTATTTCAACCACGTAGACATAATCAAAACAATAGAATATATCGTAACCGAGTCATAATAAAAAGCATATTAATAATACGTTCAACATACGTACGATCTCGCTAGGGTTCATCTAATCTCAAATACTACGGGATTCAGCCACTCATATTAAACTTTAACACAACGACGAGCGTAAATAACAACGAGAAAAACATGTTTCTTCCCTGAATTTCGGCTCCGCGTTTAATCCTTCGTTGAGGCGTTTTGTCGAACAGGTGGTGGGCGTCTCAGCTTCTCCTTTTCTTACGAGACCTCTGCACTGCTCGCTCGCTTCTCCTCCTACGCCCGCAGCCCGTCGCAGCCCAATCATAACCGAAATTTAGCTTGTTACCTCGCGCGTGAACCCGGCTCAGATCAGCCCTTCGTCAGTACCGTGCACCCGGCTCGTAGCTATTGCTCACACGCACCGCTCACAGCCCAAGGGTCAGCCCCGTGCTTCCGTCGCCGATCAGCCCTGCCGCGTTGTACGTGTATATGGCTTCGTCACCTCCAATCCTTGCACGTTGATCCTCCACCCCCCAAGTTCTGCTCTTTACGTTCCTCCTCTTTCTCTTTGTTGCTACCCCTTTTTATAGATGGTACATGGGAGACAAGAATCATTTCTGAGCTGCTTAAGACTGCATGAGATCTCCCATTTCCTCCTTGAGCAGTGAGCCTTGTTATTTTTTTCTTCTTTGCTTTCGGCGTGTGTGCGTGTGTTGGATGTATGTGTATATTGTATTTATCATATTATGATATTCCTACATGGGCTTCTTAGTTTTGGACTTTGGCCTTTCTTGGGCTGGAACTGATGGGCTGCAATTTACTCTTCGGCCCAATTATTTTTGGGCCGATATTTGATTCGACGGTTCCTCAAATTCAAGCCCGAATATTCCCGCTTGTAGTTCTTCTTTCCATTATCTGCGAAAATGAAATATAAACGCAATTTTATGATATTCAAGGAAATTCAAATAAATAACAACCAATATTACGCTTTTACGGGGTATAAAATACGATATAAATTCCATTTATCAGATATCTCATCCCCATGTGAATGGCGAAGATATTGGATATTGCTTGGCACCATAATCATATTGAATCGAGAAATGTGGGGACTATGATAGTATTTTTTGGAATACCATCGAGGTAAATAGTGACATTCATTTCTATTTACTGCCGTAGAAATACGTTTTTGGGTAGGTGACGAAGACGATGGCAACTTGCATTGCAACCGTTTTAGGTTAATGTAAGAAAAATGTTTTTTTTTTCTTTTTTCCTCCACAAATGACTCTAAAAGGTCCAAGATTGGCCAAATTAGAGGGAGAGTATTCAGTCTCATGCTATAAATTCAAATCCGATTATGTTGAATGGATATGGGAATGATCCATTATTAGCTCAATTTCTATCAAAAGAGTTGTTTATCAGAAGTCGAAATCTTGGGTTGTTGTATGTGGGCCCCAAACAAGCCTATCCCAACAACATTTGATTAACTAGTTAATGCTTAGTTAAGTGTTGAATAAGCTGATGCAATAAAGGGTTGGTGAGTTTCTACATCGTATTTAGTTAGCAGCTTGTCACGGACTTGTAACTTGCTTACAACGCTCCGCGCGGCCTTAGCTCCTCAAGTTCGCCCTCGTGCGACTTTAGCTAAGTCAGCCTCTTCGAAATGCCTGAGTTGGAGAGATAGCAAGTATGCGAAAGATTTGTAGGGTGAGAAGGTAGTGAGAGAAATAGCTTTGTATTTCACTTGATGATTTACAAATGAGCCAATCACCCCTATACATACAAGTGTCCCTTTGGAATGGACGGATGAGATCGTTTTAATCTAACGGCTACTGAAAGAGCTCTAGAGAATTCTAAGCATATCCAAGGAATATTCTATCTCTAGAGAATTCCATATAATTCTAGGTTTATTCCTAGATTATTCAAGTGAGATCTAGAAGCTTCAAGGGCTTTCCAGATCAGGTTTGAACCTCATGATTGCGTTCCGCTCGTGCATGTCTCGGACTCTTTGTGCGCCCCGTGACATTCTCCCCCACCGAATGCGGCGACGTCCCCGTCGCATCGAAGTTGCGAAGTTGCTCTTGGAACTGCCACAAGTCCTCCTTAGACTCCCATGTGGCTTCGGATTTGGGTAGTCCCTTCCAAATTACCAAGTACTGAATACTTGGTGGAACACCACGACGCCTCACCGTCCTTGAATCGATGATCGCCTCAATCTCCTTTTCGAACGATTTAGTGACAACGGGTGGTGCTCGTGATGATTCTCCCCGGCTTGGGTCTTCCATGTCTCGATGAAATGGCTTGAGCATGCTCACATGGAAGACCGGATGAATCTTCAATGAGCTAGGAAGGTCGAGGCGATATGAAACCTTACCTACCTTAGCGATAATCGGAAACGGTCCCTCGTAGCGCCTTATCAAGCCCTTGTGCATGCTTCGAAACGCCTTGAATTGTTGCGGTAAGAGCTTGACTAGTACTTGGTCACCAAGGTTGAACTCCATTGGTCGTCTCTTAGTGTCGGCCCATTTCTTCATTCGCTTGCGGGCCTTCTCTAAGCACGATCGAGCCAAATCGACTTGCTCGTCCCACGACTTGGCTAATTTAGTTGCCACAACGCTCTTCCCCTCGTTTAGCGCCGGCATTAAGGTGTGCGGAGTGAGAGGTTGTTGACCTGTTGCAAGCTCAAACGGACTCCGCCCGGTTGACTCGCTTCTCTGTATGTTGTACGAGAATTGCGCCACATCAAGCAACCGTGCCCAATCTCGTTGGTTGGCTCCCACAAAGTGCCGTAAGTAGCACTCTAGCAATGCGTTCACCCTCTCCGTTTGGCCATCGGTTTGGGGATGAAAACTGGTAGAAAAACAAAGTTGCGAACCAAAGAATTTGAACAACTCTGTCCACAACTTACCTGTAAAGCGAGGGTCTCGATCGCTTATGATACTCTTTGGTAAGCCCCAGTATTTTACGACGTTCTTGAAGAACAGTCGCGCGGCCTCCTCTGCTGTGCAATCTCGGGGACCTGGAATGAATGTCCCATACTTGGAGAATCGGTCCACCACCACCATTATTGATCCAAATCCCTCTGATTTGGGCAAGGCGCTGATAAAATCAAGGCTTATCGACTCCCATGGTCGCTCGGCAATGGGCAACGGTTCCAATAAGCCTGCGGGTTGTCGATTCTCCACCTTGTCTTGTTGACACACAAGACAAGTCCGCACGTAAAGCTCCACCGCTTCATTCATTTGCGGCCAAAAGTATGCCGCTTCAAGTAAGGCCAATGTCCTCCTTTGGCCCGGATGACCCGCCCACTTGGTATCATGGCACTCCTTGATTAGGTCTCGACGAAGGTTATCCCACTTTGGCACGTAGAGTCGCCTTCCTTTGGTGTAGAGTAGGCCGTCTTCTACCCAAAACTGTCGTGTCTTCCCATTTCGAGCTAAGTCCACAAGTGCCTTAGCTTCGGGATCGAGATCTAGCCCCTTCTTGATTTTGTCCATAAGGTCGTTCGTCACTGAGGATATGGTCGCAAGTTCCGCCTTTCGGCTTAAGGCATCAGCAACAACGTTGGCCTTCCCCGGTTTGTACTCGAGCTCGTAATCAAACTCTGCGAGAAAGTCTTGCCATCGAGCTTGCTTCGGTGAGAGCTTCTTTTGAGTTTGGAAGTAGCTGGTCGCAACGTTGTCGGTCTTCACCACAAACTTGGCTCCGAGCAAGTAATGCCGCCATACGCGTAAGCAATGAATTATGGCGGTCATTTCTTTTTCTTGCACAGTGTAGCGCCGCTCGGTCTCGTTTAACTTGCGACTTTCATAGGCAATGGGGTGCCTTTCCTGCATTAGGACTCCTCCGATGGCAAAATCAGAGGCATCAGTGTGCACCTCAAATGGCTTGTTGAAATCGGGCAAGCTAGTACAGGTTCCTTGCTCACCGCCGACTTCAGCTTCTCGAAAGCTTCTTGGCAACGATCGGACCATACCCACGGCTTATTTTTCTTGAGAAGGTCCGTTAACGGTGCTGCACTACTAGAGTAGCCACAAAGGAAACGGCGGTAATAGTTAACTAGACCAAGGAACGAGCGTAATTCGGGTACCTTGGTCGGGGCTTCCCATTCAGTGATGGCCTTGATCTTTGCTTCATCCATCTTGAGCTTCCATGGCCAATTATGTGGCCGAGGAACTGTATCTCTTCCTGTGCAAATGAGCATTTCTCCCTCTTTACGAATAGCTCATTCTCTCGTAACACCTGGAAGATGATGCGCAAGTGGTCGGCGTGATCCTCCAAATTGTCGGAGTACACCACAATGTCATCGAGGTAGACCACCATGAATCGATCCAAATATGGATGAAAGATCTTGTTCATCAACGTGCAAAATGTGGCCGGTGCATTAGTGAGGCCGAAGGGCATCACTAGCCACTCGTATGCTCCGTATCGGGTTACACACGTCGTCTTCGGCTCATCACCCTCGGCTATTCGGACTTGGTAGTAGCCTTTTTGCAAGTCCATCTTCGTGTACACCTTGGCTTTTCCGAGCCTGTCAAACAAATCGGCAATCAAAGGTATGGGATATTTGTTCTTCACCGTTACCTTATTAAGCGCCCGGTAGTCCACGCACATCCTTAAGGAGCCATCGTGCTTCTTTTGGAATAGAACTGGGGCGCCGAACGGTGCCTTGGATGGTCGGATGAATCCCGCCTCCACCAGCTCGTTCAGTTGCTTGCGGAGTTCCTCCAGCTCCGTTGGGGCCATTCGATATGGTGCCATTGCGGGTGGCTTGGCACCTACTTCCAACTCAATTACATGGTCCACCTCCCTTCTAGGTGGAAGCTTCTTGGGTAAGCTTGGAGGCATCACATCCCCGCATTCGTCCAAAACTTGTTGAATGATTGGAGGTACTTCCGCTAGGTCCTCCTTTGGGTTGTCCTCCACGAGCGTAGCCAAAAATGTCGGCTCGCCTTTCTTGATTCCCTTGGCCACTTGCATGGCCGAGAGATGTCCCTCGTTGCTTGGTTTTGCCTCACTCGTCGTGGCCACAATAACGGGGATCCTCGATCCATAATACATACGGTATTGCAAGAAGGAATCAGCATTGCACATACCTGCCGAAAGAATTCTAGACCGAACACCACTTTGAAGTCATCCATAGGTACTACTGAGAAATTGGCTTGGCCGGTCCATGTTCCCATAGTCACCTTTACGTCCTTTGCGACACCACCTAGGGGCTTTGCCTCGGCATTTACGGTCTTGAGCCAACCGTCGCCCTTTGTAATCTTTAGGCCCAACCTCTTGGCCTCCTCGTTGGCGATGAAGTTATGTGTGGCTCCGGAATCGATCAAGGCCTTTGTGGGCTTCCCATTGATGATAGCATTCACGTACATTAACCCCTTTTGGTTCTTCGTCGGACTTGGGTTTGCATCGATGGCATTGAGTAATTGTAATGATCCAATTTGGCCGGTCCCTTCATTGCCATCGGGTACATCTTGATTCTTGGTCATGGCCACCAAGGATTTGAAATTGGGACAGTCCATAAATCGATGTGGTCCTCCGCAACCAAAGCATCCTCCCTTCGGTGCGCCTTGTGGTTTGCTTTTATCATGCCAAGGTTTAGGATTTCGGCTTGTAGATGCTTCGTGGGCATTTTTCGCATGTCCCTTCCCGTAGTCCTTTTTGTGGTCACGTTTCTCTCCCCCACCTTTCCCCGAGTGTCCCTTCTCATTCCTGGGTTTAGATGGGTCGTGGCCACGTTGGAACTCGGTGAGCCTTTCGGCTTCGGCTATGGCATCATCGACCGTAGTCACGTTCCTCCTTTGTAACTCTCGTTTGGCCCAATCTTGGAGGCCATCTATGAAGTAAAAGAGTTTATCGGCAGATGTTAAACAAGGGATCTGCAGAGTGAGTACCTGAAACTCATTCACATAGTCGGTGAGAGACGACTTGTGCTTCAATTCCCTTAGTTTCTTGCGTGCCTCATACTCCACATTTTCAGGATAAAAGTGGCGCTTAAGTTCCGCTTTGAAGTCCTCCCAGGTGTCCATGGTGCGCTCCCCCCGTTCGATGTCACCATGGATTCTTCGCCACCATAATAAGGCATTGTCACTTAAATAGGCGGAAGCGATACGTACCTTGTCGTTCCCCTCAACGACTCGAGCGTCCTCGAAGTACCTCTCCATCGTCCAAAGGTAGTCCTCGACTAGCTTGGCCTCCCTCTTCCCGCTAAACGACTTTGGTTTGGTAGGTCGATCCTTGGACTTGGGGTGCCAACCATAGTAGTCCCCACGAGAGCGGCTCGACGATATGCAGTGACTTCTTCCCTTAGGTCCTGCACGGCCGTTTGCACCTTGGCTAACTCCTCTCGTAGCAAGGTATTCTCGGCCCGGAGAGTGTTATGCACGTAGCCCTCAAGGACATAAATTCGCTTGACGTCTTCCTTCACAGTTTCGAGCTCATCTTTGAGGGAGTTGAGCTCTTTCGCCGCATTGTCGAATTCTTCAGACGCATGGTCTTCAAACCCGTCCAGTTTCCCCTCGAACTCTTCGAGGCGGGTTGCCATCGCCACGATGGTTGATTCGATGTCAGCGGCCTCTCGTGCCTTGCTCTGGCTTCTTGCCTTCTTACCACCTTGGGTTGGGGCAGCATCTCGGCCCCTTTCCTCGGTCACACCCGATGCGCCTTCATTCACCATCTTCCCAAGCAATGCTCGAACAAGGCTCTGATACCACTTGTCACGGACTTGTAACTTGCTTACAACGCTCCGCGCGGCCTTAGCTCCTCAAGTTCGCCCTCGTGCGACTTTAGCTAAGTCAGCCTCTTCGAAATGCCTGAGTTGGAGAGATAGCAAGTATGCGAAAGATTTGTAGGGTGAGAAGGTAGTGAGAGAAATAGCTTTGTATTTCACTTGATGATTTACAAATGAGCCAATCACCCCTATACATACAAGTGTCCCTTTGGAATGGACGGATGAGATCGTTTTAATCTAACGGCTACTGAAAGAGCTCTAGAGAATTCTAAGCATATCCAAGGAATATTCTATCTCTAGAGAATTCCATATAATTCTAGGTTTATTCCTAGATTATTCAAGTGAGATCTAGAAGCTTCAAGGGCTTTCCAGATCAGGTTTGAACCTCATGATTGCGTTCCGCTCGTGCATGTCTCGGACTCTTTGTGCGCCCCGTGACAAGCTGCTCATAACTTCACACTATATTGATAGATAGATAGATAGAAAGATAGATAGCGTATAACATAGAATGCAAACGATAATCCAAGAAGATACACAAAGGATTCTATTCATCTCTAACATTTCCCACCAACAGACAGTAAAGCTTCATCAAACAGAATGCTGTTAGGAAGAAAAGATGGGATTTGCCGTCCTTCTTTGTATCTCTCCATCAGATAAAGAGCAATGCAAAACTCCCTCAGAGAAAGCACTCCATTGCAATCTCTATCTGATAAATCCCAAACCTTCTTCAGAACCTCTGCGCAAAAAAATTAAAAAAAAAATAAGGGTTGATTACAGAAGAGAAATTCAGCTCAATCTCAACTGGGCAAAAAATAAAAATCGAAGAGAAATTTCAAAGAGGAGATTTTTTTTTTACCTCTCGGCAGTTGCCAGCTTAAGAATAAATTGCGGGCTTGTTCGCCAGTAATCTTCCCATCTCTATCAGTATCAACCTCCATGAAAACTCTGACATACCTCTGAATGCTAGCAACCTCCATTTTCGGCCATGGAAGGTTTATAATTGGCGCCGGGATTTTGGCTGAATTAGGACCGTAAAGCGCTTCCTTGACGGTTTCAGGCGTCAATTCTCGCCGGATTTGGGCCACGGCGACGAGCTTAAGCGCGTCGTAAAACTCAGGGCGGCTGAGGTGGCCGGCGTTATTCCGATCGGCGTACGACCATATCTGCAAATTAGGTAACAGTGCTAAAAACTATCAATCGGACGAGCGAGCCCACGAAATGGAAGATCTGAGATTTCCGTGGAAACGATCGATCTACGGTGGTTGTTACCTGGGCAAGGATTTGTCTGGGCAAATCGGAGCCTTGCAAGAAAGCGACGCCTTCGGCTCCGCCGATGCGGCCGTCGCCGTCTAAATCGGCAATTCGAAAGTATGCTTCCAATTGTTGTTCGGTGTTTGTACTCGACGACGGAGACATGATCGCTCGACAAAAATTTCGTCGTAAAATCGACTGTTGCTTTTTTTTTTTGGGTTGACTTTTATTCTGCCAATTTGAATGCTTGGGCAGGTTGACTTTGACTTCTTAGGTCTTTCTATAATTCCATTATAAGCTAATATTCGATTGTAATCAACCGGGCCAGAGCTGAAAAAGTCGGGTTATGAAGCAAAACTCGAATATGGACCCGAATTGTATTAAATAATTTTTTCTTGTTATGATACGAAATATAACATAAGTTTATATCATACGTGTAACTTAAATAAAGAAATAACAAATAAATTTTCAATCTATGTTGACATGCAAGGCGTTTTTAGACTTTTGTTTTTATTTTTTAATACTAGTCGTTTTACTTTTTTTTTCAAGAAAAATAGCTGAAAACTTTAAACTTTACCCCTCATCCTAAATAAAAAATTAGATCAATAGGATAATATAGTTAATTAAAGGGTATAATGAAGATTTTATTTTATTTCTTAATATGTATGCAATTATCTTAAAAGGCTTGTCTTTCAAAGTGGAGGGAGTATGACTTATAGTTGAATGTTCAATAAAAACTTAAAATAGTTATATAAACTCTATATTTTTAGATAGGAAGATAATGACGTGTGGTTTTTTCTTATTAAAAAAGATAAAAGTAATAGTATTTATTGTTTAAACAAAATTTTAATAAAAGTAAGTGCTCGCTTTTGTTAATTTTAAGGCGCATGTATAACTAGCAATCTTTTGCACAATTTTCTATTTTATTTTTAAATGAATTATAAACCAACTTACTTTAATATATATATATATATATATATATATAAATATAATATTTGGCCCCCTTCCCAAGCTGGGCGCGAGGCAACCGCCTCGTTGGCCTCATGGAAGCTACGGGCCTGTAATCAACAGAGGTCCTCTATAATTTTTTCTTCTTTCTACTTATGGTTCAATGATCTCTCTGTTGGGGATATGCCCTCGGTATGCCATTCGAGGACATAATGAATAGGGTATAAACATGAACATGTTATTCACACTTTAATATTTGGATATTGTATTCAAATATATTTATAAAATTTACAAAAGGTATATTAATTTACCTATCCATTCTTACTAGGTATCCGGTGATACGGTAAATAAATAAATCCCATATATACGAGTTTAGTCACCGATTCTCATGGGATGAGCTATTATTCTCGGATGTTAAATTAGTCCATAAGTATTAGACTTTAGTAGGGTAACTGAATGTCGATCATGACTTATTTGTTGACGACTCTAAATGGTTGTGCCAACCATTCACTTGGGAAGTGGGAGTTAGTGAGTTTGACATTGGCTCTCACTCGACCGGGCCATAAGTGAAGGGTCTATATGTACGACAATAATCTACTCGGTTCGTAGATCGAAGATCGTACTCAACACGGGATCTATTAGGTACCACGGGATTGGCTAGGTGCTTACAGAACTCTTGGATTCCTCCCTTGCCGGTTGATACGAACCAAGAGAGTCGCACTTAAAAAGGATCACTGAGACTGTATCTGATAAAGTGAGATGTGTTATTATTTAACGAGCTTGGAGTCATTAATGAAATGTTAAATGAAGTTTTTGAAACTATATTTACACGGGCTTAGATTCCCGAAGCGAAACAACTAAGAATGGAGGGTAGATAGGGTTCACAACCACGAGCAAGGCTCGTCACGGTTGTCACGCCCGCCTGAAAAGTAGCAACGGATTAAAAAATTCGTGTCTCCCACTCTAAACCTCGGATTGAGAATTCCTTTGGTCAGAATCAAGTTTGGTGAGTCTGCTTTCTGTGGCTAAAATTCATTTCCATCATACATCGTTTACCTCTCGATCAGAGAGAAATACGAAACTGTCGCAAAGCTGTCGCAAGCGTCACGGGCGTGACACTTGCAGGCAGCCACCGTGAACCACGGCCCACGACCAGTGGCTGCCCGTGAAGCCTGGTCGTGAATAGGGGCAGAGAGTGGCTTAAGTGAGCAAAGAGCATGTCACGGCCGTGAAGGTCTATGATGAGGCCGTGAACCGACAGTTTTTGGTCAAAACTTGTCCAAATCAAGTCCAAATTCGTCAATTGTTTTTTGTTAGATTTGTGGGACAATATCTAGTCATTTGATGATTTAAAAACAAGGGAATCAAACAAAATTGAATCGTGTAGGACATGATTTAATTTTTATCAAACTTAAAGTTATTTTCATGGTTGAAAATTTGATTTTAAGTTAAGGCATTGTGCAATTTCGTCCATCACTTAATTCAAGCTCATTACTCATTCTAGCTTTGAGTTTAGAGAGAGTTAAGAGAATATAAGTTTGTTCTTTGAGAAAGACTTAAGTGGTTTGAGTTTTTAGTAAATCAAACTCACAAATGCAAACACAAATACATATCTTCTAAAACATCTTCCCCTCCTCCCTAGCCATCCTTGGGAGGAGGTGGAATTTGGATACGTCCCGGGGTCGGCATGACGATCTTTGCAAGGCGTTGGAGCTTGGAGAGGTCATGATGTTGCTCGGAGCGGACTACGACAAACGGGATGGCAAAGCGAGAGCTTGGAATCTTCGCGATGAGGGTAAGCTTCGAAAACCCTTATTACATGCCATGCGTATTTTCTTTGCATAACCAAGCGATGCGGGGCTCCTTACGGGGAACCCGGAAAAAATTTTTGAACTTCCGCTGCGCCCTGGATTCGATCTCGGGACACCCGTGGTTCCCCAACACTCTCCCTCCATAGATTTCCTCTCTTTACGTTATTAGAATGCTCTCTTCGACTTTTTGTTCGACTATCATTTCGAAAAGAAATGCTATAAAAAGAGGAAAAATTATAAAAATTGATCACTAAGTATGTCAATTTTCGATTTTGGATCACAATGTTTGCCAGTTGCAAAACTGGGTAGCTAAGTATGTATATAGAATAGGGTCATTGACCTCTTTTTTCTTATTATATACATACTTAGTGACCTAAATTTGTAACTATATACATACTTCGCTGACCTAGTTTTGTTACTATATACATGCTTAATGACCTAGTTTTGTAATTAGTGACCCAATTTTGTTACTATGTACATACTTAGTAACCTAGTTTTGTAACTGACAAATACAGTGATCAAAATAAGAAATGGTATAATTAGTGACTTTTTTTATAATTTTGACAAAAGAAAAATGATTAGATTTGGAATAAGTCTCATCCGATAATGTTCTTCTAAACCCAGTATAGATTGCAACTCGAAACATTTGTTGTAATACAATATTTTTTTTAACGTAATATGACATTTTCATATAATTAATATACATAGTTGGATACCATGGAGTTGGAGAAATGAAAAAGATATGCGAGGAATGTGTATACTTTTCCCATCTCATTCTCATACAACGTTTTTCCTTCTATAAAGTTTGACGTACGCTTTAAACAATTATTTATGCAGTTACGAATTTTCCAAGACACGGAACCAAGTACAGAAGAAAAGAAAAAACTAAAATAAAAGGCTCTCTTTACTCCTACTAAAGATTAAATCTTTTTCGCATATCTATCATAACTATTACGACGAGCATTCACTTCATTATCCCTATCAGCACTAACGTACGTAGGCAAGAAAGCCAAAACCGACAGCAACCCAAAGATTAGGAACGGAATAAGCAGCAGCAGCGTCGGCGGCGGCGGAGGCAACGGCGGCAGCACCACCGGAAGAATCAGCAGCGACGCCGTCATGAAAACTAACAGAACCACCGTTTCCGCCGTGAAGTAACGGCACATTACCCGCCGCGAAGCTCTCTTGTCGTCATTTATATAACCATCTTTCGATGCTGAAATCGTACTGTAGTAATAATTCTCCACGGCGGCGCTCGTCGACGGTGCCGTTGATGTCTTTAATTGCCCCATCTCTCTGTGTGTGTGTGTGTGTGTGTTTTAGTCTATACAATGATGAACTGCGGTGAAGAGTTATATTGAACTGCACATTGAGAATAATGGAGAAGAGAGAGTTAGAAGACAATGATGTAAGAAGGGATTTATTATTATTATTGTTAATGAGGAGTGATCATCTCAGCCCATATAAAGTTAGTCGATGAGAAAAAAAAACAGTGACAAAGTTCGTACTGCAAACACACACACACACACACTTTATGGGTGTGTGTTTGTATTCATATATCATCATACCTATGGCGATTCTTAGAGGATTTACTCAGTTTCACGCGCCAAGAAGCAGCTTCTTTCTCTATCAGTTCACACCTTATTCAACTTCTCAGAACCCTTTTCTTGTTCTTGATGATCAAAATCGAGACATGGAAACATAAGATGCAAGAGAAGTTGAGAAGTATTAAGAGAAGAGAGAGAGAGAGAGGAGAATTGATGTTTGACTACTAAAGAAAGATTACATGCATGCTTCAAGTTAATATTAAAAGGAATAATATGGTAGTTGTGTAGATTCAATGTATTTGCAGAAACAAGTAAGGGGACTGTTTTTTTCTTTCTTTTTTGATTATTTTTTACTGGGATTTGAATTTAATGATGGTACGTTTCGGAAACCTAGGTTCTTCACCCTTGGCCACATTCTATCTTTTTCTCCTTTAGTATTATTATCTTTAATTGTTATCTTATAACCAAGTTGCTTATATTTGAGGGATTCTAATTCAATTATTTTTATCTCATCTTATCCTGTCCTGTTTCGGATATTTGGATCTTGAAGATTCGATTTGTTTGCAACAAAAGGTATTGTGTATAATTGCGCCTTATGTTATTTTTCTTAGACCATATATCAAAACACCAAACAAGCTTTCCTCGTAAACCTTATATGGTTAAAGAAATTATTGGAGACATGATATGAAGAGCATATTACAAATATGATCAATAATTTGCTGGTCGACAAAGTATGAATAACCTTTATATTATTTGGTCCATTTGTTTCAACTACCGAAAGGCAAGATAATAAGGGGCATATCATTCATTTATATATTGTAGGTATAAACACCAACAATGAATACGTACTTTCCAGCTTGACCTTATATTCGGCATGTGGGAATTATCACATCCATTAATTTGTGTTTGCTATAATTCGAAAGTATAATTCTTGCAAGGCAGATTTGAAATTATGACTAATCGTCACACCTAAATCACAAAGATTGATGACCATCCATTGACAAACCATGCACGGTGATATTCTTTACTCAATGAAACTACAAAATGCACATCCTTTCAATTGAATATCTAGGTTTAAATATATGATGCGTAAACTATAACAAGCAATTTCGTTACCAACAGCGACGAATACGTGACTTTATGCCAAAAATATGGGCTTTTAGTTGGGCTTATTGTATGGGCCTCCCTCTTTTTAATGGGCCTTCGTACAGTCCACTTATGAATAATAGTATTAGAATCTTCGCCACGTAGATCTTTCTTCCAACATTTAGGATGGAGCAGAGAGATGATTTCAGGTCGATACGTTCCTTTCTGCCACCGTTCTCCTCCGAAGCAAGCGGCGGCGTACGGTGGCCTCCGCCAATGGTTGGCTTGCTCAACTCTCTGTCCAACGGCCCCCTTCACAGCCAAGTCACTTCAGGTCAACGATTAGCCCAAGCAATTAAGGATATGCGCAGTTTGCTCTCGACACCGTCGTCGTCGTTTTCCTGCGATTCCTCTCTCGATTTAGGAATTTATCTCTACTTCGACGAGGTAGATGGCGATTCTCCGTGATATGTCTACCAAGTTTCGAATTCGTATCATTGTTAATATATGTATGTTGCTTTTCGTGATTAGTATAGTTGATTTCGAGGGATGAAGCTGAAAATTGGTTCTCCAAAGTGGTTCCTCGGATTGCTGAGTTGGTGCTGAGGTTGCCTGAGCTGTTGGAGACTCACTATTGTAATTCAGCCATTCCTCTCTTCGGTGAAGAAATGGTGTCGACAGGGATTAGATTTCTCGAATCACAGAATTCAGGCATTGTCTTTCTTAGTCAGGTGCTGTTAATATTTGTCATTATGTATTATGTTGGAGAATGATGCATAAGCGCTCGATAGTGATATGGAATGTTCTTCTGATGGGAGCTCATTAATGCTTATATCAGGAGTTGATTGCTGCTCTCTTGGCTTGTGCTCTTCTTTGCTTGTACCCCACAAGCAAAAGACGGACTTACGATCTTCCGCCTATCAACTTCGATAACTTATTTGTGTATGTTAATGTTTGTTCCTTTTACCTTGAATCTCACTTCGATAGTTCTGCTTCGTAAATGCTAATCTCATTGTAGTTTCAATTCTCAGGTGTCTTTATGAGTCTTACGGTACGAATCAGGAACATAAAATAAGGTGCATTGTTCACTATTTTGAGAAGATCAGCTCTTATATGCCCCGGGGGAATGTCTCGTTTGAGCGAAAAGTTCTTCCTTGGGAGAAGAACCCCTCCGACATTGTTTACCCCCAGGCTGATTTTTGGTCGAAATCAACAGTCCCTCTATGTCCCTTGGAGGTAATAGCTGAGCAATTATGCATCATTTCTTAAATTTGAAGGTTTCTTCTCGAAATAAAATCAGTATCTAATCATACATATATGGTTTTCAGCCTTTATTTTATAAAAAAAAGGACGACTTTGATCATTTGGCATATGTGCTTCTGCGTTTCAAGTTTTTCTCATTCCTCTGTTTTGCTCAAGTCTTTAGTCAGTCTAGGATTATACCCTAATCAGCGTACTTCAGGGAATACATATTTGATAATGCTTATTGCCATTCAATCCAATGGTAGGTTCGTACATCTGGTCTAATCGAAGACCAAGAATCTGAAATTCTCGAAGTTGATTTCGCAAATCAGTACTTAGGAGGTGGGGCCCTCAGCCGTGGTTGCGTGCAAGAAGAGATACGTTTCATGATCAACCCAGAATTAATCGTCGGAATGCTGTTCATGCCCGCAATGGCCGACAACGAAGCCATAGAGATTGTCGGGGCGGAAAGATTCTCGAACTACACTGGCTACGCTTCTTCCTTTCGCTTTTCAGGAAACTACACCGACAAAAAGAGTTACGACGAATTTTCAAGGCGTAGGACGAGGATCATCGCGATAGATGCACTTTGCATGCCCGGATGGAGACAGTACGAAACCCGAAACCTAGTACGCGAAACTAACAAGGCATTTTGCGGATTTCTTGAAAGTCATAGTAAAATTTCCAAGAATGACGATCCTTCGTCTTCTATCGAGAAGGAGACGAATGGTAATAATAAAAGTGGGATCGGCGTGGCAACGGGAAATTGGGGTTGTGGGGCCTTCGGTGGGGACCCTGAGGTTAAAGCCGTGATTCAATGGCTAGCAACATCTCAATCTCGTCGACCTTTCTTGTTATATTATGCTTTCGATTTGGGAAGGTTGAAGAAATTGGATTTGGTTGTGAAGTGGATAATGTCTAACGGATGGATCGTGGGAGACCTTTGGAATGTGTTGGTCCAATACTCCTCTCGGAAGCTCGAAGGTGAAACCTCTGCGGGGCTTTTCGAGTGGCTCGTTCCGTCGTTATATCACGACGATCCAATGATTGTCCACGAGCTAAGGAATACCTGAAGTTTCTCTGGGATTCCGATGGCTTAGTCATCAAAATACAATAGTACGTACGACTTCATTTTTTTTTATTTAATTATTTCGGTAGTAAGTCAAGTAATATTTGCCTATATTAATTTTTAATTGAAGTAATTTGAGGCCATCATAGTCTCCTTGTTTCAATTTGAAAGTAGTGTCCTTAACTTGCAACTCTATAAGTTGGGTGTCCTGAAACTGCCTCGTCGGATTTATCCCTTGTGAAAGTTCGACGTAAGACCATCTCCAACTGAGAAACATATTCTCAAACTCAAAATGCATACTCAAACTCAAAATGCAGTAATTCTTCTCCAACCGATCCATTCTCAAACTCAAATGTCTATTTTGTAATATTCACTTCGACACCAATTGTTACAATTTTACATTGTTACCCACATATTTAATAACTTTACAGATAACGCCTTACTATATATATGGAGTAATGTTATGGTGCTCACCTTGCGTGAGCACCTTCGTAAGCACCAACCACATCAACGCGCCAAATCAGCATACAATGATATTTTTTTATTGATCTATAGCTAGTGTTTTAAAATGCGTGTAGCGCAACGCGTCGCGTTCAGTTTAGATAGCGTGTAGCGTAAATAGCGTAGCGTATTGTATTTCTGACAAGTCACTTATTGCCTTACGAAACACTATTTATAACAAATTACTTATCATAAGCACAATATTCAGTAAACTTTATATAAAAATGGATTCAATATACATAAAGTATATTAACAACAATTCATGTGTGACTTGATAGAATTTTTAAATATTGAAAACGATTACTAATAAAATTTTAGGAAACTTAGACTTAAGTATTTGTGATTCTTGTGAATATCGAAAAATATAAGATATGCATGTCATTTTGATCGCTTTTAAACAAAGAATAAGTTAGATAAATCTATTTATTTTTATCACATATATTTACATTAAATAATTGATTTTTATGTTTCAGTGGAAGTAATTAAAAAGTTAATAAAAAATTAAAAAACTAAAATAAAAATATGTTATTTTTCTTTTTTCGAAGCAATATGTTTGTCAAACACGTGTTATATTATCATTAAAGGATTGCGTCAGACATCACAACAAAAACCTATGGAAGCAATAGTAGGCAAGGTTTTAAGACCGGATCGAACCGGCCGGTTCCGGCCGGAAACCGGCGAACCGATCGAAAATTCGGTCCGGTTCTGGTCTGGTTTAAATTTAATTAAAAAGAAAAAAAAAAGCGAAAATAATAAAGAAACCCAACCGAGAAATATGATGAATATGTAGGCTTGGTTCTATGGTAAAAGCTTTGCAAGCAAATTGCTCGGGCTGGGTTTGATTCCTTCCAGCCTTTTTATATTTTATTTTATATTTAAATTATGAGCCCTATATTTTATTATTGTTAAGTTTTGATCCGTAAATTTATAAATCTAATTTTTGATATCCTCTAACGAAAATTGCTTTTAACTACCAACACAATTTACTTTTATTCAATTATGATTCTTATATTTATATAATTCTAATTTGAAAAACAACTAATAATAACATTTATATTTCGATGTTTGATTAATTCATTCATAAAATATATATTTATTAATATAGATGTACCGTTTATAAAGGTTTGATTCCGGTTTTATAACGGGTAAACCACTAAACCTTAAACCACTAAAATTTCCGGCCCGATTCGAAAACCCGTTTCAGAACCATGATAGTAGGTGTCGAATAGTAGGTGTCAGAAGGCTCAACGCTTTTTTTCAGATGCGTCATCGCGTTTTCAAGCAAATTAACGCTAAAGCGCGCCTTGTTGCGCGCGAGAAAACGCTTTTTAATACACTGTCTATAACCTACACATGAGATTAGTGAACCCGTCGGGGGTTGATTTGACGTGTTGACGTCCACAAAAAAATGCCACACACAACAGGTGCCCACGGATGTGAGCACCATAAAATTTCTATATATATATATATATATATGTATATATATGCATACAAATTATATTGGAAACCGTATATCCGATTCTAACTTTTCAATATGATTTTTGTGGGCTAAATTAAGACAACACAATGCGATATGTTATATAATATTTAATATGAAAATAAATGCTTAGTAATACAATTTAAGTTTCAAGAAGAAAAAAGAAACAACAAAACCCTAGGCAACTAAAAACGGCTACAATAGTAGAATTTCTGTCAAATCGTATTTTGATGTCGCTATGTAATACTGTAGCACCATCTTCAATGAGACGCTAGTGGAATAAAAATTTACTTTTGGGAAAAGCCGTCCATGTGAAATGAGATACTACAGTTGATTCTACCGTGAGTGTGACAATCTTTAACCTTTTGTCAACATGTCAGAATAGTAATAAATAATATGAGAGAATAAAGTACTTGAATGCAAATTAGCAAATATCATTCGCATATTAACCGCTCCAGACGATGCGTTCAACCGAAGAGAGACTATATGAAACGCATTTTGGATTTAGTTTTGGTGTTCGATTGGAGTAAATTTATCCCAAATTATACATTTTGGTGTTCGGTTGGAGATGTTCTAATCAAGGTTCTGAAACCGGGTTTTCGAACCGGACCGGAAATTTAGTGGTTTAAGGTTTAGTGGTTTAACCGGTATAGAACCAGAATCAAACCGGAGTTAAACCGGTATCTTTAGATTTTAAAATATATATCTTATGAATAAATCAATCAAAAAATAGAAAATATACATGTTTTTTATTGACTTTTTCGAAATTCTAGTTTTATAAATGTAAGGGGTAAAATTAATAAAAGTAAATTGTATTGGGGATTAAAATTTAATTATACATGGGATGTGAAGTATTAAGCCTAATAATCTGGGGGTCAAAATTAAATAGAAGGAATATATTGGGCTGATAATCAATTATAAAAATATGCGGTCAATAAAACTCGAACCCAAGCCCATCCGTTAAAATTGTGAGCCCCACCACTATACCAACCCAACTTTTTTGAAATATTATTCTGTTTTGCGATAATTAATTAAAATTATGTTTTTTTCTTTTTTTTTTTTAAATTAAAGAAGGCCGGAGCGGGATCGGACCGGATTTTTGACCGTTCCGGTCGGGACCGGCCAAAACCGGCCGGTCCAGTCCGGTTTTAAAAACCATGGTTCTAATGTCCTTTAATTGCTTCAATTCTGGAACTTAATCCACTTAAATTATAACCACTTAAGTTGAGTGTCATGAAAATGTTTACCTAACGAAAAAAGCAGTTTAAATAATAACATTCGCATCGATCAAGAATCGCGACAAAGACGGTATTCTTACAGGTTCCTTAGTTCTTGCACGAACCGAACCACATTCCGATCGGAGCTCCCACCTTCGGACACGGCCTCGATAGCCATCTCCTTCAACCTCTTCACATTCCCTCTCACCTCACTCCCCCTTTCACCACCACCACCGCCACCCATAACAACCCCAACACACCTGCTCACCTCCTCCCTCCTAACAACCCCTTCCGCATCGCACTCGGCCCTAACCCCGACCCTCCACACATCGGCCACGAACTTAGCGTTCGTAGTCTGATCGGCCCACTGAGGCATGGCAACCATCGGAACACCTAAGACCACTGACTCGAGCGTCGAGTTCCACCCGCAGTGCGTGAAGAAGCACCCCACAGCCTTATGGCTTAACACCTTCAGCTGATCGCACCAGCTCACCACGAGCCCCTTCTCCGGCGAGAAGGAGCCGTCGTCGGGGACTTTACCGGCCTCGTCCCGAGCGGCCCACAAGAAGCTGTGATCTGTCTCGATCAAGCCCTTTAGGAGCTCGTCTATCTGCTTCTCTCCAAGGTTCGCCAGGCTACCGAAGGATACGTAGATTACCGACTTTTCGGGCTTTGAGTGGAGCCATTCCTTCACGTGGGACATTGAGGATGGTTTGCCGTCGTCGTCTGGTTTGAATAGGCTGAGTCCGTAGTCGTAGTTTCCTTGCATTCTCTTGTCTGCGTACATGGACGGAACGGTCGGACCAACGGTCAGAATTTTGTATTGGTTTTTCTCCATCCATGTCAATATCTGTTGTATAATGGTATTATCGTAAGAGCACACCGTACATAAGGTAGGGTAGAAATTGAAGCAACACTGTGAGTTGATTTTGTCCTGAAGATTGTAGGTTTGTCTTAAATACAACTTCGTAAGTTGGGTGTCCTAACCAACCTCCATAGAGAAGCACACACTAACTTATGAGATTGCAATACGATCAAAATTTGATCAATTTAAGGATAATTTGTTAGGTTTTGGATGCATTGTGTCCTGAAGTTGCTTCAGTTTCGAAAGCTAGCCCTTAAATTACAAACCCTTATAAGCTTAATGTCTGAAAAGTGCCACTTTCCCCGTATTACGTGACAAAAAGATAACCTTAAAAAAGTTATGCATTGACAACCTTTGATGAAGGTAATAAAAAGACCTAACCTCATCCTCAATCTTGTCGAAAGTGTTGAACAGACGCCAATCGGCTTCCTCGAAAGTAGAAAACTGGTCGACTAGAGCTCTCAGTATCGCGTGATAATGCCCCACGTCGTAGACCAACGAAGGCAAATCCCTAACCCTAAGCACGGGCATCGCAGGAAGCTCGATCATAGCATCCTCATCCTTGGGCGGAATCTCATACACACCCTTTCGAATATGGTAGAAAATCGAACTCACCGAGCAAGTTTGCGTGAACAAAGCCGCCCCTTTAAGACCCTTCTCCCTCGCCAAGCCCAGCACCCAAGGCATGACCGAGTCGTACAAGATTGCCTTCATGCGGAACTCCGAGCCATCTTCTTTATTACACCTCTCGACAATTTCGTGGACCCCACTTCGTATCGATGCTTCGAAAACCGTAAAGAATGCTTCGTATATGTCAGAATGATCGACTCCTTCGACTTCTACGTCGGGAACTGTTTCGATTGTTATAGGAAGATCTTTCTTCGTTGATTGTGAGATTTTAAGGTTTGAGCTCGACGTAGCTGTTATGACTAAAGTGATACGAATCGATTCGTCGAAGAAGGCTAAGCGCTTGCAAAGCTGAATTATAGGGCTTATGTGGCCTTGTAAAGGGAAAGGTGTTACTAGGATGTGAGTCTTGGACATGGTTTTTCTTCTATGTTTTTCGGGTTTTTTTTGTCGAAATTTTTTCTTTTGAGTTCTTTGATGTTAGTTCTGTTTGGCTTAGTTTGTATGTGATAGAACGAAATGGAAGACGATTGACTAATTGGTAGTGATGGATATAGTTTGTGTGTGGACATTAAGAAATGGACGACTAGCTTGCGTGTTTGTCAAAGAAAGTTTAGTTTATTTTGTTTGGTAGTATGTTAAAAAAATAATAGATTTGGAGTAACAAGAACCGTTCAATTATATTAGATTTAACTATATAAGCTTCGTCACCGACAAGCCTAATTAGGTAAAATAGCACGTTGTTAGGCTTAAAAAATTGTGGTGTGTTAGTGTTAGGCTAGAATTATTACAAAAATTAGTGATGTCGGGACACTTTTGTTTACTAGTAGAATACACGTGCGTTGCACGTGAAATCCTTAATTTTTTAATTTTATGTTTTAACCAAATTCATGAAATCAATTACAATCAACGCGTACGTCAATGTTGTAGAAATGAGAGCCAATTTAATGCGTTGAATTTCATACTTGATGTTGCAAGACTTCGAGTACATGTACATGTATACAAATAAAAAGCTAAAACATGTATTACCGTGGCATGACACTGCTCGCTAAAATTATGATCGGTAATAATATGGTTCTAGACTTGATGACAATTACGCTAAGTGTAGCCAGCCTGACCGAGATTTCTAAATTTTCATTTGCTATATTTTTTTTTGAAAATAATTATCGAGATTTCTCCACTATAAAAATAATATTAAATTTGTATAATAACAGAAAAATACCAATATATAAACGAAACTCGATGATAACCTTGAATAATGATAACACGTCATGATATATATATATATATTATATTGCGTGCCATATTTTTAATTTTTAAACAATAATAATATGCTATAAAGAAAATATAGGAGAAAATACCGCAAGCTCTCTTGAATATCATCTGCAATATAGCCTTGTCATTTGATACTGTGTTTTTTATTCGGCAAGTAATTTTAATTATAATGTTCATTCAAAAAAAATTGGAAAAATTTTCTCTTAACTACGTTTTTTATTGTGAGTCCATAAAAATATAGAGGAACCAGAAAAGATGAAATGAGAATTAAATATATATTACATAAACACCTAATTGGTTATGATATATAAATAATGAATTTGGTTGTATTATTTGGTTAAAAATAAAGACGTATATAAGAACTTAAGGAAACAAAAAAAACAAGAATAAAAAAGTTTTTAAGAAGAATAAAAAGCGCTTTACGCGACAAAAAAGAAAAAGAATTTGAAAAAAATAGAAAGAAAAAGGAAACTAAAGAACAAGAAAACGCTCAGGAAAAAAAATCAAAAAGGAAACACACGCTTAAGACAAAATACTACATCAGAATTCGAACCATCGTTGTTATAGTAAAACTTCTCACCTTAACCATTAGTGTACAGGATATTCTAGTTCAATAGTTATATCAAAATAATATGTTTACACTTTTGATATATATACTGTACATATAGTAGTAACTATTTCGAAAATTTTCGGGGGGGTCGTGGCCCCGTCGGGCCCTACTGTAGATCCGCCCTGGGAGGGATCACGTGGTGTCTACTAACACAAAACGTAACTACTAATTAGAGGTTAATGTGTTTGAGTTTTGATTTATCTACAATAAAACTAAAATAAGAGAAATTGGGCATCATAAACTAAAAAATTTAATTTATGTATGAGTGTTCTTTGTAGCCGGGTAGGTGAAATACATTTGTTAGAATCCAAATGTTTTATGCTTCGGGTAAGTGTAACAGAAAAACTTAAAAGAATTATGAATCGTCTATGTAATGTAATTAATGAAATTTGCATTGTGAGTTTTTTATTGAAGACGAAACTTTTAGAATCTAGAAGTACTTTTTGAAATCCAGTTAATGAGTAATGATTGACTTAATTGAAAAAGTGGGGGGCTTTATTATTAGTGGAATAACAAATTATTTTACCTTTATCGCATGTGATTTCTCCATATGTGGCGCGATTATTAGTGTCACCATCAACTACTTGTAGGTGTGTACGGTGATGATCAGTAGACAAGGAGTTATTATCATAAATAATCTTAACCAAAAAGAGAATTAATAGCAACGTACCGAACGCAAGAATTTCATGATAGACAACATTTTTGGTCCACGTCCCATCAACATCTTGATTCGTTTGTGGCTTAATTAAAACTTTAGTACTGGACATTGAAGTTCCTCTAGATAAAGCAACATAAAGTTGTCCGTGGGAGAATACAGGCTGCGGCAAATAAACACCAGCAAGCGGTATGGTCTGTCCTTGTGCTTTATTAATTGTCACAGCGAAACACAGACGCGGTGGGAATTGTTTTCTCCTAAATGCGAATGGATACCTTCATTCTCCGCAGGAGCTAACGGTATTCTTGGAATGAAGACATGCTTTCCAGATTGATGTCCTACAATAATTTCTGCATGAATTACATTGTTGTCGAATCCTCTGCATACCATTCTAGTACCATTGCACAGTCAGAAGGATCTAAGTTTCGCAGCAAAATAACAGGACAATCCTTTTTTAGAACCATACGATGAGGCGGCATTCCATTTGGTGTCAATGAGTTCAAGAATTCAGTCTGGTAATAATTTTGAGTGTCGTCAACTGCTTCATCTGCTTCATCGAAGCTAACAAATGTCCTGGCCCTCTTGGAAATGATTGGATAACTTTCTCATTTAACATGTCACCATACTCGTTCTTTGTAGAAAGTA
The DNA here is from genome assembly GCA_027422505.1 of Craterostigma plantagineum. Lineage (NCBI taxonomy): Eukaryota > Viridiplantae > Streptophyta > Magnoliopsida > Lamiales > Linderniaceae > Craterostigma > Craterostigma plantagineum. The sequence goes on from JAPQWV010000011.1 coordinate 24,931,297, forward strand.
TAGCACGGCTTGTCCTATATGAAGTAGAATGAGCATATTGGGACAAGTTAGGAAACACGGTATCAATTAGCTTTTGTTCAGATCCATCTTCGTCGTTGTCGTCGTAATCAATTACCATGTCATTAGGAATTCGTTTGTTGCCAGCCTCATTTGTAGGTTCACTTCCTTTGCCAACTCTGAGCAAAAAATCACCAAAAGTAGGGTCTGATCGTGTACGCATGTTCTCATACAGAGTTAGAATATTCATTTCTTTAAACAAAAATGATCTCGCTAAACTTGCATCTATGGTTTCTTCAACCGTGGCTCTAGGAACAACCGGCAACACTTGCATAAAGTCACCACCAAGGACGACAACGTTTCCACCAAATGGTTCGTCAATGCCCGTCAGTTCCTGTAGGGTTCTATGGACCGTTTCAATTGCCAATCGCTTAGCCATTGGCGCTTCATCCCATATAATCAAATTTGTTTTGGCGTAACAAATGAGCAAGTCCACTTTGCTTGCTATCATGCAAAAACTCCTCTCATGTATTTCAATTGGTATTTTGAACAGTGAGTGAGCTGTGCGACCACCTGGTAATATAGAAGCCGCTACCCCCGAAGTAGCTGTAGCAAGAGCAATGAGATTTTCTGACCTAAGTTTTGCCAATAAAGCGCGATACAAATGAGTTTTTCCTGTCCCTCCAGGTCCATTAACAAAAAAAAAACTCCACCGGCTTTTGATTCGACATAGTTAGTCGTGAAAGCTCTTAGTTGCCCTGCATTTAAGCTAAACTGTGTCGAGTGATCATCACATGAATTCTCTACTGATACTTCATCAATGACTTCGTTCCGAAGCAAATTTTCTTGTTCTTGTATGTCGTCTTCTATGCCAGGCAAATCATAGAATTCTAAATTCCCATACTTTGTAAGAAAGAATTAATGCTTTTCAAAGACTCAATTTTAGTGCTTCTGAAGAATATCCGGCTCTGGTAAAATCATCTGACATCGCCTCAAAATAATTTTCCCAAAGATTCATAACATCAGTAGGTTCACAATACACTAAAATAGTTGCGAATAGCCTTCGTAAAGAATGAGGCATTTGAAATGTAACAGCTTCGTTCAAACACTCAAATATGCTATGATCAGATTCCAACAAACCCCTTTTCTGAGCAGCTTCCTTGAAAGTTTTGCAAATATTTTCGTTAACTGTTAATAAATGATCAAATGAAGTTGGTCCTCTAACGTGATTCAATAGCAATCTCAAGTATTATCTTTCTCCTTCAGCTGGATTGGCACTGTTTACGCGACCAATGACTAGTCTCTTTTTTCCGCTTATACCAGCATTTCTTTTGTTTGTCCCACACATAATGCTCAGGGAACTCGCTGTACAATAATTTTTTTTGCTTGCTCATCAGCTTCACATTTGTGGAAAACTGATTGAGCATTGTCTTTGATGCATGATCGGATTGCAGGACATTTTCCAAGTGGTTCCTCGAAATGCTATGCATTGTCTATTTGGTAAATGAAACGCTAAGTTTATCACTGCAGGAACGATTTCATTCAGATCAAACTAAAAAATTCTCCACAATGCTTCTTGTGCGGATACCCATCTTGCATCTTGGAACTGCTTTCAACTATATTATGTTCTGCATTATGATCCACATATACAGAAACCTTATCATGTCCCTTGTATATATATTTGTATAGATATTTCACGGCTGTTATTCCTGAGCATACTTCCACATTAATATGGCAGTCATATCGTGATATGAGATAGGGATTGAACGACAAGACCCTTTGATTATTCAACTTTCCTCGTCGTACTTCAACAGACTGACCATCAATTTTCCTTCTGTATGTTGGATACCCATCTTTTCCTTGCATTGTTCTCTCAAAAATTGGGCGAGGATAATGGCTTCTGCATTTCCATTAACCATACAAGAATTATTTTTGTTCATTATTCCACAAGGACCATGCATCATATGCTTCACTACCAAGCTGTATAAATGAGGCTCTTTTTCTTTGTCTGGGAGTTCGGCGGAAACATAATTATCAAACTGATCAGGAGTATTAATCTTGCACTCGACCATCAATATGATCAACATGTGAATATGGGGTAGTCCTCGTTTTTAAAGTTCAACCACATAAGAATGTGCTGCAACTTTACCGAATATTTCTTTGTGAATTATTTGATCTTTTAAATCTTGTAATTTTTCACTAAATACCCTCAATCTTAAATCAGGACGATCTTGTGCTCGTTGTCCTTCTTGAAGATTTTCGCGAATTTCCTTCCAATCGGGATTGCAAGTCATCGTGATGAAAAGATCTAGTTTGCCAAACCTTCTCACTAATGCCATTGCATCATAGTATCTACGCCTCATGTCTCTTGGTCCTCCAATGAAAGATGCTGGTAGAACAACTCTTTTTCCAACTTCACTACCTCTGGTTTCTCCATTGGTGATGCTATCAATGAGTACAATTCTGATCTCATCTCTGCCTGATGCCGTCGATAATAATCCAATCTTGTTGTTTCTAATTTGATATACATGTCTACTACGTACTGTTGGAGTAATCTAATAGCAAATAGAAGGATTGATTCACCTCTAATCTGTAGTTTATAACAGTAATATTCTCCCTTCGTATTATCTCCGTAGGAGCCTGTGACATTTTTTAGGATTATTAATGTAGTGATAATATTTAAACAAATTAAAACATTGTTGTATGTGTCATGCAAGTTAGATTTGTACCTTGCGCTTCTGCATGAATAATATTCTCTACTGAAGAAAACGTTCGAGGCACTTGAACACCACCAGCAGATGAACTGATCGTTGCAGAACTGAGACACTTATGTATGTTTTGGTGCCAACCATTTTCACCATTTGGAAACAGAAGCGGATACTGTAGGGGGTCATAACATCCATAATAGTGCTTGATTTTGTAACGCTGGTCATTGTGCCCATGTATAACGATGTCTCGATCATAAGGGATGTTGGGGTTATTTCCTTCCAACCATATGGCAGCAACCTCATCGGCAGTTGGTGAGTTATAACAATGTTGGTCACCTCCTGCATTTTTTCTTATATGCAGTTGAGTTTCTTCTAATGCAGGACTATCTGCCATTTTACGAAGCAGCGCAGCATATGGATTGTATTTTATTATCTCCATCAACTTCTTCATAGTATCCTCGTTAAGAGAAGCATCATTCAATATTCTCATTCTATTGCGTAGTTCGTTGTCTATATCCCAAAAATATAACTGGAAGTGAGACGGGCCTGCTTCATTTGGAATCAATCCAGGAAGACTATGATAAACTTGGCCTTGAGCTTTGATTTTGTAAATTTCCCTGAGTTGAAGATGCTAGGTTCTTATCTATGTTGGCCCAAAAAGAAGTAAACGAGAAGACACTATTGTAAACTCGTGCATTCTTTCAGAAATCTGTTGCCTCGGTCAACTGGTGATCTGTGAATAATCGAAGGAATCTGGCGGAATAGTTGTATTTACAAAATTTATTCTGCCATTATCACAACAAAAACCTGGAGGCTCTCGCTGGAATTTCTTCGCACCACAGTGAGAACAAGACTTCATCACTTCTAACTCGTAAAGCTCATAAGTTTTTGCTTATTCATCAATTCAACTTCATCTGAAACGTAGAAGGAATGTACAAGGAAAAGGGGAAAAAAAATAAGTGAATAGTGACCACTAAGTTGTTTCTATTCTACTAATTATACCATTATATTGTGGTGAATTCTCAATTGAACATTAGCCTCCCTTTAAAATATTTTAAAGAAAAAAAATTGGGCTTATAGAAAATCACAGGAACAAACATAGAGCAACGAATAGTACCAATAAGTTGTTTCTACAATACTAATTATGTCATTACTACTATTGTAGTGATTTCTCAAATGGTCATTAGTCTCCTTTAAAATATTTTAAAGAGCAATGAATAGGAACCAATAAATTGTTTCTATTCTACTAATTATATCATTATTATTGTAGTTAATTCCCAATTGGTCATTATCCTCCCTTTAAAATATTTAAAAGAAAAACAAACTGTCGGTTTCAATATTCACTATACAGAAGTGCATCAAAGTCAACTGACAAACCTTTAAATACCTGTTCTAAAGTGTACTCTCTAACGTGTGCTAAAAAAAGTGCTCTTAACAATTCCCTAACGTGTGCTTGAAAAAAAGCTTGCTAATTCCTTTTTGGTTCATCCATGTAGTATTCTATGGAGAATAGCGATCTCCTCGTTCCCATTAAGTCCCTAATCTACAAGAATCGATCCGCTACGATAAAGGTCATTGTTTCGAGTGGAAAAGGGGAAAAGGGGAAAAATAAAGAGTTACATGGGGCCGAAACAAAATTTCAGATCTAGTGGTAAACATAGAAGAAGATATGTACCTTCGTAGTCGTCTAGGGGCATGTAAGAGCTTTCAAGAACCAGGAAGTTTGTTTCTTTTTCCGTCCTTGTTTTGATGACTTAGGCGAGTCCGCCATCGATTTTCTTTTGTTTCTGGATTCTATGACTTTTTCGATGTATTGACGTCTTTCGTCTTGTGAAGATGATGAATACTTTTGTTTTTGTTTTTGTAACTTCTTACTTCTCGCATTAGCTATAGATTGTTTTGTTCAAATATCTGAGTCAGGGTAGAATGGTAAGTAAGAAAGGTATATGTTGTTGATTTACCTTGATTAAATTTTTTAGTTTATGATGCCCAATTTCTCTATTTTAGTTTTATTGTAGATAAATCAAAATTCAAACACATTAACCTCTAATTAGTAGTTACGTTTTGTGTTAGTAGACACCACGTGATCCGCTCCCAGGGGCGGATCTACAGTAGGGCCCGACGGGGCCACGACCCCCCCGAAAATTTTCGAAATAGTTACTACTATATGTACAGTATATATATCGAAAGTGTAAACATATTATTTTGATATAACTATTGCACTAGAATATCCTGTACACTAATGGTTAAGGTGAGAAGTTTTACTATAACGACGATGGTTCGAATTCTAATGTAGTATTTTGTCTTAAGCGTGTGTTTCCTTTTTGATTTTTTTCCTGAGCGTTTTCTTGTTCTTTAGTTTTCTTTTTCTTTCTGTTTTTTTCAAATTCTTTTTCTTTTTTGTCGCGTATAGCGCTTTTTTTTATTATTGTTTTTTTTTGTTTCCTTAAGTTCTTAAATACGTCTTTATTTTTAACCAAATAATACAACAAAATTCATATTAGGTGTTTATGTAATATATTTAATTCTCATTTCATCTTTTGTTCCTCTATATTTTTATGGACTCACAATAAAAAACCTAGTTAAGAGAAAATTTTTCCAAATTTTTTTGTATGAACATTATAATTAAAATTACTTGCCGAATAAAAACAATGACAAGGCTATATTGCAGATGATATTCAAGAGAGCTTGCAATGGCTGAGAGAATACGAAGCACTAAACTTTGCTCATCTTCGAACTTTTCGTCAAAATCACAATCTGGGCCAGTCTCAATTGCGTTGAAAACCTCGTAGATGCTCGAGAATTTAGAATCGCCGTTGACCTCATCACCAACGCCATTTTGCCTTCGAACAAAGATATAAACTCTTAATACATGCATAGACTATAGAATGTGGACCAAAACATGTAGTTATTTAATAGAGATTACCTGTAAAAAAAGCTGCTTGAGATCATAATCCGCAAAAACCAAATCCGGTTAACCTAAATTGTAATAAGAGAATGTATTATTAATTGATAGAAAAAGACGTCATCATGATCATATAAAGCAAAAGCCAAGACTATTTACACGAAATCGTACTTACAATGGAATGAACGAATATGAGATCTTGTATCGAATATCTAACCTTCGGAATTTGTGTGGCTTAGCAGTAGATCAAATTGAAGAAACATGTAAAGAAGGCCTATGATTGTCCGAGCTGCTATCATGTGTATGAGATCCACAATCTTATTTATTAGAATATACTAATTGTTTTGAGATATGAAAAGTTGGAATTTGTAAAGCCTGAACAAATATCAACTCCCTATTAAGTTGTGTCCGTTGATGTGATAAGTTGGATGTTTATGTATGTGTAGTGGAAAAGAATTCTCATACGCTAGAAATTTGTAAAGTCTCATGTACTGCTTGAATTAAACTTGCACATGATATCAATGATATTTGACCATTCACTGTAGGACAAATCATATTGTTTATTTATGGGTGTTTTTTTACGTTTAATCACTCGCATGGGCTGCAATAAGAAGATTAATGCACGCCGAGTGAGGTTATTGCATTTATAGCTGCCTTCCGAAAAATAATTTTACGTTTTATAAAAATATGTGCATGAGACGAAAGATGACAGAGAACTAATGTGATGTATATGTGAAATGAATTAAGCTTTGCTTGTTCATTTAATTGTTATCACTTAAAATAGGGTTGAGATCCTCTGTTCCACTTTCTGTATTCCACTCCGTATTCCAACGAATGAAAATCATTACACCTCCCCCCGACAAGTGTTAAAACACACATAAACATCATTACACCTATGAATTTCATTACAACAAGTGTTTAAACAAAAAAACAACCCCATTATTACGTATTTTTCTATTTTAATATATAATACTGATTTTTTCTACTCCATATTAGAAAAATACGTAATAATGAGGTTTTTTTTGTTTAAACACTTGTTGTAATGAAATTCATATGTGTAATGATGTTTATGTGTGTTTTAACACTTGTCGGGGGGAGGTGTAACGATTTCCGTTCGTTGGAATACGGAGTGGAATACAGAAAGTGGAATAGAGGATCTCATGCCCTTAAAATAAGTTTTTTGCTTTTTTCAACAGTTAAAAAATAACGGAATAATGGGGGAAAAAATCTAGGAATGACATGAAACGTTAGAGTTATTCACTTGATATAATTTTTTTAATCATTAATTTTTTAAATTCAAAAGAATATTAAAGCATTTAAGATAAGCCTTTTTGTAACAGTAAAAATAAATTAGGGAACAATGCTAGTAAATGTTAGAATTATTCACTTGGTACTGATTTAAGAATTATTAACTTGGTATTTACTAAATTTGGTAGGAGTTATTCATTTGGTATTATTTTCCTAATCATTTAAGAATTATTCACTTGGAGTTCATATTTAAATAGCTTATTGTATTATTTATTATTCTTCATTATTATCACCCTGCAATTATTACTGTTGTTGTTAATATTGTTATTATTATTATTATTATTATTATATTATAATTATTTTCATGTAATGTATTAATTGTTTATTCTGTTAAAGATTATTATCATTATTGTTAATAATTTTAGAATTATGCACTTTGGTATTCATTTTGTCAAAAAGAATTATTAATTTGGTATTTGTTAATTTTTTAAGAATTATTCATTTGGTATTAATTTCTTAATCATTTAAGGGGATGTTTGTTTTGGGGTGAGCCTCCAAAACATCACCGCGATTCTTTGTTATATGCAACGCACGTGCCACGTCTATCATTAAAAATAAAGATCGGAAGCATTTTTTTTTCCAAAACACGTTGTCTAGTAGCAAACCATGGAGAAAAATTATTTCATTCCATAACTAAAACATAAAGTAGACATTTTTCTCATAGCTTCTCTAGTTTTACTTTTTTGAATGGTACTTTAGTTCCCGAGAATGTGGGTTGTTCTTTCCCTTGATCTTTTTTATCATAGTTCCTAGTGTCTCATCATCGTCCAATTCTATCACATCAACCAGGCACCGCTTTCTTGTTTTCTTCTCTTGAGACGAGACCACTTTTCCGGTATATTCTTGGCCAAGGGAGTGACGATCTATATCCAAAATTCCTTCCGTAACAATGGATAATTTGTCATTCCGAACCTCAACATTTCTGTCGAGTCGAAATAGAAAGTAATATGGGGTTTTCTTTGGGTTTGACAAACTCTTGTAATATGTTGATTTGGTTGGATTCTGTAAAGAGACCGTTATACCTATGAAGACCAACAATAATAACAGACGGGAAAAAAGAATTAAAATATGCACTACCTGAGTCACTGATGCGATGTACTCGGTAACGGTACAACCAATATACATGGTTGCCACATCATCAAATAAAATAATTGTTGCGTTACCGAGTATACCTGGAAGGGGCCTAGAAGTGCGTTACCAAAGCTAACGTTCGGATAGCGAGGGTTTATTTCTTTCAAGCTGACATTTGATAGAATATACGTTTTTTGGTGAGCAACGTGAGGTCGAAATGTTCCATAGCGCTGAAAAAATAAACCCATGAATTGGCGTGCCCTGAAATAGTTGGATGGATGTGAAGAAGCGAGTTTCATACTCTAAGAGGAAAAACAGTTGACACAAACAGCGTGAAACTGTACTTACATTGGAATCAATGAATATGAGTTTCGGTACAGTTTTTTTTTTAATCTTGCTATGAATTTCTATCCGCTCCCTGCCTAGAGACAACAATCTTTATCACCGCACGTCGATCCTCGCTAGGTAAGGATTGAATTGGAACGATCGTGAGACCTAAGTTCTCCATGGTTGCTGGTGTGGATCCGAATTTCGCACGCAAGGATTACCTAAATTCGTCTTGGAATCAATGAATATGAGTTTCCGTATTGTTTTTTTATCTTGCTGTGAATTTCTATCCGCTCCCTGCCTAGAGAAAACAATCCTTAATGCCGCACGTCGATCCTCGCTAGGTAAGGATTTAATGGGAACGATCGTGAGACCTAAGTTCTCCATGGTTGTTGGTGTGGATCCGAATTTCGCACGCAAGGATTACCTAAATTCGTCAAGTCTACCACATCATCATCAATGATGAAACATCTCAATTATACCTAGCCATATATGTACACGTAGAAATCACACGAACGAGGACTTACAGTGGAGTGAATGAATACGAGCTATCAAATAGCTAACCTTCCGAATTGCTATGGCTTAGCAATAGATCAATGTAAAGAATTGCCGCGCTACGATCGTGTGTGAGAGATGCGTTATCTTATTTATGATTATACTAATGGTGTAGTTGAGATTAAACATTGGGATTTTTAAAGTCTAAACATTTATCCACGGCCTATTAAGTTTGATTGCTACTGTGTAAATTGGATGTTAACGTATGTGTAGTGGAAAAGAATTCTCTTACGTTAGGAATTTGTAAAGTCTCATGTAATGCTTCAGCTAAACTTTCATGATATTTCACCATTCACTATAGGACAAATTAAACGGTATTTGACAAAGCAGTTAAAAATAAGATATATTGTCTTATTATGAGTGTTCGATTCACAAAGTTAAGGAGACGTTGGGCAATTCACATTGGGACAAAACATAAATTAAGGAGACAATGGTCAATTCACAATAGGACAAAACATTTTGGCTATTCGCACGTCGATCCTCGCTAGGTAAGGATTGAATTGGAACAATCGTGAGACCTAAGTTCTCAATGGTTGTTGGTGTGGATCCGAATTCCGCACGCAAGGATTACCTAAATTCGTCAAGTCTAGCACATCAACATCAATGATGAAACATCTCAATTATCCCTAGCCATATATGTACACGTAGAAATCACAAGAAAGCGGACTTACAGTGGAATGGATGAATACGAGCTATCGAATAGCTAACCTTCCGAATTGCTGTAGCTTAGCAATAGATCAATGTAAAAAACATATAAAGAAAGCTATGATTGTCGCGCTACGATCGTGTGTGAGAGATGCGTTATCTTATTTATGAATATACTAATGGTTTAGCTGAGATTAAATATTGGAATTTATAACGTCTGAACAGTTATCCACCGCCTATTAAGTTTGATTGCTACTATGTAAATTGGATGTTAACGTATGTGTAGTGGAAAAGAATTCTCTTACGTTAGGAATTTGTAAAGTCTCATGTAATGCTTCAGCTAAACCTTCATGATATTTCACCGTTCACTATAGGACAAATTAAACGGTATTTGACAAAGCAGTTAAAAATAAGATATATTGTCTTATTATTAGTGTTCGATTCATAAATATAAATTAAGGACACGTTGGGCAATTAATATTGGCACAAAACATAAATGAAGGAGACAATGGTCAATTCACAGTAGGACAAAACATTTGGCTATTCGCACTTTTAGTTTAGAATAGATCACTATAGGACAAATTAAACGGTATTTGACAAAGCAGTGATATATTGTCTTATTATGAATGTTCGATTCATAAATATAAATTTAAGTTTGATTGCTACTGTGTAAATTGTATGTTAATGTATGTGTAGTGGAAAAGAATTCTCTTACGTTAGGAATTTGTAAAGTCTCATGTAATGCTTCAGCTAAACTTTCATGATATTTCACGATTCACTATAGGACAAATTAAACGGTATTTGACAAAGCAGTCAAAAATAAGATATATTGTCTTATTATGAGTGTTCGATTCATAAATATAAATTAAGGACACGTTGGGCAATTCACATTTGGACAAACATAAATTAAGGAGACAATGATCAATTCACAATTGGACAAAACATTTTGGCTATTCGCACTTTAAGTATAGAATAGATCACTACAGGACAAATTAAACGGTATTTGACAAAGCAGTTAAAAATAAGATATATTGTCTTATTATGAGTGTTCGATTCATAAATATAAATTTAAGTTTGATTGCTACTGTGTAAATTGTATGTTAACGTATGTGTAGTGGAAAAGAATTCTCTTACGTTAGGAATTTGTAAAGTCTCATGTAATGCTTCAGCTAAACTTTCATGATATTTCACCATTCACTATAGGACAAATTAAACGGTATTTGACAAAGCAGTCAAAATAAGATATATTGTCTTATTATGAGTGTTCGATTCATAAATATAAATTAAGGACACGTTGGGCAATTCACATTGGGACAAACATAAATTAAGGAGACAATGGTCAATTCACAATAGGACAAAATATTTTGGCTATTCGCACTTTTAGTATAGAATAGTCACTATAGGACAAATTAAACGGTATTTGTCAAAGCAATTAAAAATAAGATATATTGTCTTATGAGTGTTCGATTCATAAATATAAATTTAAGTTTGATTGCTACTTTGTAAAGTGTATGTTAACGTATGTGTAGTGAAAAAGAATTCTCTTACGTTAGGAATTTGTGAAGTCTCATGTAATGCTTCAGCTAAACTTTCATGATATTTCACCGCTCACTATAGGACAAATTAAACGGTATTTGACGAAGCAGTCAAAAATAAGATATATTGTCTTATTATGAGTGTTCGATTCATAAATATAAATTAAGGAGACGTTGGGCAATTCACATTGGGACAAAACAAAAAATTAAGGAGACAATGGTCAATACAATAGGACAAAACATTTTGGCTATTCGCACCTTAAGTATAGAATAGATCACTATAGGACAAATTAAACGGTATTTGACCAAGCAGTTAAAAATAAGATATATTGTCTTATTATGAGTGTTCGATTCATAAATATAAATTTAAGTTTGATTGCTACTGTGTAAATTGTATGTTAACGTATGTGTAGTGGAAAAGAATTCTCTTACGTTAGGAATTTGTAAAGTTTCATGTAATGCTTCAGCTAAACGTTCATGATATTTCACCATGCACTATAGGACAAATTAAACGGTATTTGACAAAGCAGTTAAAAATAAGATATATTGTCTTATTATGAGTGTTCGATTCATAAATATAAATTAAGGACACGTTGGGCAATTAACATTGGCACAAAACATAAATGAACGAGACAATGGTCAATTCACAGTAGGACAAAACATTTGGCTATTCACAGTATTTGACAAAGCAGTGATATATTGTCTTATTATGAGTGTTCGATTCATAAATATAAATTTAAGTTTGATTGCTACTGTGTAAATTGTATGTTAACGTATGTGTAGTGGAAAAGAATTCTCTTACGTTAGGAATTTGTAAAGTCTCATGTAATGCTTCAGCTAAACTTTCATGATATTTCACGATTCACTATAGGACAAATTAAACGGTATTTGACAAAGCAGTCAAAAATAAGATATATTGTCTTATTATGAGTGTTCGATTCATAAATATAAATTAAGGACACGTTGGGCAATTCACATTTGGACAAACATAAATTAAGGAGACAATGATCAATTCACAATAGGACAAAACATTTTGGCTATTCGCACTTTAAGTATAGAATAGATCACTATAGGACAAATTAAACGGTATTTGACAAAGCAGTTAAAAATAAGATATATTGTCTTATTATGAGTGTTCGATTCATAAATATAAATTTAAGTTTGATTGCTACTGTGTAAATTGTATGTTAACGTATGTGTAGTAGAAAAGAATTCTCTTACGTTAGGAATTTGTAAAGTCTCATGTAATGCTTCAGCTAAACTTTCATGATATTTCACCATTCACTATAGGACAAATTAAACGGTATTTGACAAAGCAGTCAAAATAAGATATATATTGTCTTATTATGAGTGTTCGATTCATAAATATAAATTAAGGACACGTTGGGCAATTCACATTGGGACAAAACATAAATTAAGGAGACAATGGTCAATTCACAATAGGACAAAATATTTTGGCTATTCGCACTTTTAGTAAGGAATAGTCACTATAGGACAAATTAAACGGTATTTGTCAAAGCAATTAAAAATAAGATATATTGTCTTATGAGTGTTCGATGCATAAATATAAATTTAAGTTTGATTGCTACTTTGTAAAGTGTATGTTAACGTATGTGTAGTGAAAAAGAATTCTCTTACGTTAGGAATTTGTGAAGTCTCATGTAATGGTTCAGCTAAACTTTCATGATATTTCACCGCTCACTATAGGACAAATTAAACGGTATTTGACAAAGCAGTCAAAAATAAGATATATTGTCTTATTATGAGTGTTCGATTCATAAATATAAATTAAGGAGACGTTGGGCAATTCACATTGGGACAAAACATAAATTAAGGAGACAATGGTCAATTCACAATAGGACAAAACATTTTGGCTATTCGCACCTTAAGTATAGAATAGATCACTATAGGACAAATTAAACGGTATTTGACCAAGCAGTTAAAAATAAGATATATTGTCTTATTATGAGTGTTCGATTCATAAATATAAATTTAAGTTTGATTGCTACTGTGTAAATTGTATGTTAACGTATGTGTAGTGGAAAAGAATTCTCTTACGTTAGGAATTTGTAAAGTCTCATGTAATGCTTCAGCTAAACGTTCATGATATTTCACCATTCACTGTAGGACAAATTAAACGGTATTTGACAAAGCAGTTAAAAATAAGATATATTGTCTTATTATGAGTGTTCGATTCATAAATATAAACTAAGGAGACGTTGGGCAATTCACATTGGGACAGAAGATAAATTAAGGAGACAATAGCCAATTCACAATAGGACAAAACATTTTGGCTATTCGCACGTCGATCCTCGCTAGGTAAGGATTGAATTGGAACGATCGTGAGACCTAAGTTCTCCATGGTTGTTGGTGTGGATCCGAATTTCGCACGCAAGGATTACCTAAATCGTCAAGTCAAGCACATCAACATCAATGATGAAACATCTCAATTATACCTAGCCATATATGTACACGTAGAAATCACACGAAAGCGGACTTACAATGGAATGAATGAATACGATCTGTCGAATAGCTAACCTTCCGAATTGCTGTAGCTTAGCAATAGATCAATGTAAAGAACATATGAAGAAGGCTATGATTGTCGCGCTACGATCGTGTGTGAGAGATGCGTCATGCGTTATCTTATTTATGAATATACTAATGGTTTAGCTGAGATTAAACATTGGAATTTTTAAAAGTCTGAACAGTTATCCACCGCCTATTAAGTTTGATTGCTACTATGTAAATTGGATGTAACGTATGTGTAGTGGAAAAGAATTCTCTTACGTTACGAATTTGTAAAGTCTCATGTAATGCTTCAGCTAAACTTTCATGATATTTCACCATTCACTATAGGTCAAATTAAACGGTATTTGACAACGCAGTTAAAAATAAGATACATTGTCTTATTATGAGTGTTCGATTCATAAATATAAATTAAGGACACGTTGGGCAATTCACATTGGGACAAAACATAAGGAGACAATGGTCAATTCACAATAGGACAAACATTTTGGCTATTCGCAGTATAGAATAGATCACTATAGGACAAACTAAACGGTATTTGACAAGGAAGTTAAAAATAAGATATATTGTCTTATTATGAGTGTCGATTCATAAATATAAATTTAAGTTTGATTGCTACTGTGTAAATTGTATGTTAACGTATGTGTAGTGGAAAAGAATTCTCGTACCTTAGGAATTTGTAAAGTCTCATGTAATGCTTCCGCTAAACTTTCATGATATTTCACCATTCACTATAGGACAAATTAAACGGTATTTGACAAAGCAGTTAAAAATAAGATATATTGTCCTATTATGAGTGTCCGATTCATAAATATAAATTAAGGACACGTTGGGCAATTCACATTGGGACATAACATAAATTAAGGAGACAATGGTCAATTCACAATAGGACCAAACACTTTTAGTATAGAATAGATCACTATAGGACAAATTAAACGTGTTAGGATCGTGGACCGGGTGTTAGAGGGGGGTGAATAACACCTGTCTATTTTTCGCTCGTCGGTGGGTTTCACGTCCGGTTAGAGAGTGAAACCAGTTTCCAATCTTCAATCAAGGCCAAGTGCGGAATATATTAGGCTTTGATTGTGAACTATGTATGGTGGTTTTGTACGTGGGTGATTTGGTCCGATTTGGTGTATAGAGACGGGTGAAGGCATTTTGTCGAACACCTTGGGTGTGGATATTTGGAGTGTGTGTTTTGACATGTAGGAAAGAGACATGAGATTTGTTATGGAAGTTCGGAGTTAACTCTCCTACGTCTCCCCTTCTTCCTCGCAAGGAGGTTCACCAGACTTCAGTTTATACACTCATTGTACAACCTACCTACCCGCTGCCTTAGCCTTATCTAGTGAATCACCTAGGTAGTCGTATAATACAATCCACCTACTTCGACAGCTTTTTACAGTCCGTCGGAAACTTACGGCACCCCGCAAGGTCAACCGTAAACGTTGTAGGCCGCAACCTCACAACCACACCATTCTTTCTCGTCTCGATGCGAAGACTACATACACTTGTTTATAGTCTATGTGCTAAGACTCTCACTCAACTAATCTACTTAAGCTCAACTCTCTAATATGTGAGTGAGGTGTGTGGGTTTGAACGTTGTAGCTCTCTCACTTTTGTAACCCACACACTTGGAAGAACTCTCTTGATTTTCTTCTTTGCTCTTTGCTCTTGTTCTTCTCTCTTGGATCTCTCTTTGAATGTGTATATGGTTTTCTCTAGGATCCTTAGCTTGTTTCTGCCCGTCACTGTTGTTTTTATAGGTCTTCCCACCTTGATATAGCCGTTAGACTCAATAATAAAGCCGTTGGGAGCCTTTGGGAGCCTTTGTTGACTTTGGTCAATGCTTTCAGCCTTATCTGTCTGTACCTCTATTGCTACAGTAAAGAGCTGTACATCAGTCAACAGTTGACCAGTCAATCCAGTCATTGACCAGACCAGTCACTGACCGAACCAGTCAAGACCGAAACCGACCAGTCAGTCTGAAACCGGACCAGTCCAGACCGAAACCGACCAGTCAGTCTAAAACCGAACCAGTCACGACCGAAACCGACCAGTCACTCTGAAACCAGACCAGTTCAGACCGAAACCGACCAGTCAGTCTGAAATCGGATCAGTCCAGACCGATACCGGACCAGTCCAGTCCAGTCTGACCAATCGAAACCGGGTTGACCGACAGTTGACCGCGTTGACCAGTATTGACCGGCAGTTGACCGACCCAGTTTTTCGTCCTGAGCTCATATTTGATATCTGTTTTTCGAATCGAGCTCATCTGCACACTCAATAAATACGTTAGTAATACAATTACTAAGTTTTGTGTTCATCAAACCGGATTGCTTAGATATTTAAATCCAACAAAACGGTATTTGACAAAGCAGTTAAAAATAAGATATATTGTCATATTCTGAGTGTTCCTTTCATTAATATAAATTTAAGTTTGATTGCTACTGTGTAAACTGTATGTTAACGTACATGTAGTGGAAAAGAATTCTCTCACGTTAGGAATTTGTAAAGTCTCATGTAATGCTTCAGCTAAACTTTCATTATATTTCACCATTCATTACAGGACAAATTAAACGGTATTTGACAAAGCAGTCAAAAATAAGATATATTGTCTTATTATGAGTGTTCGATTCATAAATATAAATTATGGACACATTGGGCAATTCACATTGGGACAAATCATAAATTAAGGAGACAATGGTCAATTCACAATAGGACAAAATATTTTGGCTATTCCCACTTTTAGTATAGAATAGTCACTATAGGACAAATTAAACGGTATTTGTCAAAGCAATTAAAAATAAGATATATTGTCTTATTATGAGTGTTCGATTCATAAATATAAATTTAAGTTTGATTGCTACTGTGTAAATTTTATGTTAACGCATGTGTAGTGGAAAAGAATTCTCTTACGTTAGGAATTTGTAAAGTCTCATGTAATGCTTCAGCTAAACTTTCATGATATTTTACCATTCACTATAGACAAATTAAACGGTATTTGACAAAGCAGTCAAAATAAGATATATTGTCTTATTATGAGTGTTCGATTCATAAATATAAATTAAGGACACGTTGTGCAATTCACGTTGGGACAAAACATAAAGTAAGGAGACAATGGTCAATTCACAATAGGACAAATATTTTGGCTATTCGCACTTTTAGTATAGAATAGTAACTATAGGACAAATTAAACGGTATTTGTCAAAGCAATTAAAAATAATTATTGTCTTATTATGAGTGTTCGATTCATAAATATAAATTTAAGTTTGATTGCTACTTTGTAAACTGTATGTTAACGTATGTGTAGTGAAAAGAATTCTTATGTTAGGAATTTGTGAATCTCATGTAATGCTTCAGCAAAACTTTCATGATATTTCACCGCTCACTATAGGACAAATTAAACGGTATTTGACAAAGCAGTTAAAAATAAGATATATTGTCTTATTATGAGTGTTCGATTCATAAAACATAAATTAAGGAGACGTTGGGCAATTCACATTGGGACAAAACATAAATTAAGGTGACAATGGTCAATTCACAATAGGACAAAACATTTTGGCTATTCGCACTTTAAGTATAGAATAGATCACTATAGGACAAATTAAACGGTATTTGTCAAAGCAGTTAAAAATAAGATATATTGTCTTATTATGAGTGTTCGATTCATAAATATAATTTAAGTTTTATTGCTACTGTGTAAATTGTATGTTAACGTATATGTAGTGGAAAAGAATTCTCTTACGTTAGGAATTTGTAAAGTCTCATGTAATGCTTCAGCTAAACTTTCATGATATTTCACCATTCACTATAGGACAAATTAAACGGTATTTGACAAAGCAGTTAAAAATAAGATATATTGTCTTATTATGAGTATTCGATTCATAAATATAAACTAAGGAGACGTTGGGCAATTCACATTGGGCAAAAGATAAATTAAGGAGACAATAGTCAATTCACAATAGGACAAAACATTTTGGCTATTCGCACGTCGATCCTCGCTAGGTAAGGATTGAATTGGAACGATCGTGAGACCTAAGTTCTCCATGGTTGTTGGTGCGGATCCGAATTTCGCACGCAAGGATTACCTAAATTCGTCAAGTCAAGCACATCAACATCAATGATGAAACATCTCAATTATACCTAGCCATATATGTACACGTAGAAATCACACGAAAGCGGACTTACAATGGAATGAATGAATACGATCTGTCGAATAGCTAACCTTCCGAATTGCTGTAGCTTAGCAATAGATCAATGTAAAGAACATATGAAGAAGGCTATGATTGTCGCGCTACGATCGTGTGTGAGAGATGCGTCATGCGTTATCTTATTTATGAATATACTAATGGTTTAGCTGAGATTAAACATTGGAATTTTTAAAAGTCTGAACAGTTATCCACCGCCTATTAAGTTTGATTGCTACTATGTAAATTGGATGTAACGTATGTGTAGTGGAAAAGAATTCTCTTACGTTACGAATTTGTAAAGTCTCATGTAATGCTTCAGCTAAACTTTCATGATATTTCACCATTCACTATAGGTCAAATAAACGGTATTTGACAACGCAGTTAAAAATAAGATACATTGTCTTATTATGAGTGTTCGATTCATAAATATAAATTAAGGACACGTTGGGCAATTCACATTGGGACAAAACATAAATTAAGGAGACAATGGTCAATTCACAATAGGACAAAACATTTTGGCTATTCGCAGTATAGAATAGATCACTATAGGACAAATTAAACGGTATTTGACAAGGAAGTTAAAAATAAGAAATATTATCTTATTATGAGTGTCGATTCATAAATATAAATTTAAGTTTGATTGCTACTGTGTAAATTGTATGTTAACGTATGTGTAGTGGAAAAGAATTCTCGTACGTTAGGAATTTGTAAAGTCTCATGTAATGCTTCCGCTAAACTTTCATGATATTTCACCATTCACTATAGGACAAATTAAACGGTATTTGACAAAGCAGTTAAAAATAAGATATATTGTCTTATTATGAGTGTCCGATTCATAAATATAAATTAAGGACACGTTGGGCAATTCACATTGGGACATAACATAAATTAAGGAGACAATGGTCAATTCACAATAGGACAAAACATTTTGGCTATTCGCACTTTTAGTATAGAATAGATCACTATAGGACAAATTAAACGTGTTAGGATCGTGGACCGGGTGTTAGAGGGGGGTGAATAACACCTGTCTATTTTTCGCTCGTCGGTGGGTTTCACGTCCGGTTAGAGAGTGAAACCGGTTTCCAATCTTCAATCAAGGCCAAGTGCGGAATATATTAGGCTTGATTGTGAACTATGTATGGTGGTTTGTGTACGTGGGTGATTTGGTCCGATTTTGGTGTATAGAGACGGGTGAAGGCATTTTGTCGAACACCTTGGGTGTGGATATTTGGAGTGTGTGTTTTGACATGTAGGAAAGAGACATGAGATTTGTTATGGAAGTTCGGAGTTAACTCTCCTACGTCTCCCTTCTTCCTCGCAAGGAAGGTTCACTAGACTTCAGTTATACACTCATTGTACAACCTACCCGGCTGCCCTCAGCCTTATCTAGTGAATCACTTAGGCAGTCGTATAATACAATCCACCTACTTCGACAGCTTTTTACAGTCCGTCGGAAACTTACGGCACTCCGCAAGGTCAACCGTAAACGTTGTAGGCCGCAACCTCACAACCACACCATTCTTTCTCGTCTCGATGCGAAGACTACATACACTTGTTTATAGTCTATGTGCTAAGACTCTCACTCACTAATCTACTTAAGCTCAACTCTCTAATATGTGAGTGAGGTGTGTGGGTTTGAACGTTGTAGCTCTCTCACTTTTGTAACCCACACACTTTGAAGCTCAAGATTGAGTACTTAACAGTGAAAGACCCAAAAGATTTGTGGAAAATCTTGGAAGACAGATATAACCACTTAAAGACTGTTATTCTCCCAAATGCAAGGTAAATGGGTGAATTTACGCTTGCAAGATTTTAAATCGGTAAGCGAATATAATTCTGCTGTTTATAGAATTACTTCTACACTGAAATTATGTGGAGAAACTATTACCGATGCAATTATGTTGGAGAAAATGGACACCACATTTCATCTGTCAAATGTTATTCTACAACAGCAATATCGAGAAAGAAACTTCGAAAAGTACTCAGATCTTATTTCATGCTTACTTTTGGCTGAGCAAAACAATGAGTTGCTGATGAAAAATCATGAGTCCCGACCGACTGGTGCTGCTGCACTCCCTGAAGCGAATGCAGTCAATATTAATAATGATAATAGTCGAGGTAATGGTCGTGGACGTGGTCGTGGGGGATCTCGCGGCCGTGGCCGTGGCCGTGGTCAAGGTCGTGGTCGTGGCCGGAGTTATCATGGTGGTTGTTATCAATATTTCCATGGTGGTTATCATAATTATCGTGGTGGTCATCAAAATCTTTCCCAGAAGAAGAAAGTTTATGACGGTAAAAATGAAAAGAAGCAAACTGAACAAAAAGGGAATGACGAAAAATGTTATCGATGCGGTCGTCCGGGCCATTGGTCCCGCACTTGCCGTACGCCCCAATACCTTGTTGAGCTGTATCAAGAATCAATGGGCAAAGGAAAGAAAACTGAAACGAATTTTGTTCAGGGTACAATTGCTTCAACTTCTGGTGTTAATGAAGAAGGTGTTAATTTCGACGCCGATGATTTTCTACTCATAAACGAAGAAATTTATTAAGCTTTAAAGCAATTCGAAATAACGGATATCATGTTGAGACTGCACAAAAGGAAGATATTGAATATTTGCACATTACGAAAGTGATTTCGAATGAAAAGAGAATCATAGCAATATTACCGTCTTTTGACTCTGGGGCTATACTACACATATCTTAGAACGATTGAATCATATGCTATCCAAAAGTTTAGCAATGACAATACATTTAATGTTTGGCATGACCGGTTGGGTCATCCCGCTACAATTATGATGCGAAAAATAATTAAAAATTCACGCGGACATTTATTGAGGAACCCGAAGATTCTTCAGTCGAAAGAATTAGCATGTATGGCGTGCTCTAAAGGAGTTAATTATTCGACCATCCCAAATAAAAGTAAGACTGAATCTATTGCATTTTTGGAGCGTATACATGGCGATATTTGTGGACCGATACATCCAACATGTGGACCATTTAAATATTTCATGGTATTAATTGATGCATCAAGCAAATGATCCCATGTATGTTTATTATCTATGAGAAATGTGGCATTTGCGAGATTACTTTGCTCAGCTGATTAGATTAAGAGCACATTCCCAAATTATCCGATAAAGAAAATACGTCTTGATAATGCTGGTGAATTTACTTCCAAGGCATTTAATGATTATTGTATGTCTATCGGTATTGATGTCGAGCATCCTGTGCCACATGTTCATATACAAAACGGTCTTGCAGAATCATTGAGTAAACGCCTGCAATTAATTGAAAGGCCATTGTTGATGAAGTCGAAACTTCCATCGTCTTGTGGGGGACATGCTATATTGCATGCAGCAGCACTAATCCACATCAGGCCAACAAGTTATCATGATATCTCCCCGTTACAAATGGTTTATGGTCAGGAAGCAGATATTTCTCATCTAAGAATTTTCGGATGTACAGTATATGTTCCAATTGCACCACCACAACGCACAAAGATGGGACCTCAAAGGAGGTTGGGAATATATGTTGGATTTGAATCTCCATCAATTATAAAATATTTAGAACCCTTAACTGGAGATCGATTCACGGCCAGATTTGCCGACTGTCACTTTGACGAAACAAATTTTCCGACATTAGGGGGAGAAAAGAAACAGTTGGAAAGAAATATTAGTTGGAATGAATTATCGCTAAATCATTATTATCCTCAAACAAAAGAATGTGAACTAGAAGTTCAAAAGATAATTCATTTACAAAGTGTAGCGAACCAATTGCCAGACAGTTTTGCTGACCCTAAAAGAGTGACAAAGTCATATATTCCAGCTGTTAATGCTCCTGCTAAAATTGATGTTCGTGCAGAACAAACAGATAATACGATTGAGCTTAAGCCACAACTGAAGTGTGGTAGGCCTTCTGGTTTCAAAGATAAAAATCCTCGAAAAAGAAAATGAGCAATAATAAGAATGGTCCAATCGAGGATTTATCGACTAGAAAAGAGTCGATGGGCATAAACGATGATAAGAATGAAAGTCAGGTACCTGAACAAATTGAAAGTGATGATAATGAAGAGATCTCGATCAATTACGCCCAGAATGGAATAAGATGGAGTCGAGATAAAGTCAACGTTGACGATAAATTCTCATTTAACGTAGCGCTACATGAAATGAATGAGATTATTGAGAATGAGGATCATGAACCAAGGTCTGTAAAAGAATGCAGACAGAGAAATGATTGGCCAAAATGGAAAGATGCAATCGATGCTGAATTAAAATCTCATGAGAGATGAAAAGTTTCAGACCTGTAGTCCGTATACCAGAGAATATAAAGCCGGTTGGATATAAATGGGTTTTTATTAGAAAGAAAAATGAAAAGGGCAAAATTATGAGACACAAAGCCCGACTTGTTGCACAAGGTTTTTCGCAAAGGCCTGGTATTGATTATGAGGAGTCATACTCTCCTGTGGTGGATGCAATAACTTTTCGTTATATAATAAGTCTGGCAATACGTGAAAAACTCGATATGCGTCTAATGGATGTTGTCACTGCCTATTTATAAGGCTCACTTGATAGTGACATTTATATGAAGCTACCTGAGGGATTTCAATTGCCTGAAAATTCAGGGCCCCGTGATGAGTACTCAATTAAACTGAACAAATCGCTTTATGAATTAAAGCAATCTGGGCGTATGTGGTATAATCGCCTAATATTTATTAAAAGAGGGGTACAGAAATGATCACATTTGCCCTTGTATATTTATGAGAAGATGTCGAAATGATTTTGTTATCATAGCAGCATATGTTGATGATATCAATATAATTGGAACTCCTGAAGAGTTGTCAAGGCCGTTAATTGTTTGAAAAAGGAGTTCGAATGAAAGATCTTGGAAAGACGAAATTTTGTCTTGGCTTGCAGATCGAATATTTGAAGAATGGAATATTTGTATGTCAAGAAACATATACGAAAAAAGGTATTGAAAAGATTTTATATGGATAAAGCGCATCCGTTGGATACTCCGATGATTGTTCGATCTCTAGATGTTAATAAAGACCCGTTCAGACCTCGAGAAAATGATGAAGAGTTGCTTGGTCCTGAAGTACCATACCTTAGTGCCATAGGAGCACTAAAGTATCTTACGAGTCATACGCGGCCTGATATAGCGTTCGCTGTAAATTTATTGGCTAGATATAGTTCGTCACCAAACTCGTAGACATTAGAACGGTGTTAAACGAATTTTTCGATACCTTAAAGGAACAACTGATTTGGGATTATTTTATTCAAATGAGTCCAGGTTTGATCTAATCGGATATGCAGATGCTGGTTTTCTGTCCGACCCACATAATGCTCGATCGCAAACGGGTTATCTATTTACATATGGTGGAACTGCTATTTTTTGGCGGTCAGTTAAACAAAGTTTAACCGCCACTTCATCTAATCATGCAGAAATTTTAGCGATTCACGAAGTTAGCAGAGAATGTGTTTGCTTGCGATCGATAATCCAGTATATACGATAAACTTGTGGATTATTATCAGAAAAGTTGAAGACAATACAGCATGTATT
This sequence comes from Craterostigma plantagineum, assembly GCA_027422505.1. Classification (NCBI taxonomy): domain Eukaryota; kingdom Viridiplantae; phylum Streptophyta; class Magnoliopsida; order Lamiales; family Linderniaceae; genus Craterostigma; species Craterostigma plantagineum. The sequence continues at coordinate 24,954,623 of JAPQWV010000011.1, forward strand.
GCTCAGTTAAAGGAAGGTTACATCAAAGGCGATAGAACCAAACATATATCACCTAAATTCTTCTATACGCATGATCTTCAGAAGACAGACGAAATTGACGTTCAACAAGTTCGATCAAGTGACAACCTCGCAGATCTATTCACCAAAGGCTACCTCCAAGATTATTCGAAAAACTTGTAGATCTAATTGGACTCCGGAGGTTCAAAGATCTTGAGTAATGTTTACATCAGGGGGAGACGATATACGCTGCACTCTTTTTTCCTTCATTAGGTTTTTATCCCACTGGGTTTTTCCCAATAAGGTTTTAATGAGGCAGTTATATAATTATATGAAAATATTTTTTGTGATGGGCATCCAAGGGGGAGTATTATAAAATTCATAGGTATGGATGCCCATTCATAGGTATGGTTGAATATTTTATTTGCATTATTTTCATTGGCTTAATGTGGTGGATCTTGGCCTATAAATAGCTCCTATTGGTCATTATTGAAGGAGTACCAAGCAATAGAATTTCTTTGATTCATATCATACACGTTATTTATATAAGTATTTTATAACAGTATATATATATATATATATATATATATATATATATGTACATATATATATATTCGTGGTATTAGGGATTATATTTGTGGTATGTGTTGTGTGTTTTGTACTATTGTCAAGACAATCTATTCTATACTAAAAGTGTGAATAGCCAAAATGTTTTGTCCAATTGTGAATTGACCATTGTCACCTTAATTTATGTTTTGTCCCAATGTGAATCGTCCAACGTGTCCTTAATTTATATTTATGAATCGAACACTCATAATAAGACAATATATCTTATTTTTAACTGTTTTGTCAAATACCGTTTAATTTGTCCTATAGTGATCTACTCTATACTTAAAGTGCGAATAGCCAAAATGTTTTGTCCTATTGTGAATTGACCATTGTCTCCTTAATTTATGTTTTGTCCCAATGTGAATTGCCCAACGTGTCCTTAATTTATATTTATGAATCGAACACTCATAATAAGACAATATATCTTATTTTGACTGCTTTGTCAAATACCGTTTAATTTGTCCTATAGTGAATGGTTAAATATCATGAAAGTTTAGCTGAAGCATTACATGAGACTTTACAAATTCCTTAACGTAATAGAATTATTTTCCACTACACATACGTTAACATAAAATTTACACAGTAGCAATCAAACTTAAATTTATATTTATGAATCGAACACTCATAATAAGACAATATATCTTATTTTTAACTGCTTTGTCAAATACCGTTTAATTTGTTCTATAGTGATCTATTCTATACTAAAAGTGCGAATAGCCAAATGTTTTGTCCTATTGTGAATTGACCATTGTCTCCTTAATTTATGTTTTGTCCCAATGTGAATTGCCCAACGTCTCCTTAATTTATATTTTATGAATCGAACACTCATAATAAGACAATATATCTTATTTTTAACTGCTTTGTCAAACACCGTTTAATTTGTCCTATAGTAAGTGGTGAAATATCATGAAAGTTTAGCTGAAGCATTACATGAGACTTCACAAATTCCTAACGTAAGAGAATTCTTTTTCTCTACACATACGTTAACATACAATTTACACAGTAGCAATCAAACTTAAATTTATATTTATGAATCGAACACTCATAATAAGACAATATATCTTATTTTTAATTGCTTTGACAAATACCGTTTAATTTGTCCTATAGTGACTATTCTATACTAAAAGTGCGAATAGCCAAAATATTTTGTCCTATTGTGAATTGACCATTGTCTCCTTAATTTATGTTTTGTAATGTGAATTGCCCAACGTGTCCTTAATTTATATTTATGAATCGAACACTCATAATAAGACAATATATCTTATTTTTGACTGCTTTGTCAAATACCGTTTAATTTGTCCCGTAATGAATGGTGAAATATAATGAAAGTTTAGCTGAAGCATTACATTAGACTTTACAAATTCCTAACGTAAGAGAATTCTTTTCCACTACACGTACGTTAGCATACAATTTACACAGTAGCAATCAAACTTAAATTTATATTTATGAAAGGAACACTCATAATATGACAATATATCTTATTTTTAACTGCTTTGTCAAATACCGTTTAATCTGTCCTATAGTGATCTATTCTATACTAAAAGTGCGAATAGCCAAAATGTTTTGTCCTATTGTGAATTTACCAATGTCTCCTTAATTTATGTTTTGTCCCAGTGTGAATTGCCCAACGTGTCCTTAATTTATATTTATGAATCGAACACTCATAATAAGACAATATATCTTATTTTTAACTGCTTTGTCAAATACCGTTTAATTTGTCCTATAGTGAATGGTGAAATATCATGAAAGTTTAGCGGAAGCATTACATGAGACTTTACAAATTCCTAACGTACGAGAATTCTTTTCCACTACACATACGTTAACATACAATTTACACAGTAGCAATCAAACTTAAATTTATATTTATGAATCGACACTCATAATAAGACAATTTATCTTATTTTTAACTTCCTTGTGAAATACCGTTTAATTTGTCCTATAGTGATCTATTCTATACTGCGAATAATGTTTTGTCCTATTGTGAATTGACCATTGTCTCCTTAATTTATGTTTTGTCCCAATGTGAATTGCCCAACGTGTCCTTAATTTATATTTATGAATCGAACACTCATAATAAGACAATATATCTTATTTTTAACTGCGTTGTCAAATACCGTTTAATTTGACCTATAGTGAATGGTGAAATATCATGAAAGTTTAGCTGAAGCATTACATGAGACTTTACAAATTCCTAACGTAAGAGAATTCTTTTCCACTACACATACGTTAACATACAATTTACACAGTAGCAGTCAAACTTAAATTTATATTTATGAATCGAACACTCATAATAAGACAATATATCTTATTTTGACTGCTTTGTCAAATACCGTTTAATTTGTCTATAGTGAATGGTGAAATATCATGAAAGTTTAGCTGAAGCATTACATGAGACTTTACAAATTCCTAACGTAAGAGAATTCTTTTCCACTACACATACGTTAACATAAAATTTACACAGTAGCAATCAAACTTAAATTTATATTTATGAATCGAACACTCATAATAAGACAATATACCTTATTTTTAACTGCTTTGTCAAATACCGTTTAATTTGTTCTATAGTGATCTATTCTATACTAAAAGTGCGAATTGCCAAATGTTTTGTCCTATTGTGAATTGACCATTGTCTCCTTAATTTATGTTTTGTCCCAATGTGAATTGCCCAACGTCTCCTCAATTTATCTTTTATGAATCGAACACTCATAATAAGACAATATATCTTATTTTTAACTGCTTTGTCAAATACCGTTTAATTTGTCCTAAAGTGAGTGGTGAAATATCATGAAAGTTTAGCTGAAGCATTACATGAGACTTCACAAATTCCTAACGTAAGAGAATTCTTTTTCACTACACATACGTTAACATACAATTTACACAGTAGCAATCAAACTTAAATTTATATTTATGAATCGAACACTCATAATAAGACAATATATCTTATTTTTAATTGCTTTGACAAATACCGTTTAATTTGTCCTATAGTGACTATTCTATACTAAAAGTGCGAATAGCCAAAATATTTTGTCCTATTGTGAATTAACTATTGTCTCCTTAATTTATGTTTTGTCCCAATGTGAATTGCCCAACGTCTCCTTAATTTATATTTTATGAATCGAACACTCATAATAAGACAATATATCTTATTTTTAACTGTTTTGTCAAATACCGTTTAATTTGTCCTATAGTGATCTATTCTATACTTAAAGTGCGAATAGCCAAAATGTTTTGTCCTATTGTGAATTGACCATTGTCTCCTTAATTTATGTTTTGTCCCAATGTGAATTGCCCAACGTGTCCTTAATTTATATTTATGAATCGAACACTCATAATAAGACAATATATCTTATTTTGACTGCTTTGTCAAATACCGTTTAATTTGTCCTATAGTGAATGGTTAAATATCATGAAAGTTTAGCTGAAGCATTACATGAGACTTTACAAATTCCTTAACGTAATAGAATTATTTTCCACTACACATACGTTAACATAAAATTTACACAGTAGCAATCAAACTTAAATTTATATTTATGAATCGAACACTCATAATAAGACAATATATCTTATTTTTAACTGCTTTGTCAAATACCGTTTAATTTGTTCTATAGTGATCTATTCTATACTAAAAGTGCGAATAGCCAAATGTTTTGTCCTATTGTGAATTGACCATTGTCTCCTTAATTTATGTTTTGTCCCAATGTGAATTGCCCAACGTCTCCTTAATTTATATTTTATGAATCGAACACTCATAATAAGACAATATATCTTATTTTTAACTGCTTTGTCAAACACCGTTTAATTTGTCCTATAGTAAGTGGTGAAATATCATGAAAGTTTAGCTGAAGCATTACATGAGACTTTACAAATTCCTAACGTAAGAGAATTCTTTTCCACTACACATACGTTAACATACAATTTACACAGTAGCAGTCAAACTTAAATTTATATTTATGAATCGAACACTCATAATAAGACAATATATCTTATTTTGACTGCTTTGTCAAATACCGTTTAATTTGTCTATAGTGAATGGTGAAATATCATGAAAGTTTAGCTGAAGCATTACATGAGACTTTACAAATTCCTAACGTAAGAGAATTCTTTTCCACTACACATACGTTAACATAAATTTACACAGTAGCAATCAAACTTAAATTTATATTTATGAATCGAACACTCATAATAAGACAATATATCTTATTTTTAACTGCTTTGTCAAATACCGTTTAATTTGTTCTATAGTGATCTATTCTATACTAAAAGTGCGAATTGCCAAATGTTTTGTCCTATTGTGAATTGACCATTGTCTCCTTAATTTATGTTTTGTCCCAATGTGAATTGCCCAACGTCTCCTCAATTTATATTTTATGAATCGAACACTCATAATAAGACAATATATCTTATTTTTAACTGCTTTGTCAAATACCGTTTAATTTGTCCTATAGTGAGTGGTGAAATATCATGAAAGTTTAGCTGAAGCATTACATGAGACTTCACAAATTCCTAACGTAAGAGAATTCTTTTTCACTACACATACGTTAACATACAATTTACACAGTAGTAATCAAACTTAAATTTATATTTATGAATCGAACACTCATAATAAGACAATATATCTTATTTTTAATTGCTTTGACAAATACCGTTTAATTTGTCCTATAGTGACTATTCTATACTAAAAGTGCGAATAGCCAAAATATTTTGTCCTATTGTGAATTAACTATTGTCTCCTTAATTTATGTTTTGTCCCAATGTGAATTGCCCAACGTGTCCTTAATTTATATTTATGAATCGAACACTCATAATAAGACAATATATCTTATTTTTGACTGCTTTGTCAAATACCGTTTAATTTGTCCTGTGATGAATGGTGAAATATAATGAAAGTTTAGCTGAAGGATTACATGAGACTTTACAAATTCCTAACGTAAAAGAATTCTTTTCCACTACATGTACGTTAGCATACAGTTTACACAGTAGCAATCAAACTTAAATTTATATTTATGAAAGGAACACTCATAATATGACAATATATCTTATTTTTAACTGCTTTGTCAAAATACCGTTTTGTTGGATTTAAATATCTAAGCAGTCCGGTTTGATGAACACAAAACTTAGTAATTGTATTACTAACATATTTATTGAGTGTGCAGATGAGCTCGGTTCGAAAAACAGATATCAAATATGAGCTCAGGACAAAAAATTGGCTCGGTCAACTGCCGGTCAATACTGGTCAACGCGGTCAACTATCGGTCAACCCGGTTTCGATTGGTCAGACTGGACTGGACTGGTCCGGTATCGGTCTGGACTGATCCGGTTCCAGACTGACTGGTTGGTTTTGGTCTGAACTGGTCTGGTTTCAGTGTGACTGGTCGGTTTCGGTCTGGACTGGTTCGGTTTTAGATGACTGGTCGGTTTCGGTTTGGACTGGTCTGGTTTCAGACTGACTGGTCGGTTCGGTCTTGACTGGTTCGGTCAGTGACTGGTCTGGTCAATGACTGGATTGACTGGTCAACTGTTGACTGATGTACAGCTCTTTACTGTAGCAATAGAGGTACAGACAGATAAGGCTGACAGCATTGACCAAAGTCAACAAAGGCTCCCAAAGGCTCCCAACGGCTTTATTATTGAGTCTAACGGCTATATCAAGGTGGGAAGACCTATAAAAACAACAGTGACGCGCAGAAACAAGCTAAGGATCCTAGAGAAAACCATATACACATTCAAAGAGAGATCCAAGAGAGAAGAACAAGAGCAAAGAGCAAAGAAAAAAAATCAAGAGAGTTCTTCCAAGTGTGTGGGTTACAAAAGTGAGAGAGCTACAACATTCAAACCCACACACCTCACTCACATATTAGAGAGTTGAGCTTAAGTAGATTAGTTGAGTGAGAGTCTTAGCACATAGACTATAAACAAGTGTATGTAGTCTTTGCATCGAGACGAGAAAGAATGGTGTGGTTGTGAGGTTGCGGCCTACAACGTTTACGGTTGACCTTGCGGGGTGCCGTAAGTTTCCGACGGACTGTAGAAAGCTGTCGAAGTAGGTGGATTGTATTATACGACTGCCTAGGTGAATCACTAGATAAGGCTGAGGGCAGCCGGGTAGGTTGTACAATGAGTGTATAACTGAAGTCTAGTGAACCTTCCTTGCGAGGAAGAAGGGGAGACGTAGGAGAGTTAACTCCGAACTTCCATAACAAATCTCATGTCTCTTTCCTACATGTCAAAACACACACTCCAAATATCCACACCCAAGGTGTTCGACAAAATGCCTTCACCCGTCTCTATACACCAAAATCGGACCAAATCACCCACGTACACAAACCACCATACATAGTTCACAATCAAGCCTAATATATTCCGCACTTGGCCTTGATTGAAGATTGGAAACCGGTTTCACTCTCTAACCGGACGTGAAACCCACCGATGAGCGAAAAAGAGACAGGTGTTATTCACCCCCCTCTAACACCCGGTTCACGATCCTAACAAGTGGTATCAGAGCGGGTTGGTTCCAATCAAGAACTGCTAATGGTGAATATGGTGAAGATTTACAACGGAGTTGAAATGAAGATTCAAATGAGGGCAACAGACAAAGAAGAGGTGCATGTCGAAGAAGTAACTTCACACAATAAACTGCTTTCTTCGGCTGTGAATCTGGAGACTAGGTCTGCATCATTGGAAAGCTCTAGAAGTCTATTTTCCAGCAAAATTTACGGCGCTAAAAAATTTTGAGTATGGACGGAGTTATGGTCGTTTGACTGAAGGCTGCCAGATCAGAAACTGAGGCGAAAGACGAAACCGGCAGCTTGCGGCAAGTTCGAAGAAGTTGCATAACTTTGCGCTCAAATGCCCAAAATTCAGTCTGAAAAATGCTCCAGAAACTAGATTTGCAGACGATCGTAACCATATAAGGCTCACTGACCGGTTTTTCTTCAAAGGAAGGAGACCGCCTGTCGAAGTTCAGCATGTCGTGTGGTGCAGCACTAAGAAAAACTGGTACTGAAGTTTGCTGGCAGATTGCAGAACATTGGGAAACCGGAATAACTTCCTGCTGAGAGGTCCAAATTCCGGTCTGTAAAATCTGTAGCAAACTAGACTCATAGACGAACGAAATGGTATAGGACTTGCTGACCGGTTCTTCAAATTTGCTGACCGGTTCGTGCCTAGAACATGCAGCTCGTTCGTCGAAGTTCAGATGAGGATCAACTACTGATTGAATGGAGCAGTCATACGAAAACTGGAATAACTTTGTCCTCCGATGTTTAAATTCCAGTTCGTAAAATTCACTGAAAACTAGACTTTGAGATGAACACATTGGTATAGGACCCACTGTCCGGTCATGCTCGGAGGAAAGCCGGTTACTCGACGAAGTTCACTCTGCAGTCGTGTATCGTCTAATGTAGCAGCTGTACGAGAAATGGAATAACTTTTTGCTGAGATGTCAAAACTCCGGTCTACAAAATCTGCTAGAAACTAGACTCATAGACGATCGCAATGGTATCGGATTTGCTATCCGGTCACCAACTGGAAATAAGCAGTTTCGGCCAAACTGTCTCAGCTCTACGAAAACCGGAATAACTCTGTTTCTGGCAGACAGCGGCAACTTTGGAAAACGGGCATAACTTTGCGTACGGATATCCAAATTCCGGTCTACAAAGTGTGCAGCAAAATAGACTCGTGAAGCTTCGCAATGGTATAGGATTTGGGGTCCGGTCATACTTGGATGAAAGCAGTTTATTCAATGAAGGACAACCGGACGCTCACTGCAACACCTTTGCAAGAAATGGAATTTTGTTTGTGCTCAGACATCCAAATTCCGATCTATCAAGCTCTATGGAAAATAGACTCGAAGACGAACACAACGTCCTAGGAAAATTACGGTTGCCATATTTAAAGCATAGAAGTTCAAATCAGCTTGAACCCCCTTTTTCTCCGTTCAACACAACCTCATGTCCTAATCTGATCAAAATCAGACCGAATGCTTTCGCCTACCCCCCCTGGGCAGATCCACAATAAGCAGCTCAAAGGAAGTCTGGAACGGTTTCAAGTGAATACAATTCAGCTTGTTCATCCCTAAGTCGAGGAAGAGAAGGGTTGGGATAAAAGCCCAAATTATCAAACGAAGTATACAGAAACTCACAAGAGTATTTCCCTCTAGCTATGCATCAGAAATAACCCTTCTCATGGCTTGCTGTGACCGGTCTCATCCAAAAACATGTGGCGGAAGTCTTACTAGGAACTTCACTCCACAACATACGCAGCGGATGAATGAAGCTTCAGCACCGATCAGAGACCAGATTGACTTGAAACTAGAAGCCTACCAGCGACAACTGAAGGGACCCTCGCAAAAAACTGAATCCACTACAGACTGGTTTTCATGATGTTCGAATGATTTGCGGATCACTCCTTTGATGTGCGATCTATTTGAAAGGGCTGGAACCGAAAGTGCTCCACCTTTGGTTCGACTTGGAGCAAAAGATTGGTCAGTAACAAGACAGTTTAAAACAGCTGGGACTAGGTTTAATTGCTGAAGAGAAACATTGAGGAAAATATAGAATGAGTCATAGTCGACGACAAACTGTGTTGTACTAGAGCGGTAAAATTTCTCAGCCATCAATCAACGACCTTCAACTGACTTTGAGATTAAGCTGTCAAGCAACCAGAACTCAAGAAGTATGTGCTAGAATGAGGAAGAAACCGAGAAATCAAGACCTGCTTCGGAAAAGCTGTTGCTGAAATTTTCAGGCAGATTGAGCAACGACTGGGAAAAAGTGGAATAACTTTACTCTCAGATGTCCTAATGCTGATCCGCAAACTCCGGAGGAAACTAGACTTATAGGCGGTCGCAACGATATATTTCTTGCTGTCTAGATCTGTCTGAAGGAAATCAGTTTATTCGATGAAGTTCAGACTGACGTTGCTGGAGCAGCTGCACGGAAAATAGAATATCATCGCGCTCGATTGTCCGAACGTCAATCCGTCAACTCGCCTACATAGTAGACTCATAGATGGTCACATCTGTGTAAAATTATCTGCCCAGTAATGGCTGAGGAAGAGCAGTTCATCCTCCGAAGTACAGCCTAATGCGCTGTCCCGGTTTGCAATACTCAACTCATGCTTGCTCTTTTATTTTCTCCCATCTCGCTCGTATGTGCTCTCACTCTATGACCCTAACATATATGCTCTCGTTGTTGGATTATAATCTCTTAAAGTTTAGATATGTTTAGGCGGAGCATTATGTATTTTTGATAGGGGAGAAATATATTGGCGCTTGCATGCTTCTTGTGAAATCACTTGTGTCTAATGGATCCCTACTTGATATGTTATGAACTGATTTACTCTCAGTTGGGGCTATTATTGAGATAAAAGGGGGAGAAAATTCTTTTGATATCACAAAAAGGGGGGAGAAATATGTTAGTAAATGTCCTTATATGTTAAAGTTTTGTGTTAATCAAAAAGGGGGAGATTGTTGGATTTAAATATCTAAGCAATCCGATTTGATGAACACAAAACTTAGTAATTGTATTACTAACATATTTATTGAGTGTGCAGATGAGCTCGGTTCGAAAAACAGATATCAAATATGAGCTCAGGACGAAAAACTGGGTCGATCAACTGCCGGTCAATACTGGTCAACGCGGTCAACTGTCGGTCAACCCGGTTTCGATTGGTCAGACTGGACTGGACTGGTCCGGTATCGGTCTGGACTGATCCGGTTTCAGACTGACTGGTCGGTTTCGGTCTGAACTGGTCTGGTTTCAGAGTGACTGGTCGGTTTCGGTCTGGACTGGTTCGGTTTTAGACTGACTGGTCGGTTTCGATTTGGACTGGTCTGGTTTCAGACTGACTGGTCGGTTTCGGTCTTGACTGGTTCGGTCAGTGACTGGTCTGGTCAATGACTGGATTGACTGGTCAACTGTTGACTGATGTACAGCTCTTTACTGTAGCAATAGAGGTACAGACAGATAAGGCTGACAGCATTGACCAAAGTCAACAAAGGCTCTCAAAGGCTCCCAACGGCTTTATTATTGAGTCTAACGGCTATATCAAGGTGGGAAGACCTATAAAAACAACAGTGACGGGCAGAAACAAGCTAAGGATCCTAGAGAAAACCATATACACATTCAAAGAGAGATCCAAGAGAGAAGAACAAGAGCAAAGAGCAAAGAAGAAAATCAAGAGAGACTTTCATGAATGTGGTGGCGAATAAAAATCATTGCCTTCGCCTTGTCCTGCTCGGATGTCGCATTGGTCGGTTTGATGGTATCACCTAGACCTTTTGCTTTCAAATGAATTTCGGCATCTAGTGCCCAAGATAGATAATTTCGGCCAGTGATATCGAGTGCAACAAACTCAAGGCTCGCCAAATTCGTCATATTACTATAAAATACAAAAAGCATTTCAAAAATGATAACATAACAAAATATTAGATGCATAACTAATCTTAATAACAATAGTATTCGAAAAATATAGTCGGTATAGCCAATTATTTCGAATATATAATTAGACGTAGTTATTGGCGGGAGTTACATACCGGCGCATAATAGGCGATATAAACCGGCACATATCAGGTGGTACAAACCATCACATGATAGGCGGTATAAATCGAACCAAGCTAGTCGGACAAACCAAACCAAGCTAGTCGGACAAACCGAACCACGCTAGTCTAATAAAAACAATTTAATATGCCACCGCTAGGATTCGAAATCTGGACCTCCCACCAATTAGATTTTGACGGTATTCCGCGAAACCAGTCGGACTATGGCATTTTGTTGTATATTGTATATATATGTTAAATTTGTATAATTTTGTGAAATAAAATTATTATACCTTAATTATGCCTGTAAATCTTCGAAAGAAATTAGCGTCGTCGTCGGGGATCGGCGTTGTCGGTAGAGTCTCGTGCTAATAACGTGTTATAAAATACTTATATAAATAACGTGTGTGATATGAATCAAAGAAATTCTATTGCTCGGTACTCCTTCAATAATGACCAATAGGAGCTATTTATAGGCCAAGATCCACCATATTAAGCCAATGAAAATAATGCAAATAAAATATTCAACCATACCTATGAATGGGCATCCATACCTATGAATTTTATAATAATAAAGACATACGTGTGTGTCTGGATGGTTCTATAATTTTTTAGTTGGACTGTATATAGAGTGGTCGAGATATCAAATGGGTATTCCTTCTTTTCTTCACGCAAAGAAAAACACATATAGAAACACGAAAAACTAAATTGAAAAGGGTAGTATTTTGTGATATAACATACGAACCGTCTTTTTTTCTTTTCTTTCCAGTCTGGCGAGTCGTGCAAACTCCAAAGAAATGTAACGTCAAGTTTGATAATCTCTAATCTTTTAAACCAAAAAGACAAATTGAATTTGTTAATTTTCCTAAATGGCAAAAGCATAAAATAGTCCCGATGTTTACCATGTAAACCAATTTAGTCCTCGATGTTATCGAAAATGAACCATATTGATCACTCCGTCAATCCGAACGTCAATTTAGATGGCGATGCTATTTGCGGCGGCATTAGCGACGGAATACGTCGCTAAATGAAAAAGTTAAAAAGAATGATAAATTAAACATTAAAAATGAGAAAAAATCCAAACAATGAAAAAAATTCAAAAAATAGAGTAAAAAATTAAAAAAAAACAAGAGAATATTATCATAAAGTATAAAAATAAATAATAATAAACATAAAATAAAAAACTAAAATTAAAATACAAGATGATAATTAAACATTAAAAATGAGGAAAAAATCCAAAAAAGGAAACAAATTCAAAAATAGAGTAAACAATTCAAAAAAAACAAGAGAATATTACTAATAAATTAAATAAAAATAAATACTAATAAAACTAAAATAAAAAAATAAAATTAAAATAGAAAATGATAAATTAAACATTAAAAATGAGGGAAAATCCAAAAAGGAAAACGTTCAAAAAATAGAGTAAAAAATAAATAAATAGAATATTACTAATAAATTAAATAAAAAATAAATAATAATAAAAATAAAATAAATACTAAATTAAAAGAAAAAATGATAAAATTAAACATTAAATGAGGAAAAAATCCAAAAAAAGAAAAAAAAAATAAAAAAAAATTTATCCTTAATTTTGTTTTTCTTTTTACTTAGTTTTTAATGAATAAATATATCTTAAGTTTTTCCTTTTTCTAAATATTTAAATTTTCATTTTCTATTTTACTTAGTTTCTTAGTTATTTTTATTTTTGAATTTATTTCTTTTTTTTTGGATTTTTTCCTCATTTATAATGTTTAATTTGTCATTTTTATTTAAATTTTAGTTTTTATTTTATTTTTATTATTATTTACTATTTAATTTAATTTATTAGTAATATTCTTGTTTTTCTAAATTTTTTACTCTATTTTTGAATATTTTCTTTTTTTTTATTTTTTCATCATTTTTAATGCTTAACTTATCATTTTTTAACCTTTTCATTTAGCGACGGGTATCCCGTCGCAAATAGCATCGCCGCCTATATTGACTCTCGGACTGACGGTGTGACCAATTTAATTCATTTTCGATAACTTCGGGGACTAAATTGGTCCCCGCGAAACATCGGGGACTGTTTTTGGCTTTGGCCCTTTTCCAAATATTGAGTTTGCGTAACATCCACTCTTTTCCCATTAATGTTGTTTCTTGCATAGATTTGTCCAATGTAAAGTCGTTCAGTTCTCATAAGATGGTGCTCAAGAATGAATTGAAGATTAAATCTTGAAGTTAAAAATACGTTCACATCCCCAACGAAATTATAAAACGCCAATCGAGTATATATATCGCAAAACTAATCAAGAAATATTGTTCTTCCACATATATATATTATATAACTGCAAATAAAAATAGAAATAGAATAAACAATCAATCTTCATTCTTCACTCCAATGCTTCTCCTCCTAAGTTTGAGCTCAATGTAGACGACGCCTTCAATGATATCAAGACTCTTCCCCTCCAAAAAATCAACCAAAGACGACTCATATAAGATCGAACTGGCGACCGCATCGATTGGTCCGCCGCTCTTCAATACGAACCTTTTGGTGCGTTTCGACCTGACCGAAAGCTCGTACTCGAGGGCGAGCGGCTCGTCTCCGTACGAGGCATCGTCATTCTCCAAGTCAAGAATAAACCTCGAAGAGCCGTCGCTCTTCATTTTAGTGCAATCTCCTCCGGATAGAAGGAACCAATTTGTGCCCAGACGAAACTCCTCGGTAATCACTACCGAAACAGGCGTGCGCATTTCGAGATAGACCAAAACTTCTTCGCATGGGAATTCAAACTCGAGCGACCTAACGGGCATTCGTTCATAGGCACGCCTTGCATGCCCACGGTGAGTTGCAGGGACTCTGTCCATTACAGTACGATCGTGGTAGCGATCGGAAGGGGTTGTTAGTTTGAAAAGAAAGGCATCCATCACGACTTTCTTCGCGAAATCCTCATCTAGAAAGTCGGAGCCCAAAACTTCCTTCTCGAGCGTCTCTTTAGTCATGTAGGGGAACCGGATATAAGGAGCCAAGCACGTAGAAAAGATTCTATGTTGATCCTCTTTGTTCGGATAGCGTTCCTTCGTCCAAGCCAGTACTTCCCAAAACAAGATATCCTCCGAGACAACGTTCAGGGAATCGGACGACAGGACGGCCTCCATACAACGAAGGTCCATCTTCCTCATTTGGTCGAGACTTCTGCAAAACACATGGTATATGATTCCCAACTCGAGGTTTCAGAAATCGATTTCAGAAATCGATTACAGCGCGTGCGCGCGCACACACTTGTACGTGCAGAAATCTCATGATGCTCATCTTATGTGGACGGCTTTTACGTGATGTGCCATATCAATATAAGAGGTGTCAAAGAGACTGCAACGTAAAAGATGCCGATCAATGTCAAATAAGACGTGCCCACAAATGGTGCCCGCATAAAGGCGAACCCTGTAAAATATATATACTTGACGTGCCACAACATCATATATACCACATCAATATATGAGGTGTTAGACAATGCCACGTAAAAGCTGCCGATCAATGCCAAACGTGCCCACAAATGGTGCCCACATAAAGGTGAGCACCGTAAAATTTCTATCTCTATATATAGAATTGGAAAAGTTCGAATACTAACAGTTCGCTGAACTTAGATGCGACGAGGTGCATCGCGGAATCGACGAGGTGTTGGACTTGATCATCATCGGCCGAGATATTAGGGTTCGACATAAGACATTGAATAAGCAATGCGGACTCGACGGTCAAGGGCATTTCGTTCAGTAAATTTGTGCAGCGCTGTACGCACGTAAACACTTTGAACTTGTGCAGACTTAAGCACGGCGGCGAGAAAAGAAGGCTCATCCTCGGCGGCGGAGGATAGTGCGCCGTTTTGCATGAAATTCAAAAGTTCCAAAAAAGCGGATTCCTCTGTTCAATTCGTAAACATTAAAATGAAATCGTTAAAAACGCTTTATCTTTTCATAGAGCGAATAATCGATTAAAACGGCGCACGTACCGCAAGCTTGGATACTCAGAGCGGCCGAGCGCTGTACTGATTCATCCATGGCAGCCGCGTTTTCAGAAAGTAACTGCAATGGCACTAGAAAATTAAAAAATAGAAGTATTTCAATAAATAGGAATCAAATTGAGGATATTGATTACTATTACACGGCTGAAGAATGGACTATTTCCCCATAAAAGAGTTGAATTCACACGAAGCTTTGAAACCCTAGAGCATTCTTCCATACAAATTGATTCTGCAATAAACAAGTGTTAGTGATCATCGATGACTGTAATCAATCAATTATAAATTTATATATATATAGAATTTGCAATAAAAAATAATCGTATTATTCGTTCATACCTGACTGAGTATTGGTGGTCTTATTATTATTGTCACCATTATCATTAGGGAGAATCTGAACGATCAAATCGAAGTCAGTTTTGAGAGAAGAAACATCATATGACATTGCGTTGTTCATCATGACCACTGTTATCGCTTATAGAATAATAGTCTTTCTTTTGTATAAATTTTGGGACGATTGGTTTTAGGGTTGGCTAATAAGCAGCGGCATATTATATAGGACGAAGGGTTTAGTTGAGCAAAATAAGGAAATAGGGATCTGTTTGAGATTTTTCAAATAATTGGCTAGTATATTTCGCCTTCTGTTAACGATGATAATATTGATATTGTATATTGTTTTTTTTTTCTATAATTGGTGTATGCGACTTAAAATCCGTTCATGATTTGTAATTCTGTTTTATGTACAATTAATGATGTATAATTAAGTGTTAGAAAATTTATATTATAGTTGATTTTATAAATATTATGTGAATGAGAAATTGGGCTTCGAAATTAAATATTATTGGGCTTCGAAATGGCCCAATAACGGCCCGACTTCTAGAAGGCCCAACTTCTAGAAGGCCCATGTAGTGGCTAACCACTACTCAAGTCCATGGCTCAAATTGAGTGATGGAATGGTTAAAAACCACTCCTCAAGTTAATGGCTTTGATTAAATGTTTGAGTTGGTTAAAAACCACTCAAACATTATGTCATCTTATTAAAAAAAATAAATTATTTCTTTAATAAATTTTGGGTTCTATAAATAGGTGATTAAGCATAAGAATTAAAAACAAGAAATAGAAAGAAAAGAAAATACAAATATCTCTCAAAATTGGTTCTGCTATATCGCTCTTGTTTCGTTCGCTGTCGGTGTCGTTTTTTGTGCTAAAATAACGCCGAGTTTTCGAAGTATCCTAGGAAACAGACGCTCGTCAAAACCTCTAGCACATACGTGAGGGAGCGAATCTGTTTTAAGGAAATTGTGTTCGCACAATCTTCGAATATTTTCTTTTCGGTTCAATCTAATTTCGGGTCTATCGTTCGTGGATCTTTGCGAGGCGAGGGTGCGTTACAACAATATTTCATTTCCGGCCAACAATCTTAAAACAGATCGACGATCCCGCAAAGATGTCAGACTATGTGGACTTCCTCAACAACCAAGAATCTACGGGAAACGAAGGAAACATTGACGTTCTCCCTACTACTTTCATCCCCAATGCCATACCTGTGGTTACGAAGCCAAACGTACCGGTCAACCACCTGGAGAAGCCAGAGAAATTTACGGGGACAGCCTCGACGTTCAAAAGATGGCAACAGAAGATGCTCTTCTACCTCACCACGCTGAACCTGGCAACATACCTGAAAGAGGTCGAGCCTAAGGTGAACGACGGCGAGATGAACGCTGAGGTCGTGATTGCTGTTGATGCATGGAAACACTCTGATTTCCTGTGTCGTAATTACATTCTGAATGCCCTAAGCGATACTCTGTACAACGTGTATGGTGCGGCCGCTACGGCAAAAGAATTGTGGGAATCATTGGACCGTAAATATAAAACTGAGGATGCCGGCACAAAGAAATTTGTTGTCGGACGGTTCCTTGATTATAAGATGGTCGATTCCAAGACTGTAATAAGTCAGGTGCAAGAAATCCAATTGATCTTGCACGAGATCCATGCAGAACGGATGGTTCTGAGTGAATCTTTCCAAGTTGCGGCTATTATTGAAAAGCTGCCGTCGGGCTGGAGAGACTTCAAAAACTATCTCAAGCATAAGCGCAAGGAGATGTCTTTGGAGGATCTGATTGTTAGACTTCGAATCGAAGAAGACAACAAAAGGTCGGAAAAGAGAGTATCGAGCTCATCTGAACCAAAAGTAAACGTGGTGGAGCATAGCTCTAAAAAGGGCAAAGGCGCGGTTAAACCCAAAGCGAAACTTGCGGCGACCGGAGAAGCCGAACTATAAGTTCAAGGGAAAGTGCTTCAATTGTGGTAAACTAGGCCACAAGTCGTCGGACTGTCGACTTCCAAAGAAGCACCACGAGGCCAATATGGTGAAAGACATCACCAAAGAAGTTGATGACTTGAGCCTCGTCGCGGTGGTTTCAGAGGTAAACATGATTGGGTCGAATCCACAAGAATGGTGGATCGATACCGGTGCTACACGTCATGTGTGCACGAACCGTAGACTCTTCTCTACCTTTGAGCCGATTGAAGGAGAAAAGATCTACATGGGCAACTCGGCTGCTGCTACCGTCGAGGGAAAAGGAAGCGTGCTGCTCAAAATGACTTCCGGGAAAATATTGACGCTGAAAGATGTGTTATACGTTCCGGAGATACGAAAAATCTGATTTCGGGATTCTTGTTGAACAAGCATGGTTTTCGTATTGTTATTGAATCCGACAAAGTGATATTGTCTAAGTCGGGTGTGTTTGTTGGTAAAGGCTACGCCTGTGATGGTTTGTTCAAGCTCAATGTAATGACTATTGTAAATGAGAATGAAAAACGTTCTTCCGTTTACTTGCTTGAATCTTCCAATTTGTGGCACGGTAGATTAGGTCACGTTAATTTTGAATCGATACGTCGATTAATTAACATGGACCGAACATTCGAAATTAATTTGAAATATAAATGCAAAATTTGCGTTGAAGCAAAAATGACGAGATCGTCTTTGCCTTCGGTAGCAAGAAGTACCGAACCACTTGAATTGATTCATAGCGATTTATGTGATTTGAAATACGTTCAAACACGTGGTGGCAATAAATATTTTATAACATTTATTGGCGATTGCACCAAATATTGCTATGTTTATTTGCTTAAGAGCAAAGACGAAGCATTAGAGAAATTCGTTCTCTACAAAACCGAAGTTGAAACGCAACTCGGCAAGAAAAATAAAAGATTGAGAAGTGATCGAGGCAGAGAATATGAAGCGCCAATTGGGAGCTTCTGTGTGGAACATGGTATCGTCCATGAATTGACCGCCCCGTATTCACCTCAATCGAACGGAGTGGCCGAGCGAAAGAATCGCACATTAAAAGAGATGATGAAAACTGAGTTCAGGTCTACCGCCTAAGATGTGGGGCGAAGCTATCTTGTCGAGTAATTACCTATTAAATAGGATACCTCGAAAGAAAATGAATAAAACTCCATATGAGTTATGGAAAGGAAAGACGCCTTCGTACCAACATTTGCGAATGTGGGGGTGTTTGGCGAAGGTAGCTGTACCTACGCCTAAAGCGGTGAAAATTGGTCCTAAAACGGTGGACTGTATTTTCATAGGATATGCACACAATAGTACGGCATATCGGTTTCTTGTATATGATTCCAAAATTTCGGATATACACAAGAACACGGTCATGGAATCGAGGAATGCGTATTTCTTTGAAAATGTATTTCCTTGTAAATCCGATTATGAATCCGGTACATCTAAACGAGATGATATAGAAACCGAGATTCCTAGTGCGGTTCATGAGATTGAACCGAGACGAAGCAAGCGTGCCCGAATAGAGAAATCTTTTGGTGACGACTTTGTTACATTTTTAATGGAAAAGGAACCACTAACTTATGACGAGGCAGTGAGCTCCGTGGACGGGCCTTTATGGAAAGAAGCCATAAAAAGCGAGATTGATTCTATTTTGCAGAATCATACTTGGGAGTTAGTTGATCTCCCAAAGGGATGTAAACCTTTAGGATCAAAATGGATTTTTAAAAGGAAAATGAGACCAGACGGGTCTGTAGAAAAGTATAAGGCCGGACTTGTTATCAAAGGATACAAGCAACGCAAAGACTTAGATTATTTTGACACATATTCTCCTGTGATGAGAATAAATTCGATAAGGATGATACTTGCTCTCGCGTCCTTAAGAAATTTGGAAGTACATCAAATGGATGTCAAAACAGCTTTCTTAAACGGTGAAATTAGACGAAGAAATCTATATGGAGCAACCCGAGGGTTTTCGTGCTTCGGGAACCGAGAAGAAATGTAGATTGATCAAATCTTTGTATGGTTTGAAAACAAGCCCCTAAGAAGTGGCACGAAAAGTTTGATCATGCAATGATCAACTACGGCTTTAAAATCAATGAGAGCGATAAATGCGTTTACTCAAAGGAAACAGGCGATGACTACGTCATTTTATGTCTGTATGTAGACGACATACTCATTGTTGGTAGTAACGACAAAATGGTCAAGTCTACCAAGGATATGTTAAATTCAAAATTTGACATGAAAGATATGGGACTTGCGGACGTGATTTTAGGAATTAAAATCAAACGAACGAGTAGTGGTCTTGTTTTGAGTCAAGCTCATTACGTAGACAAAATTCTCGACAAATTCTGCAAGGGTGATTCTGGTGTTGCTAGAACACCTTTAGATCGAAGCGTTCATTTGTCGAAAAATCGCAGTGAGGCGATTTCTCAAGTAGAATACTCCCGGATTATCGGAAGCTTGATGTATCTAATGAGCTGTACTAGGCCAGATATTGCTTATGCTATAAGCAAACTGAGTTCGTACACGAGCAATCCGAGTGCGGATCATTGGACCGCTATAATACGGGTTTTGAGATACTTACGGTATACTCGAGACTACAGATTACACTATGGTCGATATCCGGCTGTGTTAGAAGACTACACAGATGCGAACTGGATATCTGATATGAAGGACTCTAAGAGCACAAGCGGCTATGTGTTTACACTTGCTGGAGCTGCTGTGTTTTGGAAATCCTCGAAACAAACGGTTATAGCAAGATCCACTATGGAATCCGAGTTCTTTGCCTTGGATAAATGTGGAGAAGAAGCTGAATGGTTACGCCATTTCTTGGAGGATATTCCTAAATGGGAAAAACCTGTGCCGCCTATATGCATACACTGCGATAGCCAATCGGCTATTGGACGATCACAGAATACTATGTATAATGGTAAGTCGAGACACATACGTCGTCGACATAATACCATTAGACAACTGCTCTCAACTGGAGTTATCTCGATTGATTACGTGAAATCGACGGATAACATTGCGGATCCGCTAACCAAAGGGTTAAATAGAGATACGGTTGAAAGGTTGACGAAAGGTATGGGCTTAAAGCCTTAAAGTATAAAAGTGCTAAGAAGGAAAACCCTACCTAAGTGACTGGAGATCCCAACATCTAAGTTCAAAGGGACAACCTAATCTTAGGACTTGGTATCACTTTGGGGGATAACCCCGCTCATTCCTGTCAAGAAACAGTGATTATGGAAACAGGCTAGCATTATGATGCTTTAATGACTATCATAGAGTATTGATAGAAAATACTCGCGACGTGAGAAGTCACCTATGTTAGGGAGAAGTGGGGCCGCTTCAAAGGAGAACTGAAGGCTTAGTTCTTTAGAAACCCTCGCAGAATCAGAACGTGTCCATGGCCGTACTGGACAAAACCATGAGAACGGAACAAGAGAAAAATTGTCTCTGTGTATTGTACGTGGATTCTTTTACACGAAAAGCGGGACAGTTCAAAGACATCGTGTTCTACTGGACTGCAGTAAACTAAGCGTGCATACAAGGAGGAAGTTCAAATGGTAAAACATACTATCCTCTATGCAGAGTGTCATTAGATTAGCAGAAACTTTAACCAAACAATTCTCATTCATGTGGGAGATTGTTAGAAAATTTATATTATAGTTGATTTTATAAATTTTATGTGGATGAGAAATTGGGCTTCGAAATTAAATATTATTGGGCTTCGAAATGGCCCAATAACGGCCCGACTTCTAGAAGGCCCAACTTCTAGAAGGCCCGTGTAGTGGCTAACCACTACTCAAGTCCATGGCTCAAATTGAGTGATGGAATGGTTAAAAACCACTCCTCAAGTTAATGGCTTTGATTAAATGTTTGAGTTGGTTAAAAACCACTCAAACATTATGTCATCTTATTAAAAAAAAATAAATTATTTCTTTAATAAATTTTGGGTTCTATAAATAGGTGATTAAGCATAAGAATTAAACACAAGAAATAGAAAGAAAAGAAAATACAAATATCTCTCAAAATTGGTTCTGCTATATCGCTCTTGTTTCGTTCGCTGTCGGTGTCGTTTTTTGTGCTAAAATAACGCCGAGATTTCGAAGTATCCTAGGAAACAGACGCTCGTCAAAAGCTCTAGCACATACGTGAGGGAGCGAATCTGTTTTAAGGAAATTGTGTTCGCACAATCTTCGAATATTTTCTTTTCGGTTCAATCTAATTTCGGGTCTATCGTTCGTGGATCTTTGCGAGGCGAGGGTGCGTTACAACAATATTTCATTTCCGGCCAACATTAAGAATAAAGGAAATTATCAACCGATAAACATTGCGTTAGTCATAAAAATATATACTAAAGGGAATAAATTCGATCTTTGGGAAAGTAGTATTTCAAATTACAACTAGGTTGCAGACGAATTGAATCTTTTTGTTCGACTCGATATTCGATCCAAAAATTTAAGATTCGAATTCGAGAATTTAGAATTTGAATCCGAATAAAGATAGTTTTCGTGATTCGAATTATTTCCGAATACGAATACAAAACTGAAGTATTCGATTTGGTTATTTATAGAATATTCGATTCAAATAATTCCATATATATTTAAATATAATATACCATTTTGTATATATTTTGATTTTGTTTTTATTTTACTTCAACCTATTTGTTGGTCGCGTCGTAAACGGCCAACAATAAAATTTGTAACCTTACTAATACGAGTATAACGAAAATAAGGATCGTCTCCACATGAATGATGTTTGATTCACTTCTATATCAAAATTCGATAATAACAATAATAATAATAATAATAATAATAATAATAATAATAATAATAATAATAATAATAATAATAATGGGAGGGGGGGTAGTTTTTCAAATAGAAATCAAATTTAAAGCAATTATAACGAAAACATATTTTTGAGAATATACTGATATAATAATAGTTGAAGTGATCATCTCCACCTTGATTTATATAATTGATCATCGATTCTTAAATAACGTGTATACGTAAGCATAATCGGTTATAGTTATCGACGAAGCCTAACAACCAAAGCTGTAGAATAGCTGATATAATAATAGTTGAAGTGATCATCTCCACCTTGATTTATATAATTGATCAACGATTCCTAAATAACGTGTATATGTAAGCATAATTGGTTATATGTGATTTCACAATACATAAGCACAGATTCGCACTCTAAACCATAGTCACACAACATGCTATTTAACCACATTAGCTGAGTACAACAACTACCCGCTGCAACATATTCAGACTCAGAGGTAGATAAACACACGCAATTCTGCTTTTCACTATACCAAGCTACTAAATTTCTACCTAGGAAGAAAGAGCCGTGATCGAGCGGATCGAGTAATAAAAATAAAACGAATATCGACGAACTATCCCACGCTCAACATGCAAGTGTACCTATCGAAAATAGTATAGAAGTGACAAGTATTCGAGTATCGAATCCAAGCAACTATGTACTTTAGGAAACCGTCGTTTAAATATTCTAGTAAATATTTTTGGTTTGATAAAATATAAATAAACGATAAACTAATTAAACGATAAACACAAGAATAAAAATATGATAAAATGGCGACGGGATTGGGACGACTTTATGAAAGCGAACGTATTTGAGGCTTCGAATCCCCATAGTTCTATCGAACGACAAACAAGCTATATATTTTAGCTAATTATTAGACCGTGAGGATTCCTATGGGGTATGTATACGGGTTTCTACGATTGGGCGAAACTGCGCTTATTCGCGTTGACTCGCAACAACTAATCTACGTTTTAAATAGCTGGGGAAGCTTCCCTAACTTACTTAATCGCAGACCGCAATAAATAACGATGAATCCCGCTATTAGATCTGACTCTAATCCGGCGGGGTAATTCAAACCTACCTCTAGCGATGAGTTTATTCCGCTCTGTTAGGTCCTCAGATTAACAACTCTACGATCCTAGGCTAGAATCCATAGCAATTCGATCGTTTAGATAATCTATTGAATTCGATCGAAAAACTCAAGTTAAGAACACGGGAGAGAATTTGAGTAGAGAGAGAAAGTTACTGTAGTTTCTCTCTCTAGAAATCGAATTGCAAGCCCTTCGGATCAATTCTCTAAACTTTCTCTATTCAGCTCAATTGATTTACATGTATTTATACCAAACAAGCTTAGTATAAATATCAAACTAGTCCTAATCTAAGGACTACTATACAAAACGCCGCTAATTACAAAGACGACTAATAAAATCGAGCATAATTCTAAATGGTATTCTACATTCTCCCACTTTGTGCTTGATTGCATCTCCACGCCGTTCGTCCTTGTCGGGCGTAGTACGATCTGTGCAAGCCCAGCGCATGCTCATAGTCCCTGACTGTCTCCCTGAGCTTCAGGCGCTCCTCGATGTCATCCAGTAATTCCATCAGGAGCGGCCGTTCTCTCACGAACCGGTGGATCCTCAGCATCGTGTCTCTGTTGATCTCTTCCAACCTCTGCTCGATATTTCTCCTGACGACCTTGAGCGTTCCGTCGCAAAACTTATGAATATCTGTCTTCAGCATCATCCTATTCTTCTTGGCAATTGGATTGTTGTAGGTGATGCCGATGACTGAGCTGATATGCACATGATTGCTTGGAAGCGCTTTGATCTCAGGTCCTTCGAAGAGTGGTTCGGCCATGTTGACCTTCTTCATATTGCTCTCAAGCGCCATTTGAAGGTCGTGAGCGGCGAAGTACTTGACTTGTCGCATCATGAACCGGTAGAGCCCTTCGAGGCCTTCTTTCTTGATGAAGCCCTGAGGACCTTTGTACTTCTCCACGTATAGCTGATAAAGGCGGTACACTTCATCGGCGAGGAGGTACAGCAGATCGCTCTCGCTCAGTTCCTCTCGGGTCCTGTCCACTCGTTCAGTGATGTAGTGAGGTGTTGGAAGTCCTCCTTTGGCACAATAGACACTGAGGAGTTGGCAAATTGGGGAGAGTTCCCTGAAGTGACTCTTCAGTCGATCCTTCGGGATCCCCAGCCTCATGTCCGGTCCTAGTTGGGTCAGCATCCACAGATATGTCATTCTCTTCTGCTGATCCCAGTGAGAGATCCCTCTCAGCTCGAACTCATCCGGCTTCTTGATTCGATCCGGTGACCTCCAAATGTTTTCCCTGACTTCTTCAAGGAAAGGTATCTCTATGTGAATGTTCTCCCATGGCGTGTCGATCCGAACGGTCCCTGGCATCTGTCTGGTGGGGGTAGCCGCTCGTTGTGCGATCAACTCCGGTAGCCTTGGGATGTCTCTTTGATAATCTTCACCTTCCTGAAGTTCGTCGTCGTCTATGATCACGAGGTCCACGGATGCTTGTTGTAAGAAGTGGCGTACGTCCTGAAGCCGTTGTCTCTGATGCTCCTCAGGCATGGAGTGGGTCATCCACTGTCCTTCGAAGATGTACTTATCTAGTACTTCGTGTGGATTGACGCCGTGTCCAGAGGGTCCCGGTTGGTTTGGAGAGACTGAGGGAGTTGCTTGGGTAGCAGCTAAGGCCACGAGCATTGCTGCACTTGCTTCTTCTTCCGGAAGCAAGGGGCTTGGATAGATCGGCGGTGTGGGCGGAGGCGTCCGTAAGGTAAAGGTTGGTGGGTCGATATCTGGTAGGGTGGCGGCGTAGTGCGTGGTGTGGGTGTGGGTTTTGGGTGGTTTGTGTTTGGGTTTGGTGGGTGGTGTAGCAGCTAAGGCCACGAGCATTGTTGCACTTGCTTCTTCTTCCGGAAGCAAGGGACTTGGATAGATCGGCGGTGTGGGCGGAGGCGTCCGTAAGGTAAAGGTTGGTGGGTCGATATCTGGTAGGGTGGCGGTGCGGTGCGTGGTGTGGGTGTGGGTTTGGGTGGTTTGTGTTTGGGTTTGGTGGGTGGTTTGGGTTTCACCAGCTCCAGCGCTTGTCTGCGTCGCGCCCGAGCCTTGTCCTTGGCCAGATGTAGATGTCCTCGGCCTCTTCTCCCCCTCATGAGGGTCCTGTTTATCAGGATCGTCATGTCTGCGCCGTGAGTGGGAGCTTTGGCCTCGGCAGGTGTCGGTCGGTGGCTCAGGATGATCCACCAATCGCCTATAAAGGGATTCTTCTTGAGGCGACCGGATGGAAAGGCCTATCAGACGGGCGAGGAGTATGTCGTGGAGCTCGGTGATGGGGATTGTGTATGGGTTGATGAGGATGGAGGAAGTGGCTAGAGGGTCGGTGGGTGTGGGTTTGTGGAGGTGTGGGGAAGGTTTGTGACGAAGGACCTTCAGAGACTGGTGCTTTCCCGGTATCTCTACGGGATGTCTCGATTGCCTGAAGTACTCTCTCCGTGATCTTGTCTTCCATAGACCGTACAGCGGCAGCGAGAGTGACCTGGAACTGCTCGTTCGTCACAAAGGCAGTGGACGCCTCCGTGGATGGACCAGGACGACTGGTGTCGCCTGTTATCAACCCTCGAGTAGGCACCGACTCGTCAGGTTGGCTCACAGCCACTTGAGGTTGTGATTGTATGAGACTTCCACCCAATCCTCGAGTTGAATCATGAGGATTCGCCTCTATGGGTGTTATGGCAGGCTCAGGTTGTGCCTGCGTACCAGACACCACGAGAAGTGGTTGCGGCTCAAGATTGAGCGATGAAGTGCCGGCAACACTTGTCATTGTGGGCAGCGTAGCATCTGGTGCTGTGGTGACTGCTGGAAAGAGCGACTCCAACTGAATACTGAGTCTTCTCGGAGTCCTCCTGATCAGACTGATTTCCTCGTCAGATTCTGTGTCAGACAAGGTGGCGGTGTGAGGAGTAAGGTCGTGATCGACGTTCTCTAATGTCTGATCTGTCACCGGTGGAAGTAAAGTGTGCCCCATTTCCGGTTCGGGCTGTGCTTCTTGTTGAAGAACTTCCTCAAAAGTTTCTTCAAGCACGCCAACATGGACGGGCACTTCCACTTGTAATTCGAGTGCAGGAGCCTCGAGTTCCATAGCCACGACGTCGATTAGGGTATCGTCCATGTCGGGCATTGGCTCTTCGATCAAAGAGGACTCCTGTTGAAGCTCCTGAGCGACGACGTCTATCATCGCGCCGTCAGGGCTTGGTTGGTGTTGGGGAGGGCTCACATGGTGATCTGCCGGGGGCCCTCTAATCATTGCTTCCATTAAGTTGTGTTCCCGGCAGAATCTCTGATACTCAGCTCCCGCGGGGTCGGCGAGCCTGAGTAGGTTGAGCGGAATCGGCATCGACGGTTGGTCCAGGTCCGTGAGCCGTGGGTTGTGGAAGAACTTGAGCCTTGCCGGCTGGTAATTTCCACCAGGAGGTAGCTGAGGGATGTTCTCCGCATGTAACTCCATGAACTCCCTGATGATCACATTGAACCAACGGGCATAGGGTACGTTCCGACCTTCGGTTCTCCTTCAGCCGAATCTGTTCAGCTAGATCATTCCAGATCAGATCCGCGAAGTCGTAGTTTCTGGCAAAGGCGAGACCGTGAAAGATCAGCAGTATATTGCCGTTGCCCTTGTCGAATCCAGCGTGTTTGGGTGATAGACACTTGTTCACTATTCCGAACAGTGTCTTCCAGGGGTGTGGGATACCAATGCTCTGGACCTGAGATAATCTTGTAAGCGGCGGTTGGTATCCCATGTGCAGGAAGTCCTGAATCATCTCTGCGTCCGTCGGGAGCGGGTCGTAGTTGTCGCTGTGGGGCAAGTCCAGCATCATCCCGAACTGGCTCTTGCTCATGTGAATATGTCGCGTCCTTGTCGTGAAGGAGAATTCCCCGTTTGCTACCACTCCTTGTATACATCCCCAGAATTGCTGGAGATAGACCATCGGCACTGAGGCGGTGACCGTCAGTGCGTGCCATATCGGGTGCCCTCGTAGTATAGATACGATGATCTCGTCTGGGCATCCAAATGAGCTCAGATCGAGCTGGAAGTTCGTATCTTGAACCTTTAGATAAAGGTTGTGGTCGTAGATGTGGTTGTATTTCGGGTAGCGATCCATCTAAAAAATAAGATATATAAAAGTTTATTAGTTCAATTTTATTTTCAGTCGAAATATGAATAAATTTCATCGAACTATAGTAATATTGCAAGTAATAGCATGTTCGATGAATTTTAATTTTGAAATCGTATTAAAGGCATAGTGTATGTTCAATTTTAAAAAAACTTAATGGCATGAATGTAATTTCGAATGAAATATATGTCGCGTGAAAAATAATTCGAAATTTCGATAAGTGTTAAATCAGTAAGTCACTGTTCATGCCGAGAAAATTTTCGGTCGATAAAATTGAATTGCACTTTGATTTCCTATTCAGTGATTTTAATTTGACGAGTTCCGTCTAATTTTGGGATCGAAGAATTTTATTCGCTAGTTTTAGCTACAGTGTAAAGGACTTAGAGAAAAATTTTCTAAGTGTTGTAGTTGAAATCGTGACTGTAGTTGATCAATTTTACGATCGAGAAAAGTTCCGCGTAAATTTGCGATCGAGAAATTATCTCTTAGGTAAATTTACTGTCGAGAAATTTTCTTCAATTGAATAAAAATTTTCGATTTGAAATTTGTCGACTGGTATGTGATTTTCGATTGTAAGTAAAATTTTCGCTGCGATATATTTCTATCGAGAAATTAGTCAAAAAAAGACTAAGTCAATCGTCGAGAAATTTTTCGATCAATTAAGTCCTATTCGGCGAATTTTACGATCGAAAAATTAAGCGTTAAAAAAAATTTCGCTGCTAAATTTTTGCGACCAAATTGAAATTAGGTCGAGAATTCTATTTTGCGATAGTAAGCTTTTCGCTCGATAAAATTTGCATCTTAAATTGTCTAATCAGTGCTTAAGTTTTTCGCTCACAAAAAATCCTAATTAGATTTCTCGATGGTAAATAATTTTTCGGTCAAAATCTTCTACTACAGCGACTAATTCAAAATTTTATCGATCGAAAAACTAATTCGATAGAAACAGTATCTCAATCAGTGCTTAATTCGATAAAAAAGTTCTTCGATGGCTTCAAACATTCAAAAGCCCAGTTTCATCCAGACTTAATTTTCAGTCGAAGACTCGGATTTTCCGATGATTCATTCTACCAGATTCATAGAGAATATCGAAACTATCTTAAGTGCAGGCATTAAACTCAGATAGAACTCAACATCAAGCCTAAAGCACTGCAAAATAGTTACGATTTTTCTCAATTTTGAAGAACAGTAAAAAATCTAAGTCTAAACATGCGAAAAACTACAGAACATCAATGCAAATCAGGTTAAAACATATGCCATCGTTGACAGAATCGAATTTCTACCTTAATCAGACGATTTGAAATGAAAAATCTAAGGATTTTGAAGGTTTTTGAATCGTCTGAGAAAGTTTTGCGAGAGAGTTTTGCGATTAGGTTTTGCGTGAGAAAACGTTTTTCGACTGACAAAAGTTAAACTTTTTATTAACTAGCATTCATTTGATGCCGGGCTTGTGATTTGACATTTTGCGATATAAGGGATCAGGCCCATTACTATTTGCGCTCGAGAAATTTCTGATTCGAAAATTGCTTCTCAACTCAAATTTTTCGATCGCAAATTATCGCAGTTATCAAAATCGATCCCGACACTGTTTACGATCGAGAAACTTTAGATTGCAAATTAATTCTAATATTCAGTTTCTCGATGGTTTTCTTCTAAAAATTTTCAGATTGACCCCTATTTCAAAATAGAACCCAATGTAAGGCTCCCCCTTAGTAATTAAAATAAATGCAATTAACTCTCTGTATTTTACTGTGTAGTAACGGCTAGCTCCCCTGGCATAAATTGAAAAATCTGTACCACTTAGAGATAAACGTTAGTAATAATGGAGTTAATCAACAATTAATTATGGCAATTTTATCTTTGAAATCTAGCTCCTCTCTTTGTATTGTCGACGTTTCACTCCTTAATTTTGAAAGATCTGAAATACTCAGAGAAGAACGTCAAAAATATTTGGAGCTAAATCACGATTTTTATACTTGCTCCCCCTCAGATGATGCACAAGAATTGACTAATTATACAAGCATATTAAATCAATTCAAGTCACGAGCATATAACACACAATTTTACCAAGTAAGTATGTATACATGGTCCCCGAAAATATGTACTTCAAAATATTGTGTGAGGGTGGAGGCAAAAAATTTTATCGCATTTAAACAATTCAGTACCAGTGCAATCTAAAATTGCATTTAGAATGTGCGATACACTAAGGAAATTCGCATTTATTCAATTCAACGCATATGCAAAATAACATTTCATGTCAAAATGTGCGATTAAAATTTTATTTATTTTTCTATTATTATAGTATGGGGTCAGATTATTTTGTTTCGATCAATCGTCATTCTAAAAATTTTACGAGACTTTTGAAAGACGAAAATGCCGTCAAGTCTTGTCGTCAAACTAAAGTCCTAAGTTCATAGACTGCTCCATTTCGACAACTCTCACTAGGTTCGCTCTTGCTCTCAATAATTTCTATCTTGGGATTTTTACATTTTTATCACTCAAGTCAACACACGCAATTTTAAGTCAATTTACCTGTGATCGAGGCGTGTAAATCATTTCACCCAAGCGAGAGACCGTCGATTGGAATCAAAAGGAGTGTAAAGGGTTTTATTTGGCCAGGACTTAGATGGGAAGGAATTTATAAAGAAGTGAGCTTATCTCTTCGTCATCTTCCATTTCTACGTCCGTCTCCTTTCTTTTCGGCGTCTTTCTTTATTTTAATCTTTTCTCCCTCTTTTTCTTTTGAGAACTATCCCTTTTTATGCTATGCTCAAGCTGAAGCTCCGCTTCTCCACGAGGCTATAGGAGATTATTGTCGGCGAAGTTCTTCTTGTTGGTTCTCGGGCAGATACCGCGCTCCTCTTCTCTTAATCCCTAAAAAGGTTTCAGAGATTATCTATTTGGAAAAGTTCACGGTTATGGAGTTCGTACCCGAGGCGGCGCTCCTCTTCTCGTTTCCCGATATAAGACCGGATTATCGTTGCAGAAGTTCACTTCGTGGTGCTCCTCTTCTAGCCGTTCTGACGAGCGTACGAGATTATCGTTGGAGAAGTTCGCAGCAGGAACCATGCCACTTTCTACAAGTTAGTCGGAAGGCCGGTTCCTTTGGTCTTAGCGCGTTGAGCAATGCCTTCTTTTGTCATCATCCTACTTTTCTTATCTCCCCCTTCCTTTCTCGTTTGAACAACCATTCGAAGATTATAGAATTCGGTTGAAGGCTGGGAATGGGTTTCAAATGAAGAAAAGGACATTGGAGAAGGCTCCAGGTGGATGACTAAGTACTAATGTGAGGGAAAATTGTATAAGGCCGAGTGAGAATTATCCTAAGTTCCCTTATCATTTTCCTAACGATCTAACGCAAGGTGAGTATGGAACCAAGAATCACTAGGTAAGACAAGTAATTGATGTGTGACTCACTCGAGAATTAGATCCAAAGAAAGAAGAAAAAGAAGAACATGGCTTGAATCCTCACGCATGTAGAGTGACTTTGTGTCTAGTGGAACAATCAAATAGCCTTTTAGACACAAGAATGCGACTTAGACTGACAAAATTTGAGCAATTAGGTCGATCGCATGTCGGGGTAAAATTCTTGGTGACTTTAGATCAAAGCATCCTGAAGGATTTCCTCATTCCCCATTATATATATATATATATATATATATATTTCCATTATTATTATTATTATCACGCAAGATAAGGACAAATAAGCATAGAAAACACATAGAATAGAGCATGTGATAGCACAGAGGATCAGGTAATGCACGAATTACGGAAGATTCAACATGCCTAATTTTCCGACAAGGAATTGGAATCGTTTCTCATCCAAGGCCTTGGTGAAAATGTCGGCTAGTTGAAACTCCGTGTTAACAAAATACATCTCTATCGTGCCTTTTTCTACGTGATCTTTGATAAAATGATATCTAATGTCTATGTGTTTTGTGCGTGAATGATGAACATGATTGCAAGTAATGGCGATTGCACTTTGACTATCACTATATATGGGTATATTATTTAGATTGTACCCATAGTCGCGAAGCTGTGTCCGCATCCACAGCATCTGTGAGCAACAACTGGCGGCAGCTACGTATTCTGCTTCGGCCGTCGAAGTGGACACACAGTTCTGCTTTTTGGATGACCAGTAGACCAGCTTTACGCCTAGAAATTGAGCGCCACCGAACGTGCTTTTCCTGTCCATTCGGCAACCTGCATAGTCAGCATCAGTGTAGCCGATAAGTTTGAAATTCGTACCCTTTGGATACCATAGGCCAAGGGTAGAGGTGCCCTTAAGGTAGCGTAGAATTCTTTTGACCGCGAGCATATGGGATTCTTTGGGATCGGCTTGAAAACGGGCACACAAGCAGGTGTCAAACATGATACCCGGTCGGCTCGAAGTGAGGTAGAGAAGAGATCCAATAATACTGCGATACAGTGTGATGTCGACCGGTTTACCAGAGGGATCGGCATCCAACTTGCAGCTTGGTCACATAGGAGTGCTGAGAGGCTTGCTCTGATCTTGATGAAACTTCTTTAGAATATCCTTGATGTATTTTGTCTGACTGATGAAAATTCCATCATTGAGCTGCCTGACTTGAAGGCCTAAGAAAATTGCATCTCTCCCATGTGACTCATCTCGAATTTGCTCTTCATGAGATCTCCAACTTCTTGCAGAGCCGAGGGGTTGTTGATCCCAAGATGATGTCGTCGACGTATACTTGGACGACCATCAAATCTTTGTCATGCCATTTAATGAAGAGGGTCGTGACTATCGTTCCTCGTATGAATCCAGACTTCACGAGGAAAACGCTCAGGACGTCGTACCAAGCACGTGGGGCTTGTTTTAGTCCATAGAGAGCTTTATCCAAGCGATAGACGTGATCGGGATGTTCTTGATCAACGAAACCTTCCGGCTGAGCGACGTAGACTTCTTCTTTTAACACGCCGTTGAGAAAGGCGGTTTTAACATCCATCTGATAGGAAGTCTTTGTGAGCCGCATAAGCCAGCAGGAGGCGGATAGCTTCGATACGGGCAACAGGAGCATAAGTCTCGTCGTAGTCGATGCCTTCCTGTTGATTGTATCCCTTAGTAACTAGCCTTGCTTTGTTCCGGATCACTTCACCATCTTCATTTTTATTATTCTTGAAAACCCATTTAGTTCCGACCACTGTTTTCCCATGTGGACGGGGTACCAAGGTCCACACTTGAAGACGTTCGAATTGGTTGATTTCCTCTTGCATTGCAATTGTCTAATGCGGGTCTCGAAGTGCGTCTGCTACTTTGGTAGGCTCGTTTTGGCTCAGGAAGCAACTGAAAAGACTGTGTTGACGATGTGTCCTCACACCAACCGAAGGATCGCCAATTATCTGATCAACCGGGTGGCCTCTCGTCCACTTGCTCTCATGAGGCAAGGCTGAACTCGATGCGTCAGCCATCTGTGGATCTAGATTGCCTAAAATCTCTGATTGATCATTTGTCTGAGGAAGTTCCAATACTGCACTTGGATTGATCGTCTTTGATGATACTTCCTCGATGACCACTGTGGTTCTTCGGTATTCTGTGGCAATTCTGAATCGGGTGGGGTAGAGGTGTGAGATGAACTTAGTACGTCGGTCTCGTTTGATGGAGTTGTAGGTGTAGTCGTGTATGATCGATATACCGGTTCGAAGAGATAATCCAAGTCGTCTATTGCAAGTCTAGTTGCTTCGTCTGACACTGATCCTGAAGTTGTTACCATCTTCTGTTGGCTTTGTGCCCAACACACTAGTGATTACGGGTTCTGAAATGTTGTCTTCAGAAGCCAACCGGGTTGAGCACGGGTCCTGAACTGAATTGAGCAGGAACCAACGGGTTAGGCACGGGTCCTGGACTGAGTTGACCAGAAGCAGTCTCTGCCACTTCGTGGAAAGTGACATTATAGCTTTCCCTAATAGTTCGGTTGGACTTGATGTATACTCGGTATGCTTTCGATGTTGAAGAATACCCGACAAATGTAGCTTCGAATGCTTTAGGGTCGAACTTTGCACGTTGCTCTCGGTCGTTCGCCACAAAGCACTTGTACCCGAAGACTTTAAGGAACGAGATGTTGGGCACTCTATTGTTCACAATCTCGTACGGAGTCTTGTTGAACCGATTGTGAACCACCGTCCTGTTTTGAGTACAACAAGCGGTATTGACTGCTTCAGCCCATAGAAAGTGTAGAAGTCCCGATTGAATCAGCATTGTACGAGCGGCTTCCACTAGTGTTCGATTTTTCCTTTCAACGACCCCATTTTGTTGAGGTGTTTTGGCGGCTGAAAATTGTTGACATATTCCAAGTTTCTGATAAAACTCAATGAGGTGATTATTCTTGAACTCAGTGCCGTTGTCTGTTCGAACAACTTGAATAGTCTGTTGCAGCGGATTTTGAGTTGTGTTCACAAAATTGATAATCAAGTCGCCGATGTCATCTTTTTTTCGGAGGAACTTTGTCCATGTGTAGCGAGAATAGTCATCTACAATCACTAGGACATACTTTCTTCCATTGATACTCTGAGTTGCATTGGTCCCCAGAGATCCATGTGTATTAGTTCCAATGGTCGAGAAGTAGAAGCAGTTTGCTTGACGTGATGAGATGCTCGCTTCATTTTTCCTAATTGACATGCCGAACAATGATGCTCCCTTTGTGGTTGTATAGTTGGAAGACCGTGAACCAACTTTTTCGTAGAAAGACGTTGGAGAGCTTTCATGTTTAGATGAGACAATTGTTGATGCCATAGGCTGTTCCTCAGTAAATCAATCTGAGAGATGAGGCATACAGCTGTCGAGCACCGCACGGACGTCAGGTTGATCGTGTAAAGATTGGATTTCCAAAGTCCTTGAAGGAGTTCTGTGTCCTGACTATCCAAAATTTCTGCACCGGTCAGCATGGAAGACTACCTGGAAGCCTTTGTCACAGAATTGACCTATGCTGAACAAGTTATGGCGGAGGCCTTCGACATATGAGACATCTTTGATGGTTAGATTCTTCAGAATGATATCCCCAAGTCCTAGAATCGGGGCTGAATCATTGTTCCCAAATCTGACTTTGCCGTTTGGTCGGTCTTTGTAGTTGCTCAGCAGCTCTTGTTTACCAGTCATGTGTGTGGAGCAACCAGAGTCGAGGTACCACACATGATGGATCTGCAAAAACAATTTAGAGAGCTTTAGGTACCCACTTAAGCATGGGTCCTCTCAGATTAGCAGATTTAATTTTGGGTTCAGATATGACTCCTAAATCTATTTTTGGAAGAGTTTTAATAACACATTGCACTTTTGAAGAAGTGGGTTTGGGTTTTGCCTCTATAGAAGACTTGGCCCTTTTGGCTTTTGTCGTCCTAGGCGGAGATTTAGGAACCCATTTGGGTTGAACCTTTCAGGGAATGTTAATTTCAACTCGTACAAATGCCTTGAAAGGTTTGACTGAGGAAAAGATCTTTTCTTGTGATAGTCTCCTAAGGTGCTTGGGAGATTTGATTTCTACGGGATACCTTAGGTGAGTGCAGTCATGTATGGCGCTATAAGCTTTCTTTATGGCCGGATCTTATTTCCTACGAGTTTTCCTTGTGGCATTTGTTTCAGAATGATTAGTAGTGATTTTCGAGGTAGAGCCTATTTCGAGATTTTCACTTCTATAGGTGATAGGCTGAAGTGAGCCCGTAGAAGCAATTATTTTGAACGTAGAAATGGCTCTTTTATTACTACGAGTGTCTTATATTTTGACAGAAGGAATAATATGTTCAGAAACATTTAAATCTACTAGCTCCTTCTTTACGTTAGGACTAGACACTCTCGCCGTCGTAGTCGGTGCTGGCCCTACGCTCCCTGTGGACGTAGGTGAAGTAGAATTAGTTTTAGCACTTTTAATAGAATTATTAATGCTCTTTCGATCTTTTGAAGGTGATTTTTCTATTTTCACGCTTTTTATGATAGCGTGTGAGGTAGTTTGTGAGGACAGGGAAGCCTTGTGAATTTCCATCTCTTTAAGGAAATTTTTATTTTCAGCTTCGAAATTCTCTCTTTCTTTGTCTAGTTTCGTCTGTGACTCCACTATCTGTTTTATGATGGGGGGTTGTAGAGAGAATTTTGATAATTAACCTGTTTGACTTCCTCGTAGTGTTCTTTAGAGTCAGGAGGTAAGACTTGAACTAGATCACTGACAGGTGTTAAGGATGGTTTCCTATTTGTGTCCTTTTCAATTAGTTCATTGTAATCAAAGGGGATATCAGGCCCATGTGAGGCTTGTTTGATGGATGAATCAAACGCATTTTCATACGTCGATTCCGTAAAGATCCTAAGAGAGGTCCATGTACTTAATGTCATGCAATTCTTTCTTCCGTAAAATACGTGGGTTAGTGTAACCTATGCCTTCTATTGGATGATAAAACTCTATATTCTTGGGCTTAAAAATATCGTCTGTTCAGAGTGTCCCCTACGCGTAAGAATATCATCTAATTTTTAATTTTTGCATACAACTTCCTGCGTTCCTCACTTAGGAGAGCATAATTATTTTCTACCGTCAGTTTGGCGGCTTGACAGGTGTCTAGATCCTTACTAAGCTCACTAACCTTAGCGTTAGATGTTTCTAATTGAGCTTCGAAGTCAGTGATCCTAGAGGTAGCTTCGGTTATCCTACAATTTAAGGTAGCTTTCTCGTTGAGATGCCTAACCAAACAATTGTTGTTATTTGCCAGCATATCTTCTAATTCTTTAATCTTTTCACTATGCTGTCCTAAAGGAGGTTGACTAGTCTCTCTAGAATGTAGACTCTTAGTAAGTTCTTCTACTTTTGCACTAGAGCTTCTAAGTTCAGATTTGAGACTGTATATCTTCTCCTGAGCTCTCTCAAGTTTGTTTTTTACTTCCTTTATACTTTTCTGCTCACGTTTCATGTTAGTATTGCGTTTGATATGATTCAAACATGGTCAATAATGTGGAAGGAGTGTCTACCTCATTTGAAGACGTGGATGCGTTGTCGTCGTCCGTATGAGTGGATGTTTCGGGGTCCAATTCGTTGTCGAGACGGGACATGAGAGCTAAGTTCACTTCTTCGGAGCTCGACGTGTCCTCGAGCCATTGGTCCTGTTCGGCCATGAGAGCAACTCCAGCTTCTTTCTGTTTTGTCAATTGAAGCTTCCTGGAGTAGTAGTTTGCATCTCTCTTCTTCGGGAGAGTGCACTCTCTGGCGAAGTGACCTGCTTTGCCACAGCTAAAGCACTTGTTAGTCTCTTGGGATTTTGACCTCGGACTCTCGGAGCACGTTCTTTGTTCTTGGAGCTTGTAGTCCGAAGTCTGTTGGTTGAGGTTGAAGACTTCTTCTTGAAGTACTTCTTGCTCATCATTTGTCCAATGAGAGCTAACTGCTTTCCAAGGGCTTTCATGTTTGGCTCGATGTCGGAGTCGATTCCATCTTCCGACTCTGATGATGAAGGTGGCCTAACGATCTTTTCCTTTCTTGATCTTGTGCTCCTCTTCTCCGAGACTAAGGCAATCGTGTCATCGGTTTGTTTGCCTTTCTGCTCTTTGATAATCTTGCGGATATCATCCTCATGCTGAGCGAGATTATCGAACACGGCATGGACATCCAACTCCTCAAGGTCTTTAGTTTGTCGTATTTGTGTGGATATTTTCTTCCATTCCGTGGGCAGAGAAGATAGAAATCTTATATTTGTTTCCATGTTTGTCTTCGTTATTTCTATCTTCCTCATCTCGTTGAGAAGAGTGAGGTATCTTTGGTAGATTTCGTTTAGACTCTCCTCCGGCTTTGCTTTGAAGGAGTCGTAAGCAGTGAGAATGTTCGCCTTCTTTGCCTTTATGCCAACTTCCGTCCTTTGCATCATCCTATGCAGCTCATCCCACATCCCCTTAGCCGATGTAAGGCTGTCGATTTGTCTGTATATATCGTTGGGGATGCCCTGCATAAGGGTATTCATGGCTACTAGATCAGCCTTAGCTCGAGCTCTTTCCTCCAGAGAGTATTCTCTAGGCTCCTTTAGTCGCCTAGAAGCTGGAATTACTGGAGTAGCTGATTCGTCCCCGGGTACATGAACCTAGAGCTGTGTCGGTCCCTCTTCAAGGGATTGCAGTAGATTTTCGGCTTGATCCTTTAGAGCTATGAAATTCAGGAAGCGGCTTCTCCACACTGTGTATTCGCCACTTTGCAAGATCGGCGGACGGTTGTCATTTCCGAGTGAGTATGCATCCATGTTTGTATTATAGTAGTCGAGTTGTTTAAGGATCTTCGTTGGTTGTTTTGAGCGTTGAAGATGATGTAAAGTGCTTCACATGTGATGAAATTTGTTAGTAGTGATTGATTCGAAGATTAGATCGAGAATTATTTTCGATTCAATCTTTAGAGTATGATCGAAATTAATTTCGTCGATATAGAATGTATTTACTGTTCTCGTGCGAGAAATTTTGTCAGCGAAAAATTTTACGAGCGAAATAAATTGCCCAAAATCGTTCAGTCGAGAAAAATTCCTGATAGTGAATTTATTTCAATCGTAAAGAAACAGTACGTCAGTAAGTCAAGTCAAAATAAATCCGTTTACTAGAAAAGTTTCTCGCGTATAAATGATTTTCGCCTGGTCAAACGTTAAAAGGTTTGACTGAAAAAGTTTTTCGAGTGAAAGTTATTACGCATGCAAGGTCAAAATTGGTCTCACTCGAAAAAGTTTTTCGCTGGATAATGCTGGAGAAATATTTCTAACTAAAATCGTTTCTGCTGATGACGATTCTAGCGCTGACTTCTTATTCTGACCGAGAAAAATTCTCGCGCTAAGTTTATCGATCGAGAAACTAATTAGATCGCAAAACCTAGCGAGAAAAATTTGACCAATCGAGAAAAATTCACAGAATACGATTAACATAGATTCGAGCAAAAACAAATAATCAGATAGTGAAGTTTGAGGTAATTGCTCGCAATCAAGTACTAATCACGCACGAACAAGCGATTAAACACGTTATGAAGCAAAATATATCGAATTTGATCAAAATCAGAACGTGTTCTTCATGTTCTTCGTCAACAGTAAAATCTCAGAATCAAATTAATCAAAATTCGAAGTTCAAACTGCTACTGATCTAGTCGCAATGATCATTTATCACTTAATCTAGCACTGAAATATCAAATTCAAGTCAATTAAGCACAGAATTAAGCTATTGGATCGAAAAACTTTTCGCGCAAATCTGTTCTTCGATGGAACAGTGTTCGAAATAAAATTTCGATCTAATTCTGAGAATTTACGATTCAAAACAGAACGAATCTGCTCCGATACCAATTGTTAGGTCCTCAGATTAACAACTCTACGATCCTAGGCTAGAATCCATAGCAGTTCGACCGTTTAGATAATTTATTGAATTCGATCGAAAAACTCAAGTTAAGAACACGAGAGAGAATTTGAGTAGAGTGAGAAAGTTACTGTAGTTTCTCTCTCTAGAAATCGAATTGCAAGCCCTTCGGATCAATTCTCTAAACTTCTCTATTCAGCTCAATTGATTGACATGTATTTATACCAAACAAGCTTGGTATAAATATCAAACTAGTCCTAATCTAAGGATTACTATACAAAACGCCCCTAATTACAAAGACGATTAATAAATCGAGCACAATTCTAAATGGTATTCTACACGCTCGTTTACGAGTGGTCTAATCGTCGCTCCCCTCTCAAGCATAGCGTACGATTTCCCAAAAATTATTTCGACCACATACACATAATGAAAATAATAGCATAATTCGTAAGTGAGTCGTAATAATAGCCAAAACAATAATACTTTAAACACACGTATGATATCGCTAGGGTTCATCAATCTCAAATCCCTTAAGTCGTTTCTGTGAGCAGTCATACATTGAAAAGTTGCGGTCATACAAGCCCCTCGGCATTGCAAACATTGGTCGTGCAAAACCTCTGTAGTGCAAACATCGGCAGTGCAAAATCTCAGGTGCAAAAATCGCATAATTCTGAAATACAATATTCTGCATCAGTAAAATAAGTCAATCCAAGAAATAGACCCCTGCAACGCACTGTCTTGCACTAGTTAAGTAAATAGCACGTTGTTAGGCTTAAAAAATTAGGTGTGTTAGGCTACAATTATTACAAAAACTAGTTTCAGACCCGTGCGATGCACGGGTTATTTCTAAGAGAGTTTTACTTTATTAGATCTATTACTATCGAAAAGACCCGAGATCCGCGATCGGACCATCTATTTTATTTTATAGTGGACCCGAGACCCGCCCATTTATTTTAGTGAGTGGACTTGAGATTCGCCCTAAAAAAAACTGCCCGCATTTATATTTTTTTATATCATTATTATTTATTAAATATATGTTTCTATGTTATATTAATATATATAATATTTTATATAAAAAAAAATTATAAGGGGCTGGTCTCGATGCCGATTTCTGGCTGGGGTTGGCAACATTCAGGACCCGCCCAAAATCACTTAATCATTTATACTGTGTCAGGGTTTTTTTTAGGTCAATATTAATGTGTTATATAAAATAAAGTTCGCGTGATTAAGTAATTCATACAACTTTTATAATAATATCTTTTTGATTAATCGTCTCATCATTTACATTTATGTGTGACATATTTGAATATTTGTCAGTGGTGCGAATATAATGTTCTAATGTATTGCAGTGGACGAACAATTTTGTAAGTCGTTTAAGTCTTCATCGGTAGTGTATTCTCATAGATTTCCAATGTTTTTCTATGCATTCATAAGACAAACTGTTTCAGGCAAAGTAAATAAATCTATCAATATGTTCTTAAATTTGGTTCAATATAATGTTTCCGATGGGACGCTACAATTACATATCGAACCTCTAAAAACATATCTGAATGGATGTACGAAACCTCCTAATGCCAGTGTCAAACATTTTTTTTTTTACTTCCTTTCCGTCTATAGTTTCCCAATCTTCATCCAATAAATTATTAGATAAGCATGCATTATGTTATAATGCACTATTACGACGTTCTTACATGGTTCAGATCCATTTGAAATTATGCACGACCTCCTGTTTGTTAAATTACACGACTGCTAGTCGTGCAGAAATAGGACAAACCCTTAAATTACACGACTGCTTCAATAACAGTTGTGCAAAAACAGGACAAACCCTAAATAAATGCTAATCATGGATGAAGTTAGAAACATAATTATGTAAAACTTCAAACAAATAAATCAGAATAAAATGTTCCAATATATACTCTTTACACCCGCAAGAAACTGGATGACTGTACGAAACTATTGCACGACTGTTATTGAAACAATCATTTAATTTAGGAAACAGGAGTAAGGACGATGCAGTAGTGCATTATAACAATATATATCAGTAGTGCATTATGTTCTTATTACATACTGTTAGTTTAAGCAATCTCTCACCTAATTGTTGTAGACTTCATACTCTTTACACCCGCAAGAAACTGCACGACTGTACGAAAACTATTTCATACCACAAGAAACTTGTTATTATATAGAATAATAGTCGATCAATGGAGCAGTCTTGCAATATTGATGTTAAGAAAAATCCTTAGCAATCTCCGATTCCGTAGGTTGATGGTGGGTAGAGTGGACTTGAGATTTCTTCCTCATACTTCGACCCGTTGAAGATCAAAGAAGCCGAGATGCAAAACAGAGTAATATAACATATGATATATAAGTACTGTGAGACTGATACTCATCAAATACATTCATACACAATATTCAATAAAAAGTACGGTATGATATTATATTATATGGTGGTAAAGGTTTTGTGGTATGATATGTCTATAGTGTCCGAATGTTTGAAGAACTTGGTATCCCCATATAATTTCCTTTGATGATTAAAATCTTGATACCTACTGGACACATATCTCAATACACGATAACGTACAACTGACCATGCATGACAACCAACTTCGGAAGGTATACATCAACTCTCTTTAGATTCAACAACTGAATCTTATTAATTGACATTACTTACCGAAGATGTGAAGGCAAAAAATAACTTTTAAATCCTAATATAGTGGGAACAAAATTGGGCCAAACGCTTCATAAATAGGTATGTGGCTGCTGCCAAATGTCGAAAGGTTGTTACGAAGTTCCAAATAATGTATGTAATGTTCTTTGTTGCTTGACTGATGCCATTTGAAAAACATTGTTACATTGTATGCATATATTGATTATTAGTATCTCAAGATAAAGCATATATGAAAACCCTAAATCACATATGCTTATAGCTATTTAACTGCTAAATAATTGTAAAACATATATGTTTGAGTAATGAAGTATATGTTTATATGACAATATCTCGATCCATTAACTATTACTCAATAGAAATTTCCCATATATATAATAGCAGTGTCTGGGTAGCAAGTATTGTTCGGATCCACTGAGATTATATTTGTTTCAAATGCGTGGCAGATTCAGGCGGAACTTTTGTTTTTTCCATATATTGCTTTTGCACCCCCAATGGTCATATGATGCACATCTTTATAAGGTGCTGGTCGTTCAAATTTGAAACAATTGTTTACATGTTCCATACTAACATAAGCAATTAAATAACCTCTTAGAATCGATGGTCACCAAGCAGGGGCAAACGCCCTTCATCTCGCTCGAGATGGACCTGAGTATGTAAAACAATCTATTATATCAATCGTCTAAGGCACATGCATCTGTTAGTTACTCGGTGAGTCTTTTAACATTTTAAGTAATTTTTTGATGTTGTTGTTTATTTTGTCCCCCAGTTTGCGTTTAAGGTTTTTTTATTCGTACATTCATTATTACTTCTTTAAGAGGATACATAGGGAGGGTTAGAAGACAACCGTAAGCCCTTCTGTTAGCGTTTAGGGTTTATCTTGTCGGAGAATACTACATGGTGGATTTTGATGCGGACGTGGAAGCTGAGAGATCTCTCATCCTGACGATATTGTATGACACTCGACTGATTCGTACACTAATCAACACTCTTTGCTCTTTCTTCTTTTATCATGTCATTTGTTCTTTCATCATGGCATGTTCGTTTATGATGCTATTTGGGTTATAGTTGACCGATTGACTAAGTCTGCTCATTTTCTACCCATAAGTTCGATATTTTCCCTGGAGCGATATGCAGAAACATATATACAAGAAATTGTTCGACTCCACGGGATTCCATTATCAATTATTTCGGATCGAGATTCGCGATTCTTATCAAACTTTTGGAAGAGTCTGCAGAAAGCAATGGGACAAAATGTCTTTTAGTACGGCTTATCATCCTCAGACGGATGGTCAATCAGAACGAACTATCCAGACTTTGGAAGACATGTTACGAGCCTGTGTTTTGGATTTTAAAGGAAACTGGAGCAAATATTTGCCATTGATCGAGTTTTCTTATAACAATAGTTACCATGCAAGTATTGGGATGGCACCCTATGAAGCTTTATATGGGCGAAAATGTCGATCTCCCATACATTGGGATGAAGTTGGTGAACGTGCGATGTTAGGACCTGACATGGTTCAAGAGATGACTGAGGCAATAGCAAAAATACGAGAAAGAATGCAAACGGCTCAAAGTCGACAAAAGAGTTATGCAGACCAAAGACGCAGACCGTTGGAATTTAAAATAGATGACTGGGTGTTTATTAAAGTATCTCCGATGAAAGGTGTGAAACGGTTTTGGGCGAAAGGGTAAGTTGAGCCCAAGATATATTGGACCTTTTAGAATAATTAAAAGAATCGGGGAAGTAGCTGATCAATTGGAATTACCAGCCTCATTGGCACAAGTTCACGATGTTTTTCATGTGTCAACCTTGCGAAAATATGTCGCTGACCCGAATTATGTCTTGAGGAATGAATTTCTATATCAACAGCTCAAGCCAGATTTAAGTTATGAAGAGAAGCCGGTGGAGATTTTGATGTATGAAGTGAAGAGACTTCGAAATAAAAAGATTCCGTTGGTAAAAGTGTTATGGCAGAATCAGTCAACTGAAGAAGTTACGTGGGAACGTGAAGATGATATGAGAAGTCGGTACCCAGAATTGTTTCAACCAATCTGATTTCGGGGGCGAAATCCTCTTTAAGGGAGGGAGAATGTAATACCCGGGTCCCGTGAGTAAGTTGGCCAATAAATTTGCATGCATATTACGTGACTATATGACAGCATAATTTATATTTGTTTATTATATGTTTATGTGGAAAAGTGACTAATGAGGGAATTCGAAATTATGAAGAATTTCGGAATTTAGAAGAATAATTTTAAGAGTGGATTTTAACATGGAATAAGGAGCACTAAATTTCGTTAATAGTAATTGGTGAAAAATTATGGGATTTATGGAGGAGAATTCCATAATTTGGTAATAGCAATGTGTTGAGTATTTAACCTAATAGTTTTATTAGTGGGGTGTCGAACACTTTAGGAATATAATAATATGTATTTGACGTGAGTAAAGAGGATGTTATATTAGTAATATAATTATAAATCTTACGTGACTAAAGTTAGAGGGTTAGGTATGAGCTTTGTCATTTGGCTATCATTAACATCAAGTAGAAGAAATAAAGAAATAAACATTTCCTTTATAAACTATCGAGAAATTGGAGCCCAGAGAGAAGGGAGAGCTCGAACAAGTAGAGATCGAATTTTAGCTTGGAAAGGGTATACTTCTTCTTTCTTGAATTTTTGTTTTTAAATTATGAGTTAGAATGTTTCTAAAGAAAGTTAGGAATAAGGATAAATTCTAAGAAAATAACGACGGTATGTTAGTTGCTGATTCTAGGTTTTCCAAATATAAATCATACTAACATGATTGTTAAGATTTATGTATGTTACGTTTAGGAAAATTGATAAGATTGAAACTGAATAAAGCAGGTTGAACTAACTTTGATCGAATGTAAAAACGATATGAGTAATTGGGCGAATAGAATTAGTGATTTAAGGTTTCGACTGAAACAAGAAATCCAATAATATTTGGATCGGCCGATTTTGATTACTATATAAATGTACTTTCGATCGAATCTTATGATATGTGCCACCAATGATCGGGCGAAACTGAGATGGAACGGGACAAATCGATCGAAAGTGAAGGTTATAATATAAGGAATCGAGCGATT
Organism: Craterostigma plantagineum; assembly: GCA_027422505.1. NCBI lineage: Eukaryota > Viridiplantae > Streptophyta > Magnoliopsida > Lamiales > Linderniaceae > Craterostigma > Craterostigma plantagineum. The sequence continues at coordinate 24,999,147 of JAPQWV010000011.1, forward strand.
AATAAATATTTTGGTAAGATGAATTTTGATGGTCGAAACTCGGTTATGATGACTGTCAACACACGGCGAAAGTGATGTATTTTAAAGCATAAAAAATCGGGCGATCTTGAATTATAGAGAATCGACCGAAAGTGAAAAAGTTATAATGAAGTTCAATCGACCGAATGTGATCCTAAGCTAGACTAATCGGGCGATACAATAGGTGATGTCATGACACGGCGAAACCTATGTGGATATATGCATCAATTGATCGAATGAGCTGAGCATTATATATACGGTTTTCAAGTGAGAGTGAGAATATTATAATAAATATTTGATCGAAAGTAGGTTTGGTTTGTAGCAAATTGGGCAGTGAGAATATTATAATATATATTTGATCGAAAGTAGGTTTGGCTTGTATTAAATTGAGCAATACAAAGGTTAAACGACAATCGATCGAAATTCATTTTATACTATATTAAATCGGCCGAAAGCGGATTACTATATGTAAACAATAGGGAGATGAAGATTGGTCGATACTTGCAGTGGCACATGAACAAATTAGCGATTAAGAACTTGGGAAGTTAAGATTTATGTGTTGATATTATAATTAAATAGTGATTTTTTTTAAATAGGAGTCGAGACATAGGGTTTTAATACAAAGTAGTATAGTTAAGACAAATTATTTAGTTTAGTTATCTAACTTAGGTATGATACTAATATTTCAATATTTTTACCTAAAGGTTGAACTATAGGAAATTCCGAAGCATCGAATTAAAGTAGCAGGAACGACAGGTAAGTGGGAATTTCACCTACAACACATAAATTGATTGATATGTGTATTACTACGTGACTAATTGCTTCGATGAATACGTGGTATGTGAATTATCTGTTATATGTGATTGTTTGAAATATTTATTGTCGCATTATTTATGTAGCATGATCATGTGCACGCACGAATCATATTGAGTATTTTGAGGAATGAGCGTGCATTATATTACTCGAGTGGAAAGCGAGTTATATGTAATGTAGATAGATGAGAATATAGCTACTTCTACAAAGGCACCATGACGGGGGTAAAACCGTCGAATATATTTACCTAAATTATTTAGGTAATGGGAAGGCACGTAGTATAACTATAGTGCCAGGAAAGTAATTTGATAGAGGGGCGACCTGGTGAATGATAAGATTGGAGATAAACCCTAATTTATCCTAGCCAGTGTGGGCCACTATCGTATTTTTTATCCGTATAGGATTTGAGCTCATGATATGATGGTGCGGTTAGTAAGTAGCTATGGGCCCTGATGAAAATGAGAAACGAATGAGTATGATGTGAGGATAGTATTAGAAAGCATGGGCGCGGATGTCTTTGCTATTTTGGCACGTGCATACATGCATATTTCCACTTACTGAGCTTTATAGCTCATCCATGTTTTTATGTGTTGTAGACGTAGCGAATCCGGTACGTAAATATTTAGATGAAGAGGTCGGTCCTTCTGGAACTTCCGTTGACTTTTGAGGCTGATGTGTACATGGATGCGACCTGTGAGGCGGGCGTTATGTTTAATTATGTGTGTTTTGTAAAATACGTTTGTATTGTATGTAAAATCTGAACAATGTTTGTATTGTAAAATAGTTGGGTGTGGCGTGCTTTGTAAAATCGATAAATTCTATCGATGCTTCCTATGTAATATATTTTATATTTTATTTAGTCACGTAGGCTAGAGTAATAAAATAGTAGTAGATGGCGGGTCGTCACAGTTTGGTATCAGAGCTTCGGTTGCAGTTTCTGTAGACTGTCCATGTACACACACTCAAAAGCGCGGAAGACGGCCTTGCTTGTAAGTATGTGATATTATGAATTTCTTGCATTGCATAATTTATTGGCTTAAGGGACTGTTAGGGTACAAGAGATAACATGGTTAGAACCAGAGGTGAAGGCAGCGGAGGAAACAATCATGAAGGCGAAAATGTAAACCCGACTGAAAATCGTGATTCGGCTATCCTTCAGCTCACCGAATTAGTACGTCAGCAGTCTCAACAGATTCGAGAATTGATTCAGCAGCAAAACTCTGAGGGGACAAGGAACAACGGAATCTCTCAGGCTGATAGAGTTGAAGCAGTGGGTGAAAGATTTCGCAAACTAAACCCACCGACTTTTGAGGATGCTATTGATCCAACATCTGCTGAAGATTGGCTCAGAACATTAGAGAGTATGTTCCAATATAGCAGAATTCCTGAGAATGAGAAAGTTTTTGTGTGCTGCATTTCTACTGCGAGGAAGTGCAGGGCATTGGTGGGACACTATTTTGGCGATCGATGATCCAATCAACATGAGTTGGGAACGTTTCAAGGAACTGTTCCGAAATAAATACTTTACTGCACCTGTGCGAGCCCAACGCATGAATGAGTTTATCAATCTCAAACAAGGGGTGATGACTGTGGCGGAATATATCAGAAAATTTGAACAACTGTCAAGGTTCGCAACACATATGGTGAGTACTGATGCTCTGAAGGTCGAACGATTCCTTGAAGGTCTAAAGCCGGAGTTGTATCGTGACGTTAATATGGCCGGACTACAAGGAGCTTCATATGCTCAAGTAGCTGATCGGGCGATGGTGGCAGAACAAGCTGAGACACGAATTATTCGTGCTCAGGAGGCAAAGCGAAAGTTTGTGCAAGGAGCAAAGTGGAGTGGGAGTAATCAGAAACGACAGTTCTTTCCAAAAGGTGGGAAGTCAAATTTTCAGAATAGGCCTGGACCACCTCAGCAACAAAATCTTAATCAATGGAGACCCCCAGTTCCAATGCCAGCTTGCCCAAGATGTGGACGACATCATTCGGGTATCTGCTTTTCACAGAATGCTATCTGTTACAAATGCGGGAAGACGGGGCATTACGCAAGATCATGTTCAGAAAAGACACCAGGAAATCAAGCTATGGCTCAAGCGAAACCACCAACTGTGCCAGCACGCGTGTATACTTTGACTACAGAAGAAGCAAAAGCTAATCCGTCCGTGGTGGCAGGTATTCTACTTAATCACAAACTTCCGACATGCATTTTAGTAGATTCAGGAGCTACGCATTCATTTGCATCCACTAAATATGTGACGAGACTCGGGATTACACCTACCATATCTGATTATGAATATAATGTGACCGTTCCACACGGAGTTGCGATGCGAACCAATTTGGTTTTACGGAATTCTCCGGTGTTAATTAATGGAAGAGAATTGTACGTTGACTTAATAGTCATTCCGATGAACGACTACGAAGTGATCCTTGGAATGGACTGGCTCTCAAAATACGGAGCTGTCATTGACTGTAATCGCAAGACATTTACTTTTAATATTGAAGAGAAGGAGCCTTTCATTTTTGTGGGAACAAACAAAGAAAGAAATGTTTCTAGAATTTCAGCGACAAAAGCACAACGTTTAATTAAGGCGGGATGCGAAGTTTATCTAGTCTTCGCAGTGAAATCAGAGGAACGTTCATCTCCGAAATTAGACGATGTGCCAGTGGTGCGTGATTTTCTTGACGTGTTTCCTGAAGATTTACCAGGATTACCACCAGATCGAGAAATTGAATTTACAATTTATTTAATACCGGGATCTGCTCCAATCTCTAAGACTCCATATCGATTAGCGCCGACTGAATTAAAAGAGTTAAGAGAACAGTTGGACAATCTGTTACAGAAGGGGTTTATCCAACCTAGTTTTTCTCCTTGGGGAGCGCCAGTTTTGTTCGTGCGAAAGAAGGATGGGTCGATGCGATTATGTATCGACTACAGGGAGCTGAACAAGATAACCATCAAGAACAAATATCCATTACCAAGAATTGATGGTTTATTTGATCAACTTCAAGGCGCAACGGTGTTTTTAAAAATAGATTTACGATCGGGATATCATCAATTGAAGGTTCGAAAAGAAGACATTCCGAAGACGGCGTTCAGGACCAGATATGGACATTACGAATTTTTAGTTATGCCTTTCGGGGTAACTAATGCGCCAGCGGCATTTATGGATCTAATGAATCGAGTGTTCAAACAATTTTTGGACAAGCTCGTCATTGTGTTCATTGATGACATTCTTATTTACTCGAAGACGAAGGAGGAACATGAGCAACATTTGAGGATAGTTCTCGAGATATTACGAGAAAATAAATTATATGCCAAGTTTAAGAAATGTGAGTTCTGGTTGAATCAAGTCGCATTTTTGGGCCACATTATTTCTGGAGAAGGAATTTCTGTGGATCCTAACAAAATTGAAGCTATCAATAATTGGCCTCAACCAACCAACGTTACAGAAGTACGGAGTTTTCTTGGCTTAGCTGGATACTACAGAAAGTTTATTAAGGACTTCTCAAAGATTGCGTCAACATTGACGAAGTTAACAAGGAAGAATATTTCATTCCATTGGAGTGAGGAGTGCGAGCAAAGTTTTCAAGAATTAAAGAAGAGACTCACTTCAGCTCCAGTTCTTACAATACCATCAGGGACTGAAGGATTCTCAGTTTATAGTGATGCGTCAAGAAATGGTCTGGGATGTGTATTGATGCAACATGGAAATGTGATAGCTTATGCCTCCCGGCAATTGAAGGAGTATGAAAAGAATTATCCGACTCATGACTTGGAGCTCGCTGCTGTGGTTTTTGCTCTAAAAATTTGGAGGCATTACTTATATGGGGTACGATGCGAAATTTTCACGGACCACAAGAGTCTGAAATATTTCTTCACTCAGAAGGAATTGAATATGAGGCAAAGACGGTGGTTAGAACTTGTTAAAGATTACGATTGTGTAATTAGTTACCACCCAGGTAAAGCAAATGTGGTAGCTGATGCATTAAGTCGAAAAGCGGTAAGCGCAGAGTTACAATTATTGGAGGTGGAAGTAGTACAACTGGGATAAGTCGAAGCAAAGTTAGCAGCATTAACTCTACAACCTACGATATTAGAACAAATCAAACGGGTGCAAGAAAATGACGAGTTATATCTAAAAATCAAAGATGCACAGACGGAGCAAACTTCAACTGATTTCAAAATGCAAGAAGACGGAAGTCTATATTACAAGGACCGTCTATATGTACCTGATGATGCGGAGATTCGAAGAATAGTAATGACAGAAGCACATGCGACGGCATATTCAGTACATCCAGGAGCTACAAAAATGTATCGAGACCTTCGACTAAATTATTGGTGGCCGGGAATGAAAAGAGACATTGCGGCATTTGTAAGTCAATGTCTAACATGTCAACAAATAAAGGCGGAACATCAACGACCGGCAGGGACATTACAACCTTTGCCTATACCAGAATGGAAGTGGGATCATATTACGATGGATTTCGTTGCTGGCCTACCAAAGACTGTAAAAGGTTATGATGCTATTTGGGTTATAGTTGACCGATTGACTAAGTCTGCTCATTTTCTACCCATAAGTTCGATATTTTCCTGGAGCGATATGCAGAAACATATATACAAGAAATTGTTCGACTCCACGGGATTCCATTATCAATTATTTCGGATCGAGATTCGCGATTCTTATCAAACTTTTGGAAGAGTCTGCAGAAAGCAATGGGGACAAAATTGTCTTTTAGTACGGCTTATCATCCTCAGACGGATGGTCAATCAGAACGAACTATCCAGACTTTGGAAGACATGTTACGAGCCTGTGTTTTGGATTTTAAAGGAAACTGGAGCAAATATTTGCCATTGATCGAGTTTTCTTATAACAATAGTTACCATGCAACTATTGGGATGGCACCCTATGAAGCTTTATATGGGCGAAAATGTCGATCTCCCATACATTGGGATGAAGTTGGTGAACGTGCGATGTTAGGACCTGACATGGTTCAAGAGATGACTGAGGCAATAGCAAAAATACGAGAAAGAATGCAAACGGCTCAAAGTCGACAAAAGAGTTATGCAGACCAAAGACGCAGACCGTTGGAATTTAAAATAGATGACTGGGTGTTTATTAAAGTATCTCCGATGAAAGGTGTGAAACGGTTTGGGCGAAAGGGTAAGTTGAGCCCAAGATATATTGGACCTTTTAGAATAATTAAAAGAATCGGGGAAGTAGCTTATCAATTGGAATTACCAGCCTCATTGGCACAAGTTCACGATGTTTTTCATGTGTCAACCTTGCGAAAATATGTCGCTGACCCAAATTATGTCTTGAGGAATGAATTTCTATATCAACAGCTCAAGCCAGATTTAAGTTATGAAGAGAAGCCGGTGGAGATTTTGATGTATGAAGTGAAGAGACTTCGAAATAAAAAGATTCCGTTGGTAAAAGTGTTATGGCAGAATCAGTCAACTGAAGAAGCTACGTGGGAACGTGAAGATGATATGAGAAGTCGGTACCCAGAATTGTTTCAACCAATCTGATTTCGGGGGCGAAATCCTCTTTAAGGGGGGGAGAATGTAATACCCGGGTCCCGTGAGTAAGTTGGCCAATAAATTTGCATGCATATTACGTGACTATATGACAGCATAATTTATATTTGTTTATTATATGTTTATGTGGAAAAGTGACTTAATGAGGAATTCGAAATTATGAAGAATTTCGGAATTTAGAAGAATAATTTTAAGAGTGGATTTTAACATGGAATAAGGAGCACTAAATTTCGTTAATAGTAATTGGTGAAAATTATGGGATTTATGGAGGAGAATTCCATAATTTGGTAATTAGCAATGTGTTGAGTATTTAACCTAATAGTTTTATTAGGTGGGGTGTCGAACACTTTAGGAATATAATAATATGTATTTGACGTGAGTAAAGAGGATGTTATATTAGTAATATAATTATAAATCTTACGTGACTAAAGTTAGAGGGTTAGGTATGAGCTTTGTCATTTGGCTATCATTAACATCAAGTAGAAGAAATAAAGAAATAAACATTTCCTTTATAAACTATCGAGAAATTGGAGCCCAGAGAGAAGGGAGAGCTCGAACAAGTAGAGATCGAATTTTAGCTTGGAAAGGGTATACTTCTTCTTTCTTGAATTTTTGTTTTTAAATTATGAGTTAGAATGTTTCTAAAGAAAGTTAGGAATAAGGATAAATTCTAAGAAAAATAACGACGGTATGTTAGTTGCTGATTCTAGGGTTTCCAAATATAAATCATACTAACATGATTGTTAAGATTTATGTATGTTACGTTTAGGAAAATTGATAAGATTGAAACTGAATAAAGCAGGTTGAACTAACTTTGATCGAATGTAAAAACGATATGAGTAATTGGGCGAATAGAATTAGTGATTTAAGGTTTCGACTGAAACAAGAAATCCAATAATATTTGGATCGGCCGATTTTGATTACTATATAAATGTACTTTCGATCGAATCTTATGATATGTGCCACCAATGATCGGGCGAAACTGAGATGGAACGGGACAAATCGATCGAAAGTGAAGGTTATAATATAAGGAATCGAGCGATTAATAAATATTTTGGTAAGATGAATTTTGATTGGTCGAAACTCGGTTATGATGATGTCAACACACGGCGAAAGTGATGTATTTTAAAGCATAAAAATCGGGCGATCTTGAATTATAGAGAATCGACCGAAAGTGAAAAAGTTATAATGAAGTTCAATCGACCGAATGTGATCCTAAGCTAGACTAATCGGGCGATACAATAGGTGATGTCATGACACGGCGAAACCTATGTGGATATATGCATCAATTGATCGAATGAGCTGAGCATTATATATATGGTTTTCAAGTGAGAGTGAGAATATTATAATAAATATTTGATCGAAAGTAGGTTTGGTTTGTAGCAAATTGGGCAGTGAGAATATTATAATATATATTTGATCGAAAGTAGGTTTGGCTTGTATTAAATTGAGCAATACAAAGGTTAAACGACAATCGATCGAAATTCATTTTATACTATATTAAATCGGCCGAAAGCGGATTACTATATGTAAACAATAGGGAGATGAAGATTGGTCGATACTTGCAGTGGCACATGAACAAATTAGCGATTAAGAACTTGGGAAGTTAAGATTTATGTGTTGATATTATAATTAAATAGTGATTTTTTTTAAATAGGAGTCGAGACATAGGGTTTTAATACAAAGTAGTATAGTTAAGACAAATTATTTTAGTTTAGTTATCTAACTTAGGTATGATACTAATATTTCAATATTTTTACCTAAAGGTTGAACTATAGGAAATTTCCGAAGCATCGAATTAAAGTAGCAGGAACGACAGGTAAGTGGGAATTTTACCTACAACACATAAATTGATTGATATGTGTATTACTACGTGACTAATTGCTTCGATGAATACGTGGTATGTGAATTATCTGTTATATGTGATTGTTTGGAATATTTATTGTCGCATTATTTATGTAGCATGATCATGTGCACGCACGAATCATATTGAGTATTTTGAGGAATGAGCGTGCATTATATTACTCGAGTGAAAAGCGAGTTATATGTAATGTAGATAGATGAGAATATAGCTACTTCTACAAAGGCACCATGACGGGGGTAAAACCGTCGAATATATTTACCTAAATTATTTAGGTAATGGGAAGGCACGTAGTATAACTATAGTGCCAGGAAAGTAATTTGATAGAGGGGCGACCTGGTGAATGATAAGATTGGAGATAAACCCTAATTTTATCCTAGCCAGTGTGGGCCACTATCGTATTTTTATCCGTATAGGATTTGAGCTCATGATATGATGGTGCGGTTAGTAAGTAGCTATGGGCCCTGATGAAAATGAGAAACGAATGAGTATGATGTGAGGATAGTATTAGAAAGCATGGGCGCGGATGTCTTTGCTATTTTGGCACGTGCATACATGCATATTTCCACTTACTGAGCTTTATAGCTCATCCCATGTTTTTATGTGTTGTAGACGTAGCGAATCCGGTACGTAAATATTTAGATGAAGAGGTCGGTCCTTCTGGAACTTCCGTTGACTTTTGAGGCTGATGTGTACATGGATGCGACCTGTGAGGCGGGCGTTATGTTTAATTATGTGTGTTTTGTAAAATACGTTTGTATTGTATGTAAAATCTGAACAATGTTTGTATTGTAAAATAGTTGGGTGTGGCGTGCTTTGTAAAATCGATAAATTCTATCGATGCTTCCTATGTAATATATTTTATATTTTATTTAGTCACGTAGGCTAGAGTAATAAAATAGTAGTAGATGGCGGGTCGTCACAGTTTGGTATCAGAGCTTCGGTTGCAGTTTCTGTAGACTGTCCATGTACACACACTCAAAAGCGCGGAAGACGGCCTTGCTTGTAAGTTATGTGATATTATGAATTTCTTGCATTGCATAATTTATTGGCTTAAGGGACTGTTAGGGTACAAGAGATAACATGGTTAGAACCAGAGGTGAAGGCAGCGGAGGAAACAATCATGAAGGCGAAAATGTAAACCCGACTGACAATCGTGATTCGGCTATCCTTCAGCTCACCGAATTAGTACGTCAGCAGTCTCAACAGATTCGAGAATTGATTCAGCAGCAAAACTCTGAGGGGACAAGGAACAACGGAATCTCTCAGGCTGATAGAGTTGAAGCAGTGGGTGAAAGATTTCGCAAACTAAACCCACCGACTTTTGAGGATGCTATTGATCCAACATCTGCTGAAGATTGGCTCAGAACATTAGAGAGTATGTTCCAATATAGCAGAATTCCTGAGAATGAGAAAGTTTTGTGTGCTGCATTTCTACTGCGAGGAAGTGCAGGGCATTGGTGGGACACTATTTTGGCGATCGATGATCCAATCAACATGAGTTGGGAACGTTTCAAGGAACTGTTCCGAAATAAATACTTTACTGCACCTGTGCGAGCCCAACGCATGAATGAGTTTATCAATCTCAAACAAGGGGTGATGACTGTGGCGGAATATATCAGAAAATTTGAACAACTGTCAAGGTTCGCGACACATATGGTGAGTACTGATGCTCTGAAGGTCGAACGATTCCTTGAAGGTCTAAAGCCGGAGTTGTATCGTGACGTTAATATGGCCGGACTACAAGGAGCTTCATATGCTCAAGTAGATGAGCGGGCGATGGTGGTAGAACAAGCTGAGACACGAATTATTCGTGCTCAGGAGGCAAAGCGAAAGTTTGTGCAAGGAGCAAAGTGGAGTGGGAGTAATCAGAAACGACAGTTCTTTCCAAAAGGTGGGAAGTCAAATTTTCAGAATAGGCCTGGACCACCTCAGCAACAAAATCTTAATCAATGGAGACCCCAGTTCCAATGCCAGCTTGCCCAAGATGTGGACGACATCATTCGGGTATCTGCTTTTCACAGAATGCTATCTGTTACAAATGCGGGAAGACGGGGCATTACGCAAGATCATGTTCAGAAAAGACACCAGGAAATCAAGTTATGGCTCAAGCGAAACCACCAACTGTGCCAGCACGCGTGTATACTTTGACTACAGAAGAAGCAAAAGCTAATCCGTCCGTGGTGGCAGGTATTCTACTTAATTACAAACTTCCGACATGCATTTTAGTAGATTCAGGAGCTACGCATTCATTTGCATCCACTAAATATGTGACGAGACTCAGGATTACACCTACCCTATCTGATTATGAATATAATGTGACCGTTCCACACGGAGTTGCGATGCGAACCAATTTGGTTTTACGGAATTCTCCGGTGTTAATTAATGGAAGAGAATTGTACGTTGACTTAATAGTCATTCCGATGAACGTCTACGAAGTGATCCTTGGAATGGACTGGCTCTCAAAATACGGAGCTGTCATTGACTGTAATCGCAAGACAGTTACTTTTAATATTGAAGAGAAGGAGCCTTTCATTTTTGTGGGAACAAACAAAGAAAGAAATGTTTCTAGAATTTCAGCGACAAAAGCACAACGTTTAATTAAGGCGGGATGCGAAGTTTATCTAGTCTTCGCAGTGAAATCAGAGGAACGTTCATCTCCGAAATTAGAGGATGTGCCAGTGGTGCGTGATTTTCTTGACGTGTTTCCTGAAGATTTACCAGGATTACCACCAGATCGAGAAATTGAATTTACAATTTATTTAATACCGGGATCTGCTCCAATCTCTAAGACTCCATATCGATTAGCGCCGACTGAATTGAAAGAGTTAAGAGAACAGTTGGACGATCTGTTACAGAAGGGGTTTATCCAACCTAGTTTTTCTCCTTGGGGAGCGCCAGTTTTGTTCGTGCGAAAGAAGGATGGGTCGATGCGATTATGTATCGACTACAGGGAGCTGAACAAGATAACCATCAAGAACAAATATCCATTACCAAGAATTGATGGTTTATTTGATCAACTTCAAGGCGCAACGGTGCTTTCAAAAATAGATTTACGATCGGGATATCATCAATTGAAGGTTCGAAAAGAAGACATTCCGAAGACGGCGTTCAGGACCAGATATGGACATTACGAATTTTTAGTTATGCCTTTCGGGGTAACTAATGCGCCAGCGGCATTTATGGATCTAATGAATCGAGTGTTCAAACAATTTTTGGACAAGCTCGTCATTGTGTTCATTGATGACATTCTTATTTACTCGAAGACGAAGGAGGAACATGAGCAACATTTGAGAATAGTTCTCGAGATATTACGAGAAAATAAATTATATGCCAAGTTTAAGAAATGTGAGTTCTGGTTGAATCAAGTCGCATTTTTGGGCCACATTATTTCTGGAGAAGGAATTTCTGTGGATCCTAACAAAATTGAAGCTATCAATAATTGGCCTCAACCAACCAACGTTACAGAAGTACGGAGTTTTCTTGGCTTAGCTGGATACTACAGAAAGTTTATTAAGGACTTCTCAAAGATTGCGTCAACATTGACGAAGTTAACAAGGAAGAATATTTCATTCCATTGGAGTGAGGAGTGCGAGCAAAGTTTTCAAGAATTAAATAAGAGACTTACTTCAGCTCCAGTTCTTACAATACCATCAGGGACTGAAGGATTCTCAGTTTATAGTGATGCGTCAAGAAATGGTCTGGGATGTGTATTGATGCAACATGGAAATGTGATAGCTTATGCCTCCCGGCAATTGAAGGAGTATGAAAAGAATTATCCGACTCATGACTTGGAGCTCGCTGCTGTGGTTTTTGCTCTAAAAATTTGGAGGCATTACTTATATGGGGTACGATGCGAAATTTTCACGGACCACAAGAGTCTGAAATATTTCTTCACTCAGAAGGAATTGAATATGAGGCAAAGACGGTGGTTAGAACTTGTTAAAGATTACGATTGTGTAATTAGTTACCACCCAGGTAACGCAAATGTGGTAGCTGATGCATTAAGTCGAAAAGCGGTAAGCGCAGAGTTACAATTATTGGAGGTGGAAGTAGTACAACTGGGAGAAGTCGAAGCAAAGTTAGCAGCATTAACTCTACAACCTACGATATTAGAACAAATCAAACGGGTGCAAGAAAATGATGAGTTATATCTAAAAATCAAAGATGCACAGACGGAGCAAACTTCAACTGATTTCAAAATGCAAGAAGACGGAAGTCTATATTACAAGGACCGTCTATATGTACCTGATGATGCGGAGATTCGAAGAATAGTAATGACAGAAGCACATGCGACGGCATATTCAGTACATCCAGGAGCTACAAAAATGTATCGAGACCTTCGACTAAATTATTGGTGGCCGGGAATGAAAAGAGACATTGCGGCATTTGTAAGTCAATGTCTAACATGTCAACAAATAATGGCGGAACATCAACGACCGCAGGGACATTACAACCTTTGCCTATACCAGAATGGAAGTGGGATCATATTACGATGGATTTCGTTGCTGGCCTACCAAAGACTGTAAAAGGTTATGATGCTATTTGGGTTATAGTTGACCGATTGACTAAGTCTGCTCATTTTCTACCCATAAGTTCGATATTTTCCCTGGAGCGATATGCAGAAACATATATACAAGAAATTGTTCGACTCCACGGGATTCCATTATCAATTATTTCGGATCGAGATTCGCGATTCTTATCAAACTTTTGGAAGAGTCTGCAGAAAGCAATGGGGACAAAATTGTCTTTTAGTACGGCTTATCATCCTCAGACGGATGGTCAATCAGAACGAACTATCCAGACTTTGGAAGACATGTTACGAGCCTGTGTTTTGGATTTTAAAGGAAACTGGAGCAAATATTTGCCATTGATCGAGTTTTCTTATAACAATAGTTACCATGCAAGTATTGGGATGGCACCCTATGAAGCTTTATATGGGCGAAAATGTCGATCTCCCATACATTGGGATGAAGTTGGTGAACGTGCGATGTTAGGACCTGACATGGTTCAAGAGATGACTGAGGCAATAGCAAAAATACGAGAAAGAATGCAAACGGCTCAAAGTCGACAAAAGAGTTATGCAGACCAAAGACGCAGACCGTTGGAATTTAAAATAGATGACTGGGTGTTTATTAAAGTATCTCCGATGAAAGGTGTGAAACGGTTTGGGCGAAAGGGTAAGTTGAGCCCAAGATATATTGGACCTTTTAGAATAATTAAAAGAATCGGGGAAGTAGCTTATCAATTGGAATTACCAGCCTCATTGGCACAAGTTCACGATGTTTTTCATGTGTCAACCTTGCGAAAATATGTCGCTGACCCGAATTATGTCTTGAGGAATGAATTTCTATATCAACAGCTCAAGCCAGATTTAAGTTATGAAGAGAAGCCGGTGGAGATTTTGATGTATGAAGTGAAGAGACTTCGAAATAAAAAGATTCCGTTGGTAAAAGTGTTATGGCAGAATCAGTCAACTGAAGAAGCTACGTGGGAACGTGAAGATGATATGAGAAGTCGGTACCCAGAATTGTTTCAACCAATCTGATTTCGGGGGCGAAATCCTCTTTAAGGGGGGGAGAATGTAATACCCGGGTCCCGTGAGTAAGTTGGCCAATAAATTTGCATGCATATTACGTGACTATATGACAGCATAATTTATATTTGTTTATTATATGTTTATGTGGAAAAGTGACTTAATGAGGAATTTCGAAATTATGAAGAATTTCGGAATTTAGAAGAATAATTTTAAGAGTGGATTTTAACATGGAATAAGGAGCACTAAATTTCGTTAATAGTAATTGGTGAAAATTATGGGATTTATGGAGGAGAATTCCATAATTTGGTAATTAGCAATGTGTTGAGTATTTAACCTAATAGTTTTATTAGGTGGGGTGTCGAACACTTTAGGAATATAATAATATGTATTTGACGTGAGTAAAGAGGATGTTATATTAGTAATATAATTATAAATCTTACGTGACTAAAGTTAGAGGGTTAGGTATGAGCTTTGTCATTTGGCTATCATTAACATCAAGTAGAAGAAATAAAGAAATAAACATTTCCTTTATAAACTATCGAGAAATTGGAGCCCAGAGAGAAGGGAGAGCTCGAACAAGTAGAGATCGAATTTTAGCTTGGAAAGGGTATACTTCTTCTTTCTTGAATTTTTGTTTTTAAATGATGAGTTAGAATGTTTCTAAAGAAAGTTAGGAATAAGGATAAATTCTAAGAAAAATAACGACGGTATGTTAGTTGCTGATTCTAGGGTTTCCAAATATAAATCATACTAACATGATTGTTAAGATTTATGTATGTTACGTTTAGGAAAATTGATAAGATTGAAACTGAATAAAGCAGGTTGAACTAACTTTGATCGAATGTAAAAACGATATGAGTAATTGGGCGAATAGAATTAGTGATTTAAGGTTTCGACTGAAACAAGAAATCCAATAATATTTGGATCGGCCGATTTTGATTACTATATAAATGTACTTTCGATCGAATCTTATGATATGTGCCACCAATGATCGGGCGAAACTGAGATGGAATGGGACAAATCGATCGAAAGTGAAGGTTATAATATAAGGAATCGAGCGATTAATAAATATTTTGGTAAGATGAATTTTGATTGGTCGAAACTCGGTTATGATGATGTCAACACACGGCGAAAGTGATGTATTTTAAAGCATAAAAATCGGGCGATCTTGAATTATAGAGAATCGACCGAAAGTGAAAAAGTTATAATGAAGTTCAATCGACCGAATGTGATCCTAAGCTAGACTAATCGGGCGATACAATAGGTGATGTCATGACACGGCGAAACCTATGTGGATATATGCATCAATTGATCGAATGAGCTGAGCATTATATATATGGTTTTCAAGTGAGAGTGAGAATATTATAATAAATATTTGATCGAAAGTAGGTTTGGTTTGTAGCAAATTGGGCGTGAGAATATTATAATATATATTTGATCGAAAGTAGGTTTGGCTTGTATTAAATTGAGCAATACAAAGGTTAAACGACAATCGATCGAAATTCATTTTATACTATATTAAATCGGCCGAAAGCGGATTACTATATGTAAACAATAGGGAGATGAAGATTGGTCGATACTTGCAGTGGCACATGAACAAATTAGCGATTAAGAACTTGGGAAGTTAAGATTTATGTGTTGATATTATAATTAAATAGTGATTTTTTTTAAATAGGAGTCGAGACATAGGGTTTTAATACAAAGTAGTATAGTTAAGACAAATTATTTTAGTTTAGTTATCTAACTTAGGTATGATACTAATATTTCAATATTTTTACCTAAAGGTTGAACTATAGGAAATTTCCGAAGCATCGAATTAAAGTAGCAGGAACGACAGGTAAGTGGGAATTTCACCTACAACACATAAATTGATTGATATGTGTATTACTACGTGACTAATTGCTTCGATGAATACGTGGTATGTGAATTATCTGTTATATGTGATTGTTTGGAATATTTATTGTCGCATTATTTATGTAGCATGATCATGTGCACGCACGAATCATATTGAGTATTTTGAGGAATGAGCGTGCATTATATTACTCGAGTGGAAAGCGAGTTATATGTAATGTAGATAGATGAGAATATAGCTACTTCTACAAAGGCACCATGACGGGGGTAAAACCGTCGAATATATTTACCCAAATTATTTAGGTAATGGGAAGGCACGTAGTATAACTATAATGCCAGGAAAGTAATTTGATAGAGGGGCGACCTGGTGAATGATAAGATTGGAGATAAACCCTAATTTTATCCTAGCCAGTGTGGGCCACTATCGTATTTTTATCCGTATAGGATTTGAGCTCATGATATGATGGTGGGGTTAGTAAGTAGCTATGGGCCCTGATGAAAATGAGAAACGAATGAGTATGATGTGAGGATAGTATTAGAAAGCATGGGCGCGGATGTCTTTGCTATTTTGGCACGTGCATACATGCATATTTCCACTTACTGAGCTTTATAGCTCATCCCATGTTTTTATGTGTTGTAGACGTAGCGAATCCGGTACGTAAATATTTAGATGAAGAGGTCGGTCCTTCTGGAACTTCCGGTGACTTTTGAGGCTGATGTGTACATGGATGCGACCTGTGAGGCGGGCGTTATGTTTAAATATGTGTGTTTTTGTAAAATACGTTTGTATTGTATGTAAAATCTGAACAATGTTTGTATTGTAAAATAGTTGGGTGTGGCGTGCTTTGTAAAATCGATAAATTCTATCGATGCTTCCTATGTAATATATTTTATATTTTATTTAGTCACGTAGGCTAGAGTAATAAAATAGTAGTAGATGGCGGGTCGTCACATTATACATTACAAATAATTTTTATTTCGCGTTCACCATAACAATATTTCCGTCGTGTAGTATGAAGAATGCCAACATTCAGATGTATTAGTAGTGCAAATTAAATGTTCCTAATGAATGTCAGTCACTAAATAAATTTATGAGTAATGCATGATACAATATAAATAATCAGAATTTTGCATGATACATGATAAATTATTTTTCATTGACACGCGTCATAATAATATTTCAGTTGTGTATTGTAAATAATATCCAATATATTTTTTATACGTGTAACAATTACTTGATGTGGTCTGGCCAAAATAATTTTTCAGTCGTGTATTGTGAAGAATGCTAACATTCTGATGTTCGTATCAGTAGTGCAAATTAAATGTTTCTAATGAATGTCAGTCGCTAAATAAATTTATAAGAATACTAAGGTGTAATGCAATATTACAATATAAATAATCATAATTTTGCATGATACATGAGAAATTATTTTTAATGACATGCATCATAATAATATTCTAGTCGTGTATTGTAAAAAATGTCAAATATATTTTTTTATACATGTAACAATATAAATTGCACTGTACATTAGAAATCATTTTGATTTAACGTGCGCCATAATAATATTTCAGTCGTGTATTGTGAAGAATGCCAACATACGTTAGAAATTATTTATACTTATCTGGGCCATAATAATATTTAAGTCATGTAATGTATAGAATGTCAATTATATTTTTTATACGTGTAACAATATAAAAAATATTACATTATACATTACAAATTATTTTTACTTGACGTGCGCCATAATAATATTTCAGTAGTATTGTAAAGAATGTCAAATATATTTTTTCCTACGTGTAACAATATAAACAAATTTTGCATTATACATTTCAAATAATTTTTATTTGACGTGCAACATAATAATATTTCAGTCATGCTATGTGAAAGATGCCAACATATATTAAAAATTATTTTTTACTTGATCTGGGTCATAATAACATTTTAGCCATGTATTGTAAAGAATGTCAAATATATTTTTTTATACGTGTAACAATACATAATAATGTTGCATTCTATGTCAATTTGTGAGCGACATCATTTAATCATGATCTTTGTGAGTCTTATTTTTGCACGACTGTCACTGAAGCAGTCGTGTAATTAAAGGGTTTGGAATAGAATTTTAGGTTCAAACATCTTGTAAGGCTCATAGTGCGATTTCTCATCATAAATTTTATTTGCACTACTGACAACTACTATGGAAGACCTTCATTTAATTGCACTACTGAATACGAACATCTGAATGTTGACAATCTTCACAATACACGAGTAAGATATTATTATGGCGCTTGTTAAATAAAAAAAATTGGTAATATATACACGTATAAAAATTATATTGACATTATTTACAATACACGTCAGAAATATTATTATGGCTCAGATCAAGTAAAAATTATTTCTAATGTATCATGCAATATATGAGAGTACACTACTAATGAAGATTATTTTTAGACTTATATAAAGAACATAGTATACGCTACTAATGAAGACTTAGATGACTTACAAATGTATTGAGCGCTTTCCGTTCAGATTTGCACTACTGAAAACTAAAGCAAGAATGAAAGTTCATAGTTTAACAAAGACCTTCATTCATTCCACGTCATGAATCTCATCGACAATAACATGAGTTACACCTTTTAAATTCCTGTTCACCAGTAATCTCGTTAAGTATACCAGTCGTGCAAAAGAGGAGGCGGGTATCTCTCCCTTTCATATCCTCAAGGCAAACTTTATAACCGATTTTCAGGAAAAAAAAGGCGAAGAAAATATGACATAACTACTATACAACTATCTCTGAAATAAGTTTTGAAGCATAAACTGTCAAGAGACATACAGATTCTCCTATTTACTCACCTCGCTCCGCAGCGACTCTTTCAGCAACCCGCAAGAAGCAGGCCTATGTCTAATGCCATAATGCACTTTTTCTGCACAATTTGAAACACTAACATAAACATAACTCACAATCTCATGGCCAAAAAATAAAATTAAAGAAAAAAATGAGAACTCACCATGAGAAAGTAGCATACTTATCCCTCAGCAATAGCTAATCCTCCGGCAATGGCCGTCTTACCAACCCCAGCCTCGCGGAGAAGGATAGGATTACTTTTCTTTCTTCGGCAGGAATCTGAACGACTCTCTCCACTTCGGTCTCACGACCAATCCAGGGATCTATTTAACCGTTGCTTGCACGTGCGCTAAGATCCACACAAAACATATCGGGGCTCTTTATCTGTCAGAAAATATTTCAAAATTTCATTACTTTTCTAACTTGCTTCTTAAGGCAATGGAAGCAACCATTGATGAACACTATGGGTTAACTACGCGAGGGCTTTAATATTTCAAAATTCCATTATCTTTTCTAAATTGCTTCTATTTCAAGCCAAGGGAAGCAACCATTGATGAACATTGTTGGGTGAATTACCTTTCATCCTTTCTGGGAATCTACTTTGAGTGAGTTTCTCTAAATGCAAACGCATTGTACCTATTCCTGAGAGGATGACGACTGGTGCTGTTTTCCAATTATGGAAGCAACACTCGCTCACACTACCTTGGAATACGCTGTCAATCAATAGATATAAACAATTAATCAGGCATGGATATAAATATTAGGATAATGCAAGAGATTTTTATCAGGGCCTTACAACCTTTTAATTATGCCTCGTCCTCTTGTGGCTTGTGTCGTAGTCGCTTGCCCAGTGAAAACTTTGAGCACGTGACAAGTTTATTCTCTACAAAAATGAGGTAGAAAATCAACTTGGGGTAGAGATTAAAAGGTTAAAAACATATATTGCGTTATATGATTTTGTGAAATCATGGCATCATTCATGAGAGAACATCAAGTTATTCACCTCAATCAAATGACACAGCTGAGAGGGAAATAGAAATCCCTCTTTCTGCTTCTTGAAATAGCTGATATTTTGATGTGAGAAGCTAATAGACATACAAACATCACATCAAAGTCTTTGCACGACCGGTCCAAATTGGCTTTGCAAGAGTTAAAAATTAAATTAACGCAACTGGCTTTCAATCAAGTCTACACAGCTATACCCATGGTGATACGATTAGTCCAAGTCAAAACTAAAAAAAGGTTGTAAGTAAATCAAGAAAAAAATACACCTGGATGTGTCCGAGCACCAATCTCATCCTTAGCTGAATCCCGTTCCTCGCTCTTAATATACCTTCAAAGACTGTTCACGATTCAAACTGTTTGTTATCTTCTATAAACCACGATTCGGCATCTCTTAGCCAGTTAGTTTTAAAAATCGACTTGTACGTAAATGAATGGTAACAACATAACTCGTTGAAAATATTTCTAATAGATAATCTCTAAAATCTATATAATCGATGTAAGGATGATATAATAAATCAATACTTACTTTAGTGTAAGCATAACACCAGCACCAATTTTATGTGATGCCACAGAACTACCTCTGCGAATGAAGCTACCTTCTTCAGCGAAGTAAAGCGTCGGTATTTCTGTTGATAAAACTGTCTCAACAGCAACAAAATTCATTGATTCCTCAGCAAAATATATCAAAGCGATCTAACCAAAGGAGGAAAAAACAAGGGAAAGAAACTATATAAGCATAGTTCATCAGTCATTCCATCTCGCGGCGGATCTTTCATTTTTCTGTGCATAGTGACTTCTCATTTTACTATGCATTCCTTGTGTTTGTGACGGCTCATCGAGATGGTTCTATAAACACGTTCCATACTATGTGTTGCCTCTGAGAACATAGTTTTACCGTGCATCTTTCTTAGTCTCATTACTGTATATGTATGTATGTCTGTATGCCCACGAAAAAAGAGAGTGCTTACACCGTAGTATCTATTACACTCTGTTACCAAGAATTGTACAACAGACAAAAGCTCCAAAGCTACTAACACACAGCATAAGCAAAAGCCCACGATCCTTTTTAACTCAGATACAACGAATAACTCAAAAAATTAACAAAACCCGAAAAAGAAAAATCGAAAGGAGATAGATTTTGCGGTGACTGACTTTTCTCTACCAGACTTGGACGGCTGACTGACTTTTCTCTACTAGATATGGACGGCTGAGATTACTGTAGATCGAACCGCTTCAATGACCTCCATCACAATAACTTCTTGAGTCGTCTTAGAAGGCCTTGAATTTGATCCGTTGGTCGATGCTTGACCCCTCTCCTCAACCAAGCATTTTTGAAGGGGGAAAAAAGAAAATATAAAAAGTAATAGTCTGATGACAAAAGAAATTAATTAGCAAATTAGAAATTTCAGTAGTTAATACAAAATTGAAATTAAGCTAATCATCTTCTCAAATGAAGACGCTGGGAAATCACCACCGACGCTGGAAGCAATAGCGACTGCCGACGATCTCACCAAAGCTGTGAACGAAAACGAATATAATCAAAACCGCACAAATAAGAAATAGAATCGGAGCACTCACCGGAATGAAGATGACTCGTTGATGAAGCTATGAGTCTTCGACATCCACAGGTTTACAGTTGCACCGCACCTTTTCCAATGAACCAAACTCGACGTTAACTTATGTTGAACCCAAAATTTTAGGCTAAGCATACAGCAAACAAAAACATCAGCAACAAACAATCTACTTATAGATCGTTTCACGATCATTAAATCGTAAATCACAACGTAAAATTGCAAAATTTAATAACGTGGTAAAAATTAGGGTTTTGGGTTGAGAACCCATTAAGCTACGAAGTGACAGGAACTTACTGGCATCAATATCAATTAACCTCCATTTTTTATCACTGAGAGACTGCCCCGCCGGCTTAAATTCAGATTTGTTCTCCAGGGATGAGGACGATGAAGTATTATTCTCCTCACAGCAAAATGATCTTCAAGCTGAATTTCCGTGTGACTTCGCTAGATGAATACTGGATCTACGGGCTTATGATGGATGTCTTAGCTGCGAATTTAGAGAGCATATTATCTAAACTTATTTGCCAGTCGCTTGATGCATTGGACATGGAATCGAACGAAGAACATATATAAAGTTCAAGAAGCTAACTTCTTATCACTGTAAGAAAGCGAGCATGACCATAAACGCAAGGAAAGGAAGTCGTAAATAAGACATAGAATTAGCTCTTTGTTTTGCGGCTATGCAGAAAACAATAATGTAATTACTTTTGGTTCTTAGTAGTCTTACAATAGAATAATATTATGATAAAATTAAAACACTGTTATTCGAGTAATTACAAAGACCTCTTTCTTATTTTTTAAGCCGTTGAAACCAAAGAACCTAATTTTTGACCCGTCTAAGTCAGTGATATTTGACTCTATTGAATAGTCTACAACTTTGATGTTACTTGCAGTCTTACAATATCAGTTTTTTACATAATCCAATATAATCTCAACCCCATAAAGCTGTCTTACAACATTACTGATTGCAACAATCTTACATTATCAGCTCACCATTACTTATAATAATACGTTCATCTGAGCAGCCTTACAATATTGATGTTAAAAAATTCTTACTTCATTAGCCGTCTAAGCAGTCTTAGAATATCTTTTATCATAATCCAATATAATCTCATCTCTGTTTTTTATTACTGTTTGCAGCCTCTCTTTCTTATTCTCCTTAAGCCCGAAGATTGTTAAACCAGAGTAAGCAAATGAGAATTCTTGAGCTACATGTAAACTCAAGAATGATGAAATTTCATTCCGACACAAACTATAGAAACTGTTATATTGCATGTCTATTAATTATTCATTTTGTATGACGTATCAATTTTGTAGCGTTGTTTTGCTGACCGACTGTTAGAATATATGTACCACTGTTAATGTGGTTAATGTTAGTCGACCCGGTCCTAAAATGCTAAATTAGTAACAATTAGAATAAAATAACGGTCTATCACTACTAATTTGAGGTTGGAATAATCAGTTGTGTGATTGCATTGCAGCACAACATATAACAATCTATATTATAATAATTCAACCGCCGATCGTGGAATAATCAGTATTGGATTACATTGTAGCACAACATATAACAATGTAATAAATCAATCGCCAATCATACAACATAAACATTATTGACAACAACAGTCTTACATAATTTTAGATTTGTAGGTAGTAATTGTACAATATACCACCATTTTTTTCTCCTATAGAAATTAGCACTACGGTTTTGCAAGCTCCTTAAGTGAGTGCCATGGTTATTGTATTCCCGCGTTCCTTCATATGAACTCAAATCGGAGGAGACTCCTAATGGAGACAATCCGTACCCTTTTTTTATTGGGAAATAAGTTTTCCTCGATCTCAATAACCCAACTACTGATCATTCCGGTACTTTTTACGATAGATAACTTCAGCATTATCGAGCCGTTTCTTGACTTCGTTGTTAGTGAGCGCATCTACCTGCATTAATTCTCTGATCTGTTTAGGAATACCGTCTGCAATAAAAAGTTGATGGTCATAAGAACGACACATAAGAAGGTCAAAATTACTTTTCATACATTTTTAATGATCTCGTGTGAGAATTCTAAGCACATCGCAAGTAATCATCCTAAGATGAAACAAATCAAAAGATGGCATCTAATGCAATCCTTGTGATGGACTACTTAGCAATGAGCTGATCTACCACGCAAATAATCTTTTCTCAAGCCTTACATGTATGTGTTTTGCCTGCAAAGGTTGCCATGTTTTGTTACTTATTTTAGATGTTGATTTTGCACACCCCCTTCTCTCTCACAACTTATTTTAGATGTTGATTTTGCACACCCCCTTCTCTCTCACAAAGGTACCTTTCTGCAAAGATTCAAGTCTGAGAGCATGGCACGGAATTGGGCTTGCTAAATACACACATAATCTTAGTATTATTGATTAAAAATAAAAATGTCTAATATCTTACCCAGCGAAATGATGTATTCAGGACTCCCACCAACTGTCCTTTTGAGCATGAATTCCTCTATACTTGCAACCGCCATGAGTGCTCCATTAACTTTTATGCCAAGAACTTGAATGAATTCCTCTTCGATCGAGTTCATTTCTTTCATGTCCTCACAGTAATGTAATGATCAGATAGGCTAAATTATGCACAATATTTGTGTTAAAGGTAGATGATAAATGCAATAATATAACATTTATATTGAACTGCGAGATATCAACCACTGATGGGATACCGATCGCACTCCGATTGTGTACCCTAATTTGCAACAAACTGTTTCATTTACGGCTCGATCACAAGAGACGGAAATTCATAACCACTAATGTTAGCCGACGATTTGGTTATGAATACCAACTGTTCGGTCCTGCTTTTAATTACGATTGATACGTATATCCAATCGGGTTATTTTTAAGAGATTTTTTTTGTTTATTAGATCTATTGTTATCGGAAAGAGCCGAGATCTGCGATCGAGCCATCTATTATATAATGGACCCGAGACTCTTGAATTACACGACTGCTTTAACAACAGTCGTGCAAAAACAGGTCAAATCCTAAATAAATGTTAATCAAGGAGTTTGAAATTAGAAACAGTTTCCTAAGGCAGCCTTTGTTTTCTGGAAATAGTCCCACAATCTATCTGAGTTCAATACCTGCTTTTCATTAGCCATGTTTTATCACACGTCAATCTTTTTATTGTGTAATATAAAATCATTGCAGGATTATCCATGGCTTTTTTATAAAAACAATAATAAAAAACATAGTCTACAGTTGGTAGTATTACAATCTTACAATTATTAAATTGTGCAGTCTGATAACTGTGCAATATGTCTTACAATGTTTGAGTAGTAGTTGTACAGTCTTATAATATTACAACGCTTAAGTAGTGTAGTCTTAAAACCGAGTGCAGTCTTATACCCGTGCGTCATATGGTCTTACAATGTAAATAGTGCAGCCCCACAGTCTTTCAGTCTTGCAATAATACAAACTTAAACGTCATTCTTCTGGTCGCACAGCCGTGACACAGTATTAAACCTTCTCACCATATATTCTGAGAGCCTATGAGAGATTAATTATGTTGCATTTTTAGTGGTCGCAATATTCAAAGGAAATTTTTTTAATCTTCCATAAAACAAAATATCTAGACATGCAATGATATACTTATATTATTGGTTCGAAGATCTATGACCGGTTGTGGCAGAATATTGATACAGTGGGAATTCTTTGAACACTGAATACTTGTATTGTAAAGAATGGCAAATATATTTTTTATACGTGTACATTAGATATCATTTTGATTTAACGTGCGCCATAACAAAATTTCACTCGTGTATTGTGAAGAATGCCAACATACGTTACACAAATTATTTTTACTTGATCTGGGCCACAATAATATTCAGTCGTGTATTTTATATAATGTCAAATATATTTTTTATACGTTTAACATTATAAAAAATATTGCATTATACATTACACAAATAATAATCATGTCAGTGGGAAGTCAAATTGCTTCTGTACCATCAACTGAACTTGTCGTTGGATTACCATTTCCAACCTGTAAGACCCAATTTGCAAAATCTATTTCAGGCTGATATACTCGCATATTCTTCTTCAAGCTGTAGAAAGGACAATCCGTCCATAAGTAATAGCGGTTTATAACTGATTCAACAATGTCTTGACGTGTACCCTTTGGAATAACTGGCAGTAATGCCTAAAGTCTCCTCCTAGCAGGACAGTTTTCCTTCATACGATAATTTTTATGGTATTAAAAAGTAGTAATAATAATGACCATTTTAGCCCTACATGTGAGTGGATTTACATGTGTACCAAAAATAATGCCCGCTCGATTCCAGACTCATGTCCTCGTCGGTGCTGCGATTTTGTTTTCGAGCCCGCAATTGCCGCCGCTCCTATTTCAGCTGGCGTTCAGGCATTGATGGAGTTTCAGTCTCCGATGAAGATGGACGACGTGGGCGGGGTGAAGACGTTGATGGAAGCCAATATAAAGGGGAAGAAGATACCTGAAGCAATCGAGATTCTCGATAAGCTTATGGAGCTTGAGCTGAGCGAAATCGAATGGCCTCTGTTGAAGTGTCATCTGTACGCCATCAATGGTGGGTCAGAATTGACCATGAACGGTTTCAATGAGCTAATCAAGAAAGACCCTTTTCTCCACATTGAAAATGAAAGGGAAAGGAAAATGAAAGACCAAGAGTCTGGCGGAGCTGAAGAGTCACATACATGTCTTCGACGACATCATTTAACCATGATCTTTGTGAATCTTACTTTTGCAGTCGTGTAATTAAAGGGTTTGTCCTAGAACTTTAGGTCCATACATCTTGTAAGGCTCATAGTCGTGCGATTTCTCATCATACATTTTATTTGCACTACTGACAACTACTATGAAGACTTTATTTTAATTTGCACTACTGAATACGAACATCTGAATGTTGTATTCTTCACAATACACGACTGAGATATTATTATGGCGCATGTCAAATAAAAAATATTTGTAATGTATAATGAATTCTTTTTTATATTGTTACACGTATAAAAAATAGGCATTCTATGTCTTCGACGGCTTCACTCATGATCTTTGCGAGTCTTATTTTTGCACGACTATTACTGAAGCAGTCGTGTAATTAAAAGGTCTGTCCTAAAACTTTAGGTCCATACATCTTCTAAGGCTCATAGTCGTGCGATTTCTCATCATACATTTTATTTGCACTACTGACAACTACTATGAAGACTTTATTTTAATTTGCACTACTGAATACGAACATCTGAATGTTGACATTCTTCACAATACACGACTGAGATATTATTATGGCGCATGTCAAATAAAAAAAATTTGTAATGAATTTTTTTATATTGTTGCACGTATAAAAAATATATTTGACATTATATACAATATACGACTGAAATATTATGGGCCGGATCAAGTAAAAATAATTGTTATTAAGGCCATTTATTTTCCACTCATCAACCATTTCCTCGTTTGTAGTTATGTTACGACTAAAAATTGGCGAATGTTTACTCAGACTCCTACGTTATTATTTATTAATTACATAGTTCCAATTGCCATCCCCGTGACAAATAGGAAGGAACAAAGATATATGTATTTCAACTTTAATCAAATGGGAGACAAATATCAAAATTGTCACACAAACGTATTTGGTATAGGGTACGCAACTTTACTACACAACCGACGAAAAGAAGTTACAAAAAATCAAGAATCTCTTAGGAGAGAGTAAAACATCAATTATATGACACACAATAGGAGATAACAGAACCAAGAGTCTTAACGTTATTGCATCGTCAACATTTGAGCAGAGAAGTAGTCGTCTGTCTCCTTATCTACTGCAAAAGAGCAAAACTCAAAGCCGTTCATAAGAATAACAACACATCAATAGCAAAAACTCCATTAGATCAAAGACGGTGCTCGGCCCAGATATAATCATAAGGGGGAATTTTATGTCAGGCCCTACTAAATCTTTAATTTTCTGTTCAGGCCCTAGTACAAAATGAATAAGTTTAAAAGACCTACTTTATGTAAAAATTCGACTGAAGGACCAAAAACTATGATTTGACGAAAATACCCTTATTAAAATGATCTTTTTTATGTTACTCAGTTACAGTATGTTGTTACTTTAGGAAACGGACACGTTATTTTGCAATAATATTATGTTACTCAGTTACAGAATATTGTTACCTTAAGAAACAGACACGTTATTTTTCAATAATATTGTGTTACTCAGTTACAGAATATTTTTCTTACACTGAATCGAGCACAAAAAAATAAGACTGCCCCATCCAACCAATTTCGACATATCATGTTGGATTCATTATGATATTGAAGACGCACGAGCTAGAATTTGTCTGTCTAATTAGGGTGCAAATTCGAGAATATAATGGTAAGTCGAATCTAGATTTCGACATAAATTGCAAGTAACCAGTGTAAATTCGAGGTACCCATGAGAAATCGAGGTCTATTTTACATATTAAGTTAATAACGCCGAGATTTATGCAATTTCATCTGTTTTTTAGTGTCGTTTGTGATTTTCGTTATTTACTCCCGATCCATTGGTTGTGTACAGAATGTGTTATTTACGACAAATAAGGCGTTATTACCTTTCAGCGACGTGTTACTTCTAAGTCAATATTTGTTATTAACCATAAGACATTTGTTATTTTTTGCTATGTTATAAGTATTTCTTTTTTACACGGTTTAGGAAAAATATAATATTTGTTTCTTGCAACTAATCGCTATTAATTCGAGGTACCCATGAGAAATTGATGTCTTTTTTACCTTATGGAGTCAATAACGACGAGATTTATACATTTTTCATCTGTTTTTTTAGTGTCGTTTGTGGTTTTCGTTCTTTTTCCCCCGATCCAATCGTTGTATACAGAATGTGTTACTTACGACAAACAAGGCGTTATTACCTTTCAGCGACGTGTTACTTCTAAGTCAACATTTGTTATTAACCATAAGACATTTGTTATTTTTTGCTATGTTATATGTATTTCTTTTTACACGATTTAGGAAAAATATAATATCTGTTTCTTGCAAGTTATCAGTATAAATTCGAGGTACCCATGAGAAATTGAGGTCTATTTTACATTATTGAGTCAATAACGACGTGATTTATGCAGTTTTCATTTTTTTTAGTGTCGTTTGTAATTTTGTTCTTTTTCTCCTGATTCATTGGCTGTATACAACTGTGTTATTAACAATATATGAATCGTTATTTCTAATGTAGGATGTGGTATTTTTGTGTGACGATTTGTTATTTACTAGAAGAGATGTGTCATACGTCGCTAAGTGATTTAGAAAAATAAAAATAAATTAGTTCAGCTCCGTCGAGCTCTACTACGACGACACGTCAGGGTCGGGCCTCCACGTCTGCTCATGAAGGTCGAGATTATAGGCGGAAAACGAGCTTGAAGATTAGCTCGCTCGTTGGAGAAGACGATGGCAAATGTTTGTAAATTTTGCATCGTTTAGGGGGTAAATATGTCATATCGCATACTTTGGGTATTTTCTCTCAGAATTTTGAAAAGTAGGTCCTTCATACTAACTGAAACTATATTGGGGCCTGAACACTATTTAAAAATATTAACAAGTCCTCACACGTAATTAACCCTAATCATAACCTCTGAATCTTCCCGCTGGCTTTTGAAGACCCTTCAGCCCTCTGACCTTCTTCTGCTATAAAAAAGAATAACTAATTAGAGAATCACTTGCAACAGCATCCCTCCTACTATTTATAAATTCGATAGTTCATGACAGAGAGTTCGGAGAAAGAAGAACCTCCATGCTCAGCAGGAATATCCGAAGCCATAGAGTAAGGTTGTCCCCTCAAGAGCTGGATGATGTTGATGAGCTATCTTTGTACAGATTCCTCGCTCAAAGTGTCCAGCTCTGAGTTAGCTTTGCCAAATGCCTGCTTAGCAAGTTGGCACACGCGCCCTGTCAACGTAACCAAGTCACAATCGAGTCATTCTATATGATGTTTGCTGGTCTAAGTACCTTTAAGGAGAGTTTTAGATCTCATAATAAAACTCAAAAAAGTTCAATGCGAAGCCCAATCGAATTGGAAGGGTAGGTGACAGTTCAGCTTCTACTGTATTGGTCGCGTATTTAAACTTCGCCAAAAATTGGTAATATAATCCCCCTTCCCAAAAGAGGAAACCAATCAAGCTCAAACTCACAACACAAAATCTTACTGAAACATGCCAGAGGACTTACATCTTGTAGAAGAACACAGTGGATTCGCTTGCTGATGAGGAAGGAATCATGCTTGTCAATAACAGCCATGATGTCCCTGCAACTATTGGACAACTCTTCGTACCCGTTCGAACATGAAATCCCAGTGCCTTAGCCGATAAGTCCCAACAAAATCTGCTCTGTTCCCACGAAATTATGACCTAGCCTTCTCGCCTCTTCCTAGGCGAGCATTATGAATTTTATTTCCTTTTCTGTGAAGCGTTCGAACATTGCCCGTGGAGCCACACGACTAGCTCGATCTGATCTTGTCTACCCACGACTGGGTCGAGCTTGCCCTGAGACAAACGTCAGCAGCTCTTTTACGTAAGAAATCGAAGTAAAGCTCGAAAATATATGTATATATATATATATATATATATATATATATATATTATATGTATACCTCCTCGTCGAGCTTGGTGCCATATTCCTCGAGCGTAGGCATCTTTTGGCCAGAGTCGACGTATTCCCTGGTTTAGCGTACTTCCACGGAAGCTCGCCGTCCGAATCGCCCTCAATCAAGCTCTTCGCCAGCGCATAGACGAACCTCAACGTTACACACAGATGTACAAACATTTGCAGCCACCGTTTACACTTAAAAACCTTCAAAGCAGTAAAGTTGATCCTCCTCTGCCGCCGTAAACCCCAAAACCACCCCAATAACCCATCCCCGCCGAAGACCATTCAACAACACCAAGGCCGCCGCCGTAAGAGAAAGGCAGCAGTCGTCGCAGACGTACAAGCCTAGGGATCTCGTCGGAATCTCGAATCCCATTGCACCTCGTATGCTGCCAGGCGTCGCAAACGTCGCCCGACACCATCCTCTAGCCGTCGTCATCTTTGGTTATTCCTTTGGCCAAGGTGCTGCTTTGGAAGGTCATGTATCTCCTCTCCACCACTTGAATCTTCCTTTGTTTCTTCGCTGTTTGATCATCAAACTAGAAACTCTAGTCAGAAAATCACTCTTAAGCTAACTATGCTGTAATAGAAGTATGAAAAAGAAAAATTAGAGGAAGAAGAAGAACTAACCTTTCTCAGCTTCTCGATATCGCTCTCGATGTTTCCTCTTAGCAACTTCTAGCTTATCTTGAACAGAACCCTCATTATCATAGTTCACCTTCTGATAGAGTGATGTTGGATTTTATTAACCTAAATGGGCTTTGGGCCCAAATGGGTATTAACCCATTAATAAAATCAGTTTCGGTTTTAATTAAATCGAGAAGCCATCGGATGTCGAAACGAGAAATCGTTGAAAGATTATGAATCTTCGTTTCACGGGGAATTTAATGAATATTAATACGCTCAAAACCGATATCGGGTGAATGAGAAATTAATTTTTGAAGTTGGCCCAATAATGATTAAAATGGTTGATAGTGTTTAAGTGGGGAATTAAGTGTCCCACATTGGTTAGACACATACAAAATCTTCACTATATATATAGAAACTCATGTGGGTTTATTCAAAAGGGCTTGCCATGTGTATGTCTTAAATGGGTTTGTGGGCTTAAGTGGGTTTAAGTGAGCTTGAGAAACTTGGGTGAGTTTTGGCCCAAATAATAGCCCGGGTGCGAGTCAGTGCCTCGCACCGACGAGCACCGAGCACCGAGCCCGTGCCCGAGGCCGAGCCGAGCCGTGCCAAAGTGGCGAGGAGCATTGAGGAGCTTAAATTTATGCTCCGGCGGGCAGTGACGTGGCGAGGTTTTGGTGACATGGCAGACGAGGTGGCGCTGATTGGGCAGCCTAGATGTGATGGCTTGATCCATTGGATCAATTGGGCTGAAGTGGGTTGTTGGGCTAATTCGGCCCAACTCAAGGAAGTGTCGGTCGGCCCAACTAAGAGGTGTCGGTAGCCGCCTCGGGCCGTCGGTCGGAGAATCGGGCCGCCGCCGGTGGGACACGCCTAAGATTCGGGCTGTCGGCCCGAGAATCGGGCCTGTCGCGGGCCGGTAAATAAACCGACAGTCCAATAGTTGCAAAATGTTGCAATCTAGTCCCTAAAAAATTACAGAAGCAGTCCAACAAGTTCTCAAATTTGCGGATAGGTCCCTGCGTGAAAAAGTCTATAAATAGACCCCTCATAAATTGGAAAAAAATTATTCATTTCAATCCACGAATTTGCATATTTCACACACATACTCCTTAGTTTTCCGAAGCAAGAAAAACTCAGTTTCGAGTACGATTCGTCTGAAAATTCTAGTCGTTGTGCTGCGATTATGAATAAGAAAATGTCGTTGTATCTTGGGGACGATCGCTACTAACCGAAAGCACTGTATATCGGGGCGATTTCGTCTTACGGACAGTGTGTCCAACACACGCCTCGACTACGTCTACTGTTATGGATAGTCTTCATCAACTCCAGGCGTATTTATTCTTCATGCTGTGTACTATAGTTATCACATATGCCCTCATCATCATCTGGGTACTCACGAACTGCACCTGCGGTTGAAGACACTCCATCTTCCGACTATCTAACGTCGAAGTTTATCTATTGCCAAAGCTATCTGCCACCGACCAGACGCAACCGAAGAAACAACAAGTAATGCAATGGAGAGAATAGAGAAAGATCATATTATCTTTTTCTTTATGTTCGAAACACTCACTTCTCTTTGGGAGGAGGAAGAAGCCACTTGTTTCTTCAACGTTGGTGGTTTTCTACCCCTCGCACGGGCGAACGAACTATCTGGGATCTCATTTCTCTGCGTAGAACTAACCCATTCGTAAGAATTTGATCATGGGTTGCAATTCGATCCAACAACAAACGATAAAAAAGAGGTATGGGATCAAAATCCATAACCAAGAATCCCAGCCTCCTTCATACCTCAATCCGCCGCCATCGAAGATCCCGATGGCCCAGAACGCCACCTCGACCCCGACTCGACATTACCGAACAGAACCTCACCGTCGTCGACCCATTCCAAGCCCACCAACTCAGTCACTTCTAGGCATTTCATCGAGCAGTAGGTGTCCCTCGTCGCAGTCTGACTCACAAGCTTTAGATCGCCCACAGTCGCATAGATAGGAAGTCATATTCCACAGCTCGATTATACTACAGCTTCGACAATTCGCAAAGCCATGCTTGGATAGTAACTGAAACTGGCGAGGGGCGAATTTTAAAATAAGGAGATAGGAAGCGAGTAGCAGATTTATCTATCGAACAGATATAAAGCATGAAGAGTTTGTGCG
Source organism: Craterostigma plantagineum (assembly GCA_027422505.1). Classification (NCBI taxonomy): domain Eukaryota; kingdom Viridiplantae; phylum Streptophyta; class Magnoliopsida; order Lamiales; family Linderniaceae; genus Craterostigma; species Craterostigma plantagineum. The sequence goes on from JAPQWV010000011.1 coordinate 25,031,606, forward strand.
AACATTCTACCACATGAGATATTAAAACATGATTTTTATGCACTATATGTAGAAAGATCATACAAAATTCCGAGAATGAAAAACCAAAATGAAGAGATGAACATGAGATATCGCCAAATACTTATCAGTGATTGATTAGACCATTCAAAACTCAATACACGCATCTAAATTAATCACAAACATCACATACCCATAACCCACCAGTTAAACATACATAAAAACCAACCTCGCCGTCGTCGACCAATTCCAAGCCAACCAACTCAATCACTTCTAGGCATTTCATCGAGCAGTAGGCGTCCCTCATCGCAGCCTGAGTCGCAAGCTTTAGATCGCCCATAGTCGCATAGATCGGAACGATGACGTATTCCCTTATCTTATTAGCGTACTTCCACGGAAGTTCGCCGTCCCAATCGGCCTCAATCGTGCTCGTCGCCAGCGCAAAGACGAACCTCAGCGACTTGCCTTCAGTCTGCGAAAAGACACACACACACACACTCAACCTTTGAAGAGAGAAAACAGACCTTCGATTTAAGTGATAGAATGCAGCACCAAAACTCGCAGGAAGCTTCCATCAATTGCATGTGACGAATATAGCACTGGAAATTCCCGAGGAGAAGCTCGAACAAAACTAAACTAAAGGTCATTAGCAAACCGCATATATGAACTTAAACTTACTTAGGTTAGAAGTGCAGGTTGCCAAAGATTGTTCAACGGAACCATATGTGCGTACCATGTGCAAGAGCCGGCCATCAGTCAACAAACCTTCAAGAATCGGCTTCCATCAGCTTCCATCAGCTTCTTGGCCAAATTAACTCTCTGGACCGTCGAGGTGGTTCTGTTGCAGGATTAAGTTCTGTAGGCCGGCGAGGCCGCCGAGCTCCGGCGGTATGGGACACGTGAGACTGCAAGAGGCCAACCCAAGGGTCGCCAGATTTCGAAGACCGCCGAGAGAAGGTGGGATCTGACCGGTGAGGCCGGCGTTGTCGCCGATTCTGAGGACGGCGAGGTTGACCAATGTTATGTAATCAGCTCCACTCAACTCGCAACTGATCAGAGAATACTCGCACACCCACCGATTAGCTCAATTCGAGCTATCGCAGCTCGAATCAACGCAAAACAGAACCGGAAAAACGCAGAAAATGACACAGAGTTTTAACGTGGTTCGGCAAACTTTGCCTACGTCCACGGACCAACAGAGCCTTCGATTCGATTATCCACCAACTAGAGAGTTACAGACCTCCACGTATACTACAATTCTCTAGTTAACACCTTTCGCTAATTCTAACCCTAGCGAAAGATATGAGCTCTCAAAGTCGCCTCGCTGAAGCTTCGTTTCTGGTATTTATAATAGTTTCTTCAGCTGTTGTAAAGTCTCGATCATCATCAGCCGTTCGATCAGATCTCTCGCATCCAACCGCCCTCATTAACCCGCAGCTTAAACTGAAAGTGTTATTTCACTTATAGAATTGCTAAAGCAATTCTTCATGAGTTTAATCTCATCCGTCGGATCATTAATAGCGCCACATCGGACGACCACTATTCAATCTGCCAACTATGAATCTCAGCCACGAGATGACGCGCGAACTAATCCGACGGTCCACAATATTCGCAGCTTAAACACTTCAGAAACAGAATTCTTCTTCAGTTCTTCAGCTGCTCTGCTGTGATCGTCGGACCACTTTTCCGGCGACTTCCCGGACAACTCCGGCGAGTTCTTGGCACACACTTCCCAACAAACTCCACCTTGGGCCTAGAGCTCGCAATCCATGGCCCGAGATCCACCATAACTGCTCAAACACGCAAGTTAATTTCAGCTCAAAACATACCAGAAATCAGCTTTCTTCATTTCCCAACTTCAGGAATTTTTTTTTTCAGCGTTTCAACTGTAATTCCTCGACAGCTTCCAATCGAAGCTCCACCTCGACTCGTAGCTCCGCTCTGTTGGTCATCAAGCTCCTTAGGAGCTTCGAGCCTCGAAAGACACCTTGTCGAGCCCAAGCGAGATTGAAATCTCCCACTTGGAACCGATTCGGGCTTTCGAGCTTCCAATCTTCGTTTCCCCCGAAGATTCTCCCTTCACAGCCTCAAGAGCTTCCTTCCAGGCTCTTAAACTGCTGTCCTTTCTATCCGCCTTGTCCTCCTTCGCACTCGAAGACTCAGCACTGTGCAGAGCATCACCACAGTCAAGTTCTTTTCCTGAAACTTCAGCACCTTTCTCAGATTCTGTCGAGCTTTCTTGCTCAGATTCCACATCCATATCTGAGCTCTCATCCTCCTCGAAGCTTGACCTCACAAGTGGCTTCGACATGCTCTCATTCCTCGGCGAAGATGGCTCCACCTCGAGCTCAGAATCAGCCCCATCCGAGCTCAGTTTCTCCAAGCTCACAACAGCAGTTTTTGCTAAAACTGCTCCAAGCAAGGGTTTTGCAGCAGCTCGTTTCGCCCCCAAACGAGCTTTCTGTGGTTTCCCTTTCACCACATTTAACAGCCCATATTTCCTAGTTTCTTTAGGTATAGCTTTCATCACAGAACAGCCTTCCAAGACATAAATGCCATGTCTCCGAAAACCGGACAGAATCAATCTTCTCTGTTTTGAAACTGTCAGTTTTCCAGCTGCGGCTCTTACGTTGTAGCCCTTCGAATCCAACTCTCCTATGGATATCAAGTTCCTCCTCAAGTCAGGTACATACCTAACATCCTTAAGGATACCAACTGCACCAGATTTTAGCCTCAAAAGCACAGATCCAATTCCACGAACCTTGCAAAACTTGCCATCACCAAGCTTCACCTTCTCAGCTGTTTCTTTGAATCCTTTCATCCAATCCTTGTTGCAAGTGATGTGATAGCTGCACCCTGAGTCAAGGATCCACTCCTTGTTCTCCACATGCTCAGACACATGCAAAACTTCAGCATCTTCATAACCATCACAAGCAAAATCTGCCACAGCTTTTCTATTGCCTTGGTTCGAGTTTGATCCGATCCTCTTTGGACAAAACCTTCGAATGTGACCTTCCTCTTGACAGTGGAAGCATCTCAGAGGACCCCTAGCCCCATTCACATCCTTTCCTTTGCCCTTCTTTTGAGGAAATTTGGCTTTCTCCTTGACAAGCAACATCTGCGCCGAATCTGAAATTTCTGCTGTTTCAGAATTCTTCCTTGTGTTGAGCTGCCTCGAGCTCAACGCTGAGAGCACATCTTCAAGCTTCAAGGTCTCCCGACCATACAACAGAGCCTCCTTGAAGTGCTCATAACTCTTAGGCAGTGAGCAAAGCAATAGCAAAGCTTGATCTTCGTCCTTCAATTCCTCACCGATGTTTTCCAAATCCAAAATCAGTTTCGAGAATTGATCGATCTGATATTCCAAAGGCTGATCCTCTTCCATTCTAAACGTGTACAGAGCCTGATTCAAGTATAGACGTCGAGCTAGGGACTTTGTCATATACAGTGCATCAAGTTTCTTCCACAGATCCTCAGCAGTGGTCTCCTTCGCAACCTTGCGAAGCACTTGATCACTCAAGCATAAGATCAACGTTGCATACGCTCGTTCCTTGAGCTTTTTCTTCACCTCTGCCGTCATATCCTTCGGTTCCATCTCTTTATCAGGCTTCAAAGCCTCCTCAAGACCTTTCTCAGTCAAAAGGGCCTTCATCTTCAACTTCCAGAGACCGAAATCATTCGATCCGTTGAAGATCTCCATTTCGAGTCGAGTTGCTGCCATTCCTCTGAAGATCGCCTCGATCCGCAGCTACACCGCACCAATTGTTATGTAATCAGCTCCACTCAACTCGCAACTGATCAGAGAATACTCGCACACCCACCGATCAGCTCAATTCGAGCTATCGCAGCTCGAATCAACGCAAAACAGAACCGGAAAAACGCAGAAAATGACACAGAGTTTTAACGTGGTTCGGCAAACTTTGCCTACGTCCACGGACCAACAGAGCCTTCGATTCGATTATCCACCAACTAGAGAGTTACAGACCTCCACGTATACTACAATTCTCTAGTTAACACCTTTCGCTAATTCTAACCCTAGCGAAAGATATGAGCTCTCAAAGTCGCCTCGCTGAAGCTTCGTTTCTGGTATTTATAATAGTTTCTTCAGCTGTTGTAAAGTCTCGATCATCATCAGCCGTTCGATCAGATCTCTCGCATCCAACCGCCCTCATTAACCCGCAGCTTACACTGAAAGTGTTATTTCACTTATAGAATTGCTAAAGCAATTCTTCATGAGTTTAATCTCATCCGTCGGATCATTAATAGCGCCACATCGGACGACCACTATTCAATCTGCCAACTATGAATCTCAGCCACGAGATGACGCGCGAACTAATCCGACGGTCCACAATATTCGCAGCTTAAACACTTCAGAAACAGAATTCTTCTTCAGTTCTTCAGCTGCTCTGCTGTGATCGTCGGACCACTTTTCCGGCGACTTCCCGGACAACTCCGGCGAGTTCTTGGCACACACTTCCCAACAACCAACGAACCGAGCTCCGACGGAATGGGGCCCGGAGAGTTGGTTTGAAAAGAGCGCCAAAGATTCCAAAGACGACAGCTTTGACAGGTCAGGTGGGATGGGCCCAGACAGGCGATTGCAGGAAAGATTTAGGTGGAGAAGGTCGCCGCCCAATAGACCCACCGCCGGCGATATGGACCCACCCCAAGGAACACCTGAGAGGTCCAACGAAGAAACGGCTTCGGCGCCGGCGGCGCAAGACACGCCTGTCCAAGTACAGTAGTTCTTGTTCTGAGCCGACCAATCTCTCAACACGTTCCGAGGATCTTCGACGAAAGATTTCTTCACCTGCAACAAAATCTCCAGCGTCGTGCTCGAAGATTGCCCAAAGATCATAAATAATAGCCCGAGATAGTAATCCTTGCGAAAAGAAAAGTAGAGATGAACGAACATTATTTTGTCTGTTTAGCTTTCTTATTAATTAAAAAGACTATTCAGTTGCCTGCGATAAATGTCAGATGAATAAAAGGAATAAAATGAATGTATATATACACAATGGCATGTATAATTTCATTTACATGTAGGGTTAAAACAGCCATTTTATTACTGTTTTTATAATACCATAAAAATCCTCCATAGTGATCGACGTGGCACATAGGATTGTTTAAAGGGGAGTGGCAAATTTCGGAAATAAATCCTCAAAGAAGTCTAGATTTAAAGTCCTCTACCAACTTTTATATGTATATATAATATGAATATATATGATTAGTGATGGGACACTTCACTGTCTTGACAATAGTACAGAACATACAACACATACCACAAATAGAATCCCCCTAATTAGACAACACAATATTCTTTAATTTCGACCACGAAAACTGTCCGATTAACTAACTAACGAACCAACTGAGATACGAAGCTATCCATGTTCATGTCCGAAGATCCACCATAACTAAAAGCTTCCATGGCCAAACTCCTCCACTTCAAAGCATTCTTCTTCATCTTCTCACCATTTTCACCCTCCATAACTTCCCTCAAACACCTCACAATCTCATCACTCTTCGCAATACCATTCGAAAAACAAACCCTAACCCCAAAATTCCAAAAATCTTGCACTAGCTTAGCCACCATGGGCTGATCGGTCCACTGAGGAAGAACCACCATGGGCACGCCCGAGCCCAACGACTCAACCGTCGAGTTCCAACCGCCGTGCGAAAAGAAGCACCCAATCGATTCGTTCGAAAGGACCTCTAATTGATTGCACCAATTGACGAAAACACCCTGGTCTCGAGCCTTCGATTCGTGGACGAAATCTAAGGGTAGCCTTTGGTTCTTGGACGAGTCCCTAATGGCCCACAAAAAGTTGTAGCCAGTGGTTCGTAGAGCGTTGGCTATTTCGTGGACCTGTGGCTCGGAGAGGGTGTCCATGCTTCCGAAGGCTATGTAGATCACCGAGCCATGTGGCTTGGAATTGAGCCAGCTTGGAATCGCTGGCGCTGACGACGAGTCTTGTTCGAAGAGGTTTATGCCGTAGGTTTTGTTGTCAGAGGGGATTGTGGGACCCACGCTCAGGATTGAGCATGCTCGTGACATGGAATCTATGACCTGTAATATAATAATGTCGTGTTCGAAAGAAATGAAATTAAAAAAAAAAAAGAAATGAAATTGTAAGTTCCAAATAGTGACCTTATTCAGCCAAAAAAAAACAAAAACCATATTTCAAATTGTCTTTTTTTCCCCAGCAATTTGCGCTATAAACGACACAAGTAAATAATCAATCATTTCAAAATCAATATATATTGAAAAAACCAAAGAAGAAAATGGGTTCACATCAAATTATCAAACCAATACCCATTATATTGGCTGATACGTGTACTTTCTTTAACGTGGCAATCACCAATTTTTAGGATAGCAAAACTTATTTATAATTTAGCTACACCATATCTCAACTCAATATGCTTACTATGTATGGTATATATTATAAAATTACTCATATATATAGTTCTAATAAAGACTACACGTGAACTAATAGACAAAACTAATACGTACCTTATCTTCTAACTTGTAGAAGGTGTTGATAAGAACGAAATCAGCCTCTTCCAAGAACTTAAACTGATTCAATAACATCTCAAAGTACGCCGGGTAAGATCCATGCACATAAATAAACGAAGGCATATCATACGCCTCGAGCGGGGGCAAACCGGGAATTTCAATCAAAGGCGGGGTCGAAACGGGAAGCTCCAACATTCCATGGCGCGCTTGGTAATAAACGTAGCTCACCGAACAAGATTGAGTGAAGAAACAAGCAGCCTTAATCTCGAACTTCTTTGACACCCTCAAAGCCCATGGCAAGAACGCATCGTACACTATGCAATCGATGGGAAGACCATTTTCGCCGTACTTTTTTATGAGATCTTCTACGGTTTTCGAGCCCTCGATTTCCATTTTCATTAGATAATCTTCGACGCCCTTTGACTCGTTGAAGCCTCCATTGTCGAACCCGTCGGAAAAAGTGTCGATTCTGACGGGTTCTGAGTGTTTTGGGTTTTGGGTTTTTGAGATGAAGTTTGTTATGGCTATGGTGGTTAGAGCTCCTTTGGAGGCTAACCGCTTACATAGCTGGTGAATAGGGTTTATGTGGCCTTGGGCTGGGTATGGGATGGCTAAGATATGAGGATGGTGGATGATATTTTCCTCATTGTTATCCATGTCTTTTTTTTTTGTAAATTGTAGTCTAGATCACGAAGAAGAGAAATGAAATTATCTATATATGTATAAAGGCAGACGTGTCAGGCCCGGCTATTGGGTAAAGCCACTCAAGCATGGGCTTTAGGTCCCAAAATTTATAGGCCCCATCCTTTAGTATAGTAGTGTTATAATGTGAAAAAACAAAATTATTGAGCCCCACCCCAATACTATAAATATATCTATTATTTTTCCTTTAATTAAACTTGTATTTATCTTTTCTTTTTTGCCTTTTCAACTTCCTGGCTTTTCATCTTTCCTTCGATGGTCTTTTTTGTCTTTCAACTTCCTTACTTTAGCCTTTTTTGCCTATTAATAAATTGCTCTTGTCCCTTATTGATAATATCCAACGTCTCATTATCTTATCTATCTAAAAGCTCCATTGAATCACGAAGTCAAACACTTAAGCTCAACAAAATAATTCAGATTTTATCTTTGTGTTTTTTTTAATTTATTTATTAAACTATGTTAAAAGGTACATTCTTTTCTAATGTATATATTGCATATAGATTATGTTGACGATACCGGTAACTGTTGCTTCCATAGAAAGAAGTTTTTCCAAATTAAAAATAATAAAAAAAACTAATTAAGATCAACAATATCACAAGAAAGATTAAATGGATTTAGCTATTTCATCAACAGAAAATGAGTTGGCTGAGAATAGAGCTGTCAAAGTGGCCCGCGGCCCGCGGGCCGGCCCGCCCCGCCCCGCTAAATTGGCGGGCTGGGCTGAGCTTTTGCAGGCCCGCCAGAAGGCGGGCCTAAGCGGGCCAACCCGCGCGGGCCGCGGGCTTGGCAGGGCGGGGCGGGGCGGGCTAGTCCGCGGGTCGGCCCGCCATTATTGTAAATATATATAATTTATTAATTAAATATATATTATAATGAAAATAAATACTAAATATAGAAAATAAAACTAAAGTAATTAGATAATATAATTAATGTTATTAATTATGTATAATTAATATCATATTTATTCATAATTTATTAATAAATATCATAACTAAAAATAAAATTATTACTAAATTAATATTTTAAATTAAAATAAAAAATAGGAAAAAAAATTACTTGGCGGTCCCAATTTTTTTAGGCCCGCCCCGCCCCGCCAAGGGGCGGGCTTTGGCGGGCGGCGGGCCAGCCCGGCCCGCCCTGCCAAATTGACAGTACTAGCTGAGAAGATTGATTGTCAGAACTTCATAAAGTTTTTGCGTCAAGAAAGCTAGAAGAATTAATTCTTGTAATTGATTTTTTTCTAAGCTTTTCACTAAAAAAATTTGTTATATTTTTTTATTTTAAAAAAAACCCTCGAAATATTTTGCTTTAGGCCTCATATTAATTATAATGAGCCGGCCCTGACACGTGTGTGCGGATGATTCTATAATTTTTAAGTTGGACTGTATATAGTATAGAGTTGTCGCGACATCAAATGAGTATACGTTTTAGTTTCGTCACGCAAAGAAAAACACATCTAATAGAAACACGAAAACTAATCAAGAAATGTCCTTGCACATATATATTATTAGTTGGCACCCCTAAAGTTAATTATTATTAAATAATTTTAATAAGTAATAGATGTAGGACTGGTTAATTGAGACAAACCAATTGACGTTTTATTCTAGCCTCCATCCTTAATAAAATAGAATAGATATAACTGCAAATAAAAATAGAAAGTTTGAATAAACAAAAAAAAAAGAAAACAATCTTCACTACAATGCCTCAGTGATTCTCGTCCTGAGTTTGAGCTCAACGTAGACGACGCCTTCAATAATATCAAGACTCTTCCCCTCCAAAAAATCAACCAAAGGCGACTCGTATAAGATCGAACTACCGACCGCATCAATTGGACCCCCGCTCTTCAATACGAACTCTTTGGTGCGTTTCGACCTGACCGAAAGCTTGTACTCGAGGGCGAGCGGCTCGTCTCCGTACGCGCCATCATCATTCTCCAAACAAAGAGTAAAGCTCGAAGAGCCGTCACGCCTTTTTTTAGTGCAATCTCCTACGGAGAGAAAGAACCGACCCGCACCAAAGCAAAACTCCTCGCTAATCACGAAAGAAACAGGATTGTGCATTTCGAGATAGACCAAAACTTCTTCGAAGGGGAACCAAAACCCGAGCGACCCAACGGGCGTTGGTTCGTAGGCATGCCTCGGGAGCCCCCGGAAAGGCGCGGAGACTCTGTCCAGTGCAGTAGGATCATGGTAATGATCGAAAGGGGTCGTTAGTTTGGAAAGAAAGGCGTCCATCATGTCTTTTTTCGCGAAATCCTCGTCCAGAAAGTCGGAGCCCAAAACGTGCTTCTGGAGCGTCCCTTTGGTCATGTAGGGGAACCGAGAAGCCAAGCACGTCAAGAAGATTATGCGTTGGTCCTTTTTGTTCGGATAGCGTTCCTTCGTCCAACACAGTAATTCCCAAAACAAGATACTCTTGGAGCAAGCGTTCAGAGAATCGGACGACATGACGGCCACCATACTACGAAGGTTAATCTTCCTCCTTTCGTCGCAACTTCTGCAAAACAGTAGATCATATATGATTCCCAATTCGAGGTTTTAGAAATCGGTTGCAGCACACAAGCACAAACATTTATACCACTACAAGAGAAAATAGTAAATTATGAGTATTAGAAGCGGATTCTGACACAGATTAGATACCGAAATAAAAAAGGAAATGCGACAAATTTCATTTTAGAAACGGTATATATCCGTGTCCAAATTTGCTACGAGAACAACCTGTCGAATCCCTCTAGATATGGAATTTTGCTTTTAGACACCGAATCTTCCGTGTCTAATATATCTGTTTTCTAGTAGTGTACACACATATCTTATGATGCTCATCTTATGTGGAGAACTTTTACATGACGTGCCACATCATCATACTGCATCAGTATAAAAGGTGTCAGACAATGCCAATAAAAAATGTCGATCAATGCCACATAAGACGTGCCCACATAAAGGTAAGCACCGTAAAATTTCTTTTATATATATAACGGGGAAAGTTCGGATACTAACAGTTTGCTGAAATTAGTTGCGATGTGGCGTATCGCGGAATTGACGAGGCGTCGGACTCGACCCTCATTGGCCGACGACATATTAGGGTTCGACATGATACATTGAATAAGCAATGCGGACTCGATGGTCAAGGGCATTTCATTCAGTAAATATGCGCAGTGCTCTATGCACGAAACCACTTTGAACTTGTGCGCCAAATTAAGCAAGGCGGCGAGAAAAGAAGGCTCAGCCTCGGCGTCGGAGGATAATGCGCCGCCGTTTTGCATGAAATTCAAAAGTTCCGAAAAAGCCGATTCCTCTGTTCAATTCGTAAATATAAATTGAAATCGTTAAAAATGCTTTTCTTTTTTTGCAGAGCGAAAAATCGATTAAATTTGCACATGTACCGCAAGCTTGGATACTCAGAGCGCCCGAGCGCCGTACTGATTCGTCCATGGCAGCAGCGTTTTCATCAAACAACTGCAGTGGCACAAGAAATTAAAAAAAAAAGAATATATTTCAATAAATAGGAATCAAGTTCAGGATATAGATTACTATTACACGGCTGAAGAATGGACCATTTCCCCTAGTTAAAAGAGTTGAATTCACACGAAGCTTTAAAACCCTAGAGCACTCTTCCATACAAATTGATTCTGCAGTAAACAAGTTTTAGTGATCATCGATGACTGTAACTATACAATCTTTGGACAAATCCGTGGGTTGTAAGAATATTATCAATTACAGTTCACAGAAGATAAAACTTTAATCAATCAATCGGAAATAATATAGAATTTGCAGTAAAAATTCGCATTATTCGTTCACCTGAGTGAGTATTGGTGGTCTTATGATTATTATTATTATCACCATCATCATTAGGGAGAATCTGAACGATCAAATCGAAGTCAGTTTCGAGAGAAGAAACATCATACGTCGACATTGCGTTGTTCATCATGACGGCGCTGTTATCGCTTATAAAACAGAAGCCTTTCTTTTGTATAAATTTTTTGGACGAGCTGTTTTTAGGGTTGGCTAATAAGCGGCGGGATATTATATAGGACGAAGTGTTTAGTTGAGCAAAATAAGGAAATAGGGATTTGTAATTGGCTAACGATGATAATATTGATATTGCATATTTGTTTTTTCTATAATTGGTGTATGCGACTCAAAATCCGTCCATGATTTGCTAATTCTGTTTTTGTATAATTAATGATGTATAATTAAGAATAGAAGAAAACCAACTACAAAAATATGGCCTTAAAAATATACTAAAGAACAAAGTACAACCATCTTAATTATTAATCACGGATAACGAAAAACCTCATGACTGTCGATATTGGGTGGATCTGATACATATTCATCTTGCTTCGAGAACTGAAAAGTTTTAGTAACATATATTCCTTTTATATAAAATCCTAAACATGGTTAATATGTGTAGAGATTTGTTAAATAAGTAAAGGAATCAAATTAAATATCATAAAATCGGCGACTATTTAGAGGAGCAAGCCAAATATGGAAAAAATTCAAATCAAATCAGGATCAACTCATATATGGGTAGAATCAACCTAAATATGGAGATATACACCCGGCGATTATATTTTCCATTATTGAGAATTCTCAACGCCTATAAATATGAGGCTTCAGAATTCAAAAATCATAAGTCAGAGGACAACAGCGAAGCGAGACTTGGAGAGATGATATAAGACTTTTAAAGCATTCAATTCTCTCAACGAAGTTCATCGTATTCAAATCGTAGTCCAAAGACGGGAATCGAGTACGAAGCTTCGTCATACAATATAACTCTTTCTTAAAGCATTTAATTCTTTCGAAGTTGTTCGTGTCCGAAGAAAAGTTCGGAACATCTAAAGCGCCAAGTTCGTGATCGAGCTCAAAAGCCCACGAACAAAGCATCGTTGATAAGTATCAAGTCCAAATTAGCTTCGGGATCAGAGGCCCACGAAGAAACAATCAATAAGATTCATGATCAAGCTCACAGACCCACCAAGAAACTTTTAAGAATGCTCATATCAAAGAAATTCAAGATTCAAGAATTTCTTGAAGTCTTTCAAAACTCATGCAAGCGAAGAATCAGATGATTAAATAGAGATAGAGCCCGTTAAATTTCATGAAATCTCATTTGTACTATTTTTCCGATAATCTGGTATTAGAATCAAAGAAAATACGTTACACCTTCATCTTTTGAAAATATAAATTCAAGCGTGCAAGTTCATATCCCACATTATATGGAATTACATCTCAGGACAAGACAAAAAAACATTGTAAAAACATTTGAATTTTAACGAGGTGTCACTAGATCAATGGAGTTTGGATTGCTACTCAAGTTCGCAGGACCTGAATAAAAATTACGAAATAACAATTACAAACTCCAAGCAAATTCACTATCCAAAAACTCGATTGCACCCAATTAAAAAGAAAAATTGTTAATCGATAAAAACATTACTCGTCTTCCTCTACACGAGCCAAACTCATCCTACACAATGGACTTGGACCAATCATCTTCTTCCTCCTAAGTCCACTTATCCTTCTCCTAATAATCTCCATCTCATTCTTTCTCCTAAGTTCTTGCAGCATAGCCTCTTCTTCGACAACGAATCTCCTCATCATTACATCCTCAGAAAGAGACTTCCCTCTAAACACCTTCCTCGTAAAATCCAAGCTCGTCCTTGCACTACTACTTAGATTGCTACTGCTGTTGCTACGATGAAGACGATATTGACAACTCTTTGACGAAAAGCTGCTATTTTTATTACTACTTGTAGTTCTTGGATACGTATAGCTTCTCCGAGGAGGGTTATTAAGGTAACTATGATCGGCCTGAAAAACCTCTGTGTAAGAAGAGATCGGAGCGCAAAAGCAGGCCCGAGTGAAGGACGTTGCGACCCTCATGGATGTGCATTTTCTCAGCTTTCTATTATTGCTGCTACATGTAATATCTGCCGTACTATTACTACTAACGCTGGCTTTGAATATTGCTTTTCGAAGGGTTTCGTTGAGATTTTCGTGCGATTTCGAAATGGATTTCCATAGCGTTGCTATGCTCATTGCTCTCTGGTACCAAGGCTTTCTGCATTATTACAAGAGTTTGAGTATCCATTTAGAGAGAGAGAGAGAGAGAGAGAGAGAGAGAGAGAGAGAGAGAGAGAGATTACCTAGTGTTTGAGCTCTTGGGATCTTGCATGAACAGAAGTGGTAATGAGGAAGATGAAGATATGGTTCATAGCTTTAATGAAAGAAAAGAGACAACTAATGAAGCTGGGAATGAGCTTTATTCTTTGTACTACTAAATTCTTGAGTCAATTGCTTTACGCTTTAGCAGGAATGATTCTTTCTCACGTCGCTTGAGAGAGATAATAAAGAGAATGAGATAGTGATTGTATTTGAAATGATCAAAGGTGTAAAGCATATCTTTGCTCTTTATTCATTTTTACCAACTGGTTCGCTCCCAAATCAAAAGATATATAATATCCGAAAACTTAGACAATATATATGCAACATATTGTGTTCGTGTGTGACGACACTTGCACTTGCACATAAACGAGTCTAATCATTGTGTTTGTGCTTCCAGGCTCTATATTTATTGCATGATTTGATGATCAAGACATGTAGGTTAGGACAGCATAATTACACCGTGTTCTAAAGTTCCTTTTAGATTATGCGATCACAATATTATATTGATCTTGTCGTCCACATTATGCTGCCACTATTGTATTTTGAATCCATATATTTAGCTTGATGGATCTTGTTTTGTGTCATCTAGGGTTGGTTTAGAATGGTTTTGTTATTTGTTCGACGATATTGTTGGTTCCGGTGTTGGCGTCTGGTCGGTGGCGCTCGAAAAAAACTCGGACAGAGTTTCGGCTATACGTCGAAGTCGAGGCACGTACATCGTACACTTTCCGTAAGACGTTCTTGCCCCGTATGTCAGTGCCTCGGGTTGTCGCAACACGTCCCGAAGATACAACGACTTCAGGAATTTCGAAACGTCGCACACCGTAACGAAATTATTGGGCGAATCTGCTAAAGACTCGAGCCTTTCTTGCTTTATTACTAATGAGGGAGATGCTGTCAACTTATTCTAAAAAGCTGGGAGTGAATTGAATTGAATTTTCTACCAAGGGACCTATTTATACTGTCTGAAAAGCTGCAGGGGTCAATTCGTGAAAAGTTGCAACTTTCCTGTTGACCTCCTTTGACTGGGCCGAATCTGTAAATAGACACAACCTTTGGCCAGGGGTCAATTTGGGAATAGTCACAACTCTCGGACTGATACCCAATACCCCTTCAGTCAAGACACATCACCATGCCCAGTCAGCGCCAGATCAGCGCCACGTCAGTCCACGTCAGTCCGCGTGTCAGTGACACGTCATCAGCCGCCATGTCATCAATTTTTTCGTCTTCTTTTTTTTATTTTTTTTATTTATTTGGACTGGCTTTAATAATTAATTTCTCGTTCACCCGATATCGGTTTTGAGCAAATTAATATTTGTTAGATTCTTCTCGAAACGTAGATTCGTAATCTTTCAACGATTTCTCGTTTCGGCGACCGACGTTTTCTCAATTTAATAAAATCGTTTCAGCTCTTCTCTTAGTGGGCCAATTACCCACACTTGGGCCCAAGGCCCATTGGGCTTAAAACCCAACAGATATAACCTTAAACTCATGAACCAAACAAAAGCATTCGATTTTCAAGAACCGAGGAACTTGTTTAAAGAGCCTATGTTAGAAAATCGTCGACTAATTTTATCATCTTTCACTCTGTTGAAATTATAAAAAAGTGGGTGTTGATAATTCAAGCTCTTCGAGCCAGTATATATATAAGAGGCATTCTCCTCATATCACCAATTGGTTTTAAGGACCCATCGATATCTAATATACTCTCAGTCTTCTTTTCGGAATTCTTCGCGGAGTTTTTGTTTTGTGATTATAGCAACATAATGTAGTTCGCCTTTCATCTTTATTACAACATATGCATTGCCCATAAACTTTTCAAAAAGAAAACAATTTTCGGCACGAATTAACACCGCTCAGTAGCAATAATGTCGATGAAAAGATGCCTAGCCAAGATCGGGGATGGTCAAGTAGTCTTTTTTGAAATCGTCGTAACGACGATTTCGAGGAAGCTCAAGCTTAGGTTTTTTCTTATGAGATCCATGAAAGAATTCTGCTGAGTTTCCCTTGTAAGAAGCCGCCGTGTAATGATAATGCTGAGTCGTCGACAGTAATTGAGGCACTTTTGCTGCTTCAAGCGCCTCTTCGCCGTCGAAACTAATCCCAAAAAACCAATCGAGCTCGTCGAACTCGAGCTGTTCTTTCTGGGAAGAAAAAAAATGACACTCTAATGAGACCGCATTAAAAGACAAAAGTCTACATAAAGAAAACCCAAAATGATTCCCAATTTTTATATAATGGACCAATTTATTCCTCGATGTTTCGCCAGAACCAATCAAGTCCCTCATGTTTTCGATTTTGGACCAATTTGGTCATTCCGTCACGATTAACGTAACGATGCAGACAGTCTAAAGCTCATGTTTGAATTTCGGAGCAGATCGTGCCATAATTTTACATGATTTAGTGAGCCTAAGGGTCCGCTTGATAGGGAGGATGGAATAGATGATAATAGCTTTAGTTGGGTTTAAATAATGGAGGGTGTGAATATTTATGGCGTTTGGTTGATGGATTTAAATAATAATCTCGGATAGATTTGATAGATGATTTTAGATAATTTTAAGTTTAATTAAATTTAATTACAATTTATCCATATTTGAATTTAATATTATACAAATAAATGGTAATCTGTTATAAATGCTCGAGATTAGCTAGCTAAAGGTAGGAGGAAGTAACTTTACCTAATAACTTATTGGAGGGGTATTAAGAGGGTATTAACTAAAACCTACCTTTACACAAACGTTCCTACTAAACACTACTTTAACTAACTTTAACTCATCTAATCCTCCCTAATACCTCCAACCAAACACACTCTGAAGGAGAATGAGAATGAGATCACATGGGGCACGCGCGATAATCACATTAAAACTAGCGTTAATCGTGATAGAAGGATCAAACTAGTCCAAGTTGAAAACATCGATGATCAAATAAGTCCAGGGAAACACGGGAGAGTAAATTGAACCACAGTGTAAACATTGGAGACCATTTCAGATTTTCTCACTATGAATATAATTTTTTCTTTTACCTTGTTGTACAATTTGTACTCTGGGTATTCGAGCAATTCGTCGACCGTCCACGCCTTCGATGCGAGCGGCTCACAAGCGTCGAAAGCTCGCTCTTCTGGCTTGGCCGACTGCTTAGAGGCCTTCGGCTCGGTGCGATTGCTATTGGTGCTTTCTTCGTTACTACAATTCGATGATCCCAAGGTGACTCTTATGCCCGTGGCTAAGAACCGTTGGTGGCTCGCCGCTCGGGCGTTGGCCGAATGATGGGCTCGTCGCTATCCTTGCAGAAAAGGCGCTGTCTTCTACGCAGGAGATGAAGGCCGCTTTTTCCTGAGAGATCACATGATCGAAAAAGATCGATTGTTTTCTTTTTTTTTTCGAGTTTTCGAGGTCAAATAAATTATTTTTCAGTCCTGTAATTTATGAGCGGCGATAGCTAATCAATTAGAGACATTATACGCTGAATTCTGGATTTTGTCCCAAAATAGATCGATTTTAAAAGTTATTGTTCGTATAGTACCCCAATAATTGCTTGTTTTTGAAAGTTATCCCTATAATTAGGGTTGCAAACGAATCGAACTTTTTTTGTTCGACGCGATTCAATTTGAAATTTTAAGATTCGAATTCGAATATTTAGAATACGTATCCGAATAAGAATATTTTCTTTGATTCGAGAAATATACGAATACGAATATGAAATCACAATATTCGATTCAAATAATATAACACAACAATATAGTATAATTAATATATATCCGCATAGAATATATGATAACTCACTAAACATTTAAAAATAATATGTTATAATTCAATATATGTTTAAATATAATTTATTATAATTCAATTTATCTTTTAAATAAAATATTGTTTATATTTTATTAAATAAAAAATGAAAGATGACTTTGATACAAATATTCGATATTCGATTCGAATATTCGAGAAAATATTCGAATTCGAATGAGAATCGATTTTGATTCGATTAAATATTCGAGTATTCGCATTCGTATTCGATTGTCATCCGAATACGAATAGAATATTGTGGTATTCGACTCAATTCGATTCGTTTGCAACCCTACCTATAATACTAACCCCTAAAAATTCAGTCCCTGTAATACCTCTAAATTACGGGACTGAAAAAACAAAACTATAGCGTTTTCAGGTATTGTATAATTCTATGACATGAACTTCCTTACAAGCCCCTAAACATCAGAGTACCATACAACGAAATCAAATATCTCATTCTTCGAATTAATAATTTCATCAACTTACTTGGCAAACATCGCAAGGAGGAAGCTTATTAGAAAGGCATTGAAGGAGAAGCCTTTGATGTTTGCTAGCTAGCTTATTAGCACCATGAACTTCATCATCACACTTAGAACACAAAGCAGCTTCGTCAGCCACTGTGGCTTGAGCCTTCTCACACACATCACATTGGATCTTCATATGGGCTCTAATTAATGTTATTTTTTTGTCTTCTTGTAACATGAATGTGTAAGAAAATATGTATAATAGTTAGTGAGTCAAAGCTGAGAAAGGAATCAAGTTCTTGAACATGGTTGAGACAGCAAGTGTTCATGCAATGTGTGGATAGGAGTGAAGTAGATGTACGTTTTTAGGTTATTACTTTATTTTTTTGTTGAGCTATCTCTAGTTAGAAATAAACAAGTGGTCGTCGATTTGTTTAGCTGATTTGTTTGAAGGGTTTCTTTTTGTGCTTTCTATTTATTAGGGCTCCCTAAACATAGAAGGACCCCAGCATTTGTTGCTGTTGGGATTTGATATGATTTCGAATCATTTTGTGGGATTTGATTTTCATTTTCGGTTATGTAATTTTTGTGGGAATTTGATTTGGTTTGGACTTTGGTACTTCAAAATATGTTGTACGTGGATGCTGATGCCATACGGAATTCATCCATTTTTCATATCCATGAGTAATAAGTCACTATGGAAGTTAAAAAAAATAAAGTTAATATGGAATCATCCTTCTTTCATGTCATATCCATGAGTACTAGTCCACCAAATATAACGATTTTCGATTTCAAGTCACTAGATTTGAAAATAGTAAAAATATATTGCAAATTTCATGTCAGGATAAAATTCTAGTCTCCAACTACAAATCATACTTCATTCGCCCGAACTTAGACCATCTCCAACAGTCAAACGCAAACGCAAACACATTTTGCAGTAACAACCATATTTTGCAGTAAATGTTCTCCAACAGTCAACTGCAAACGCAAACGCAAAAGAATATTCCTGTAATATTCTCTTCCCTACCAACTTTTATAACTTTTCAATATTATCCCTATATTTTACTACTTTAGAAACTAACCACAATATTCTTTTAATTTTGATTTAGATAAAAACATATTAAAAACATAGAACAAAATATTTATTAAAAATATCGAAATTACACAACATAAAAGTTGAATTACAATGAGATAAACGTCGTACAAATAAAAGATAGATAATTATTAAGACCATCTCCAACCGATAAACGCATTCTCAAACCCAAACGCATTCTCAAACTCAAAATGCAGTAATTCTTCTCCAACCGATCAACTCATTCTCAAACTCAATAGACTGCTTTGTAATATTCACTTCCACACCAATTTTTACAAATTTCAATACTACCCACATGTTTTACAAATTTTACAAATTAGACTACCAAATATTATTTTAGATTTAATCGAAAAGATTAACGAAGTTAAATGAACTACATTAAATAATTATATTGTAAATTATTCATATAATTTTGATGTGATTAACCCAATTTTTTTCCGAGGGTGGCATCAAACGATATTTACTATATATATATATATATATATATATACACTAATATTTTTTGCTGTTCACGCGGAGCATAGCAGCTTGAGGTAGCTTAAAGGCTGTGCTATGTCAGTTTCTTGATAGCAGTGCTGCAGTGACATTAAAGGCGGTATTTTTATTGTTTATATTTTCCAAATGAGATGTATCTCATCTTTTTCTTTCGCACATGACATGACAAAGTGGAAAAATATTAATATCCCTCTTCCACTCGGAGAACATTAATTAAAGGAAGTACACAACTGACAATTGATACTGACATTGTATGAAGAAGAGCAAAGCAATGAATTGATCCGTATTTTACTAAAAATAAATTATTTTAGGGTTCTTTTATAAGAGTTGAAAATTTATGCGATGGACTTTTTTGCAAACGCAAACATGCGATTTATTTGGAGAGAGAAATGATAAATCTCATTTTGAGTTTGGTTTTTGGTATCCATTGGAGTAATTTTACCCCATTTTTTGAGATTTGCCGCTCGGTTGGAGTTGCTCTAAGTCTCGGAATTATTGTATTCCTCCCATAATATGATCAATTAGCACATTTCTAAGTGCAATGTGATCATCTTTATTTCTAATTTTTTGTACCGAGATATGAACTCTTGAAATCGAGCATTTTCATCAGTCGCCAATTCGACTTTCGGCGGTGGCGTTTCCATCTCAATTTCAATTGGTGTATTTAAATCACGTTCGTCCTCGACAATCATGTTATGCAAAATTATGCACGTCCTTATTATATCATGTAATACTTCTTTTTTTCCAATAACGTACCGGCCCTGCTACAATTCCAAAACGTGATTGAAGAACTCCGAATGCACGTTCAACGTCTTTAAAAAATCTGCATGCTTCTTGTTTCATTGCGAAATATTTGTTTTTCGGACCGCGTGGATGAATCGTTTGCTCGAGCGTAGACCACTTCGGGTATATGCTATCAGCCAAATAATAACCCATGTTGAATTCTTTTCCTTGAATTACATAGTGAGATGGAGGAGCAATTCCTTGAGTTAGATCCGAGAAAAGATGAGACGACTCTAATACGTTAATATCGTTGTTGGAGCTTGGCAAACCAAAGTGGCTACATGCTTGCATAAAAGCAGTAGAAAATATGCATCAAGTGGCGCTTCGAATGATGATGTGGTAAGTATTAACAATTTCTTCTACTTTTATATTCAACATGGTCATAACTATTAATTTGCAGATGGTTAGGGCAAAAACACTATTCAGAGAAGATCCTAAATACAAATCTGGATGGAAATATGATCATGTTTGGGACATCATTAAGAATTTTGAAACATTTAATGATGGTGCTACGGGGAGCAAAAAACAAAAACAATCTGGTCATTATACGTCTTCCGACTCAGGAAACCTCACTCCCGAGTCTGTAGGCCAAGCATCACCAGGTCTTTCTTCGTTTTCTTTGAATTTAGACGACTTGGACAAATATGTTGGTGCTTCTCTGTCTGAAAGACCTATTGAGGTGAAGAAAGCTAAGTTAAAAAGAAAGATAAATGAAGGTACTTCATCGATCATCGACACCGTGCAGGAAACAAACAACAAACTTCTTGATGAATTGAAGAAAACAAACGAACAATTGAAACATCATTTAGAAATGCAAAACAAGTCACACGCTCTAAAAGAAATGAGGGGAGAAAACAAAATTCTGTTTCAAGATGTCAGCACCATAAACGATCCAAGGGTTCGAGCATATCTTGAAGCTGAAAAAGCACGCATTTTAGAAAAGAGCTCAACAAGCCCAACCATATCCATTTCCAACTGATACATTTGGCCAGTTTTTCAACAATATTGGAGGAAGCAATGCTAATTTGCCAGATTACTAACTTTATCTTAGTTTAATATTGTGTGATGTGTTTTCATTTCCGTAGTTGTGCGTTATTTTTATAATTTATGATGTATTTTATTTCAGTACTTGTGTTATTTTGAGTGGTAATTTTGATGTTTTTATTATGATATTTTGTAAAATATTAAATATTTAATTATATTGCATATTAATAAAATATAAAAAATTAATAATAAGATATAAAAATTATTAATAAAATAAAAAGGTTAAAATAATTATGTATGATATCAATATAATCGTAGTATACACTTTAATATATTTTATTTATTAAATAG
Organism: Craterostigma plantagineum; assembly: GCA_027422505.1. NCBI lineage: Eukaryota > Viridiplantae > Streptophyta > Magnoliopsida > Lamiales > Linderniaceae > Craterostigma > Craterostigma plantagineum. The sequence goes on from JAPQWV010000011.1 coordinate 25,052,935, forward strand.
TTTTTATATGTTTGATTTAATAATTCAATACAAGTAAAGGGCTTATTTGCAATTTTAAAACATCAAACGCATTTTTGCGTTCAGACGCAAATTTGCGTTCGAAACAGGAGAGAGAATGCAAAAAACGCATTTTGCGTTTGCGTTTGCAGTACTGTTGGAGCAGTTTTACTGCATATTTGCATTTGCGTATGCGTTTTGCAGCACTATTGGAGATGGTCTTATTTTCTTAAAATCCTGTCAAGGTCCAATCCGAATTCGAATTCTTGGCTTTTGTTGTTTATGATTAAACTGATTCACATCATACAAATGGGACTTAAATCATGATCATTAACAAAAGAATCAAACTGATGGCAGTTTTTCATAAATAATCCTAAGCAGAGAGAGAGAGCGAATTACTACAACGAATAACATTCGAAAGATACTTGACGAAGGAACCTAACCATAGTCAGTAACGACCTACGAAGTTTCAAAACCAAACAACGATATGAAGTACAACAAATGCACAACTTTCAACATTTTGCCGAAACAAAAAAAAAATGGACTAACCTTCGCCTATTCTTAATTCTTGGACGATGGGTCAGGATTTTGACCAATATCCTTTTGAACCGAAGGTGGCTTAGAGATTCTTACCTTCGATTCTCCGCCTGTCTGAATCTGCTGTAACTGCTGAGGATTTTGAAACTGGCGAACTTGAGAATGAATTTGAAGTTGCTGTAATTGCTGAGCGGTTAGCATTGTGTGCATCGCATGGCTGTTATTGTTGCTGTTGTAGTACTGCTGCTGTTGGTTGGTTCGATAAGGTGCAGAATAGTTCACCATGGGCGAGGAACTGTTTGAGATCGTTTGACCGGTCAAGATCTTGAGATGCTGTATTTCTTCCTTCAGCGCATCGTTCAGTGCTGCATTGAGAGAGAGAGAGAGAGTGAGTAAAGTACGTTGTTGGGACTTTTATTCTTTTCGAGATGAAGTGAAATTTTTTCCATGGAATAGTTCTTACCATCTTGCAAGTGCACTTGCTGTTCCATCGTTTGCAAGCGCAGCTTGAGCTCGCCGTTTTCAGACGTTAGGACATTCGTATCTCTCTGTCCAGAAGAAAAATTGCAGTCAGCAAAACATGGCAACAATGTTTTAATAACACGTTAAAGTGAATTGAACGAACAGAACTGAGCTTGTACGAACAAGAGCTAAGAAGGGAATTCCAATATTGAAAGCTAAGTATGGCATATAAACAGTTAACTATATAGAATTTCAGACCAGAACCAACATAACCTGCAATAAGTTCAACTGTGCAGACAATGAAGTAGCCTCCGTCTGAAGGGTCTGGACTTTCCTCTCAAGCTCGGCGATGTATCTCATTTTCCTCTCCTTTGACCTAGCAGCTGATTGCCTATTTGCCCAAATCCTGCGTAAAGATGCAAAGTATCAAAGTGAAATTTAAAGAATATGGCAATTCAAGCAAATCTCCACTTGCACATGAAATTTAGTTTCAAGACCGAAATGAAAAAAAAAAGAAAGAAAACGAAGCATGAACTCCACTATTGCTTACCTTTTAGCCCGCTTTGGATCGATGAGGGCGAGTTCTGCAAGCTGAGCAGCAGACATGGCTTTCTTATCAGCTGGAGATTGCTCTTCTGAACCAGAAATGAGCATCTCTGTTTTGATCGTAGTCGACCCGTCCATAGATTGGCTATGCTGATGCCTAACCCTCGGCTTCTCACTCAAACCCAAGGGCCCGTCGTTCTTAGCTCCTTCCTTGGCCTGCCCTTGTTGAAAACCCGACGAAGATCCAATCTCTGCTGAAGCAGAAGTTTCGCCCATTTGAAACGCAGACGTAGCAGAAGCTGAATTGACCTTATCCATATCGAGATACATAGAGAACAAATCCTCCTCTGTTTCATCTGAAAAAGAGGGTCCATCGAACCCACCCACGATACCTAGATCTCCGTCGAAGCTAAGATCGTCGGGCAGTGTAAGAATCTCTGAGTGGGCACGTCTATGACCTACGTTCTTGGGCGGGTTCTCGGGCATACGGCTTATGTCGTGGCTTAACTGACCCAAATCGGATAGCCAACCGTAGTTGAAACGACCCAATTGTTCTGACGATGATGAACTTCCTGGAGCTAACGGGGGCAAGTTTAACTGTTCGGACTTCACATTGTAACTGCTGTTGGGAGGTGAGAAGACATTGTATCTCCCCGAAGGTGGGAGAGAGTTTCCGCCGAGGTGGTGAGATTTATCCTTATCCATCAATCGAAGTCGAAAAAGTTTTCTTACTAGCGAGTAAGCAAAGGAACAAAGATCCAAGTAAAGACCTGCTAAGAATTGTAATGCTAAATGTCTGAGTGCAAAAAATTCAAATCCAATTCAGGTGAATAGAAAATCAGGCATTTCAAACATTGGAACTCAGCAGACAGATAGCAAATAGCTCAACCATAGATCTGAAGAACTTGTGAGGTTCGAATCGAGCAAATAGAATAAAAAAAAAATCAAAGTAAACCAACGAATTTAGCTTCAAAACTCAAAGTACAAGCTCGCTTTAACAAACCATCAGCTTGGCAAAATCAAATGCTACCAAGGGCAAAACTAGGATAGCTCAGAAAACGAAATCTCAATGTGAAAAAAGAAGACAGCGGTTACAGTTTGCACAGCTTTCCCTTCCAATTGGAATCAGATCTCCAAACAGAGCAATGAGAGAATCGAAAAGGCTTTCTAATCGGAAAGCAGATTAATCACCTACATCACATGGCCAGAAGAGCCCAACGCAGAGTAGAAAGCTTCAAAGAGAGGATGATTGACATTTACACACACAATGAGAGAGAGAGAGAGAGAGAGAGAGAGAGAGAGCTTCAGGCGCTTAAGAACTGTGTCTCAGACGCTATTTAAAAAAAAAAAAAGAAAAAGAAAAAGGATTACTGATTAAACAAATAGTAATTGTTACGTGCCGTAATGGGTTGTGGGACCAGTATTTACTGCTTTGCATATATTTAATATTGAAGAGAAAATGATATTAGAGAGAATCATATCCATGCCACACACGATACAACACAAATATACACTCAATTTTTACATAAAAAAATACAATTGCTAATATTTTTGGGGTCTTTACACATAAATACCCCTATGTACAAAATTTGTAATTTAGTACCCTGTCAGCATTTTTTATATGTAGGTACCTAACAGAATTAATTTTTGGGCAAATAGGTATCCGATCCACCGCGGGTACGCCACACAACACATTTGGGTACCCTATATCAACATATTGTGGTACGTAATACGTTTAGAAAATCGCTGTATTAGCACATTTAGGTACGCCTTGTTTACACATTATGTACGCCTGTACAAACACATTTAGGAACCCTATATCAACGTGTTATGGTACGCAATATACACACACGAAGGTACACATGACTGAAGAGACTGGTACAAATTAAATCGGGTACCTATCTGTAAAAATTCTGGCATAGGTACTGATCTGTAAGTTTTTATTTAAATAGATATTTATGTGTAGATACCCGGATATTTTATACTCTGAATCCAAGTTTCTACTTCATTAACTCTAATTTTTACACCAATACAGTAAAACTTCTATAAATTAATAACTTTGAGACCATTGATTTTATTAATTTAGAGAGATACAATATATTGATAAATTAATATTTTATTAAAAGATTTATTTTTAAAATTAAACTATCTCTTAGTCTATGCCAATTACAAATTGAATTAGACGAGAATATGGATGAGTACATATTATCTTCATATTACATGCAATTATATCATGTAAAATAATGTTTCAAATAACATTGCTAATTTTATTTGTTGTAATGATATTTCAGATATATGACATGGTGTAGCAAAATCATGAATATTTTGTAATTATAACATTTTAGCAAATTACCATTATATTTACTTGTAATATTTTATGAATATTAATTTATAATTTTGATCGGACCTAATATTTATAAATGAATTTTCGAAAATTGTATTATCTTATTATCTTATCGAATTTAGTTATCTTTTACAAAGTACCAAGTCGGGACCATAAGATTTTATTATTTAGAGAAGTTATTAATTTTAATTGATATAGAAGTTTTATTATACTTATTTATAATTAGTTTATAAAGCAAGAACGCGTGAAAATGCTTTGGGCTTAATCGTGCACTAAAAATGGGCTAAAAGCCCATTTAACGCTCTATCATCCCCATCCCAATAAGCTAAACGAAACTTGCACAACTTTGCAATTTGCGACGAAATTGAAGAAAAACGGCAAAGCAAAAAGAAAGAAAGTGAAGCGATGATTCGTACGAGGCTGCTGTGGTTCACACTAGGGTTCGCTTCTACTTCGGGAGCAATCGCGCAGATCGTATACAGAGATCTTTTGTTCGATCGTAGTTCAATTGCCTCTCAGGTAATGTAAAATCGCCAAACTTTTTATGCAGTTGTTTCATTTTTTGGTTGAAATCGATCGATGGTTAGTTTTGTCTTTCTCTTTTTCGTATATGAGCGCAGTTGGATGATAAATTCATTGCCTTGGAAACAAGAGTATCCAATCTGGAATCATATGTTGCCAGAGAATCTGCTTCTTCTCAGGTTCATTCATCTATGATTACGTCGACTTAATTGCTACTGTTGTTATTTTTTTCTCTGTGTGTAATTTGTAATTCCGCACATGAGTTATAGAACAAAATAAAAGAATTTTGATTGTGTTCAATTTGATATCTGAGTTAAACATATGTTGTAGCTGAAATTCACATAGGGCAAGATATTCTTGTGGGCTGACAAATAGAATTGAGTTTTTCATGACTATCTATATGTGACTGTGTTCATGTCAGTTTTTGGTGCTATATGTGAAAATTGACCCATTGATTCTCTCTATATACTATTATGCTAAAAAGCTCGTTCTTTCTTGCATTTTGTTTTATGTTTCTCTCTTCTGAATCTGAAGTTTGAGTTCATATTCTCAGTCATAGTAGATTTATCTCCTGGCTAAATCCATGCATCATATCTTTTTAATATCTTGCCCAATGAGTTATCGTGGCTAGTTGGAATCCATCAAAGAAAGAAATTATTATATAGCAGGATGAACAAAGCCTCGGATGAAGCTGCAGATTTCCCATGGCCGTGTTCTTTGAGTTCAGTTGTGTATTATTCGGGCGAAAAAGTGTTATGTTTTTCAGAATATTATCAATCAAAGAATTTGTTGGTTTCTTCAGGCGACAAGTCTATTAAGAGTATCTAATCATATGTTGTTCTTATCTTCCGGCGTTACCTAACATGTTATGCATCACATAAGCTCTGTGTTTCGATTCGAACCATTTTCGATGGCTTTCAATTTATCATGGCAAAAAGTGGTACACATGCATATATGTATTAACATCATGGCAAAAAGATCAAATTAATTCGCCAAAAAATAGGAGAAATACAAAGAAAGTGAGGCATTACTATATGCGAAAACGATGCTCGTACATATACAAAAAACACAACCTGGGACTCTGCTAAAAAATGCTTACAAAAGTTGAAAGAATCAGCACGAGCATATCCATTACACTGCTCCCATCGAAAACTCTGTTGCCCGAATTCAACGAAGTAGGCAGCGCAGGCAAAGACATCTCTAAACGATCAAAAGCAGAAGTATTTTAATCGAAGAAAGCCTTTCATTGATCTTAGGAGGAGCGAAACAAAATAATAAAGTTATCGTTTGTGTCTATGATTTTATTACCAGGGGCACAGAGGGACATTGTCGTGACTGAGGACGACGCAGAAGGCCATGGAGCTTCAATGTTGTCGCTCAAATCGCATGTAAAGCTGAAACCAGTTATATTATCGTATACCATATCTATAGGTAGGCTTCTAAGTAAGCAACCTGCATTTTGCATAATAACAGAGTCTAAATACAGAGAGAGAGAGAGAGGGAGAGAGAGAGGGAGGGAGAGAGAGATACCATGTTGTCCATATGCAGCAACTGCCAAGGAAAACAGAGACGGGGAAAAATATGAGTTGCTTATCGATGACTTCGAAGATGGATTATTAGCTTTAAAGGGTTTTAAGATAACTCGCCTTGGAGGCTAAAATCTTTCAAGTCCACATTGCAAAGCTCGTAAACGTTCGTCAAAACGCCGCCTTTCTGCAAAATCGACCCAAAAGTAGCTGCACATATGATCGCTTGTCGATTTGTGATCAACAGCCTTTGAACTCCAGCGATGTACGTATTCAATGTGTTACAGCACAGAGGGTTGTTAGGTTCAGTTATGTTTCGACATGCAACGATCACTTTGTTTGGCTGCTCGAAATCCAAAGGGCACACTGTTTTTTTTTTGTTCGCCAACAAAAAAGAAAGGACGAAAACCCAAATCAAACGAGCTCAAAAGCGTAGATACCCACCAAGAACAACGAGTTTAAAATGCCCCACACGAATACATACCTTTGTTGACTTTGCAGGCAGATAATATCCTGAAAACCGTATTAGCAGAATCGTGAGGAAGATTCCTCGATAGCCATGAGTATACGACTCCTTTACAGTCACTTATCACATCAACATTGCTCGAAAAACCACCGTTAGCGTTCTTATTCTCGTCAAGAAAAGACAGAGTCCCCGAGATTTTAAGCGCAGCTTCCATTATAGCAGGTTGGCAAATAGACCTACAGCATTCTTTAAGAGGATCGACCGATTTACAAGCCCCTAACAACTTACTCGTATTCACAATCTTCTCAAAGGTAGTAACATCCTTCACTGGGCAAGAACCGCCAGTTAGATTCGAAGATTTCGCCATACAAATGGCTGGCAACGAGCTATTCGCTCCTCTGCTAGCTAATATGCTCACGATATCTTTGAAGCAATCGTCTGATGGCCCAATTTTTAGGGCTAAGTTGTCTGTATTTGCGCTGTAGAACCCTTGGAATATGTGCAGCAAACTGTTAAATTGGGGGCAGCATATTGCATTTGCTACCACTGAGGCAAATGGATCGTTACAGTCAGAAGCTGTTTTTTCTACGATGCTTGAGATCATTGAAAAATTTACGGGGCAACGCCCAGTTAGGATTGGATCGTAGGTGGCTGGAAAAGTAGGGTACATAGGTGGTAATGAAGTAACTGGGAATGAATAGTTGGGAAGAACTGTGGGTAAGACTTCGATGGGTTCGAAAATTCCACTCTTGGGTGGGCTGGCGAGGAAAGATTCTGTAGAGATGTGAGTTTGCTCGAGCGTGGTTTCTTTGGAGAGAGTGTTTCTGAAGCTATGTAGCCAAAGGACGAGTTGTAATAACGAATGGAAGAATGCGCCTGCAATTCCATTAAACGTACAAATTGTTGATCTCAACAAGATATATATCGAAAAGACAGAAAAGTTGAAATTAAATTCAGACTAAACGAGAAATGATAACTGAATGTGAGTTGCTTACCTTTGAGCTGAATACCAGATTTAACACAACCCATGAATGAGGAACTAACTATAAGGCAACATGTGGAATCACGATATGACCCAAGAAAGCATTTAACTGTGAGCCCTTTTGGCAATCAGCTGCAACCTAACTCAGAAAACAAGTTTGAACAAAATGTTAATCGAAGATGAACAGAGAAAATGAAATTGTGGAAGTTTCAGATTTAACATAAGATGTTAAACGTAAGAGAAGGAGCACTCAAATTGAGAATTTGGAAATTTCATCAAGAATCACAGTTTGACTGCATTTTAGGTTTAAACTAATGCTTTCCAAGAGTAGATTCCAGGGTGTATAAGGGCTCGTCCAATGACGTTTGAAACTCAAACCCGAAACTTTAGCATTTAATCATATATTGATCAACTATATAAAAATACCACCTTTTAAGCTAAGATCTCTTAGCTAATCAAATTGAGTAATTTGCAAGAAGGAAAACACACACAACTCATATACGCAGAGACAGAGATCTGGGCTACAGTGCAACACTTCAAAATCTTTTCGGGTCAATTCAAGGCAACAAATTAGTCTGTGAACCAAATTAAAAAACCCCAAGTCTGAAAACAGTTGAAATTCTAAACCAAAGCATCCCAAGTTCCCAACTAACAGAGTCAAATGTAGATAAAAGAGAAGTCTTTTCAGAATCCAACTTCAAAAGCTCTTCCTCCAATTCTCCCCCCCCCCCCCCCCCCCCCCCCCCCCCAACCCCCCACATCATTTCGTAATTTAGCTTAGCAGCAACAAATTAACCATCTCCATAAGCGATTAGCTCCAATCAAAACCGAAACGAAACTCAGTGTCATAATAATTTAGGTCAAGCATCAACGTACCTGGAGATGAGAAACGCAGGAAACCTACACCATAAATTTGCAAAAGCCACCACCTTTTACTTCCGATAAATGGACAAATTCAGTTAAAAAAAAGGGGACAAACCTAGGTGGGTCTTCTTCTGTCCATACGCCAAAGGGTAATAAAAGGAGGAAAAGGTTAATCACGAGTCTGATGAAATAAAAAAGAAAGCTTGGGAAAGTCGAGTGAAGCTGAAATGATGACTGATGTTCCTAACAATGTGAATTGGGATGCTCGGGGTCGGGCGGAGCTTATGCGGCGGTGGAGTTTTGGAGTTATGGCAATAGTGCTGTGTCACTAGCTATTGTATTGTAATTTGCATATTATTGAAGAAAGAAACAAAAGAAAAAAGAAATTTCAAATAAAACTGAATATAAAATCAAGTGAAGAACTTGTATCTAGAGCTGTCAATGGGTCGGTCCGGAGCGGGCTGGCCGCCATGTAGTGGGCCTGGAAAAATGGAACCCAGCCCGCCCCGTGGCGGGCCGCGGGCCTGGCGGGCAAGGCCCGTCCACTTAGAAGTTTTTTAGTTTTTTTATTTAAATTTTATATTTTTAATTAATTAAGGTATATGTAATAAATTATGGATAACCAACATATAATTATATATTTATTAATATATATGTAGTTAATTATGGTTTAATTGCAAACGGGGAGGATCTTTACAGAAAATCAAAATAAAAATGGAAAATGGTACGTGGCGTTGTTTTGACGTCAGTCTAGTTATCAGGCTGTAAATAGTCTGATCCCTCTCGGACCGAATGTATTCTAGCCTATATACCATTAATTCGAAAAAAAATTTTGTGATTGTAAGAATTAAATTATCGAATACAAGGATTTTTACATAATAAAATTTTCATTTGACTAATTCAATCGGTAACAGTCATCGCCCTCAAACGCCTTTCTTTCGGCAACACGGGCTTGCCAAGAGCCGACATTGAATTAATCAAAAGCAAATTTTATTACAACCTTTATTCCAAATTTAATTCTTGCAATCTATTTTCAAAAGATTTTTATAATATAAAACATCATATTAATATATGTATATAATATGATATAAAGCTATAATTAAGGTATTAAGTCATCTTGGTGTAGTTTAACAATAGAATTAGCCTTTCATTAAGGCTAAATCAGTAAAATAAAATATATAAAAACAAAATCAAACTTACTTATGAGAGGAGACGTACAAGGAACTTCAGTTTTTATTTATTTCTTAGATAATCTTACAGTAGAGGAGAATTACAAGAGAGAGGAGGGAGAGAGTACAAGAGAGCGTAAGAAAAAGCACCCCCTGAGACTTATGAATCTCAGAACTATAAATAGACGAGAAAATTACAATACAAAAATTAAAATGAAGATAAATTTTCTTCATAGCTGTCCAATTTGTCGAGGGAATCTTGACAGCTGTACTCAATTTGGCAAGAAAGTCTTCAAACTTATCTTTAGCTTTATTAAAGCTAATAGTGATCAATTTTCTATCATTGATGTCCCAATCAACTTTATTTGATCCTATCCATAGCTTCTTTAAGCTCCTTAATTTCTTCACGGGTCTTGACCATTTGAGCCACTCTATCTTTAATAATGGCAATTTATTGTCCCATAAGGTCAATAGCATTATCTCCAGTATCTTCGATAATAATGCCATCCGGATTTTCCGGATCTTGTCCTTCACCAGTAAGGCAAAATTCTTCATCTTCTTCGGCTTTTGAAGATGTCCCAATCGAAATATCTTCGATATTCATACCAAAATTCTTTGCAATGTCTTTCTTCATTTTTTCGAAGTAGATATCAATTTCATTGGGCTTCAATTTTCCTTTCTAAAGATTAATTCTTCTGGATAGGGTTTCAAAGGGACTAGGAGCTTCCCTTTGTTGACGATTATTAATCGTATTTTTATAAAGAGAAATTTTCTCTTCGATCTTATCAATTGTTTGCTGACTTTCATATTCACCAGTTTGTGTTTTTCGGATCATTTTCTTCCAAAATTTTATAAACAAATTTCTTTGAAGACAGGGAATTTTTTGTTGGGTATAACCCACTTATGGAGTCCATATCCAAATCCACGGAATAGAAAATTCAATATAAAAATGTAAAGAAGTTAGATCTTCTATACATATGCTCCGCTTCTATTAGAAAGGGAGAACTTTGACCCTTTCTTGGTAAAAACCAAAGAAAGGTTCCTTTAATATTTCAATAGATGCGCCATATAATAGCCATTATTGATAAAACCAATTAGGAATATCTTTTTTATAAACATCTGAGCAGATTTTAATCCACCAAGAATATTTTTTATTATAATTCTGATATAAAATACCTTATTAAAGGCTTCGATATAATCATAATAATTATATTTAATCAGAATTTTTGATTCATGATGGAGATTTCTCTATCCTTTAAAGGATGAAGTGCCCAATTTTCAGTAGTTATTATCTGCTTAATAATAATTTTACTAAAGGTATAACCTTTTCTTTGAGCAGTTTGGGTAGTACCCGCACTAAAATGCTCAAGTTGTTCCAGTAGCTTTTAAAATATTTTCATAATTATCACGAGATTTATAGAAAGGAGCAGCATATGATGCTTTCTCCAAATACCTGGATATTATTGTCCATGGTTCGTCAGACCATTTCAAGTCTTTAAATTCTAACAGAAGTATTACCTCTGTATGATTCTTTTTCTCATAATCGACGTCTTCGTCATCGTCAGCAATTATTTTTGCATAAGAAATACCTTCTTTATTTTGTGATTGCGCCTTTAGTTTCTTGTATTCAAGAAACTCTTTGTAAATTGGATCGTCCTCACTCCAAGCATTGCTTGAAGACGCAGAAAATTGTGAAAGATTTTCTTTCACAAGTTTCGTGTTATCCATTTGGGCAATGACACGACCACCACGACCACCACGACCACGTCCACCTCTATTAGAGGCGAAACCTCTCCCATATTGCGACATTGCAATTTGCAAAAAACTCATGTTAAATATTCACGTGTAAGATAATCAGAAAGACTATTATCACTTCCCCTTTTATAAATTATTTCAAAGTCAAAAGGGGCTAAATGAGCCTGTCATCTCGCAAACATTTGTTTCGAGACATTATGCTTGAAATCCTTTTGAAACATGAATTTCGCAGCTTGACAATCAGTTTTTATTAAAAACTTTTGATTGTAAAGATCATCTTGAAATTTTAGAACACATTTTACTATAGCGAGGACTTCTCTAGCTATAGTAGCATAATTTTTCTGAGGATTATTCCATTTTCCTGAATGGAATCTAACAAGATGCTCAAATTTGTCATCTGAAACCTGTTTTAATCTTCCTCCGAATCCAATATCAGACGCATATGTCTCAATAATTTTTGCCAGGTAGGTTAGCAAGGAACAAGGAAGATGAGCGACTTTACTTTAATTTTCTTAATTGCCTCAGTATGACTATTTGTCCACTAACAAGGCGTCTTTTTTAATCTATCGTATAAAATGGATGTATCGATTGCAAGATTTTTGTAATAAGGAGAAATATAATTTAAACTTCCTAAAAATCTTTGTAATTGAGTTTTATCTAGAATTTGGTCAGGAAATTTTGACGCAAATTCAATGCTTCTATTAATTGCAGTAATACTACCCTTTTCGATAGTATGACCCAAAAATCTAACTTAGGTTTGAAATAAAATCATTTTTGGACTAGATATAACTAACCCATTTTGAATAATTATTTTTTTAAAAATATCTAGATGTTTAAAATGTGTTTCGATGTCGTTAGAAAATACTAAAATATCACCAATATAAACAATTATAAAATTACTATAAGGAATGAATATATCATTCATAATATTTTGAAATTCTGATGAGCGTTTTCAAACCGAAAGGCATAACGTTCCATTCAACTTGTCCAATTGGGACTGTAAAAGCGGTTTTACCGATCTTTTTCTTCAACTTGGATTTGCCAAAAGCCAGATTTTAAATCAAATTTTGAAAATAAAATTGGATTATGCAATCGATCAAGTAAATCCTTTTATTAGGAATAGGATATCTAATCCATTTTAGAACTTTATTGAAAGGTTTGTAATTGATTACTAACCTGGGAGCTCCTCTTTCCTTTTCGGCTGCATTATTAACATAAAATGCAGTACACGACCAAGGAGATTTTGAAGGTTTTATTGAACCTTCTGTAAGAGAGAATTTATTTCTTTCTTACATAATTCTAATAATTCATCATTCATTTGGCAAGGACGGGCTTTAGTAGGAATATTTTTCTCACTAAAATCTTCCTCATAAGGTAAAGAAACAATATGTTTCTTCCTATTCCAGAATGCATTTGGAAGATCATTGCATATTTGCAATGTAAATTCGTTATGGATCATCTTTATTTTTCATGTAACTTAGGATTTTGGATTTTATCCTCAACCGTAAGTATACCAATTTCTTGTTTTAAATAATTTATTTGATTTTCTTTTGCTTTAATAAGAATAGAATCCTTAATCTCACTAAGAATTCGTGAGATTGGTTCAGTAATGAATTTAAAGTATACTTTTTTTTATTTTCGAAGCTTCCTTTAAATCCTTGTTCATCAATATTAGTGATAGGAAATATTTCCTAAGGAACGGAGTACCAAGAATTACTTGGTTCGTGATATGTTTTACAAGCAAGAAAGATGTAGGGATACAGACCATATTTTTACAAATATAGGCCTTAGGAATTTTATAATTGATTTGCAACCTTTCTCCGCTGGCAGAGCTGAGAGAATGAGTTGTCTTGTGAAAATATTGAGTAGGTATTATACCTTCTTGGATACAGTTTAAATCTGCACCGCTATCAATAAGGGCAAAAAGATGTAGGGATACAGACCTTATTTTTACAAATATAGGCCTTAGGAATTTTATAATTGATTTGCAACCTTTCTCCGCTGGCAGAGCTGAGAGAATGAGTTGTCTTGTGAAAATATTTAGTAGGTATTATACCTTCTTGGATACCTTTTTGAGAAGTAATGACTTCGAGAGTAGAAAGAAAATTATCATTTTCTGTCGTACTAACAAATTCATCCAGAGATTTAGATGATGATTCATCTAAGATTTCTTTTCCCTTTTCAAGCTTAGAAAGTCTTCTTTCTAAGTTATTATTACTTAATTTTAATTCTTTACTTTCTGTTTTAAGAAAGAAATTTCTACAGTTAAATCTTTGATATTAACTGGAGATTCATTATATTTACTTTTGTTTCGAAGTAGTGTCATTACTTCTGATATTTTATAGGGTTCAGATTTTGGAATAACTTCTTTAGAAGTTTCTTCTTCATTTTGAATAATTCTTCTGATGATCAGATTTTTTAAATCTGGATCTTCAGTTTCTTTAAGCACTTCTAAGAGATTATTGTCGAGAACATTAACCTCTTGAAATTGAGATATCATTTGATATAGATTATCATTCTCTTATTCAGATTCTGATTTATCCGAATCTTTAGAGCAAGGTTGTCCTAATTGACAATTTCTACATTCATCAGATTCTGATGAAATATCTTCGATAACGTTGTTTTCATTATTTGAAGAGTATTCCGATTCACTATCAGATTCAAGAAGAATTTTGATAGCGTTTCTTTTAATTTACTATCAATTCTAAGTTATTAATTTTCTTTTTGGTCCAGCAGGTACTTGCTTTATGACCAATTTTTCCGCATTTTCGGCAGACAATAGGAGGGAATTTATTTTTGTATTGATAATTATTATCTTTAGAGGATTTTTGTTCTCTTCTTTTGAACTTTCAATTTTTTCTTCTTTCGTATTGTTTAGAAGAATATCTTTTAGTTTTATGTTCTTTACGAGTTTTACTCGTAGAGGGATTTTCCATGCCAAATTGGCCACAGAATTCTCCTAATTGTTTCTTTTCGTCTAGAGAATGTCTTTTGACTTGTTTATTTAGTTTTATTTCATTACATAAGGCTAAACCTTCTTGTATGCAAGTTCCTATAAGTTTTCCATAGGTATAGGAGTTATAATCAATACTCGATTCTCCTTTCCTAAGGTTATTCATTACTCTTTCTGCGAAGAGTGAAGGTAGGTCATCTATGAATTTAGATTTCCAGTGACTACTATTTGACTCAGGGAGTTCCATGACTCGACTAAGGAAAGTATCTTTATACCATTTAAAAGATGTAAGGGTCTTACACATAAGATTTTGGAGAAGAGTTCTGATATTTTCAGAATTGTCAGACCATCGGCCTGTGAAATGTTCAATGATGTTAACATAAAGAGTGTAAACAACATTGTCTGTTTGTTGACCGTTTTCTTCTTTAACGGTAAGATAAATATCTTCTTTTTCGCGTTGAGATAAATAATTATCCCACCATCCTTTTAACTGACCGGTAAAGCCAGCGACAATCATTTTTGCAACAACTCTATCATTATTTTGATTAGCTTTTGCAAATTGTGCTATACATAAGCATCCTATTATCATACTATAAATTTTTCTTTCGGTATAACCGTCTGGGTTCCATTTGTATATGCATCTACCATTATACGCTATTGTTAAGCATAAATTCTTGTTCTTCGAACAAGATGTCTTGAGGAGTAGGCCTAGGGTAATAATATTTAGTTTGGATTAGCCTATCAGTATATTTAGTATACTTATGTTTATTAATTTCTTGGTTAAAAGTATTTTGAAAATTATCAGAATTTTTTAATTGATTTTCAAATTCTTCGCTTAAAGTATTAAGCTTAAGATTTTGAAGTTTTTCTTCAAGTAATTTCTCAATTTGGGAAATAGATTTTAATTTAAAATCAGTAACTTCAGGAGGAGGCTGAATACTTGGAGACGCAATATCAACTGTCTCTAAATTATTTTTTCCTTTTAACAAAAAGTTTTTTATGTCTTTTATTGAAGACGAAATTTCTTCAATATTTTTCTTTAATAAAGAAATTTGTTCTCCTAAAACAATAACATACATATTAGTATAATTTTTTTGTTTTAAAAGACTATTAATATGATTAATAGTAACAGAAAGCGTATCGTTTTCTTTTTCATATAATTTTTGAAAAGTATATCTAATTTCGTTCTTTTTTCCATTTGGAAATTAGTTTGAGGAGGAAAAACTGAAGTAAGATTTTTCCCAGTAGAAAGCTTATAATTTCTTTCAAGAACAGAAATCATATTTTTAAAATATTTTGGTAAAAACCAAGGAACGAAAGGCAATTTTTCATCGATTTCCTAGATCTTTATAAAAATTTTCTTGGATAATAATTTTATCTTCTTTGTTAAATTTTCAAAAAAACCATTTCGGAAAAGTTCCCATTTGGGTTGAAAAAATTCTTGTTGAATTTTCTTTCTTGCCGGTGAACCCGGACTAAAATCGATTTTGGTTTAAAATCCATTAAACACGAAAATCCATTTCAGACTCGGTTATTTCCTCGTCTTGATTTTTGAAAACACCGCGAACAATATTATCAGAATTAATTCTTAATTCTTCTACTCTATTTTGTAGGTAATCATTAGAGGTTGATTCTCTAGCTTGAGAAGTCGAAGCTCTAGAAGGAGATCTTACCATATAATCACATGGTGATATATGATAATGAGATGAGATTGATCTAGAAATTCTATATTTTGGAGTTTTTAGATCGACAGATTTTCTATTCTGCTCAATTGTAGTTTAACAGTTCCATCTGTTGTCTGTATTATTTGAGTAGGAATGTTCTTAATTTGGGCTGAAGATGCATAGCTCGTTCAATAACCCAATTTTCTGGGAATTGGATTTCTTCTCATTTAATAGATCTTCGAGTTGTGATGTTAGATCTACTAAACTTGGTTTCTGTAAGAACAGTTTCGTTGATAGGTTTATCAACAATTTTGCACTGAGGATTCAGTGTATATAAAAGGCTTATAATAAATCCTATAACAGATATAAATTACTTCCGATCCTGGAGCGTAATTATATCCGTGAGTTTTGACATTTAGTGTCAAGGCATCCAATATATTGACATCAGTCAATGATAATTGGAGATTTGGGTATACATTAAAGTATACTGGGCCATGAGCTAAACTAGACTGAATTATTCCCATAAGAGATTGCTTCCAGTCGAGATTTCGACCATCTCTAAGAGCTGCTATAAAACTCTCTGGTAAACCTTCTAAAGTTAGAGGTTTAAAAGCTACTTGAACTAGCCCAATATGAATAAATTTATGGTTTATTCTATATTTTTCTAAGTCTCTATTACTTGGAAGTCTAATAACCATCTCTTCAGTGTTAAGAGAGATAGTTTCTTCGGTAGTTTTGACTACCTGTGCAAGCCTAATTTTTCAAAGTTCCTAATTCATAGATTATTTTATAATCTATCTTAGGAATTGTCCAACGATTTAATTTATCTAAATATTGAGGAACATCATATTCCTCTTCAATACTGTTTTTAACAGTATCTTTTTTACGCATCAAATTCATTTGAATAAGATGTTAAATTACACCTCAACTTCTTAATACCCCACCGGCTCTGATACCAAACGGAGAGATCTTTACAAAAAATCAAAATAAAAATGGAAAATGGTACGTGGCGTTGTTTTGACGTCAGTCCAGTTATCAGGCTGTAAATATTTATTAACATTAATATATTTTAAATATAATATACAATATATATAATTAATAACATTGGCGGGCCGGCCTGCGAGCAGGCCCATTCAGGCCCGCTCTTGGCGGCCTAAAAAATTCCAGCCCAAACCGTTCTACTTATATCTTATAAGCCCATTGCCCATCTCATTTTTTTATTTTCTGAAGATCGTAACTCAATCGGCTACGAACTCGCCACTCATTCAACTTGACCATTTTCTCTTCCGCTCTTCTCTTCAATTAGATTTTTCATGGTGATTAACATCCTTTTATTTTTCTCCTATGAAAATATAAAAGCTAGTAGTACAAGTAACAAAGAAATGAAACAACAATTTAATTCGTAATCCTAATTGTTTTAGCCTGGACTTGGAATGACAAGATGAATTAGTCCAGCTCGAAATAGGATCGGTTCATAATCCATAATGAGTTTAAGATTGAATTCACACCGAATTATCGAATGTAATGCATATGAAACACGAAATCAGTCCCGGTAAAAGTCGAGGTACCCCTCGCATCAAAAACAAAATTATTGAGAAAAGTTGAGATCGCTTCAAGATGTTACTATTATTCTAATATTTCATACCAATCAAGAAATGCTTCACAACATAGAAAGTCAATTGCATAACCTTCTCCACTTACTTCATCAACTCATCACTTACTTTCTTCTTCTTTCGCTTTTACCTCCTTCAACATTCTTACAACGTCAATCATCGAAGGCCTCAACCAAGGCTCGTCGCACGTGCAAGCCCTCGCAATAGAAAGAACACAAACCATTTGCTCCTTCCTCAACCAATCACAGCCCTCCACCTCATCACCATCACCTCCTAAATTACACAAACACCCTTCATCCAAAACCTCATCGACCCTCCCTTGACCTGCCACGTGTCCAACCCACCCGACTAAATTCCCGCCCTCGTCCTCCTCCTGCCCGACGGGCCCCCGGCCCGTGACGAGCTCGAGCATGACGACCCCGAAGCTGTACACGTCCCCCTTGGCGGTGCAAGCCATGGCTCGACCGTACTCGGGCGGGATGTAGCCGGGCGAGCCCGCGAGCACGGTCGAGACGTGGACCTCGCTCGAGCCCACGAGACGAGCCAGCCCGAAGTCAGAGAGGCGCGGTTCGAGGTTTTCATCCAGCAGTATGTTGCTCGGCTTCACGTCCCTGTGTATAATGCGGGGGACGACGCCGTGGTGTAGGAAGGCGAGCCCGCGGGCCGAGCCTAGGATGATCTTGAACCTGTGTTGGATATAATAAAATACGTAAACTTTTCAACTATGATGCGATGTCTGCAATTAGGTTAAAAAGTGTCGTGCGGTGTGGAATGGAATCAAAAGCCGGGGCAAGAGGTTTTGTTTATGGGTATGAATATTCACGATTACTCACTTAAGAAAAGATTCAACGTCTAAGACTTATAAACAAAATAAAAGCAGCCTAAACATGAGAGGCGTGTTGAGACAAAATTTATAATATGATTTATTTATTGTCTAAGGCTTGTTAAGAAGAAATCAGCCTAAACGAGACGTGATGAGATATATAAACTTTGCGATATATGTCTTATAAGGCCTTCTAAAGAAGAATCAACCAAGACGAGACGTGAGGACTTTATCAGATGATATAATGTCGTCTAAGGCTTGTTAAGAAGAAATCAGCCTAGATGAGGTGTGAGAAGATTTATAATTGTATAATATGATCTTTTGTCTTCTAAAGCTAGATAAGAAGAAATCAGCATAGACTTAAAGCATGAGCGGAAAATATTAAAAAATTTTAAAATATATATTCCTTTCAGGGTTAAACTTTTAGGCGGAAAATTGGCATTCGACGAACCTTGTTTCCCAGTCGAGCTCCATTTTCTTGCCTGGCTTGTTCTTCCTCAGCCACGAGTCGAGGCTTCCGTTTTCCATGTATTCGTAGATCAATAGGCGCTCGTCCGCAAATGAACTGTAGCCTAGCAAAGGGACGAGGTTTCCGTGTTCGATCTTTCCTATGGTTTCCATTTCGGCCTTAAATTCGCGCATATCGCCTTTGCTTCCGTTTAACCTTTTGACGGCTACGGCGGTATTTTTGTAGATTGGCAAATTCGCTTTGTACACCGTCCCATATCCACCTTCGCCTACGACGCGCCTTTCGTCAAAATTTTCCGTCGCCGAGAGAATTTCGTCGGCGCTTATCTTCTTTAAGGAGCGTTCGAAGGTCGCCAAGTTGATGCTGAGAGGCTCCTTCGATTTCTTCGAATAATACGGTTTTATTACGAGCGCTTCCTCGCTTTCTTCGTTCTTTGCCATGATTTTCTTGGCTGCGAAAAGAGCGACGACGAGGAGAAAAAGGAATGCGAAAGTCAAGCCAATCGTGAGCCCGAGCGCTGACGCTCGGGGCACAAATGGGACAGGTGGTGGCCCGGGACGAATGCACGGGCAACCTCGAAAACGACCCGAGAAATTATTTCCCGCGAAGTTTGAGTAAGTCAATCCTCGTATGGAACATACGCTGCAAGGGAACGACGAAGAATCTTGAAACTCGTTTTCGGACAAGTCTATGTAGGCCAGTGAAGAAAGGCTCGAGAGATTTTCTGGTAAATTCCCACCGAGCATGTTTTCGTGTAGATCTAAAACGGAGAGAGATAACATCTTTGAAATCGAATCGTCGAGCCGGCCCCATAATCTATTTCTACTCAAGTTTAGTACCAAGAGATTGCTTACAATGCTCTTCGGGCCAAACGAGAGAAGGCCCGATAGATTATTTGAACTTACGTTGAGAAAATTTAGGGTTTTGACATCGAATATCGACGGCGGTAATGAACCCTCCAAGCAGTTGCTCGAAAGATCGATTTTGACTAATATCGACGACGACAAAAATTTACCCCTCGAAACTGACCCTTTTAACCGATTATTCGAAAGCATTAGCCCTTGAAGGCTCTTCATCGAGAATAATTGACGAGGTAATAAACCCGAGAGTAAATTACCAGATAAATCTATTGAAATTAGGCTATCGAGCGACGATATTTCCTTAGGTACGCTCCCATTGATCTTATTTCCCTGCAACAGAATTTCTTTCAAAACGGCGCATCGAGAGATCAAAGAAGGAATAGGCCCCGATAACTCGTTATAAGACAAATCGAGCCTCCCATAATGCTGAGTATATTCTGAGTCGGGAAAATCTGATCGAAAGCGAAACCCATTGTTGCATATCTCGTCGGGGATTTTGCCCGAGAGTTTGTTCGCCGAGAGAACCAAATTAATCAGGGAATGAAGATTTGATATTTCTTTTGGAATATTGCCTGTGAGTCGATTTGAGCCGAGGTTTAGGGCGACTATCCTCTTACATTCGAATAGCCCGAGTGGGATTTCGCCGTCGAGCTTATTACCACGGAGGGACAAATTGGTCAAATTCTTTAGCATGCTTATGGTGTCGGGGATTCCACCGATCAAAAGGTTATCGTTTAACCGTAATCTCTCGAGATTTGACACCTTTGAGATGTTAAACGATAGCTCGCCTTCTAGAAGGTTGTCATCGAGAGAAATACCGATTAGGGTTTTCGACTGCCATAACTTATCAGGAATTTTACCCGATAATTTGTTCTTCGACATTTCCAGGTTGACTAGGTTGAGATCTCCGAGATATTCAGGCAACTCGCCGTGTATGTCATTTTCAGACAGTACGAGTTCGGTTAGACTCGAACAATTCTCGAAAACGCCGTCGAGCGTGCCCGAAAAGTTGTTTCGCGACAGAACTAACGTTTCCAGTAGGGGCGCGTTAGTGCATAGATCTTCGGATAAAACCCCGATAATCTTATTATTGCTAGCATCGAAACGACTCACTGAGGGAAGGTTGAGCGACGGTAATGGGCCTTCGAAAAGGTTTCCCGAGAAAACTACCGATTTCGCCCTTTTCCAATTCGAAATCCACGACGGTATTTGCCCGGACAAGTGATTCGATTCCAAAAGCAAAGATTCGATCGAATCTAACCCCGCGAAAGTTTCGGGGACTGGGCCATGTAATGAGTTGAACGAAAGGTCGACGATCTTCAGCTTCTTACAGTATCCCAGCTGGGGAGGTAAAAGCCCTTTAATTCCCGAGCTCGGGGCAATTAGGTAAATTAGGTTTTGAAGATTCCCGAGGGTCTCCGGCAAATCTCCGTCGAACTCGTTGCGAGCTAAGTTCAAGTAGGTCAAATTACTCAACCTAGAAAAAATCTCCGGCGAAATTTCCCCGGCGAATGAGTTCCACGAAAGGTCGAGTATTCGAATATTCGTCAACTTTCCGATCTCCGACGGTAAAATTCCACTAAACTTGTTATTTCGAGTCGTGAAAAACCTAAGCTGAGTTAGTTTCCCAAAGGTGATAGGCAGATTACCCGAGAACGAATTGCTGCTTATGTCGAGGGACGTCAGCATTTTTAAATTTTCGAAATCTTTCGGAAGATTTCCCGAGAAAGCGTTCGAATGCAGTGATAGTTCTCGGAGAAATTTCAGCCGCCCAATCTTAGGTGGAATTTCGCCGGAGAAATTGTTGTTGTCGAGAACTAGATGCCTTAGGCGCTTCATATTGAATATTTCCTTAGGTATTTTTCCAGATAATCTGTTGTAGCTGACGTCGATCACTTCCAAGCTGTTCAACTCCGGCCAGAATTCCGGCAAAATCTCGCCGGAAAGTGAACAGTGGCTGAGGTTGAGGTACTTGAGGGACTTATTAATAATATTTGGAAAAGAAGGAAGATGATTATTTGAGGAGCACGGCGAATTCTTATTACCAAGTGCTGCGAAAAATCCCTCGTCGCCGTTGCATGGGAACAATTTGGTCGGTTTATGACACAAGGGATATTGATTATTCGCCTTTCCGAAAATTTTCGAAAACCATTGTTTTCTGCTGATGAGGGAAGAGTTATTATTCGCGAAAGGCGACGAACTCATTAGGGTTTCGTCTTTTTCGATGGATCGTTGGAATAGGAAGAAGGCGAAGACGATGAGGTGAAGCAGTGCACGCGCCATCTTAGCCTTTTGTTCCTACTTCCTTATGAGCACTAACTGCAATAAAAGGGAAGATGGTTTGTACAGCTCAATGCGAGGAACAAATACATAGCTTAAGTATAAGAAATCTTTTTGTAAATGAGGATTATGAATTTCTTCAACTACTTCGAAAGAATCTTATTACATCACTCACTCAGATTGTTTCTTCAACTACTTCCTTCAAATTATAAATTTTGTGTAGTTATCAGTTCTATCTAACAGGAATCAAATATAGCATTTAAAATAGGGAATCTCTGCTATATAGGCATTGAAACAGACGAGGATATGAAGCATAGGCACCCGAAAAATATGTATCTACATAGTACATACACACACATATATACCTATACCTGGCTCTTCTTGCAAACTGAAATCTGAGCAGAACTAAATGGAATTTATAGACCAGTCGTAGTACTTTGAGTGCTTCACTGTGTGTCTGTGAGTGGAGAGGAAGATGGTGAAATATAGCGTGAGAGAAAGTTGACAACTAGGAATAATGAATGCATCTCATTAATTATTAACGTTACGAAACTCATTAGAAGACAATCTCAAAGAAGCGTGTAATGCATGAGCAGGAAAGTTCTAGTTAGCTAGGCTCACATGGATTGGACTTCTCTGCTTGTAATGAATTAATATGTATCTTTCATTAACGTTACGAAACTCGGAAACTCTCTACTTTTACAATTTAAAATACACTAAAACTAAATATTACTTTGTCCGATCAGCAATTTTGACCCATCAAGTCTTTAGTTATTGAAGCAATCATTACATTACATGTACATATAATATATATATATATATATATATATATATATATATATATTTATAAATAGACCCCTCAAATGGCCCGTAGCCCGCGAGCCGCCCGCCCGCCCCGCCCTGCCTAAGGGACGGGTTGGCGGGCCTACACGGGGCGCGGGGCACGGGCTAGACAGGGCGGGCCGGCCCGTCCGGACGGGCCGGCCATATATTTTATTTAATTTATATTGTATATTAATAATATATTAATTTAATTAGAGAAATTAATTAATGATTTTATTTATAATTTGATGCATTTATTTAAAACATACTTAATGTATATTTAAATATCATAATTAATTAAATAGTTCTTAATTAATTAAAAAATTTAAATAAAAAATAAATTAGGCAGGTGTGCCTGGCCCGCAGCCCACTGGCAGGGCGAGCTAGGGCTCAGTTTTGAAGGCCCGCCCTGCCAGCAGGCTTTCACGGGTTGCGGGTGGCCCGCCCTGGCGGCCAGTTTTTTTTCTGTCCCGAGGTATCCTCAACAGTCCGGCTATGGGCTAACCGCCCGCCACACACTCCAGAGGTGAGACTAATCCCCGGGTCAGATGGATATGTCCCAAACCCACCCAACAACGATAGACATGGGTCTGGCCCATGGGGACTTCCCAAATTCATGTGGGAGGTGGGGTTCAAACTCCTGACCTCCTAATCACATGACTTTGACAGTTTAGACAGTAGTTTGTATATATAGTCTTTCATCGTTCTAAATAGGGGTGAGCAAAATCGGATATCCGGATTTTCGGATATACGAAATTCGGATATCCAGATTTTTGGATATAAAAAAATGATATCCGTATCCGGTCCGGTTTTAATCGGATATCCGAAAATCGGATATCCGCTTTATTCGGATATTTAATCGGATATCCGCATCCGTTTTTAACTTATTTTTTATAGTATAATTTTTCATATTTTTTTTACAAAATCATTTTTTTATTTCTTATCAAAATAAAAAATATATTTTTTCATATAAAATTACTACACATAGTAATTAACACAATATGTGGATTCGTGATTCAAAATTACATAATAAATAAACAATAAGCGAATTCATGATTTAGAATATATTCTGTTCAAAATCATTTTTTTTTATTTCTTATCAAAATAAAAAAAAAAATTATTTTTTCATATAAAATTTCTACACATAGTAATTCACACAATATGTGAATTCATGATTCAAAATTATGTAATAAAATAATATAAATATAAATATGCCTATAGGATTTCCTTTTCATTTTGGGCTTTTTTTTTATTTTTTATTATTTTTTAAATATAAAACCGGATAACGGATATCCGGATTTTAGACAAACCACTATCCGTATCCGATCCGGTTTATAATAAATCGGATCGGATATCCGATCCGGTTTTTAAAACTGGATATCCGAATTTTCGGGTTTTGAAAACCGAATATCGGGTCAGAATCCCATTTTCGGATATTTTTGCTCGGCCCTAGTTCTAAATGCTTGCCTTTTCGTAACACCATTTTACGCATTTATGTAACAACTTTTATTCCATAGCTAAAATTTATTATGAAATAGAAGTGAAGGCCCAATAACTATGCGGGCCTTTTTTCGTAACACCGCTTTTCGCATTTACTACAAAAAAGGACTTCATCTAGATTAGCAGAGGGACCTTTTTGTAAATATGCCGAAACAGACGAAGACTTGAATTACAAATCACAATCATACCAAAAATGACAGCTAAGCTAAAGCTAACTAACAATTGCGTTGCCTTGTAATTTCGTCGGTGAGAATCCTTTTGCTTCTCTTTTCTATTTTTCTTTTAATTAGTTCTACTACGTCCGTCCCGGTAACTTTTGTACATTTTATCAAATCAGGCGTCCCATTATCTTTTATACATTTCCATATTTAGTAAAAAATCATCACACACAATCAATATAATAATATTAAATATTCTTAAAAGACGTGTCACACCAAACACTTTTCTACCTCTATCTTATTACAATATTCAGTTTCTTAATAACAGCGCCGGAATCCAAATGTACAAAATTTATAGGTAGTATTTCTCAATGTCAATTAAACCTTACGATTTTGATTTTCCAACCACACCACGAAATAACAATAGCGTTAGTTGAAAATAAATAAAAAAACACACTCAGGGAGAGAGAGAGAGAGAGAGAGAGAGAGAGAGAGTAGTTTCACTTGGCCATTTCGCATCCGCAGCTGACGAAGACGAAGAAGAAGATGAACAGTAAAATTTCAGTACTACTGTTTTTAGCTACGATCGCCATTAATGGATTTCTCTTCGCAAATGCCGACAAAACAATAGCTGGCTGGAACGGCAAAACCATCACGGTGAAGACCGTAAAGGGCGAAAAAGTGTGTGTCCAAGGCTGGGAATGTTCGTGGCCATCGAAGTACTGCTGCAATCAGACGATATCCGATTTCTTTCAGACCTATCAGTTCGAGAATCTCTTCTCCAAGAGGAACTCGCCGGTGGCTCACGCCGTTGGATTTTGGGACTACAAGTCGTTCATCACGGCGGCGGCCATCTACCAGCCCCTAGGCTTCGGAACCACCGGCGGAAAGCTCATGCAGATGCTCGAGGTCGCCGCGTTTCTCGGCCACGTCGGCGCAAAGACTTCTTGTGAGTTGATGATGCTTTTATTTCCTGTGTTGCGTGTCTTATGCCTTAGATCTGTGTTGATGCTCGGCGGTGATTTTTTCCCGGAGCTACGGTGTCGTCAAATGAGGGGTTTCCTCTGTAATGATGTCTCAATTTGAGGTTGATTCGACGGAAAACTGAGCTGTTAATTGCATCTCTATATGAGGCGTAGATTCTTGTTCTTGAGTGAGATCTAAGCAGATCTATGAAAAGTAAATTCAGATTTTATGAACTCATATAAGCTTGAATGCTAACTGATGATGGCAAAGGCTATTAGAGCATCTTCGGTTTTTTCGTTCTATTATGAGATGCAAATATCATTGTTGTCTGTCATTTCTTCGTCTTCTCGTAGACCATAACTTGAATCTTGATATTTGCAGGTGGTTATGGGGTGGCCACGGGCGGGCCATTGGCATGGGGTTTGTGTTACAACAGAGAAATGAGTCCGAGCCAAAGTTATTGCGACGACTTGTACAAATTCGACTATCCTTGTGCTCCTGGAGCTGAGTACTATGGTCGTGGTGCTATTCCTATCTACTGGTTGGTGTCTCTTTTCCCTTATTTTTCCACCTTTAAATCAATTTCTTATCTCTATGCCCCTCGATGTCCTGTCTATCCATTTTTTCGTATTTCTTGCTGATGAGAGACACAACAAACAAGTCCCAACACTTTCTTGAGTTCAATGTTGTTGTGTAACGAAGTTAAGGAAAATCTAGTGTGATTATGTCTTAAATGTGTAATCCTTGCACGTCGAAGCTTCTGATAATTAAAGAGGAGAATATGTGTAAGGCATGGATGTTAGATAAGGCTTGGCTAATTTTTTCTTGTCCCGTAAGTTTGGGGGTGGTGCTTTCACGATTCCAACTTAAAGAGTTGCAATTTAAGGATGCTAGCTTTCGGAATTGAAGCAGTTGAAGGACACGATGCTTCGGAAACTTAATGGTGTCCTTAAATTGCTTCAAGTTCGAAAATTAGTGTCCTTAAACTGCAATCTCGTAAGATGGGTGTCCTGAAATTGCAACGCAGAATCTGTTCCCAAATTGTTTGGCATGTGCGGATCACGCTGGCCAAATAGTAGGCTTTTGACGCAATATGTCCATAAATTGCTTCAATTTTATAAGTTAGTGTCCTTAAATTGCAACCCCCAATTGAGTTTATGACAGTGATGACCATTTCCTATAAAATTGGTAGCTAAAGCCTTATATAGCAGCAAGAAATAGCTAAAACACAATGGATTAAGGCATGATCACTTCTTTTAGGCAAATATAAATAATACTTTTTTTTAAAAAAAATTATGGTCTTTCGTTTAGGCAAACATAAGGGATTCTTCACTTGATCTTATGCCAGGAATTACAACTACGGAGCGACAGGCGAAGGGATCAAGGCCGACCTACTGAACCATCCCGAG
The DNA here is from genome assembly GCA_027422505.1 of Craterostigma plantagineum. Classification (NCBI taxonomy): domain Eukaryota; kingdom Viridiplantae; phylum Streptophyta; class Magnoliopsida; order Lamiales; family Linderniaceae; genus Craterostigma; species Craterostigma plantagineum. The sequence continues at coordinate 25,079,622 of JAPQWV010000011.1, forward strand.
TACATAGAGCAGAACGCCACGCTGGCCTTCTTAGCCGCAATACATAAGTGGGTAACTCCCGTGAAAAAGGGTCAGCCATCGGCCCACGACGTATTCGTGGGAAATTGGAAGCCCACGAAGAACGATACGCTCTCGAAACGAACAGTTGGCTTTGGAACCACTATGAACATACTTTACGGAGACTACACTTGCGGGCAAGGCGAGATCGATCCAATGACCACTATCGTCTCTCATTACTTGTACTACCTCGACTTGATGGGTGTGGGGCGGGAAGAAGCTGGGTCCCACGAGGTGCTCTCTTGCGGCGAGCAGGTACCTTTTAACCCTACACCTGCTAAGTCTTCGTCTTCTTCTTGATTCGTTAGAAGGGTTTTTCGTCGCTCGAATATCTGTGTGGTTTGAATGAAATAAATCCGTGTTTTATCATGACTGATAAGTGTTTCTTTTATTGGGAGAGATTTGTTGAACTGCTTTGCTATTTTGTGTGTTTGTGTTCTATTGTGTGTAAAGAAAAAAGGTGATTATCTGTTGTTGCAAGTGTTGTAAAGGTTTTGTCTGTTGAAAATCATATGTGATTCAATTGGTCAGTGCGGCGAAACTGCCGCCGGTCTTCATCATCTGCTTAAACTCGGCGAAGTTCACGTTACCATCGCCGTCCTCGTCGAATCTAGTGATCATCTTCTTACAGTCCTCCGTCGCGTTTCCCTGTTATTCCCAGGTTGAGAATTTTCGGTGTCAGTTGAGATATCGGTACTATATCATTAGTTGATAAGTTAGTCAGGCCTATAATATGGAAATATCGACATGGAAATATCGACGGATATATCAACATGCAAAAGCCAACATGAAGTTGGATATATCAGTATCAGAATCGACGTTTATAGAAAAATATTCCTAGCAATCCGAGTGAAAATCCCAATTCCATTGTATTACCGACACATCAGGAGAAAAATTAAATTTGCCATGGCGGGTCAAAAATTCAAAAACGTTGCGTTGATTTCTGACATTGGGTAGGTTAGAACAAGACGTTTAGGAGAACCTCAAATACGAAACATCGACGGATATATTAGTGTTGTTGAACAAATTCAAATCGGTGGGACATAAAATACGGAAATGTACAGATATATGAGACGATATTTTCGTCATTCCTTGCCTGTTCAACCCGAGGGAGGCGGGCACGGACTTGAGCTCGTAGAAGGTGATGAACCCATCGCCGTTTTGGTCGAAGACGTTGAACGCCTCCCTCATATCCCCCTCTTCTTCGTCGTCCCGCTCGTAGTCAATTATTGTCTTGTAGAGCGCGCCGAACTTGTCCACGTCTACGGATTTGTCCCTGTTGGCGTCAATCTTTTCGACCATCTGCGTGAGTTCTTCATGGGGGATGAAGATGCCCGTTTTTTCCAACGAGTCGCTTAGCTCTTTCTCGGTGATTCGACCTTCGCCGTTCCGGTCGAACATCTGAAAGACCCGCTCAAGCTCGCCGGATTACATGGTGGCGGTGGCTCTCTCTAGACGATGTACTCTGTTTTTTTTTTCTTTTTCTTTTTTCCGGCCAAGAAGGTGAGAGGAGATGTGTCCTCGGGCTTCTCGGTGAGAAAATAGAGGAGAAAATGGTGTTGGGGTGGATTTTGTGAAGAAGTGTGAATTTTGTTTGGGAAAATTTGATGGTTTGGAGAGAAAGTAGGAACAACTATAAGATTGATTATGGAAAAAAAAGTATGGGATTATTAAAAATATCTTAAAATAGATGATAAAATATATTGTGGGTGACCAAGTGGGGCGCACGTGCCAGATTTCCGTTAAATTGATGTTAACCGAGACAGATGATCAAATTGGCCTATAATCGATGAGACTAAATTGGTTGATAAGGTAAAAAACATGGTAAAGGAGACTATTATGAATTTTCTCTTGATCTAGTGACTACAACCCAAATATAAAAATGATTAAAAAAGGAAGAACAAAGGAAATACTGTCAAGAAAAACATAAAAAAACAAAATTCCTCTTTCAACTTACAATTTTGGTCTTTTTCTTCCCAACTAAAACAAATCCTGTCTCTGTTCCACAAGTAAAATAAATACCTCAACTTCTATCTCAACCTCGGATTGAAAGATCCATTCGAAGTTTTCAGTCGTCCTTATTAAGAAGCTTGAACTGCTAGCCGTTGAAGATGATCAATGAATACTTGAAGACTCACATCGTCTGTGAAGATCACATCCGATCCACTATTCATCATCTCTTGTGCGTTGTTGTATGCGGCCGAAGGGTTGAGCTTAGCCAGCAAAAATCTCGCCTGTTTTTATTTATTTATTACAGTCGTTGGAAAATGATAGAAAGGCCAGGTATGATATAAAGAGAGTAAAGAAATAGGCTTACCTGAGATCCATGCTGATCGCAAACTACGAGCCTTGGTACAGGGAATCGATCGTTAATGATCAACTGAGCATCTTCGTGTGGGGCTTGTAATAAATGCGCAAATGCCTAGGAAATTCGAGAAAATGGGTTCTAATCGGATTGTTTATCCCGTCGCTATAACACGAAATAGAGAGATTCTTTCTAGATGAGAGATTCTTTCTAGATGTAGATAATACGATGATTAAGAACCTCGAATTTGCAGTCAAACCGATAAAGATGTTCTCATAAGTGAATCGAAAAAGATTTAAAGAAAAAGAGCACCTTATGCTCGGGCTGATCCTGGTAGCCCATGTTCCTCCACTGGGCTATTGTTATCCCATGAAAAATAACGACGCTGAAATAGGAGTCGAGCAATAGAATTCGATCGGCTGAGATAGACTGCACATCCAAAAGGGCTGGCGCAGGCAGTGAATTGAACGAATATGAAATCAGCGATGGTTGAATCATCACTGCAGCGTTGCTTATTGTTTCCTTATTCAGCAGTATGCGAAAGTAGGCTGTTTCATCAGGACTGTTGTTGAACACCTACAGAAAGATATAATAGAGAGAGAGAGAGAGAGAGAGAGAGTTAATAATTTGTGGGATAATATAATAGAAGGAAAAGAAAATGGTGCAAGTGTACATACTTGTACAAACTGTGATCTCCTCAAGTTGAACATGAACTGAGGGAACAGAGAAAACGAGGGATTCAAGGTGAACGAGGCAGGATCATCTTTACGGTAGTCCCCGAATTTAGAACATAGTCGAATGAGAGTTCGATCTAACCATCTCGTGGCATCGAAACCTTCCTGGTCAGCCAAAAAAATATGCATGAAAAGAGAATGAGAAACATCTATTTTGGAGTCCTTATGGAAACTAGGTTTAAGGCGACGACATATTATTTGCTGTTCTACCATAGGATTATTACCTCTATTTCCATTTTGTACGAAGCAAGTCGAGCCATTACAACAGCGGCAACTTCCTGATCAAATCCTTGGACTAAATACTGCACCATATGAAAAATAGCAGTTTGAACGATTTTGATACTTAAAATTACAACATGTGCTTTATATGTTAAAAGAGGCACCATATGATGCATTTACTAGTTTTGTTTTGCCTTAACAGAAAATTGTCTTCACACATTTAAAACCATAGAACATACATTGATAAACCTACCTCATTGCCCAAGGTACTATCTATCCAGTGTCTGGTCACAGTTGTGACTCTCATCCTCATCTGCCCATCAGTGCCTTGGTAACTGCTTTCCAAAGACAGTGTTAGGGTTAAAAAGTCGATTTTAAGGTTTTTAGAACTTAGGAAAAGGTTAGCAACAGAAATGTCAATTGGATGGGTATGACTTGCCTTGTGAGGAACTGTAAGTATAGCTGAAGATTTGTACCAGCGGGATCTGACTTTTCGCTAGAAGACACGTCAAAGAAAACAGTTAGGCAAGTGTTCTTGTCGAGGCCGCACATCTTCCAAGCTGTAGTATTTCCTTGGCCTATGACTGTGCTTGCAACTGAAGGCCCTTTCTGACAAGACAAGACATCAATCAACACTCGTACAAAATGCATAGCATACTCCGAAAGAGTTTTGGAAGTTATGGATGACCGAACCTTCTCCAGTGACGTGCATGGACCGATAATTCCTTGAATTTTTATATCCTTCGAGCAGTTGATCTCCAGCGTGCCACTGGCAACAAAAAAAAAAATCGATCTCATATTTCTTGGTAATTATCAATGATTAAGCCATCGCAGAGGATTAAAGTCAAAGAAAAATCAGCGTATCAGCATATCGGTCGATATTTTCAGATGAATGACAAGCAACACACAAACACACAGTATCAAGAAACTCACTTAAACGACAGGCCCAGTGACTGTTCCCCAGATTCAAAGAGGTGTCTGAAAGAGTCCTTGAAAACAGAGTGCCCAAAGCTTTCAGATAGAACGACAAGTCCACCTGTTCTTTCAATGGCAACCTTCATTTCTGCAATCCCAACCTGAAGAGACAGTGAGTCACAGTTACACTCGTAACAACGAGAAAAAAAAAAGAACAAACAACAATGAAATCGTGATGTGACATGCAAAAAATCGAAACAGAACAGCTTTGAATGTTAACGAACATATTTTGCAAAAACATCCCATCAAAATGATTTCCCATCTTAACCTTCATAAGCCCATCCCAAGTAGAAAAAATAAAAATAAAAACGGCATTGGTAACATTGTAGACATGAAAACATTATGTATAACCAGTAAAATGTAATAAACAAATCTAACCACCACAAACCTGATCAAGCGCAGAGGCAAAGACGTCCAAAACATGCCCTTGACTAACCAACTGCTGCCCAATCTCTTCATAGAAACGTTGTGCTTTCTTAAAAAATGGAGCTGCATCCTTGTCAAGATCCTTATGGGAACGAACTGGTTCCGACAAGTCTTTAGACACAATCTACAAACAACAAATACCAAGGAAAAAACTACAATGCTTATGCAAAATTAGCTCAAATAAGAAACATATATGCCATAGACAGTCCATTTCATATAAGTGGCAGCTAAGAGTTGGACCAACATACCATCAACGTTACTAAAATACATATATTGACTGGTAGACGTTTAGAGTCACATCTATCTTTTTTTTATAAATTTATCAAGATTCAAGAATCCCAATAGTTCTTTTATGACTCACAACATCCACACAGAGTCCAATAACACTCTTTCTGAAACCACTTTGACCATTTTGAACATAAACAAGTACGAGCTATGGAACTAACTATTAATATTAAGCATAAAGCAACTGAAGAAACACACCATTATAACCTACTAAACGTGGTCAGAAATTTACCGCCCCAGGACCCTCTGTGCACGGCCCTCCTACTAAAGCAACAATTCTTGCACCCGTGCCAGCCATGGATGCTCCTAACAAACCTGCCGCAACGCTCAATGCCACCCCCGTACACCTCAATGCCCTGTTTCCTGGCGAAACTGGCCACTGATCGGTCGACAACTCATCCAACAACTGCATGAAAAAAAAAAAAACACGCACATTTACAGTATAATCCATTTAACAAAAATTCAATCTTTTATCACAAAAATGGAACCACACGCATAAACAGACACTCCTCACCACTCCCACAATTAAATGGCCGTGCTAGTCAAGAAATGAAAAATACGTTCAACACTCCCTACCGAATCAAGTGTATACTCGCACTCCGCAGCGGGCAACAAGAACCTATTAATCTCCATATTGGGCCCCGCCCCTGCCATAGGGCTCGGCCCTCCACCGCTTTTCGGGCCAGCACGCCTTCCGCCCGCACCAACGAGCCCAAGTTGTTCCAAAACTTGATCTCTCGACAACTCCTTGGACCCCCTAAAAATGTAAACTTTCGACATCTCCGAGAATCCCAACTCGTGAACCTGCACCTGCGTACCATAGGATATAAACCCCACCATCGCGTTCTCAGGGAGCATCCCTATCGCCCTCTTCAACGCCGATTTCGCAAATTCCAACTCCTCTTCGATCATACACGTGTCCAAAACAAACAAATAAATAGGAGAGGACGCTGCATTCACAGGGACCGATCCCTGGCCGTAATTCTGAGGATAAGTTGGGATCGAGTACTCAATTGAGGGGAAATTAGGGTACAGCTCGGCTGGCATATTGGTCTGGGAAATCGAAGAGTAATGCTGAGGGAAGTGATTCCGCTGGAAACAAAAGGGGCAGATCCATATGAGGGCGGCGAAATCCACGCGGCAATAGGGGTTCAAGACGGAAGTACACGTCTTGCATCGCAAGGGAGGGTACGGCAGTATCTGTAGATCCACGTGAGGTCGAATCGGCTGAATCGAAGCCGCGATTGGGATCACGCACTTCGAAGCTTCGACCTTCGATCGCGGCCAATTGAACCACGTCATACGGACGCCTTCGATTCCTTCGGGATCGGTCTGAGCTAGCTCCGGCGCCGCTGCCATTTGAGGAGAATCGGCGATTGAGATGAAGAAAGGTGAGCTGATTCGATTCGATTCGACTGTGCACGCGCGACCACCGACGGAAAATTAACTGAACTCGGACGGCGGTGTAGCTGGTGGCGCCACGCCGATGATGTAGATTACACGCAGCTGAGTCCAACACTATAGTAGTACGGAGAAGAGAAGCGTGGCTGTGATGCGTTGGAGGCTTGGAGCGAAGGCATTGGTTGGGAAAACGTGGACATTTTTTATAATTATTTGCGAATTGACATGAATTCTGTTATAAGTTATTAGAAGAAAAAAAAAAGATAATTTTCGAGTAATCTACACTTAAGTATCTAATAAAAATATTTTTAACGTCTTAGTCTTATTTGACAAATTTTATATGGATCTACGTCATAAAATACCATTTTACCCTAGTCACGTATCTTTGTATATTATATATATGTATATATATAATTGATGAAAATTCTATTATATAAAAATCCGTGTATTCGATGATTTAATTCTAAAGATAGCAAAAAACAAATTTTATATTATTTTGTATTTGATGTAATCGGCGGAACTACTATTGAACGAGAGTCCGGTTATGGTATAGGCTGGACTACACTTAAGTATCTAATAAAATATTTTTAACCTCTTAGTCTTATTTGACAAATTTTATATGGATCTACGTCATATACAATTTTACCCTAGTCACGTATCTTTATATATATATAAGATATATATATATATATAATAAAACCTCTATAAATTAATATTCTATAAAATAAACTCTAAAATAATAAAATCAAATCGCCTGGTCTTTACTTGGACATAAGGTTGCAAATGAATAGAATCTTTTTGTTCGATTCGAAATTTAAGATTCGGATCGTAATATTAGAATATCAAATTCGAATAAGAAAATTTTTTTCGATTCGAATAATTTTAGAATACGAATACAATATGACAATATTCGATTCTAATCTTTTTAGAATATTCGATTCGAATAATATAATATATATTAAACAATATATATTTATAAATACTTGTAGTTAAACTAACATATTAATATGAAGCAAGCTAAGGAAAATAATTATTGTTGGAATTTATCGATGAAAGATTTTTTTTGTGCTTTTGTATGATGTATTGGATAAACTAATGATATGTTTTGCTACATTTTTCTTTTTATGTCGTAACCGCATATTTCATCCACTACGTATTTCTTTTTTGCTTTATATGTTTTGTAAAAATAAGTTTCCTGAAAAAAATTTATTCGTATCGGAATATTCGAATATTCGCAATTATATTCGAAACATATTATCAAACAGAATATGAAACAATTTTAGTATTCGAATAATAAAAGAATACGAATATGGATATTGGAAAATAAAAGAATACAAATAGACTATGGTGGTATTGGACTCGATTCGATTCGTTTGCAACCCTACTTGGACCTTTGTGAAAAACCATCACATTTGATAAACTATTACTATAATAATTTTTGATAAATCTCTTTATAAATAACATATGAGGTCTCATTAAAACTTTAAATTAATAATTCATAAATATTATGATTTTTTGTGATGATTTGCTAAAATATAACAATTATATCATGAGCTTGCTATTATCACCATGTCACATTGTTGGATAATCTCAATATAGGTCAACAAGATATAAAAAATAATAGATCTCAAGACATTCATGACAGCCAAATAAGACCAAGAGTGAAGAAGGGGAGTCTAAGATACGGATGGTATAGCCGAAATGAAAGACACACGCGTGACTTGTTTTGTCTGCATTTATTTCATTTTTCTCTTAGCAATATGATATCTATATATTGTGTGTATGCATGCGTATTTGTAACTATAGAACAGAGAGGCAGAGAGAACAAAGAGTTAGCAAGTTATAAATTATTATATTTCCTTCAAATACGTTTAACAACATTCAAGCTATTTTTATTCTCATTTGGATTCGTACCCGAAAATAAATAACAAAATGGTATCATAGGCAATGGTGTTATGGAGCCGATGGTGTGCTCAGAGCCGATAGAGCCGATGGTGATGGTGAATATACCAGGTGTTGGAATGTCACTCCCGCCAAAACTCACGGAAAGTAATTACGTACGGTGGAACGCCGAAACGAAAGCTTTGCTAATCGCAAGGTTTAAGGAAAATCATCGAATACGGATACATCATACCTGATACGATAGGTGTACAAGATCGTAATGGAAGACGTTGCGAGCCTCCACCATACAAAATGGTCTCGCGCTCCTCGTCATCCACAATGCGGTAGAATTTACCGATTGATAGATAGGCAGAACGAGAAACACCAAGGGGGCCTGGGAACTGTTGGAGAAAGCGTATAAAGATGGTAGAATTTACCGATTCCTGAGAGATAGGCGGAACGAGAAACGCCAATGAGCCTGGGAACTGTTGGAGAAAGTGTATAAAGACGCTGATAGCACCAACCATGCCACAAAAACAGGACGAACTTGACACAACGAAGGAGGACGAGAAGAACGTTGAGGACAAACCCGTACGAGAGAGGTAGCCCGTGACGTGGAGAGCAAGCTTGATAAAGATCACGCTTAGCCGGTGGTGGAAAAGAAAAAAGATGAACCACCACTAAAACGCGATACGAGAAAAGAAAAGGGAAAGCATCAAAGATGAAAGCCGATGACGAGGAGGGGGAGGAAAAATATCCAAAGGCCGAAGAGCCCGTGGATGAAGAAAAGAAAAAGGGAGCTCCAAACGAAGACGAGCTCGAGAAAGGTGAGGCGTACGAAGAAACGCCGGCACCACAACGTCCTGAGAAAATCGAGGAAATTGGCGTGAAGGCATCGGAGACTGCCCAAGAGATAAAGAACAAGGTCGACGACACCATGCACACGTCGTCGGATGAAGCTAAAGATAGTGTCCAAGAAAGGCGGTGAGACGGTTGGACAACCAAGCATGCTCAAAAAGTTGAGCGAGGAGAGACGCAGGAGCGCAACGAGATGTTCGCGCATGAAGCCATGACGGAGGTCCTACAACTGATGGCGATGAAGTCGGCGTACAAGGAGCTGAAGAACCTATAGAAGCCAGAAGGAAGAGCGCTTTAACGAGGAGAGAGAGCGCCAGACAGACGACGAGGTAAAAGAATGGATCGATGCGAGAAACAGCCTTGAGAAATACATTGAACAACTTGAAAACCCGAAACAACGACAAGTACAAGCTTGCCGATAAATTGGATTCGGATGAGGACGAGATCAAGACGGCGGCCAAGGAGACCCTCAAGGCGGTATACGATAACCAAAATCTGAAAGAAAAAGAAATCAACGAGAACTGCAGAAAAGTCGCGGAAGAGGTCACTAATAAAGCGATGCGCTCGTGAACAACGAGACAGAGCAGTAAATGGTCGCCACCATGGATGGGATTAACAAGAAGGAGCATGAAGGATTCGACACGCCGGGTAATGGCGACGAAGTTAATATACGACTTCAGATGATGAGGTCACGAGCCTGAAGAACTACTTCACGAGGGTGAAGAAAGAAGAGAAAAATATTTATTATATCACTAGTGAAAAACTGACCTTGTTAAAAAAGAGAACGATATATTACCTACGTAGGAGATGTCTGAATTGAAGAACGTGTTAGAAGAAACGAGTCGAAGGGCGAAGGCTGTCCAAGACGGAAAACTGTTGGTCGAGCAAACTGAAAAGCGGACGTGCTACGAAAGAACGTATTTAGGGGTGTGCAATGGTTTTAGAAACTGCCCGAACCGCCCGCACTGCACACACCGCACTGTATAATACAATTAACCGCCAAAACTGCGGTTTAAGTTTATTTACAAAACCGCACCGTAACAATGGTGCGGTGTAAATTTTTGGTACAAACCGCACCGCACTGAACAGCACTTTAGTTTCTAAATTTTTACTAGTTATATCTAATTTTTCTTTATGGTAATCGTGCACTAGTCATATGCGAAATTAATTTTTTATTTTAATCATTTTTTACTAATAAGTCTTTTATTTATATGCTAATTTTGTTGATTATATGAAAGTTATATCATTACGAACATACTTAATTTTATTTTATTTTGTTATGAAAACATGTTCTATAAGAACAAACGACCGAACATGTAGGGTTAAATAGATACGACTCGAACATTTAATAACAAATTGACCTACTATTTATATTTTGAGCTTCCAATCGAACCACAAAGCTAAACCAATATATTAAAATATAAAAAAAATTGGCCCCTAATATAAGTAAAGCCTAATATAAAATAAGACAACGTTACTAAATTTTTTGGACAATGGTGACAATTCGATATATGAGGCAAATACATCGACTTGCATCTCTGAGGTAATGCGATGCCTCGTCACTTTTTTGTGCCAAACGCTTTTAAAAACCATTTTTTCATTCGATAAAATATAAGTATTTTCTTTGTTCGGTTAAAAACCGCAAAACTGCACCGCAACCGCACCAAACCGCTCGAAACCGTACGTGTGGTTTTATTTTCAAAACCGCGGTTTGAGAATTATTTTCAAAATACCGGTGGTTTTGTGCGGAATTGGCCGAAACTGCCGAAAACTGCACCACGCACACCCCTAAACGTATTGACGGTGAAAAAGCAGCTCGAGAAGTAAAGTATTGAAGCGAAGTGTTCGAAGACATTTAAAGACGACAAGTGGCGAGCCGCGACGTACGATAGACGGAAAAGAGTTAAGTTTGAGGAGGGCTGAAAGATCGAAAGAAGATTGAGCTTAAGGGGGAATTTGTTGGATAAGTTCAATATAGGTTCTTAAAAAATAAAAAATAATAGATCTCGAGACATGCATGGCAACCAAATAAGACCAAGAGTGAAGAAATAAGGGAAGACTAAGATACATATGTATAGTCGAAATGAAAGATACATGCGCGATTTGTTTTGTCTGCATTTATTTTATGTTTCTCTTATCAATATGATATATGTATATGTGTGTGTGTGTGTATGCATGCGTATTTGTAACTATAGAACCGAGATAACAAAGAGTTAGCAAGTTATAATATTTCCTCTAAATACGTCTCCCAACATTCAAGCTATTTTTCTTCTCATTTGGATTCGTACCCGAAAATAAAAAAACACACATATCTAAAAGATTATTATAACAAATAAAATGATCTATATATTATTGATAAATTGTTGTTCGTGATATACAGTTGAAACTCTATAAATTAATACTCGATAATTTAATAAACTCTTTAATAAAATATTTCCGGCCGGTCCCGACTTGGGGATAACGTACTAAATTAATAATTCTCTAAAATTATAAGATAATAGTCTTTTGATAATTTCTATAGGCCCCGTATAAATTATAAATTAATAATTTCATATGTAAAAACATTATCATATGACATGAACGAAGATATAATTAAATGTACATTAACACCATACGATTATGATAGACTTGAGAGATTGAAGGTTTGATCCTTAATTTGACATTCAATAAGGACGTAGGAGATTGAAGGTTATTTGATGTTTGGGAAGTTTGAAAGGTAATTAATATACACTATAAATTAATAAAATATTAAGTAATCGATAAATTAATAATTATTAATTTATCGATTATTTAATAACTCTTTTAATTAATAAATTTGGTCGGTCCCAACTGTATTAATTTATAGAGTTTCGACTGTAGTTGTATGTATGTATATTTACTCCTGCTCTAATTTGATTCAGTCCCACCAATTGACATGCACTAGGAGATAGCTGAATTTAAAATTTTTTTCTTTTAATTAATAAGATATTAATTTATCGATCTCTAAATTAATAAAATTTAAGTGAAATCTATAGATAAATACCCAATTGAGTAAAAAATTTACAAATCAGTACCTTGTGAGAAATTTTATAGATAGGTACTCGTTTTACTGTTTGTACCAATTTTCTCAGTCTTGCCGTACCTTTTATGTGTATTGTGTACCACGTCACGCGTTTATACGGTACCCTATACGGTTACTATATGTGTTATATATGACATATCATTTTCTCAATGTATTTTGTACCAGAATACATTGCTACGGTACCTAAATGTATTATATGGCGTACCTGCGGCGGATCGGGTACCTGCGTGCAAAAAAATTATTCTATTAGGTACCTACATATAAAAAAATACTGACAGGATACTAACTTATAAGTTTTTATCCAAATGGATATTTATGTGTAAAGACCCCAAAATTTTATTGTTCCAAAGTTAATTTAAAGGGGTTTTACTTAATACTGTCAATTTCCGGCCCGCCACCTGCCATATGGCGGGCCTAAAAAATGGGGACCGCCCCGCCCCGCAGCGGGCAGCGGGCCTGGCGCCAGGCCCGCCTGCCAATAAAATAATTTTTTCTTTGTTATTTTAATTTACTAATAATCTTTATTAATTATGGTATTTATCAAAAAATTATGGATAAGTATGCTATTAATTATATGGCTGATAATAAATATGGTATTAATTAGATATAATTAATGAATCATTAATTACATTACCTAATTAATTATATTTATTATCTATATAATATATATTTATATAATATATATAATTAAGATATTGTTCATAAAGTCGCAGAAGATTCATTATCGATATCGGGGCAAACCTTTACATACGATTCCGCTGCTGACGTTCACGCAAAGCAGGCAGGATCGTAGTTTATTCTGTCTTTTCATTTTTCTGGTCGAACAAACAGCATCTTAAATGAAAAAGAGAACTGATGGAACTTTGTCGGGATATCTCTATTTCAGAGTGATTTATTTGAACTTTTTGGGGCATCCCTCGTTGAAAATTGTCTTTCTGGATTCAGTAGTTCTGTGTTTGCTTACGGACATTTCCACTTCAGGATCATCAAAGTAATTTTGCTCTCAATTTTATTATGCTTGTGCCATTAATATGATGCAACAAAATAGTAAACTAACAAATGTGACAGACTGGGCTTATACTTCACTGCCGATATGCGACTAACTATTTGTCTATATCTTTGTTGAAAACCTTGGGCTCAATAACGTTTACAGATCTACAACGAGCATATTACAGATTTATTGGATCCAAGTCAAGAATCTGTAGGTAAGCTACTTTTATACTCTGAATTGAAATGCTTACATGTTTGGTGTTCTGTTCCAATAAAACTCGATTCCTTTTTATGCCATTCCAGATCAGAGAAGGTTTTAAAACTGGTGTTTCTGTTGAAAATTTACGAGGGGAGTGCGTATAATCTGTGAAAGAAATAACCCAGCTTCTTATGAAGGTATGTTTATTGTACTTTTATATTAAATTCCTTCTGAAGTGAAATTCACTTCTGAGTTAGTTGAGTAAGATGATGTCTAGCTTGGATAGAAGGCTCTCTTTGTAGTTTTACCTATGTCCTTTTTCTTGCATTTCCTTGACGCTGTGTATGTATGGTTCCAGACATCTTGGATGAGGTCATTGGATGATAAAGATTTTGCTTTGTTCTTTTGTGTATCTGTTCCCCCTACCTGTTAGAATGCTCTAACTTCTTAATTATCTACTTATAATCATGCAGGGGTTGTCGAATAGACGAACTAGTGCCACGTGTGTAAATGCGGAAAGTTCTCGTTCCCACCATGTCTTCACATGTGTGATTGAATCGCGGAGTAAGGTAGTAGACGCCTTCGTAAAGTTTGTTTGCTCAGAAAGTAAAGTTCTTGCTCTAGAGCTGCATAACGATTACTTCACATGTTGCATTTTGCGAGCTGTGCTAATGTCAATGTCATTCTGTTTGCATGTCCCCTTCTCTTCATTACTTTGGTGCTAAATTTTTATATGATTTGTGCTGATTTTGGTCTTATATTGTCTCTCAAGTTTTCCAGTAATTCAGCGGTTACCCAATCTTATCAATGGCAGAGTCCAACTGAAGGAAGCTGGAAGCATTAACCGTTCACTTTCACAACTAGGGTATGGCGTATCATTTTCTTCGAAAGAAAATTTTATCATGACCGAAAACATAAGGTGAAACTCTGTTCGGTGACAGAAATGCAGATGTTTCCTTTTTGTTATAACTTTAATTTTTGCACTTGATATTTTAGAGTTTCAGTTATCAACGTTTTGGCTATACATAATGATGGTAGGTTTTGATACCCGTGTTTCTGGCTAAAAATAGCCTTGTTTCTTTTGAATTTGCAGGAACTTGATTAATATTCTTGCAGAAATTTCTCAAACCGGAAAACCGAGACACATCCCGTACAGAGATTCAAAGTTAACTTTTTTGCTGCAGGAATATCTAGGTGGGAACGCAAAGTTGGCTATGATTTGTGCTATATCTCCATCCACAAAGTGATATTCTCAGGCCATGTTTCTTGCCTCTCTTTCTTATAGGTTGCCTGTATGAACTTGTAAGGAACGACACTGACTATTTACATAGGTTGCCTGTTTGAACTTTAGTTGAGCGTTGTTGATCTCTGCAGCTGTAAAAGTGAGACTCTCAGTCTGCGATTCGCTCAACGTGCCAAAGCAATCAAGAAACAGAGCAGTTATTAATGGGAGATGCAAAACGATGTCGGCATGTTGAGGGAAATGGTTCGTCAGCTCAGAGAGGAACTTCAGAGAATGAAGTCGAATCACGACAAAAAAAGGTGTGGATGGTGGCTATGCACCAAGATGGAGTGCTAGAAGAAGTTTGGGTCTTCTGAGATATAGCGTCGTCAACCGAACTATGGTGTTACCGAGTGCGGATGATAGTGACGTGGAGATGGAGATCGTTGATATGGATGAGTCTGTCCCTATTAATCCTGAAACAATGCACGGTTGTATGCATGGACATGTTAATGAGGATTCTGATGTTAATATGGATGATTCTTTCAAAACTGTTGAGTTGGATACAGCTGTGACTGAAAAAAAAAATCTGAGGCAGTACATTGCGGTGGTTCTATGCCTCAATGGTGAAATGAGGAATCCAATTTCTTAGGTGCTGAAAACTTGGCTAATAGTAGTGCTTGTGAGCGATCTGAGAAAGAGCCCTCAAAACCTTCTGAAAGATGACAAGAACTCTCCTGAGAATGCTACAAAGTCCATTCAAGATGGCGCTTTTGGTGATCACAATGCCGTTCAGGAAGGTAGACATTTTTCCTCAGAATCAATGGAAGGCCATGCACATATGCTCGAGCAGTACGCTGAGCTTGAAGAGAGGCACATGCAATCACTTGCCAGCCATCGCAAAATTCAAGATGGGATTGATGATGTTAAGAAAGCTGAGCTGCAAGGGCATGGTTGAAAGGTGCTGAATCTAAGTTCATTAATGCCCTTGCAGCTGAAGTTTCAGCACTGAAGGCTGAAAGAGAAAAGGAGAGACTGTACTTTAGGGAGGAAAATAAAGGACTTAAAGCCCAAACTGAGGGATACTGCTGAAGCTGTTCAAGCTGCTGAGGAATTACTCATGCGGCTTAAAGAAGCAAGAAGAAGCTGTGGCTGCTGCTGAGGTGAGCGGCATTTTGTCTGCATTCATCGTGTTGTAAGAATTATGCGTGATATTGTTATTTTGATCTCGACGAAAATACTATCGTTCGTTTGTTAACATAGCATGTGTCTTCTTTGAACTAGATGAACTTATTTAATTTATGCATTCATGCAACCTCTGTATGCATTTCCCATGAGCTCAATGACTTGATAGATGAAATTATCTCTGCTATAATTGGGGATAAACTAAGATTTTTTATCCTATACTAGAAAAAGGTAAGTAGTTGGCACATTTTATCCTGAATAGGCATGGCTTGGAGCTTCCCCATGTCATCAATTGACATGCTTATTAAGCATATTGTAGTTAGATCTTATCATTAATAGATGGGATTAATCTGCAGAAAAAGAGCTAGAAAGCAGAGCATGAGAGAGAAAGCTTTCAATTGAATTGTGTTGTTGTCCATATGAAATATGTTGTAGTCATATATGTATGACTATATTCATTCGCCTTGGTATAAATCTGTGAATTTCATCACATAACATGATTTATTCCCTCGGCTCTCGCCTCGTTTTCGTTCACAAGGTAACCATTGAGTGCTGTGAATAAAATCTGATTCTATTTTCATTAACTCTTCATGCCATGGAGTGGAAACTTCAGCTATGTTCTATTTACCACTGCAATTGTTTTCAGTGCAGCAAATGCGATGTTTGTATGTATGTAATGGATAAGATGGTCCCAATGTGTGTGTGTGTGTGTGGGACATGAATGTTGCTTGAGATATGTGAAGCTTCTGTCTGAGATAATTTACTTAGCTTTGTTTTTGGTGTGAATTGGATAGGGTGCAATATTCTTCTTCTACCTCATAAACTGTTGCATTGTTTTTCAAAGTAAATTTCTGAATATATACACAAACCCACACACACACACACACACACACACACATATATATATATATATATATATATATATATATATATATATATATACATCTATATACTTATGAGAGTCTATCATTCCATGGAGACCATAAAACAGTATATAGCTTGTGGCATGTTCTTACCTCTTTGTCTTGTATTTTTCATTGCATGTGGACCATCTTGTCAGCAAAGAGTATTTACTACACATACGAATAGAAAGTTTGAAGTGATATCTGCTATACATTTCCCAGCCACTCATTGAGTACTCGATATTATGAATAAAATGTCATTTTTAGCTATTGATATTTGCATTAGTTTGTCATAAGTCTGAGTCGTTTCATAGTCGAGATTAAAATTTGACTCATTTTTAATCGTAGTGTGAGGACAACCTGGGTTGTGTGTATGAATAAAATACTCTACTTTACGAGGTTTGAAGATTTAATTTTGTTTTCTTTGAAAAATACTTAATATTGTAGTCTCAATCATTTTGTATGGTGTATCCTGCTAAAGCATAATCATTTTCACATTAAATCCCAAGAAAAGAAAAAGAGAAGGAGAATCAATCCTCTCACCTATAAGTGGTCTCTCTAATAATTATGACCCTTTTTGTTCATCGATGATATTTGATTTTATCTGAAGATAGATTGTAAGGTATTTTATTAGTCTCTATTTTATTTACCCACTCAATACTATGTGTAGCATATTTGTCAAAGATTAGAAGGTAGGCGTTAGAATATTTAACCTTTTGACTTTTGAGTACTCTGTCATGAAATCTTTGGTTGGTGACAATGAAATCTTGCAAATTTTGTTCTTTATTGACAATGGCCCTTATTTATTAGAGAGCAGTTTTCGTGTTTTACTCCGTTGAAAATATTTTATTTATTTATTATTCTAACATTCTATTTTACCAATCTTTACCCATTGAAGTCAAGTTAACCAATAAAAATTCAACGTTTTGTTTGAATAAAAACTGTTTCTTGCATGCATGCACAATATGTCGTAGTAAATACTTCAATGTCAAAATAGTTATGGAAGACAGCTCACACACAAACATACATGTAGAAATATGCTGCATTATTAATGAATTTCAGGAAAACATTTCGTCCCCACTAACAGCTGGTGATATATCTAGCGATATATACAGTCTCAGACAATGTGACAAAAGATTTTCTGTATGGTTATAATAACAATTAATTTAACAGGACCCAAAATTCAGTTCCTTTTCTCCACCAAAATTAATGTAGACATTTAATGTCATAAAATTGACCTTCAGCCTAACAACTATATTATCAATCAAGGACGCTTCCATGTACAATCAACGTACCTTTTTTCAATTCTTTTTATATTTGGCAATACCGCAAATTAAACCGAGAATGAAGCATTCCAATTTCCAACATAACGATCATTCATGGGACACATTTGTATATAAACTTGCACGTCAGTACCATGTCGGTATTTTTTTATATGTAGGTACCTATTAGAATATTTTTTTTGCACATTGGTACCTGATCAACTGCAAGGTACATCATATAACTAGATACAATATAGAAACTTATTGTAGTACATAATAAAGTGAGAAAATGGTACATCATATAACACATTAATGTACCATATAGAAACGTATGAGTATTATATAAGTGCGAGACGTGGTACATAATGGGTTGAGATCCTCTATTCCACTTTCCGTATTCCACTACGTATTCCAACGAACGAAAATCGTTACACCTCCCCCGACAAGTGTTAAAACACACATAAACATCATTACACCTATGAATTTCATTACAACAAGTGTTTAAACAAAAAAAAACCTCAGTATTACGTATTTTTCTATTTTAATATATAATACTGATTTTTTCTACTCCATATTAGAAAATAACGTAATAATGAGGTTTTTTTTGTTTAAAACTTGTTGTAATGAAATTCATAGGTGTAATGATGTTTATGTGTGTTTTAACACTTGTCGGGGGGAGGTGTAACGATTTCGTTCGTTGGAATACGGAGTGGAATACAGAAAGTGGAATAGAGGATCCCAACCCGTACATAATACACATATAAAAAGGCACGTCGAGACTGAAAAAATGGTACACAGTCAGAGTCAAACAAATACTTATATAAAGAATTTCTGACAGAGGTACTGACTTGCAAATTTTTTATACAAACGGAAATTTTTCTGTAGATTCACCATCATTCGTACAAAAAAAGAATAATAATAATTGTCACATTGGCGCTAATCAGTTCTTACATTGCAAAAGTTCAAATAGAAAAATAAGAATCATCAGCTGCAGTAGAAAACATTAAGGATCTCTTCTCCGATCATAAACAGATATCTGAATCTTCATTCAATAAGCTTATATACAGAAGCCACTCTCAGTCGGGGGCTTCCGACGAAATGCCGGGAAAATTAACAGTTATCGATTTTTTTTTCGAACGTCTCTCTCATTGCTCGACTTTCATATGAGCCGGCGGCAGCGTTAAAATACCTGCAAGAAAAGAACAAAAAATGCTGAATTAATTGGTTATATACGAAGTTGTCTTTCGAATTTATTAACTGAATATATTAATTGATAGGGAAATTATGTGGGACATTTTTATAATCTCAAACACGCCTCTTTAAAACTGATAGCGTGACTGAAGGCCCGACACGTAAACATATAAATCGGGTAATAATAAGTCATATCGAATATACCATATTAAAATTTGAAGGCTTCAGCTTAAAACCAATTATAGGTTAAAGCCCTCAAAATTTCAAATAGGAACTCGAAAGATACCGTTGGTTTTAGGTTGAAGCTTAATTTCTAATGGACCTCGAAAGATTCGGTTGGTTTTATGTAGAAGTCTAAATTCTAATAAACTCGAAATAGTTAGGTTTTAGGCTAAGGCCCTCAATTTCTGATAAACCTAAATTCAGTTGGTTTTATGCTGAAGTCCTCAATTTCTAATAAACTCAGAAAGATTAAGTTGGTTATCCTCAATTTCTAGGAAACTCGAAAAAGATTCATTTGGTTTTAGGCTGAAGCATTAGTTTCTAATAAACCACGAAAGTTTCAATTAGTTTTTAGGTTGAAGCCCTCAATTTCTAATAAACATCGAAGAATACAGTCCAATCTATTATCCATCTTTATACAGCACATCGTTAGCTTACCATTGTCGAGAAATTGCGGGATTGGATTCTTTTGAAATCCCATCTGCACGACGCTGTGCAGGTCGTCTTCCATGTACGCCGTCGAGACCTAAGAAATACCCCAAAAAAATACAGGAAACAAAAAAAAGAAAAATCATTAGGCTTTTCAAACATGTTACTATTTTTGGCATCTATGCTTTTGCTTGGTATTTTTACTTGAGACATAGTTTCGTCGTAATGGCCCAAATCAAAAAACTGATTAACCGAAGATCTGCGTAGATTTTCTCGAGCTGCTTCGAAGGGATGATAGCAATCCGAGGCGTAAGCATTGTGTGGTGGAAACGAAGAATCGATAGACTGCTGAAGAATCTGCAGATTTTCCATTAACATCAGACTGAGTTTTCCAAGGATGTATATTGATGTAATGAAGTGTCTATATTGTGTAATCTAACAACATGTCATCTCTTTCTTTCTTACATCCTTTGATTCAATGGATTCCACGTTGAAATCAGCCATTCTTGGATTCACAGCAGCCAACTTCATGGACAGAAACTGGGAACAAGAAGGAAAAGAAAGGGATATTGTGATTAAAACATTAGCTTTTGCGTACACGTTCTAGTGCGTGTTCGTGTGTGTTTTCTTCTACCTCGACTTGTCGTTGCAGAGACTGAACATAGTTGATGATCTCATCAAGCATTACAGCTTTCCCAGTAATTTTATTGCAGCCTGGGACAAGATCTTGCAAGAATTTCATCCTCTCACTGATCTTCTCTCTTCGTACCTAATAGCGAAGAAACGAACATTTATGGTAATAATGAATTAATGAAGGGATGAAAAAAATCTGAGCTTTTTTACTGATCAGTTCTTTTTCATCTTTCTTACTCTTTCAGCTAAGCTATGAGCATCAGTTGCTTGGCCTCGCCTAGCTCTTACATGGATGTAATCCTTAGGAGGTTCAGAATTCTTTGCCTTGTCAGATTTGTTGCCGTTTTCTTCTGATGATGATGATTTAATTCTCTTTGCGCTCGTTCCACTTGTTTCTGATAAAGGTGCCTGAGATTAATTCAGACCGAAGAGAGAAGATCAGCTCAGTTGAAAGAAATTTGACTTAAAATCATTACAAAGAAGATAATGCATTACATCTTTTGCAGGCTTTGTTCTGGCGTTTGATTTCCTCTTCTTGTTGGCGTCGTTTTGACCGTTGGAAACGGTTGAGTTCTCCCTCGAGTCGGGGAAATCTGTGTTGTTATCAGCAGATTCCGAGGTTTTGAAGAGGTTCTTGTCGGAATCTGAGGCTTGTTCTTCCTTGTTCTTCATCGGAGACTGATTATGGAAGGTGGAAGAAAAAACCCTCGAAGAAGAACACGAAGAAGCAGAAGACGACGGAGGAGGCAAGAACCGGCCGCCGCCGCTGCCGAGATTCTGGCTATTAGCAAAGAAAGAAAACCTTGCCGCCCTCTCTGCGAATTCTGGGTCGGCTGAGAACTGCGGCGGCGGCGCCGTGATTTGAATTGGGTAATTTTCCTGCAGATTCACGTTCGCCGCCGAGATCTGATGGTGATGGAGGCCGCGAAGTTGGTGACGATCGTTCTCCGACGCCGTCGAAAGGTTATTCAGCTTCACATTCACAGTATTATTATTATTACACATGCCGCCGCCGAGTGTCCCTATCAACTCTCTGACAACGATGTTTCCACCATTGTTGTCTGCGTCGCTGTTCGAACCCGCCGGAGAAGAAACCATGGAGCTTAATGCCGACTCGAAAAGGTCAACACCGCCGGCGCCGGCGAAGCTTTGATTGGCGAAGTTATCCCAGCAGCTCAGCTCATTCTGATTGGGATTCATTGTGATTCTCAGACGGGATTTAAGAGTAGAAAATGTTGTTCAGAGATGGGAAAGAGATGAAGTGACACCACAAGCAATGGACAGTTAAATATTGGATAGATGGTGGAATGGAAAGTGACAAGGAAGCAAGAAAGTGATATTATTTATTAATTGGAAAAAAGGTGAATCTATAAAAAAATACTTAATTGGAAAAAATTTTACACATAACTACCCATGTAGTAAAATATTATAGATAGGTACCCGATTTAATTTTACCAGTTTCTTTAGTCATTCGTACCTTCCTGTGTGTATATTGCGTACTATAACACGTTTATATAGGGTACCTAAATATAGGATACGTCGTACCTACGGGCATGCCTGTGTGTTACATAGGGCGTACCTAAATATAACATACGTCGTACCATTTTCTGTTATATAGGGTACCCAAATGTGTTGAGATAGGGTACCCAAATGTGTTGTTTGGTGTACTTTCGGGGATCGGGTACCTATATGCAAAAACTTTATTCTGTTAGGTACCTACATATAAAAAATACTGAATGAGTACTAAATTATAAGTTTTTTTTTCAAAAAGGTACTTATGTGTAAAACCCCCCAAAAAAATGGTATAATGATATTTAAATTCTTTTTTTTTTTTAACTTCTCCACCCAATATATACTGATGTCGTTATATTGAAATGCACGAAAAAAAAAGTATGATGGTATAAATTGCATAGCATTCAGGGGTGTTCAAACGGTAATTACTGAACCGTACCGAACATTCGGTAACCGAAATTTACGGTTATAAAAATCTCAAACCGAATACCGAACCGAAGTTAATCGGTTCGGTTCGGTAATTACCGAATATTTCGGTTATGAACCGAAAAACCGAACTAAATTAAAAAACGAATAATTAATGATGAAATTAGATATATTCAATTCTTCACATTTTTATTTTTTCCTATTTTTTATTACTTTTTTTCTTATTTTTCCTATTTTTTTTATTTTTTTCTTATTTTATTTTTATGTTTAATTGTATATATTATTATATATATTTCGATAATTCGGTTTTTTGGGTAACCGAATTACCGACCGAAATTACTGAAAAATTTCGGTTCAATTTTTTTTATACCGAATACCGAACCGAAATTACCGAAAAATTCGGTTCAAATTTCGGTACGGTCGGTTTACCGACTTTTGAACACCCCTAATAGCATTGTAACGTGCAATTCAGTATAAAATAATAGAGCGAAATGTATCTTTTATAGTATAAATCCCAAAGTCCAATTTTCAGCAGTACTAATATTTCTGATAACTATACTGTTCAAAATTAGTTAAGAAGTTCAAGAATGATTGAATCTCAATCTATTTATGGTGACTAGTATTTTAGCAAACTTATGTGTGTGTAAAATATAAAACTAATTATTAGTGGATGAGTTTAATAAATTATATACTAAAATAGAATGAGGTCGTTATTATGAATTTTAAAGCTACGTTGTTTAATATTTTTTTTAATAATTGATATACTAAAAATAGAATGGGGTGGTTATTATGATTTAATAAGTTTTTTATTTTTTAATAGTAATTAAAGTAGGAAAATTTTTTTATTGATCAATTTTAACAGACCATTTTAGGATTTTTATCCCCTAGGCTCTTTGTATAAGAGTATAGATATTTGTAGCTCGACCACTGAAGGAGACTATAAAATGACATTGGTTTGAAATTTACATATATGTTATGTTTTTTAAGTCTTTTTATCTAAAAACTTATTCACGTGTTCTTTTACATGGGATGTCCGAATATCAGAGAGGGAGATAAACTTTCGCTTAGAAAAAGAATATACTCACATCTTACATATGATGGTGTGTGTTTGTGTAAGTAGGTATTTGTTTATATAAAATGTTATTAAAACACTCCTTGAACGGGGAAGGAGTGGGTTTATTGCAATGCAATGTGTTGACCGTGACCTTTAACGTCAATCTAGCCTAAGATTCCTTATTTGATTTTGAACAATAATTCAATTAGTCAAAATTTAAAAATGGTAATCATTTTTATTTTGAAATGGGAGTGTCGCTTATCTATCTATTATATAAAGTGGTTATGATGGCTAAAAAACTGTTAATTTGGTATGTTATTTTATTTGCAATTTAGTTTTTAATTATTTAATAAATAATCATTTTACTTCTAAATTTTCTAGTATTGTAATCATATCCCAACACATTAGTTTTAATTTTACATGTTGAAAAACTATATTTCATCTATTAAATATTAAGTATTTTAATCAAAATTTAATTATTTTAAATATTAATATGCTTTTAAGCACACACACGTATAGTGAGCGAAAAATAGCAGTAATAATTACTAGGTAGAATAGAGTCGAAAAAAATTGGAATGATGAGTCCTTCCAAATCTATGTGTCAGCTTAGCACATAGATTAATATATTATTTTAATCAATATATATTAAAATTATGAGAGAAAAAAAGAAGGCTATGTATAGTGTCTAACTAGATCTAGCCGATTATTCTCATAATATATTAGTACCGTTTGAAAAAATTATAGAAATCACAATATGATATAATTACTAGTATAGACTTTTAGATCAAGGATCTTTGGACAAAAGTCCTTACCATTATCCGTGTAAGAAAAATGCACATTTTACATTTGATTGGAAATAAATTAGCTATAGATATATACGAAGTAATATGCAAAAATTATAAACCTTGAATTTTTGAATTTTAATTTCTATGATGCGAACATTTTTTTTTAATTTAATGTTATGTTGTATTAGGAAGAGACATACGTACAAATATGTAAGAAAATAAAATAATAACAATAGCAAAGTAAATATGAGTGGTAGTAGAAATGTGTGGCGGTGAATGTTTCCAACGTTAATTTAATCATTTTGTGACTGGCATTGTTTGTCCTATGGTGGGAATTACAATCAGTCAAATCATTAATACACGTTTAAAAAATTAATTCTCATTTTACTATGGTTTGTCTGTTTTTTATATTAACCATCATGTGTTTGCCAGTGTTTCATGTTCTTTTAGAAAAAAAGGGTTAAAGCTTAAATATAGGCTTTTTAATTAAATTAGGGGTAATTTAACCCAAATTAGACAAAATAGGGGTAATTTGACAAAAATTACTAAAATCGGGTGAAACGCGATTAATAAACGCGTCGTCGCGCCTATTGGACGCGGCGACTGACATGGCAAAGCAAGGGCCCTGTCGGGCCCGCGGGTGGCCCGCGTGGGCCTGCGTCGCTATTAATGGACGCGACGTCGCTCCTAATGGACGCGACGCTGACCGAAACCCACTAAAACCCACTAAACGGCCACTAAAAACCCACTAAGCCCACTAAGCCCACTCACGTTAATGGGCCACTAAACGTCGCGGCTAATAGGCGCGACGCCGCGTCCAATGCCAGCGACGACGTCGCCTATTTAATCCGCTCAATTTCTCGATAATTATTTCATAAATTCATACATATCCAATATGGTGTCTAGAAAAATTCAAGTAGTTGTTTAATTATGCGGTGAAATCATACACGAATCAAACACCATACAGTATAGTCTTCAACCCATTGGTTATCGACGAATTCGTCGCGATATCAATTTCGATCAATTTCTTAGTATGCTGTACGACATGACTTCCGTCGACAACAATGCTTTCTTTTTAATCGTTCGAGTGAAGAACGAACACTATCAACACTCATAGCTGTATCATAATCTCCTACTAGTGTCTAGTGATGCCGACCTCGCATACTTCTTGGATCCCGACAACGAGCTCGATTACATTGAGGTCTTTGTCGAGACAACTGAGATCGTTCAATACACTAATCCCGCGCCGATGGATTCGTTTCCTGACATTACTTCAGTTACTGAAGGATTGACGAATATTTCGTTTGCCCCTCAAGAAGATATACCTTCGAGTAGCCGTTGCGTTCCTACTAGTTCGACGGTGGCGCAACCTGAGATCGTTCATGACGGCGTCCGAGATAGTGACGTCAGTGACTCCGAAGCTGACGACGAGGGTGGGGCACTAGACGAATTGCCAGATCCCGCCGATGCCGATGATGAAAATGACGATGAACCAACGCCAAGTGAGCCAGAAGAGAATAGAGCATTATACCAGTCGGTCCCGTTTAATACCTCTTATCAAATGGCTCCCCCAGAAGTTGACGAAACTGGTGGTGATTTTTACGACACGGACGATCCCGCATTTTACGTAGGTATGACGTTTAATAGCAAAGAACAATTAAAATGTGCTGTTAACGATTACCATTTGAGGGTTGTTAGACGTGAGTACCACGTGACCGAAAGTAACAGAACCGCATGGAGCGTGAGATGCAATCACAGCGACGACTGTAACTGGACACTGCGTGCAGTCTTCAAACCGAAAAGTTTTTTCTGGAAGGTGACGAGATACGGAGGACCGCACACATGCTTCACGCACGAGTTGGCCAGCACGCATCGCAATGTTTCGCGTACTGAAATTGCCAGAATATTAATCCAAACGGTGAAGAATGACCCTCAGTATTTACCTAAAAACGTGCAACAGCTCGTAAAAGATACTTTTGGGTACGACATCTCGTATATTCAAGCATGGCATGGACTCAAGCGAGCAAAAGAGATTGTTTATGGTACTTGGGAAACGTCAATCCAACAGCTTCCTATATTCATGAAAGCGTTGCGACGTTACAACCCCGGAACGGTGGTGAAGTGGTTGCATCTTCAAGATATGTCTGGAGTAAAAAAATTCGGGTATGTGTTTTGGGCATTCAAACCTTGCATTGACGGCTTCAAGCATTGTCGTAGAGTGGTCTGTGTCGACGGTACGCACTTGTATTCGAAGTACAAGCATAAAATGTTGATTGCATGTGCACTCGATGCAAATCAGAAAGTTTTTCCACTTGCGTTTGCCATCGTTGCTGGGGAGGAAAGCTTACATTCTTGGAGATGGTTCTTGAACTTGCTCAATGTTCATGTATTGGAGGGACAAGGGGTATGCCTAATTTCAGATCGCCATCCAGGTATTTTCAATTAAAAATAGATCAAGTTGTTGGTGTTTTTTTTTACTAAAATAAGTTCATGTTACCTACGAACTGTAATGCAGGTTTACTGTCCGCAGTAGAACAGCTCGAAGCTTATAGGTCTCCAAACGGCGTGCATCGTTATTGTTTGCGTCACGTCGTCTCAAATTTTAACAAAGAGTTCAAAGACATGACCTAAAGAAATTGTGCCACAGAGCAGGGATGGCGCATACGGTTGAAAAATTCGAACGGATAATGGAGCATCTTAAGAGTCTACGCAAAGAAGCCTACGATTGGTTGCGCGCTATTGATCGAGAAAAGTGGACATTTGCTTACGATGGTGGGCTTAGGTGTGGTTCAATGACGACGAACATCTCAGAAGCACTTAACGGTGTCTTCAAAGGGGCTCGCTTACTGCCTCCAAAAGCAATAGTCGACTTCAGCTTCCATCGGTGTTCCGCATACTTTCGTGATAGGTACCAACAGTCAGCTGCGGCGATGCAGAGTTCTGAAACCGAATGGTCTCCTTATACGTGGAGGATGTATAGTGACTGGTCAAATACCTCGTTCGGCCATTTTGTAACTGCATTTGACCCGCGAGCACAAACAGCAGAGGTGTATACTTCGTCATCGGTGACTCAAAGAAAACACGTGGTGAACATTCAAGGAAGAACGTGCACTTGTGGAAAATGGGACCAACATTTCATTCCATGTTCTCATGCGCAGGCAGCGTGCCGCCAATGGAATGTTAGTAGCACACAGTTCATTGCTCCTTTCTACAGTAAAGTAGCATATTCATATCAGGGAACGTTTTATCCACTGCATGACGAGCGACATTGGGAGCCTGCTGATTTTTTGCTTGTCCATAATGAAGACCAACGTGAAAGAAGATGACCGGGTAGGCCAAAGACAACTCGTATTCGCAACGAAATGGATCAAGGCAGCTCAAGTCGGAGACAAAGTCAGAGAGGTCGTGGGCGTTGATTGCCGGCTTCGATGTTGGTTGATGTAGTTCAACATTTTATCTGTTGGTTGATGTAGTATGTCGTTGTACCTGTTTAAGTATTTGGAACGTAATTTTAAATTTAAATTAACGACTAAAAAAGTTGCTAGAAATATAATAAAAAAACAGATCGCAAACAAAACAGCAAGAAACACAAATAAATTTCTACAGCTGTCCCAATTAGATAATACTGAAAATAAAAACTAAGGTATATAATGGCCTCCTGTTCCACATCTACGTGGTCGTCTATTCCTGTGCAGATGGCCACGGTCAACAGGAGCTTCGGGCTGCTCAGGGCGACGACGTCGCTGCTGGGGTCGCGGCGGTGTCTCCTGCACAAATGGCTGATACGGAGGCGTGGCCTCGTCGTCGTCATCATCATCATCAGCAGCGCCGTAGCCGAGATCAAACCCCGGCGGTGTAAAGTAAGTACCATCCCCGTACTGTGACGTACGACCACGTGAAGACGACGGGCCAGGGTCATGCGTCCGACCACGCGAAGACGACGGGACACTCATGTGTGTCGAGGGGACATCAGCGTACGACATATGTCTTCGCTGTCGTCTGTCAAGGAAAAGACCCTGCATCCGATGTATGAGGTCCAATCCTCCATCCATATCTCCTCCTGTAAGTACCACCTCGGCCCTATCGACGTGCTGTGCCTAATAGGTAAAAATTAACGTCTTAAATGACGCGTCCAAAATAAAATAAAAACCTAAAGAATGACAGGTAACTAACCATAACGTCGATAAATGCACTATCTCCCATCTGGAATCCTCGGTTCATGTGGACAGTCGATGGAGAGATGTAACGACGGGTGACCCTCCAGTACCATGGATAGTAATCTAGAGTGCACTGCGCACCACCAACTATCTCCATCGCACCGACTATCCTCTCGTAGCGAGGCACCCACAAGGCTTCGTACTGCTCGTGGAAGGCCCTCCAATCCCTTCCCGCGACGTTACGTGTACTGTATCGATGAAGATCAACGTCGAGCTGTCTCGGACGCTGCGGGACGGACTGAACCATCCCGAACTGTCGTAGCACGCGATCGGGATAGTGCCACTCAACTATGTTATAGAAGATGAGTGGACACGACGATCGAACGGATGCTGGTCGAGAGTCCGCTCTCAACGCCATAATCTCTGGTGCCTGATCGTCGTAGGGTGCCCAGACGAACTGCTCCATCGACATGCTATCGATCGACTCACGAATCGCACGCAAGTTCGAGTGCGTCGATGTCGTATGATCGAAAAGCGCATTCCACCTGAAATAAAATTAATATAAATATATTATTAAATATAAATTAAAATAAAAACAAATATTCTAAATTATAAATATTTTTAGGAAAAAAATTAAATATTCTAAAAAAACGCCATATATTAAATTTTTTAAGAAAAATATATTAAATATACTACCTCGCAGCATGTGCCGGCATGGGCAACTGAATTCCATCTTCCTCGGTGGGCATCAGCCGCACTCGAGGACGGATAATAACGGGCTGAACAGGTAATATACGTATCCATGCCCATACCTACACAAAATTTAAATTAATATTATACCTCAAGCAAATTCAAGTACACAAAAGAACAAACCTGTAGCAACCGCAAAGCTCCACCGATGTTCATCTTCTGACGCTGGCACGAAGTACAAAGCTCTCTGTACAAGAAGGCCAGCACGGCACTGCCCCAACTGTAAGTGTGCACGGCGTCTATGTCTTCGAGCAGCGGGAGTAAAGTCATGGACGTCGTGCTGCCGCTGGAGTTGGGGAACAAAACCGATCCCATAAGCAAAAGCGCATATGCACGTGCCCGCTGATCGACCTCATAATCTGAGCTGTGATCATCGATCTCGTTGGCTTCTAGCCAGTCTGCAAATTTCCTCAGCGACACCTTCGTCCCGGTGTACGCCCCCACAGCAGGTCTGTAACCAGTCAGCTCCTCCAAGTAATCGAGCCACTGATCCTGCGTCCTGTGCTGGATAACACCACTGACCGAGTGACCATCAACGGGGAGTCCCCACAGCACACCGACGTCCTCAAGAGTGACGGTGGCCTCACCCACAGGCAAGTGGAACGTATGCGTCTCCTTCCTCCACCTTTCTACGAGGGCCGTGATCAAGTGTGGATCTAACTTCTGAGATCCACAACTATACACGCCGTAGAAGGACATAGTATCCAACCTCTCCAGAACACGACCGTGCAACCGCACCGGTCGTGAAAGCTTACCCCAGACGACACTCTCCAAACCCCTAACGGTCAAAGGTGTGTCGAGGGCACCATCAGCGTTGGATAGTACGTCGTTACAACGATGACTATCCTGGAATATCAAAAGTGATCTATCGATCGGACCGTAATATTCGTTCGTATCCATCCTAAATTAGCGTTTCAAAGTCAATATCGCAACAAAAAACAATAAACAAACACATAAATTGACTCATATACTAACAAACGAATCAAATAACCTAGAAACCCTAATTTCAAAATTAGGTTTCGAAATTAGGGGAAATTAACTTAAATCGAGTGAATTAAGTAAAATTAACGTATAATATCAATCTACTAAGCAAACCACAATATGTAAAGCACATATTATACCAAAAACACAAATTTAAACGCAAGAATTCGACGAAATTTAACGAAACATCAAAATCAAGATTTAAACGAATTAGGAGTTTCATACCCAAAAGAAGCTTAATCGATGATGACGAGGAATGATGGATCTATCACGTGGTGTTCGTCGCCGTGAATCGCCGCTGTAAATCGCCGGAATCGGTGGGGAGGAGAAGAAGAGAAATGGGGAGGAAGAAGAAGAGTTCGCGGCTATATTATCCGCGTCGTCGCTGCCATTAAGCGCGACGTCGCGGCTATTAGCCGCGACGATGGGTCTACTGGGCCGTCAGTCGGCCCAGACCATTTTTTTTTCAAAATCAGGCCCGATTTGCAAATATCGGGCCCGATCTGGCCCGGTCTGGCCCGCGCATGGATCGTCGCGCTTAATAGGTGCGACGTCGCGGCTATTAGTCGCATTTCCCCCTATTTTAGTAATTTTTGTCAAATTAGCCCTATTTTGTGTAATTTGGTTTAAATTAACCCTATTTTAATTAAAAAGCCTTAAATATATTTTATTGATTAGGTATAATGTTGGAGAAGAAAATACACCTTTCGGTTGGAGAAAAAATAAGAAACTTTTTTCCTAATTTTTATTTTTTATCCCATCTTTTGCTTATATATTCAAATCTATTAAGAGAAGGTATACAATTCTAATTCGTTTTGAAAATAAAACATATAAAACTTTACACATAAGT
This sequence comes from Craterostigma plantagineum, assembly GCA_027422505.1. Lineage (NCBI taxonomy): Eukaryota > Viridiplantae > Streptophyta > Magnoliopsida > Lamiales > Linderniaceae > Craterostigma > Craterostigma plantagineum. The sequence goes on from JAPQWV010000011.1 coordinate 25,110,574, forward strand.
ACCTAGTTGGATAAAAACTTGTAATTTAGTACCCTGTCAGGATTTTTTTATATGTAGGTACCTAACAGAATAAATTTTTTGCACATAGGCACCCAATCCCCGAAAGTACACCATACGACACATTTGGGTATCCTATATCAACACATTTAGGTACCCTACATAACAGAAAATGGTACGACGTATGCTATATTTAGGTACGCTCTATGTAACACACATGTATGCCTTAGGTATGACGTATGCTATATTTAGGTACCCTATATCAACGTGTTATGGTACGCAATATACACAGGAATGTACGACATGACTAAAGAAACTGGTAGAAATTAAATTGGGTACCAATCTGTAAATTTTTCTGACATGGGTACCTATGTGTAAAAATTTTATCAAGTTAGATATTTTTCTTATAGATTCACCTAAAATGAAAATATTTACTCTTCAAGCGTAAGTGTTGTCCAAGTGTTTCAATGTGTCATGGTAAGCGTTTATGGATAAAAATTATCATATTTACGTATAAGATTAATAAGTAAATAATACTATCTACTAGGAAAAATACCTTAAAAATAAAACATTGAAAATCAATACTTTATATGCATATGCATGGATTAGGGATGCAATAAATCTTCTAACGAACCTGAAGCTTAATCATTGTACAGTAAAAACTAATTGTTTAATTAATATTAATTGAATTCAATTTATTTAAGGGTGTATTAAAATTCAGGCCCCAAAGGTGATTAAAAATAGTTTTCAGGACCTTTAAAAAAACTAGTTTAAAGGAATAAGGACCTAAATTATACAATTGTTATAAAAGTATATGAACTGTTATCGGATGATCGTTTTTTGTTATTTTCAGAACAATAAACTGTTACTGCGGAACAATGAATTGTTACTGCAGACCAGTAAATTGTTCCTGAATAATCGGATACTTGAAACTATTTTTTTTTTACAATGCCTGAACTAAAATTTCAGACCCTGACAGGGACTGAACGAAAATTTGCCCATTTAAGATAGAAAGAAAATGCAAAGGCAGGGAGACAAATGTTACTCCTATTGTCAAACCCACGAAAACCGAGACGTCGGCGTTATTTTATTTGCTCTCTATACATTAAGTTATATTAAGGGTAAATTTGGGTTCAGTCCCCAATATCCAATTTTCAAAAGGTTTTAGGCCCCATAAGGTTTTAAATTAGGCTAAAGGACCTAAGTACCGAAAACAATAGTTTCAAGGACCCATGTGACATGAAATGACAAATCTGTACTTTGTAGTTAGCAAAATTACAGCCATTTGCCATCATCTTCATCTTTCGATTTTGGGTTGGTGTGAGGACCGTAGAACAAACTGAAATGTCGTTTTAAGGTGCAAAGAAGATGGGATCGACTTCGTTTCCCCATGGGTAGTCATAATAAACGAATAATTTAGAGTGTAAGAAGAAATAATGTCGAAATTCCACTTCGAAAAAACGAGAATATAAATGGACCAAATATCGATTTTAATGGCCGATTAAGACGAATTGAGTGAATTTGATAATGGGTTTTACTAATGAACGAGAATTATTGAGTTTACGAAAGAAATGGTGAAGAATTTTAAATCAAAATTTTTATGCGACGTATATTGAAAATTTCGTGAAGACGATATCTGGGTAACAAATAATGCAATTTAAGTAACTACTATAGCAAACATAGTAACATATACTACTAACACGGTAACAGATATAACAACTATAGTAACACTTATCATTGAAGAAAAGTAACAATTGTTGAATAACAATTCTTTGTTACGAAAATCACAACTGACTCTAGGAAAAGGTGAAAGTCGCAGAAACGTCAACGTTATTGACCGAGTTAGGTTTATACCAAACTATTACTTCAAACCTAATTCGAAAATCTAGTGTTGGAATCTCAGCTTTAATTGTCGATATTGAGAAATAGTCGGCCCTAATATCATGTTACTGAGCAGTCCATGAGTAACAAAATATTAAAAGGTTATAACACTTTATGCATTCCGGGTAACAGTTCATGCTACTGGGTAACAATTTATGCATTCTGGGTAACAAGTTGACACGCTCGAATACTAGCAAGTATACTAGGTCGTGCAAGTAGTATAAAACGGACGTAAATCCGAGTATCGATCCACGAGGATAGCTCGATTAATTCTAAAATACTATCTAATTTTTTTTTTGTTTTTTTAGACTAAAGCGATTATTAAATAAGATGTTTAATATGATTTTTTTTCGATATAAAAATAAAATAACCGAACTAGATAAAAGCGCAAATAAAAATGACGATTTTAAATCAATAACGACAAACGCGATTAAAGCACATATTTTGGCACGGATTATTCTACGTCTTCATGCAATCGACTTTATTTAATCAATACGATTTAAGTTAAGGTAGAAATTTCTATCATACGTGCTACCCGCTCTCGCGTGTATAGCAACCCTATGCAAAAATGAACCAATCAACTATATTTATATATGACTGTAGTTACCCCGCACGCATTCGGCTTTATGAATTTCCCCGAGTTTAGGCGCTTTCAACGCCTAAAGTCTCGGAAACCACACGGACGAAACCGATTCCATCTCTGGTCGGTTTTACGTCGTGGTGTTCGACACTTTAATTCTAACCGGTCTAATCACCTCTCGGTATCATAAACCAATCAACAAACAAGCATATGGTGATCAATCAAGGCAGGCATTAAACACTGATAACGAACACGTAACTTAACACATACGATTAAATAAAGTACGAAGACATTAATATGAGTTCATAATACGGCCTAATAAGGCCTTAACCACATTAACACTTAAACACACATATTAATTAACGACAACAACGAAGGTTCAAATAAACACATAATTTAAACAGTAAAGGGAAAGATAAAAATACACCCTCACAGTACTTCCGTCGAACAGGTGGTGGGCGAGGTGCTTGGTTCTCTATTTATCACCCAGATGTCGAAGCATAGCAGTCGACGACTTTCACTCAGCCCTCACAAAGTGTCGTGGTGGGCTGTCTGCTTCGATGGATACTCAACAAAAGCAGCTCCAACTCTCGCAGAAACCTCCAAACTTGCAGCTGCCCAGCAGATCGAACACAACAGCTCGCAGCCGTCGACCTCTCGGTGTAAAAGGGTGAAAGGGTGCTCGCTGCCTCCTCAGAGAGTAAGGTGTGTGGTATGATGGTTACCCCCACCTCACAAAGCACGGACCTAACTTTAGATATTGATGCCTCGCTGCTCTCTCTTTGTAAAGTGTTTTTATAGGCATGAGGAGACAACATGAGAGCGGCCCAATCATCCAATTTTCTTGAGTTTCGATCCTCCAAAGAAAAACACGCCCCTTGTTTTAAGCAACTCAACTCCTCAAACAACGTTGCTTTTTCTTTTTCTTCTTCTTTTGTCTGCCCTTGCGCTTAAACCGTAAAATTGTTGCGTCTCTTTCTTAGCTCCCCTTGTTTGCGCGTTGCTTTTGGTCATTTCTTCAAGAATGGTGTGCGATGTATTGTCTATCTCTCCCTCCCTCCTTGTATATATGTTTATATGGGTTTATTCTTATGGGCCCGATCTTGGGCTAATGGGCCTGAATAATTTGGGTTGTTATTTGTGCTCATGGACTTCTCGTAGTTTGGGCTGATTTTTGACCCAAGTTCGTTCCCGGTTTTTGGTCCTAGCTCTGTTACCTGTAAAATATGAAAAGTAACATTCGATAGGATATTTCTTGACATTTAGACATATAACTATGGAATTACGCAATTTTTCGGGTCTAAAGTGTTCGTAAAATCCTAAATTATCACAAGTCACGAAATTTAAGTAACCGATGTAACAAATACAGTAACAGATGTGACAAAGACAGTAACGGATGGGGCTCTATTAGTGACAATAACCCCCAAATCGATAACCCCATGTTAATCCAAGAAACGATTGAGCCATCCCACGAGTCGACGACGACCATGAGCAGCGACGACCACGAGCAGCGAGCCATACCACGACGACAACGGCCAAGAAATCGAAGAAAGCAGCGACGAAGAAGGAGAAAAGGTCGAAACAACCGAAGGGTTCTAAAAGTAGTTCGAAAATCTCGAAACAAGGGAAATCTGATCTTAATGTTGAATAAGGTGAAATTGATCGTCGGTCTTAATAATCAATGAAATATTGATGTTAATCGCGAAGAAATTTGATGCGGTTCATGATTGGAGCTTTGCTAATAAAATGCTCGTTAAGTAACAATTTATGCATTCTGGGTAACAATTTATGCATTCTGGGTAATATTTTATGCATTCGGGGTAACGCTTCACGCATTATGAGTAACACTTCATGCATTCTGGGTAACAATTTGTACATTCTGGGTAATGCATTGCCCGAAAATAGCAACATGCACCTTTTGCAGTATAACTTTCGATCTAGAATTCAAATGACCTTGATTCAAGCTCCTTTGATTAGCCAAGTTAATTATGTATAACTTTTATTCTTCACGTTATTTCTGATTCGAAGTCCATTGACCTAAAAATTGTGTCCGATAAAGATTTACGAGTGCTTAGGGATGTTGTCCGAAAATGGCATTGCATGAATGATTCAACAAAATTAAACACATCTTCAATTAATCTTAAACGTAAACCATATGTAGTTTACTGATTTCATGCAGTAACCATTTAACAATGATTAGTAACAAATCAAGAGGAGAAAAGAACAGAAATGTATATTTCGGTAAAAATGTCCTACTGTAGGAGTAACAGAAAACATATTCACATTAACAATTTCATATGTAACTAGTTTAGGTTATGATTTTCCAAATTTATATTGTAAACACGCTACATTCACTAAAATATATGAATTTGAGAAATTTTAAACTAAAATATATTACTTTAGGTTGTGATTTTCGTGGAGGTTATGTTGGAGTTGAAGAAGTTGAAGTATATAGTATGGAAAACAAGTACCACTCTTCTTCAAATGATGATAATGCTTCTACGGAATTGATTCTACTTACTCAAAACTCGTGGATATGAACTATTAGTTGGTTATTATAATACAGATGGTCGACCTAATATAAATTATTCAACAAAGTTAATGACATCTTAAATTAATCTTAAACATAAAACCTATGTTGTTTACTGATGTCCTGCAGTAACAGTTTAACTGTGTTTCGTAACAATTTGTTAGGATAAAGTAACAGAAACTGACAGTTGGGTAACAATTTAATATGTGATTTGATTACTTTGTTATTTTCAAATTTTATATTACAAAAACGCTACATTCACCAAAATATATGAATTTACCAAGTTTTAGATAAAAATATATTAGTTTAGATTGTGATTTTCGTGGAGATTATGTTGGAATTGAAGAAGTTATAGTATATAGTATGAAAACAAGTAGAACTCTTCTTGAGATGATGATCATGCTTCTAGCAAATTGATTCTACTTACACAAAACGTTGTGGAAATGAACTATCAGATGTTTATTATAATCCAGATGGTCGATCTAACATAAATAACTCGACAAAATTAATAACATCTTCAATTAATCTTAATCACAAACCCTATGTTGTTTTCTGATTTCATGCAGTAACAGTTTAATAATGATCAACAACAATTGAAGAGGATGAGATAACAGAAATTGATATGCTGGTAACAAGAAAACACAACACGAGTAACATAATACACAGTCACAATAACAATTTAGTGTGTAATTAGTTTACTTTATGATTTTCAAATTTTATACTTCAAACGCGCTACATTCACTAAAATATATCAATTTACGAAGTTTTAGATAAAAAAATATATAAGTTTAGGTTATGATTGTAATCACAAACCCTAATTCACAAACTATAATAATTCTGATAACACATAAACATACAACTAGTAACAGTTTTACACATACCGGGTAACAGATAATCTACGCTTGTTTTTATTTAGACTCCCGCCCAAAATTCATCTCATTCTGGTTTTCCCGCCCGGAATTTAATTTAGTAACAAATTTAGTCAATATAGTAACAGAAATGCATATACTAGTCACAGATCCTGAGAATTTTACAAATTAGCCAAAACGAAAAAATACACCCAATTTTATAGGGTCGATCATATTTTCGCGAATTAAATGATGAACGTCGGACGAACGAGCAAATAATGTGCCCCACCGAGCTTCCCATACTATGGGTACTTCGAATTGATACATATTAGATGTAATCGTTGCCAAAAACGGCTTTGATTTCATCTTATTTTCGCAACTTAGAACACTAACATGGTAACAATTAAGTTAAGTTTAATAACGGTCTTTACAGAACAAGTAACGATTTAGGCACAACGGGTAACAGATTGACACTGCGAGTAACAGTTTGAACACAGTAAAAATATACCCAAATTATTGGGACGATCCTATTTTCGCGAAATTAAAAGATGAACGTCGGACGAACGACAAAAAAATGTGCAGCTCCGAACTTCCCATATTATGGGTACTTCGAATTTATAGATATTACATGTAATCGTTGCAAAAAACGGCTTCAGTTTCATCTTATTGCGCAAATTAGAACACTACTATTTGTAACAATTAAGTTCAGTTTAATAACGGTTTTTACAAACAAAGTGACAATTTTGACGCCACTGGTAACATATTTAACACTTCGAGTAACAATTTGGACACAGTAAAAATATACCCAAATTATTGGAGTCGTTCGTATTTTCGCGAAATTGAAAGACGAAGGTCGGACGAAAGAGCAAATAATGAGCCGCACCGAGCTGCGCATACTATGGGTACTTCGAATTTGTACGTACTAGATGTAATCGGCGCCCAAAACGGCTTTGATTTCATCTTATTTTTGCATATTAGAACCCTACATAGAAAGATAAAAACTCATACACATCTTACATCTTGCTTCGTCAATACCACAACACATTCTACATTACACGCCGAAATTGGTTGGTTAATGGGCATTCGAAATTTCGAACTTCGATTCACTGTAAAAACGAGATTCGTAAAATAAATACACTATCGATAACAATTTCTGCAACGTAGTAACAGATAAAGTGTGGAAAATAACATTTCTCTAGACATTGATAGTAATATAATATAAAAGCATAACAGAAAGTCGCCGGAAAATAACGATTAGTTCAGTATGTTGGGTGGGCATTTTCGTCAATCCCCGTTTTTCATCCTTATCTCTGCAATTTTCGAGAAGTTGGTCCTTTAAACTAATTTCATCTCTGACAGGGACTGAACCCTTTACAAACTTACAAACTGGGGACTGAATTCAAATTTGCCCTTATATTAATTACTGACACATTTGTTGTTATTTATCGTTTTACTTTCGGGTTTGAAGAAAATTAAATAAATAATCATAGATGAAGGTAATGATGGGAGACAAGTGTTTACTAACTAAACAGGAATCTTTTGTGATTGAAGGTTTAATATTTCAATAATTCTCTTCACTAAACGATGAGCTGCTATTTTTTTTGGTAACATTAGAGTCAAATTTTTTATTTTATGTTATTTTTAATATGTTGTCAGGCTGTATTTTTTAATAATTTTATGACTTATGTGAAAATTTGTCTTGTTTTCCTATAAGACCATCTCCAACCGATAAACGCATTCTCAAACTCAAACGCATTTTCAAACTCAAAATGCAGTAATTTCTCTACCGATCAACTCATTCTCAAACTCAATAGACTATTTTGTAATATTCACTTCCATATCAATTTTTATAAATTTCAATACTATCCACATATTATACAACTTTAACAAGTAGACTACAATGATTTTTACCATATATACAATGATATTTATGAATGAAAATAAAATCCGAAGGAAAAAGAACAAACACAAATCTTACGGCTCATCGACTATGTTCATCTAATTATCGAAGGAAAATAAGTATTTTCAGTCACCTCAAACAAATGTGAGCATGCCCAAACCGTAGATTTGGTATCTACAATCATTTTTTATTAATAATAATGATATTTATGTAGTTCTTCTGACACAGCTTTTCTTCTTCCTCCTTTTGTTAAAACTGGAAATTGTTTCTTGATCGAGGGATGAAGCTTTCTTGAAGAAGATGTAAATAAGCGTAATTCGCATTAAAAAATTAACAGTGTACAACGCGCGTCTTATATAAGGCTAATTAACACATAGCCGTTAAAACTTACTAAATCGCCACTAGCAGATGCGATCTATCTTATAGGCACTACAACTGATAAAACGCCTAACTAATAAAAACGTCCTTCTCAAGTGTTACGTTTCTTCATCTTCAGACTCTGTTTTTGTTCTTGAGGCTGAAGCAGTCTTGTAAACCTGCGACTGGGACTTAGCTCGAGTTCCTTGCTGTCTGAATTTCAACATCCCCCCGCAAGATGGATGATAGAGATCGATAACAGACATCTTGGACATGATACGCTGTAAATGTGGCCCAGACAGGGGTTTGGTAAACATGTCTGCCAACTGATTTTCGGACTGTATTGGAAGTAACTTGATCATGCCATTGAGAAGATGATGTCGGATGAAATGACAGACGATTTCGATATGTTTCGATCTCTCATGAAACTTGGGGTTGGATGCCAACTTTAGGGCTGATTGGTTATCACAGTAGATAACTGGCGGATGATCAGTTTGTATACCCAGTTCTGTCAGCAGAGTCTTTATCCAAAGAACCTCGGAAACAGTCGATCCTAGTGCTCTGTATTCGGCCTCCGTTGATGAACGAGAGACGGTAGCTTGCTTCTTTGCTTTCCAGGTTATCAAGGTGTCTCCTAGGAACGTGCAATAACCGGTGACGGACTTCCTCGTGTCCTTGCAAGCTCCCCAATCCGCGTCTGAAACTTTTATCTACAGATTGGAAAAACTGCTCATTAGAACACCTTGTCCTGGTGATTGTTTTAAATACCTGAGTAGATGATGTACGGCCATCAGATGTGTTATCCTCGGTGCTGAAATGTATTGACTCAATTTATGCACGGCGAATGCAATATCGGGCCTGGTAAACGTGAGGTAAAGCAACTTCCCAACCAATCTTCGGTACTTGAAAGGTTCTGGTAATAGGTCTCCGTCTTGGGCAGTGATCTTTTCGCTGGGGTTGATTGGAGTAGACAGTGGCTTGGAATCCATGTAACCTGCATCTTCAAGAAGTTGTAAAGTATAATGTCTTTGTGTGATGTAGATCCCAGCCGTACTTCGCGCAATCTCTATTCCCAGAAAGTATCTTAAATCGCCCAAGTCCTTGATTCTGAAGCATGACTGAAGATAATCCTTAGCTGCTTGTATTTCGTCCAGTGAAGACCCTGCAATAACAATATCATCCACGTATACTAAGAGTATAAGTATATGGTTACCCTTTCCCTTTAGAAAAAGAGTGTGGTCTGATTGCTGCGAATGAAATGATGATTATCGTGTTTGGCTTAGCTACTGGGGCAAATGTGTCCATGATAATCGAGGCCTTCGGTTTGATCATAACCCTTAGCCACTAATCTGGCTTTATACTTGTCTACTTCGCCATCTGAGTTCACTTTAACCTTGTAAACCCATCGGCTTCCAATGCACTTTTTCCCTTCGGGCAGTGGAACAACTGTCCATGTGTTGTTGTTTCTGAGAGCTTCAAACTCTTCATTCATTGCATCCCACCAGTTCTGCGAGGCTGCAGCTTGTGGAAAATTCCTTGGTTCTTTTACTAAAGATACATTGCATATAAAAGACTTAAAATGCCTTGAGAAATTTTCATAGGTCAAGTGATCTGACAAAGGATACAACTTCTTGTAGCTGGTTAATTGATTGCAATGGTAGTCTTCCAAATATGTAGGTTTCCTTGATTGCCTAGCAGATTTCCTCTGGACTTCCTTGTCACGAAGATTATCAGCCTGAACTTCCCTGCCAAGAAGGTTATCAGTTGCACCAACTGCACTATCCAGGTTACCATCTGCTGTGAGGTTTGTGTCCTGTTGGCCAATCTCTGTCTCGGCTGGTTCCTGGGCATCAACTGGGGTAGCTTCATCAACTGAGGTAGTGAAGTCTTCTCCTATAGGATCCATGGTGTATGATCTGGGCAGGACACACGAGGCAAAGGGGTCCTGAGCTGAGATGACTTCTTCAGTTTTGAAAGGAAAAACAGATTCTCTGACTTGACATCTCTTGAGACCAAGACCTCATTTGTCTTCACATCCAACACTTTGTAACCCTTTATTCCACTTGGATATCCTATAAAGACGCATTCTCTGGCTCGGGCATCGAACTTTTTCCTGCCAGCTGCAAGCGTGGAAACAAAACAGAGAGACCCAAACACTCGTAGAAGATCATAGTTAAAAGGTCTGTGGTATTGTAGTTCATAAGGACACTTGTTTCCTAAATGCACAGAAGGTGTTCTATTGACAAGAAATGTTGCAGTCAAGACACACTCGGACCAGAATTCAATTGGCACATTGGATTGAAAATACAATGATCGAGCAACATTCAACAAGTGTTGATGTTTCCTTTCGACAATTGAGTTTTGCTGCGGTGTTTGGACGCATGAAAGTTGATGTATGATGCCTTTGCTCATGAATAATTCAAGTAGATTAAGCTCCTTAGCATTATCTGTCCTTAATACTTTAACCTTGCGACAGAATTGAGTTTCCACCAGGTTAAGAAAGTATGTAATGACAGAAGAAACATCTGATTTTTGTTTGATCATAAAAAGCCATGTAAACTGCGTATGATCATCTACTACTGTGACAAAATACCTATGCCCTGAGTGTGAGATCACATGAAAAGGCCCCCAAATGTCACAATGCACAAGATCGAAAGGGGAGCAAGTAGTTTGATTATCACTAGTAAAAGGAAGTCTCTTTTGTTTAGCCTTTGGACAGATTTTACAGTGTAAATCTGAAAATTCATTACTATGCCTCAAAGAAGGTTTCAAGATCTCTAAAACCTTATTGGAAGGGTGTCCCAACCTACTATGTAAAAGATCAACAGACACCTTGTTCAGAAAAACAGAATTATGACTGATAGAACAATCTGTGGTAGAATCAGCTCGCATGATGTATAAGCCTGCCATTTGGCTACCCCTGCCAATCACACGAAGTGAAGGGTCCTGTATCAAGAAGCTATTAGTCCCAAATGAAAAGTTACAGTTACCTTTCTTGGCCAGATAACTCACACACTAAATTAAAGTGAAACTGTGGGACAAATAATATATCTGTCAGAGTGATGAACTTGTTAAGTTTGAAAGACCCTGCCTTGTTAACTTTAATAACCGTATTATCCGGCAAGATAACTCTGGATTCCTTAACCTCATGTAAGTCACTTAGTATGCTTTCATTTCCACACACATGCCTAGTAGCTCCCGAATCAATCAACCAAACTTCTGCATTAATACAGCTAGGAAGATTAAAGGATAAACATATACCTGGACCACTCTCACCAGTCTTAGCCATATGTGAGTTATCTGATGTTGTACCAGGCATTGTCTGATCCAGCAGAGTCTTCAAACTCTGCAGTTGAGAGGCAGTGAGCTGAAAATGGACTAATGCATCATCACTCCGTTCTGTGTGCAGTTTGGTCTGGTAATCATTCTGCCCAGACTTGGTAAGTGCTTCATCTACTGCAAGGTGATTGACCCTTGACCCCTTACACCTGGGATTTTGCCTATAACCCGGAGGAAAGCCATGAATATGATAGCACGTATCCACCATGTGTCCCTTCTTATTGCAGTGGCTGCACACTGATCTTGCTAGCTCTTTCTTCTGATTTGGGACAAACTTTCTTGGCTGTTCTTGGAAATGGTTGTTCCTCGCCATTTCTTGATTATGGTTAGAGGACATGAAGGCCATACTACTCGTGTGATCATCAGAGGTCTTAGGAACGCCTGAAGACATTGACCTTTGTCTCTCTTCCTGAACCAATAAAGAAAAGATTTTATTAATAGATGGAAAAGGGTCCATTAGCAGTATTTGGCCTCTGATTTGGGAGTATGAATCATTAAGACCCATCAAGAACGTGAGGATATACTCCTCATCAAGGTAATTCTTGAGGGCATTGATTCCACCGCAGGTGCAGTGAAAAGGCGGGCGATAGTTGATCAGTTCATCCCACAAAGACTTTAGTCTGGTGAAATAGCCTCTGATGGTGGCAGAACCTTGAGCTAGGTTCATCAGCTCCTTCTTAATCTGAAATATCCTCGGCCTGTTTGATTGAGCAAACCTCGTGTAGATCGACCCACACCTCTCGCGCCGTGGAATTGTACAGAATGCTTGCTGAAATCTCCTTGGATACTGTGTTAAGAATCCAGGAAATAATGATGTTATTATTCCTTTTCCAAGCTGTGACTTGATTTGGTTCATTCGCAGGTGGTGGCTTGATATCCCCATTGACAAATCCTTCTTTGTTTCTTCCAGTTAAAGAGATCATCGTGGCTCGGCTCCACGTTGCGTAATTCTCCCCATTTAATTGCTCATGGACTAACTGCTGCCCTGGCACATCATTGTTGTTGAGGTAGAAATGGGTCGTTGAGGAGTCACACCTGTGCTGTTGGCTGCTGATGAAGAACTTGAAGGTGGCACTGTTTCAGCCATTGAGGAGATGAGGCGTGGATCAAAGATTTGCAGAGAATTGGGTGTTTCTTGTTTGTCGCAGCTCAAAGGTCGATCTCTGATACCATGTTAAAACTGGAAATTGTTTCTTGATCGAGGGATGAAGCTTTCTTGAAGAAGATGTAAATAAGCGTAATTCGCATTAAAAAATTAACAGTGTACAACGCGCGTCTTATATAAGGCTAATTAACACATAGCCGTTAAAACTTACTAAATCGCCACTAGCAGATGCGATCTATCTTATAAAACGCCTAACTACAACTGATAAAACGCCTAACTACAACTGATAAAACGCCTAACTAATAAAAACGTCCTTCTCAAGTGTTACGTTTCTTCATCTTCAGACTCTGTTTTTGTTCTTGAGGCTGAAGCAGTCTTGTAAACCTGCGACTCGAACTTAGCTCGAGTTCCTTGCTGTCTGAATTTCAACACCTTTTGTAAACTTTTTTTGACAGCTTTGTCACAGTCCTTCATACTCATTTGTCATTCGTAGCTTTATCAGACAAAAATATACGAAACGAAAAATTCGGGCCTGCTATGCAAATTAAAAAGTTATATCGCATACTAACTGATAGAAACGCAAACATGCGTTTTTTAGGTGAGAGAAATAAAAAATCCCATTTTGAGTTTGGTTTTTGGTATCAGTTGGAGTAAATTTGTGATTTTTTTTTTGGTTTTTCAGTTCGTTTGGAGATGCTCTAATAACTTAGTGGAGCTCAAAGGATCAGTTGCTATCTACTATGGCCGTTTGGGCCTTCATCAAGCCCAACTATTTGGGCCACAAAGCCCAATTGGGCTATGATCTCTAAGTTGGCCTTTGAGAGACTATCAAGATATTTAAGTTTTAATCTAAATAATGATGATTTTATAATACAATAAAATGTCAAAACAACAACAATAATAATAGTGATTTTAATACAATAAAACGTAAAAAAATAATATAAGCTCCGATTATGAAGCTTTTCGAACAGTCATGATGAACATTGAGATCACAAAATTGAGGAAAATTCGATTTCTAGTTCAACGGTCACGAGCTTAAACTGAGCTTCAATCAAGTCGTATCATCGAAATTTCTAGAACATTGGGCTATTTTTCCCCGTTGTTTAGTTGCGGGGATAAGTCAAGATAAGATTTTAATTGCTAATTAAATGCTGTTCAGTTGACAAGGGGTATTTTCTTGGATGTATCTAAATAAAAGGTCTGTTATAATAATCTATAGTATCCTAGATAAATAAACCATTGAGATAAAGTTCGTATAACGTCGAAAACTAAGAAACTTACTAATAAAATACATTTTTTTGTTAAATTACACACTAAACATAAATCTTAGACATATGATAAGCGAATAATATTGCCATAAAATTATTTATCATTTTCTTATTTGAACAACTAACTTAATCTTGCCACAATTACATATAAAAAACATGCATGGGTTATACATTTAAATTTATTTAAGCCCAATAAGTTATTGTAGAGGATAAAAATAATCATGAAAACAAATGCACTTGATTTATTACACTAACTAGAGATGCCAACTGCCGGTTAACCGTAACCGGCGTTTGACGGTTAGCCGTCCCCGGTTGCCGGTTAATCTAACTTTATTAATTTTTTTTAAAATTTTTCTAATTTTTTTATTTTTTTTTGTTTTTATTTTGCAATTTACTGCAATATTAAATGAATTTTCGGTGTACTTTCGTTCGTATTTTTTACTATTTTGATGTAACATTTTAAATATAATAAATTTTATGAATCATGAAATATATTACGAAATTTTAATACAATATATACATATTTCAAAAATTTCTAATTAATTAGAATTAATACTAGTAAAGTTACATAGTATTTCTAATTAATTATATTAATATTACTAAATTAAAATACTATATTCTTTATTTTTTATTTTTTTTATTTACCGGTTATAACCGCCGGTTAATCGCCTAAACGGCGGTTGGCGGTTTTGAAAAACCCCTAACCGCCCGTAACCGGCCGATGACGGTTGCCGGTTACGGTTACCGGCCGGTTACGGTTATAACCGTAACGGGCGGTTAGACGGTTGAACCGCCGGTTACGGTTAAAAGTGGGCACGTCTAACACTAACAAATTGGGTAATAATTGAAAGTTTCTTGTCGGAGGATATAGTAGGGAAATGATTAAATTGCTTGAAAGAGTTGGGAAAAAGGAAAAAACGCATCCAATTAGACGAAGACTTCAATGCCACCACCTACCATTTACCAAAGACTTTCGCCTCACTATTTCAGTTATCACACAGCTCATCGATTTCCTCGTTGATTCTATGTAAATTCTCGTGAAAAAGTTCTCCTTTTTCGACGAGGGTTGCTGATTTTCGTTTTGTTTGTTTGAGCTAAGCTCAGCGCTGACATTTTGTGTTGCTCTGTCGGGATTTTTATTTCTTGTCAGCTTCAATGATGAATCTGAACCCTTGTGCTTTGTCGATTTGCTGTGATCGAAGAGGAGCTTTTCATCAGTCATTGTTTGCGAAAGTATCAAGCAAGAGATGTGGTGAGCTTGTTTTCCCGCGAAGTCGTAGTTTCAGAGTTTACTGTGATTCGCAGGTTAGCTTCTTTTCCTTTTTTTTTTTGTGGTTGGTTTTCGTTATGTGTGATTATTGGCTTCTCTGGGCGTGATCACTTATACTTTTTGAAGCTTCCAACTGATTATTATATCGTATAAGCTAGTAGTTCCATTAATTGATGAAAATCAACTTTATATTTGTTTAAGATTTGCTTGATCATCTTCTGTTTGATGGAATGCGGACATGAGTGACAAGCTTGAGTTTTATTTATTAACAGAATGAAACTCATCTTGCAAACGTTGAAATTTTCGCTGAGCATAACAACTAAGAAAGAAAACAATTCGACTCATTTTGTTCTTTTCGTTGAAGACAAATGAATTGCCGATAAGAAAGATTGCACCTGCGCTAGAGCACGATCTGCTGTCGGGCAATGGGGTTTTACCTTCTCACGATTGGAAAACAGTGCCCGACATTTGGAAAACGTCCGCCGAGAAGTTCGGTGATCAAGTTGCATTAATGGATCCATATCACAGCCCTCCGACAAATTTGACTTATAAACAGGTCTCTATCGATGTCGTATCATCCTAGAATGATCAACGTATCATCATCTTAAGATGTTTTCCTCTAAACGTTACAGCTCGAGCAAGAAATTTTGTACTTCTGCGAGGGTTTGAGGGTCATTGGAGTAAAACCAGAGGAAAAAGTTGCCCTATTTGCTGATAATTCCTGCCGTTGGCTTGTTTCAGATCAAGGTAATGCATTGCTGTGCATATCCTCGTGTTTTGGTGGGCATATAAAGCTCATTCTTTGATGATCTGTCTTATTTTTATATAGATTTGGAAACTTCGTTTGATGTTTTTGAGCTGATGAGTTCCAATAAATCGATACGTTTCCCTCAGGTATCATGGCAACTGGTGCGATTAATGTTGTAAGAGGCACAAGGTCATCTGTTGAAGAGCTCCTTCACATATACAAACATTCTGATAGGTCAGGCGGGCATTCAATTATGGAGATAGTTTTGTGCTACCAATACGTATATGTCCTTTCACAATCCTCATATTCAGTGTAATGAGTTTCTTAATCTTTGATTCATACATTTTTGTTGAACACAGTGTTGCTCTAGTAGTGGATGATCCCATATTGTACAACCAAATATCAAGAGCTTTCCTCTCTCGGGCCAACGCAAGGTTTGTCATATTGCTGTGGGGAGAGAAATCAAGCGTAGAAACTGAACATATCGTATCGGGAATTCCTATTTACACTTACCAGGAAATAATAGAATTAGGACGTGAAAGTCGTACGAACTTACTTCGTTCTGAAGATGCAAGTAAGTCTATCATAAATCCATTAATTCTTTGACCTAAACTTAATCAGTTATTCAAGAGAACTACAATACACTTGTGTGAATCTTTATCTGCAGGGAATCAGTACGTATATAAAACGATGAACTCCGGCGACGTTGCTACACTTGTTTATACGAGTGGAACCACTGGGAACCCTAAAGGTGTAATGCTCACTCACGAGAATCTGCTTCACCAGGTATATATATATTTGCATCATTCATTTTTCTTACATTTTTGGTTAATTTTAGTCTTTTTTCTAACGTTATATAATTCAGATGTGTAATGAGATTTTTTGCATTCTAGGTTAGGAATTTATGGGACATTGTACCAGCAATTCCTGGGGATAGGTTCCTAAGCATGCTCCCGCCTTGGCATGCATACGAACGAGCCTGCGAGTATTTCATATTCACCCATGGGATCGAACAAGTTTACACCACCGTAAAAAATCTAAGGGTATGATTGTTCCTCCTTGTTTATAACCTTCCATAGGAAGAATCTGTGGCAAGGACTTTTTGTACATTTTCTTACTTTTGTGAATTTAAAACTCATCAATTCGATTGCAGGACGATTTACGCCGTTATCAACCTCATTATGTGATTTCTGTTCCTTTAGTATACGAGACTCTCTACAGGTATACGTGTATATTACGTATTTTGAAGTCATGCCTTGTTTTATCTGTTTTTAATCCTTCTCATCGTTGAAATTAAATTTCATTTCAGCGGGATTCAGAAGCAAATCAATACAAGCGCTACTGCACGTAAACTTATTGCTCTGCTATTTTTAAGGATCAGTATGGCTTATATGGAAGCTAAAAGAATATATGAGGTTCGCCATGGCCTTTCTCAGAACTAACCAGACGCAATAACTATAATGATTAAGTCTTTCATTCTGATTTCTTTTGGGTGTTTAATGATCATTAGGGGAAATGCCTGGCTAGAAATGTGCAACCACCTCCATTCCTTTTCGCAGCTTTTGAATGGTTGTCTGCAAGGATCGTTGCTGCTCTGTTATGGCCACTACATGCATTAGCTAAGAAAATCGTCTACAGTAAAATCCATTCTGCCATTGGAATATCGAAGGTTTTCTTACGTTCCATTTCTCGAGCAATTGTCTGAATAGAACGATTCGAATTTTTCTGGAATAAGTATTTTTCCATTTTCTTCGACTCATTTTTGCAGGCTGGAGTCAGCGGAGGCGGTAGCTTGCCACCACATGTAGACAGTTTCTTTGAGGTCTGCAATAGCAAAGCCAAACTATGTAACAATTTAGACATAGAATTTTTTTTATTTATCATATCCTTTTTATTTAACTCTTCTTTTGCAGGCAATTGGAGTAAAGATTCAAAACGGATATGGCTTAACAGAGTCCTCGCCCGTCGTGGCAGCTCGACGACCAAACTGTAATGTAAGAACGTGCAATTTATTCTCAAGAAGAAAAAGAATAGAAAGCATAAACAATTTTTGAAAAAAAAAACCAATATATCTACGCACGGTTCTGATAGCTTTGCAGCTGATATTTGAAGGTTCTTGGTTCGATTGGGCACCCAATTCGCCTAACGGAGATTAAAGTCGTCGACGCCGAAACTGGCGAGATTCTTCCTCACGGGTCGAAGGGCATCGTCAAGGCGAGGGGCCCACAAGTAATGAAGGGTTATTACAAGGTAGCTTCTCCTTTCTTCAGTATGATGATGAGTAATATAAGCGAAGATGAGTTAAATGTCCTGTGAAATTTCGCTTCTTTTTTTCTCGGGCGTTTTGAAAACAGAATGAGATAGCTACAAAACAAGCCGTAGATGAGGAAGGATGGTTAAACACAGGCGACATAGGTTGGATTTCTCCGCCGCATTCTTTAGGGCGCAGTCGCCAGGCTGGCGGCGTAATTGTTCTAGAAGGACGTGCGAAGGACACCATCGTACTTTCCACGGGTGAATTTTATTTTATTTTTCATAATTCTTCTTTAGTTTCGGGAAAAATATATTCGTTACGATGTTTGAAAAAAAATCAGGCGAAAACGTAGAGCCATCTGAGATTGAAGAAGCCGCTATGAGGAGCAGCCTCATTCATCAGATCGTCGTCGTTGGTCAGGTAAAAAGAAGAGTTCGATTTTTTCCTTACCTTTTTTTTCGCTATTTTCGTAATGAAATGAACTGCGTGTTATTAGGACCGACGACGCCTCGGAGCTATTATCATCGCGAACAAAGAAGAGGTTCTTTCGGAAGCTAAGAAGTCGTTCGTAGTGGGGCCCGACGCCTCGGAGGTTAGTAAGGATAAGACGACAAACCTTCTGCACAAGGAGTTGGCGAAATGGTAAGTAAAACCAAAAAAAGTTCATTTTTTTTAGGGTTAATACTTTTTTATACGGCAATAATAAGCAATTTAAGGTACAGTATACATTGGAATCCTAGATTTTGCACCAAATTATTGGGCACGGGCGAATATATTGAAAATAATTTTCAAAATTAACCAATTTTGGACAAAACGTAGGGTTTTGGTGTATAATGTATTTAAATTGCGTAAGACATTTAATATGTACTTAATTATTATTTTATTTCATCCTTCTATTTTTTATTGCGAAATTTGCAATATTCCCCTTAATGCAATGCAGGACCTCAGGTTGTACGTTTCGAGTGGGCCCAATACTCGTGATCGACGAGCCCTTCACGGTATATATATTATATTTCAAGCGATTGACAGAAATTGACGTTAATTACGGCATTTTTACGCAGATCGACGGCGGGCTGATGACGCCGACGATGAAGATTCGAAGGGACAAGGTCGTATCTTTGTACGAGGAGCAGATTAATGACATGTACAAATAGAGTGGAAAAAAAAACGTTTTTCTCGACTGTCGATTAAAGTTGTAAAATTCGTATCTTTGGAGTTTTTCATCGACCGTCGACTCGTAATAATCTCAACGTTTTCTGCCGCGTTAATATGACCAGTGGCGGAGCAAGAAAATTGTCAAAACTCATTTCGATATTTTTTAAAAATTTTCAATGGGGTCCCTTTGACTTTAGTTCTGTTCAATTTTAGTCCCATTTTTGTTTCTGCAGGAAACTCACCATGTTTAGGTTAGGTTAGGTTCATAATTTGAATTTAAAAAAGGAAAAGAAATATTAGAATTGCATGTTTTCGATTGAACTTATCAGACCCGACCCGTAGTTAAATCTTGAAATTTGATGGACCCGACCCGTTTGGTAACCGTTGACAACTGCCCACTCGGCGGGACGGTTAAAATTTATGTATTAATATTTTTTTCTAGAAATTATAAATAGCTCCTCTTTGGCGCGTAAACTGAAGGAGAAGAAAGTCTCGGCTCACAGTGATATAGAATTGGAATGGGGTGGTTAAGAGATCAGACAGATTCGATCGATTCCGTGAACTTAAGGCGATTCCTTACTCAAGCAGTTAATATGGGTAAGTACGAGCTTGTTTCCAATTCTAATCTCTCAGTTAGATTTCCGTAATTTCAACTCGTTAATGGATCCTGGCTTTGGATTTTCTCCTGGAAAATGGATTCTGATCGGTTTTTCTGTCTCATGATTCTTCTGGCATTTCGTTTCTTACTTGATTTTGTGGTTCTCTCGTACTTTTACTGTGATTGATGAGAAATTGAGCGGAATTTCGTGTTCTTCCCCCATTTTTTTGGTACCTTCTCACATTTTCGAAGAATTTGATGACCATAGCCTACTGACGACTCTTTCAGGTCTGTTTCTTACGACGTGCCTTATGCTATGGCAAACGTTAATGTGTGCCACTGGTTGCCAATTTCCTGCAGTATCCATAATTTCTGGAAGCATGGAACCAGGTTTGAAACGGGTTAGTCTTAATAAACTGCTCTCTTTGGATTTTAAGTCCTTGCATTTATGAGATTATTTTATATTTCTATGTTTTTTTCAGATTGTTGCATTTAATGCTTTTGATGCTCGCCTTCTAGGGGGACCTTTTGTTGCTGTATATGAGCAAGGATTCTATTCGTGTTGGAGAAATTGTGGTCTTTAAGCTTGAGGTATGGCATTCCTCTGCATCGAAGTTTCTCTTTTCGTAGTATCAGAGAAAGTTTTCTGCTGTTGTAATTTCTAAATCCTTAGGGGTTGTTCCTTTCCACACACTAACAGGGTCGTGACATTCCTATCGTCCATCGAATCATCAAGGTCTGTTGTTCGATACACCATTTTTCCTCTTTGTTTTATCTCTATTTTCGATAATTCATGTTCCAAGTGCTCGGAGAAAGTACTACAAGAAAGTTTTGGAAATGGGAACTGACCCACTGACTTTTCTCTTTCTTTTTCAGGTTCATGAGGATCGAGATACTGGAGAGGTCGATTTCCTGACCAAAGGTACGCTTTGAATTATCAAAACAGTATATCAAAATAGCTGCGTTTTCTTTATACGCTGCTGCTCTGATTCAACAGGCGACAACAACTTTGGAGATGATAGGATTCTCTATCCTCAGGGACAGCAGTGGATTCAAAGACATCATATCGTAGGAAGAGCAATGGGGTAATTTTTTGTTCTTAATTCTGAAGATCTTTTCAAGTATTTCCACATACATTGACAATAGTTCATATATGAGGGATGGATACAAATTATACTGTTTTCTTTCGATAGTGTCTTGCCTTACGCAGGATGGCTTATGATATTAACGACTCAGTACCCTCTCCTCAAGGTAAAAAAATAATGTCCCGCCCAATCAACTATCTCTTTCGAGTTTTCTTCAGTATATACTCATGCGCTTGATTTGTGTTTGTTTTTTTCAGTATATACTTCTGATGGGTGCTTTGGTGCTGCCGGCGATTTGTTCGTCATTGTTATTCAGTCAGGTATGATTGATGGATATATAGATAGATAGATAGATTTGCTATATAGACAAAGAAGCATATAGAGATCAAACGCTTCTTTCGTATATACTTCTGAATACTGATATTACAGTTGCACTCATAGCAAGCAAATCACTGTGATTAAGATTTAAGATGTCAATGTAGTTTGGAATAAAAAGCATTTATTCCTATGAAAAACAAGCATGCTTAGAATTGGCCATGCGGAATGCTAGGGATTAAAGTGGTGGTAGACGAGAAATTCAAATAAAATAGCTTTTATTAATAACGACGGATTAATCACACGGATATAAACGATACTAATAGCGACCTAATAGCTAAATCCGAGAGTTCGAGAACTCCCGCCCTCACAATCCGAGTATCAGAGACACCGGCCCTCAAATATCCTAAACCTCGACCTCTCCCTTATGCTACTGACGCCCCTCCTTTTATAACAGAAACTAATCTAAAATAAGCCCAAGATCCTTAATAAATCTTATTCAGACTAAAGATCCCTAATAAATCTCTCTATCCTAACTAAACAAGCATGCTTAGAATTGGCCATGCGGAATGCTAGGGATTAAAGTGGTGGTAGACGAGAAATTCAAATAAAATAGCTTTTATTAATAACGACGGATTAATCACACGGATATAAACGATACTAATAGCGACCTAATAGCTAAATTCGAGAGTTCGAGAACTCCCGCCCTCACAATCCGAGTATCAGAGACACCGGCCCTCAAATATCCTAAACCTCGACCTCTCCCTTATGCTACTGACGCCCCTCCTTTTATAACAGAAACTAATCTAAAATAAGCCCAAGATCCTTAATAAATCTTATTCAGACTAAAGATCCCTAATAAATCTCTCTATCCTAACTAAATCTTATTGAAAATAAAATAATACTAATAATAAGAAAATAATAATATTAAATATACTACCCTAACATTATCAACCCCTCGAAAAATCGCCTTGTCCTCAAGGCGGTAAATGGCACCAGGGTCCCATATCTTGAAAGCCGTGTAGCTTATAGCTTGGTCGGCTCGCATGAGAACGTCTTCCTTGCTACATCTCTTGGTCATTGACACAACGGAAAAGCTATTTGAATCTATGTTGCTTTGCTCGACGTGCTTCTCAAAATTTTTAGCGATATGTTCTTTCTTCGACACGTTCTCTTGATCTTTCGGCTTGCTTGATGTTCCTACACTTATCACGACGTTCTTTGCATGTCTGCGAGCTTTTCCTTCGTTATGGAAATCAAGGGCAACCCTTGGAGGAGCGTCGTTGTTGACGAAGGGGCTTGTGATGATTATTTCCGTGAGTTATTGAGAAGGTTAAGGCTGGTGTTGAGTCATCAATGGAGTGAGTGTCTGAAAGGAACGGTTTGTGAAACCCAGCCCATAGGATCCTTTCCGTTGAACGTGGAAAGCTCCACTCGTCGAACCATAGCCGGCAGAGTGTCGCTAGATGCCTGAAACAAAGGGTCAGCTGCGTTTGGCGTAGCCATGTTCGTTGCCGCTGTCGAGACCCTTGGTGGTGGCGATTGGGAACGATGAAGGCGCATCGTTATAAGATCAAATAATTCGTCCATGCGGCTAGACAATTTTCGTTGGAGGTTTCAAGATTATGTAGTTCAGCCGAACAGTATCCATTGTCTTCTCTAACACTTCGAATCGTTGATCTGTCGAGCGCGTCATGATTAGTCCTTGGCGGGGGTTCGGCGGCAGGTCGGACCAATTGGTTAGGGATTAAAGCGGTGGTAGACGAGTAATTCAAATAAAATAGCTAACAACGGTGAATCACACGTATATAAACGATACTAATAGAGATGTAATAGCTAAATCCGAGAGTTCGAGAACTCCGGCCATCACAATCCGGTGTAAGAGACACCGGCCCTCAAATATCCTAAACATTGACATCCTCCTTATGCTACTAATACCCCTCCTTTTATAAGAGAAACTAATCTAAAATAAGCCCAAGATCCCTAATAAATCTTATTCAAACTAAAGATCCCTAATAATCTATCATATCTAAATCTTATTCAAAATAAAATAATACTAATAAGAAGAAAATACTAAAGACCGACCCGGTTTATAGATAAAACTTAAAATTTCACAGTTTACGGAACCCAAATTCCATGAAGGTTTATTATTTCACCCTCCTGGCTTATATGGATCCTTGCTTGTGGCCAAAAAAATCTGAGCTGATCTAGGAATATAGGTGATGATTGTTGTCATATTGTATAATGCTATATGTGGATTTTATTGGTTCTTGACTTTTCGTGATCTCCACAAGGCATTTCGATGTTATTCTATAGTCTATACTGTCGCGAAAGCAACTTATTTATTTAAAAAATGAAACAGCAATAATCTTCCCTTTCGCTCGCATAAATGGATCCAATTAAATTAAGTTCAGTTGTCTCTTTGTTCTTTATTGTTGGCATATAAACAGAGGCCAAGGGATAATAATAGAATAGAGAGAGCTTAACCTCGTCGATCTCCGAAAAAAAAGATACACAGAATCAAATTCCATGTCGAATACTCTCTACTACGCCTCGCCTCAACGGCACCATGGCACAAATCACGATTACCTAATAAAAGCATTCTCTCTCCCTATGAAAAACCCTTTCCCCCAATCCATCTCCTACCCACGCCGCCGCCCGCTCCGATCCTCGCTGAACGACGCCGTTTCGGTGCCCCGACCCGAATTGAGCTTCTACGAGCTCCTGGGCATACCCGAGACGGGCACTCTCTTGGAGGTCAAGCGGGCGTACAAGCAGCTTGCGAGGAAGTACCATCCCGACGTGTCTCCGCCGGGTCGGGTCGGGGAGTACACGGAGCGGTTTATTATGGTCCAGGAGGCTTATGAGGTGCTCTCGGATCCTCGCCGGAAGGAGGTGTACGATCGCAACTTGGCCAAGGGGATTTTCGCCGCTGGCCGTAGAAGGAACGATTCTGATGAGGTTTCTTTCTTTCTTTCTTTTTTGTCCCTCTTATTTTTCTTGGATTCGCTTTTTTACTACCACCGTATTTTCTTTGTCTGATTCTATAATTAGAGTGTAGTTTGAGGTTGGTTTCCGACAACTTTGGTTGAAGCATCATTGGTAGGAAAATCCTCATTTCATGATGAATTAAACAGCACGGAAAATCTCAATACATACTCCAATTTCTGGTATATAACACCATAGAAAGAATACCTTTGTGTTGCTACCAATTTAGTTTAGACATGTTTGGTGAACTAATTCATGTGAGGCAAGAGAAGTTTTAAGCCTTCAGTTCTGCGAATTATTTGATATTTCTTTGTCTATATGAATCTCTCATGAGCCGATAATGAGGAGTTCTTCTCCTTCGATCGATCGTGTATAATAAAGCAGGAATATTATGAAGACAGAAGCGAATGGAAGAACCGTTGGCAATCTCAACTGTCTGAACTCAAACGAAGAAGCTCGGTTAAGGAATCGAGCGGAAACATGTCGTGGGGCGCGAGGATGCGCCGAGAGAGAATCCAAGAATCTACGTAAAAAAAATCTATTTAAAGTTGTAATAGATATATCTGGATGTGGTTTAGGTACATTTGTGTAAATATGTTTCTTATTGGGGTTTTAAATTGTTCGCCTGATTCACCGCGATTCGAGGATAAGAATTAACGTACTGGGATTGTAGATTTCGTGGGGAATTCGAGTTCTTCACATAGACCAAACAAATCATAAGTTTTTTGCAGCAGAAAATTAAATTACATACCATTGTCAGCCAGGACACAATGTTAGGTCGCATATATAGGCTTAAATATTTTTTTAGTCATGTATGTTTGAGGAGCGTTTATGGACAATTCAGTTAAAAGGATGATAATTTTAGTTTTTGTAGGTATCAAATGAAACAATTTAATGACACTGGCAATTTTAACTATGCAATGTAAGTATCATCAAATTGAAGCAATTTCTTTTTAAGGGAAATTTTAGTCATGTAAGTACCAAAGTTGAAGCAATTTTAGGAACCTAGAAATCTAATTTCAATCTACATGGTATACACATGGCGTGGAGATTCTGACTTGGATTAAATTTATTTTCTATTTTCTCCAATTAATCTCAACCTCTTTCCGTCCCTGCAATTATTACTAATGGAAAATCATTCTCAACTCTAAGATTTTCTGTCTCAGCAGAATTGTCACTATGGGATTTTGTAGCCACCCCATTATCTAGAACTGTGTAGACGACTAAAACAAGCACTTGTAAGTATAACCATAAAAAAATTTTTTCCTTATATTTTAGTTCATAATTCACCTACGGACAAGGCTAGAGGGAGGATCTCAAACACAATAAATATTCTGTAAAACAAAGCCAGATTTTTTGTATTATTATGTGGACTGCGTATACGAGCCCTGGATAACTGTATTTTTTTGGGCATTCATCATTTATTGCAAGAGAAAATTATTCCGTGGCCGTTGAAGGTTGGTAAGTCGGTTCTTGAAAATGCCATTTTTGGTTTGATTTTTTAAGCCTTGACGTAGACACTAGTCTTGTTCAAGATTAGCTGGTCGGATCCCATCGAGATCGGTTCGGGTTAGAGTGGTAATTTGCATGGCAGCATCATTAAGGAAATACACGATATTTTGAGGGTCTTTATGCAATTCAACGCCTGTAAATTTAGTTGGGGCCTTAGCCCATGTAGCAACAAATGGGCCCAAGTCCGACGAGTTATAGTCCAATTTAGAATTCTGACACCTGAAAAAAAAAGACCTTCTTGGGGAAAATCTCACTGATTGAGTTAAATCTCTACTGTTTTTTAGATCGTAGATCCATCGATTATATATGCACATCGGCTGTAATGAAAATGTATCGTGCACCGATTCAGACGACGACGGAAGTGGAAATCATGCGCCACGTATGTGTCTTCTTCTTTTTCTTCGATTAATTTTCCTGCAAATTTCTAAAATATGCGTGCGTGTGTGTTGGCATGCAGATGTGTGATACTTATTATGATCCTAGGGGCGTTGGTCGAGCTCGAACATGTTTTGATAGGGAGAGATTATGGCTGCTTAAGCACGAGGATGCTGAACTATGCTTGAAACTCTTCAACGAGAAAAATGTTCGACAATTTCCCCCCTTTTTGTTGTTTATCTGATCTGATTGATTCTGAATATCTGTTCGTTCAGAATAAGGGGTTCGTTGTCGTGGAAGTAGTGAAGCTCAACAGTTTTTATTCCGACTACATGACGTTCAAGGCGTGGGATTCTGTAGCAGGTGAAACTTGCTATTTCAGAGGTGTTATTCACTGGTCCAATGAAGTTTTTCTCTGTGAGATCAAGGCAAGAATGTTCCCCAGTTTTTAATTGCCATGTTGATTGACAAGATTATTATCCATAACAGCTCATCATTAGTTAATTATGGTTGATTGAATGAATGTCTGTCTATATCAGGATGACGGTGGAGTAGGACTTGAGGGCCCCTTGGGACATGTTGATGATGACGACGGCGAACCCCTTACCACACCAAAATCAGATGGCTCGTTTCGCATATGCTTCAAACTCAGAAGGCGAAGATCCTCCAAGATGTATCTTAGCTTGTTGGGTTCTGTCAGATCATTCTTGCTGAGTCTTTTTGTTCTGATGTATTTACGTTTCTTATGTGGAATCTAGTCTAGTTCCATTGGGAAATGTTGGTTTATGCGTTGATTTGAAGTTGGTTCTTGATTGATCACGACTGTTATTACGTTATGCACCACCGATAGACAGGAACAAAGGTGAAGAAGCAGAAGCCGATAAGATAGAGCAAAGCCTCCTCGGGTGAGCAGAGCAACCAACCATAAGGACCAGTCAAGAACATAGGAGTAGTCAAGAACGCGCTTGATACGGTCCAGAAAGTAAGTGGGCTGAAAAAATAAAAAGAAATTAGGCCCAATAAGAAAGGCCCAATAAAACAGGATATTTTCACATCTATCGGGAGCTGCGAAGACCTCAGAAGACGGCTAATAACCACTGGGCAAAACAATGTCTCCTAGGCGCTCTGATAGCTGGAAGGACAGCACAAATAAGGAAGGAGGCGGGAAAATACGTGTCGACCTAGGAATGGACTGTATCGCTGGGATTGCTGCGTCAGATGTGACTACTGTGCAAAAGCTGTCTTGACAGGACTACTTTTCGCTGTACATCGTATCAGGATGTCACTTCTCCAGGAAATCCGCCTCCAGACCTCCCTAGCCCCGCGAAGCTCCTATAAAAGCAACACTTGGATAGTTTCAGCAGCATCATCATTCAAGATACGAAAAATACTTCATAATTCTCTCTAAAATACATAGAATATTCTCTTTTCAAATATTTAGTAGATTCTACGTGAGAATGAGCGATCTAAGTGTGTAATCTGTCCAAATAGTGAAAAGAAGTATTTTCTGGAGCGCCGTGGACATAGGACCCCACAAGGTCTGAACCACGTATATCTTGTGCCTTTTCCGTTTACGTCCCTTTTTACGTCCCTTAAGCACCCAACGCACCTCCTATGACTTTGAGATTTAAACCTACCGCTATATAAAATTTCCCCACAAATATTAAAATTCTTTGATTGGGAGAGCCCCACATCAAATGGCGCCGTCTGTGGGAAGTCCAGAGTTGGAGACGTGAGTCATCTTGTGAACAAGTGTGCGAAATAGTGCTTAGAATCACCACTCTTTCTTTTCTTTCTTTCTTTCTGTTTACAAGCAAAAAGACACAGGGATTCGATGGAAGAAGATCCCCCGATACGAAAAAACCTAGATCCGCAGTTTGCGGAAACAGAAGAAGTTAACCGCCAGGAGCAGCCCCCTATCCTAGAATCTGTACCTGTGACGCTGGCACCGGAGACACCGATCACGCTAACCGCCGCCCAGCTGGACCGTTTGATGCGTAACAACGTTAGCACGGCGCTAGCTGAAAGGCGAAGAAAACGAAGGCAACGACGAAAAGCCCCGTCACCAACGAGAGCGGAACGGGTCGACGGTCAATTTACGGAAGCAACCGGAGAAAACGAAGCAGAAACGAAGTCCCCTGAGCCTTTGGAAACTCCCAGAAGGCAGTCAGAGTCAGAGAGCGGACAGCGAGAAGACGGGGGACTCCCTGGAGGTACTAGGCGAACCAAAGAACAACCAAGGCATGAAAGACAGGCCCGGGGCGAAGGAGGAGATCATGACGATGAAGGGTCAGAAAAGGACCCCCGGACACCTGTGAGAACCTCCACTAGCTCCGCTAGCAAGCCACCTGAAAACGCAAGAGAAGACGAAAGTCCGAGGAGAAGAAGACGGACCGACCCGCGCCCGAGTGCCAAGGACGACGACGTGCCAGAGAAGGATCCCAGGACACCTACTAGGACCTCCACCAGCTCCGCCAGTGAGGCGCCCGAGAACATGAGGAAGACTGGAGGTTCGAGGAGAAGAAAACGAGCCGAGCCACGCCCGGGGACAAAGGGAGACGCATGGGCAGAAAAGGAGAGGGAGCTACGAAACCAGCTCGAGGACCTGAAGCAGGTCGTGGATGGAGTGCGGAGCCGCACCATGCAACCAAGATTGGGAGAAGTGCTGATAGCAGGAACTCCGTTTGCGAAAGAGCTGTTGGTGGGAGAAGTCTCTTCCAACTTCAAACAGCTACCATACGAATATGATGGAACCACAGATCCGGTGGAGCACGTCCTGCGATTCCAAAATACCGTTTTGCTCCACGATTTCTCCGATGGGGTCAAATGTAGGGTGTTCCTGACCACACTGGTCAGGGCCGCACAACAGTGGTTTAGTCAGCTGGCCCCATGATCTATCAAGTCCTTCGAGGAGTTTCAACTCATGTTCATAACACAATTTGCTAGCGCCCGAAAACAACCTAAATCTGATATGTCGTTATTCCAGGTAAAACAGGGGGAAAACGAAGGTCTCCGTGCGTATATAAGCCGGTTCAACATCGCGGCCCTCGAGGTACCTACGGCCACTCCATCCGTCAAGGTGAGCGCCTTAGTAAACGGACTTCGAGATGGGGATTTCTTCGTGTCCCTCTCAAAGAAACCTCCCCAATCATTCGAAGAGTTGTTGCTAAGGGCGGATAAGTACATCAATCTAGAAGAAAGTAAAAAAGCTAAGGCCTGGGAAGAGAAACAAGTGACCACGCCTAAAAAGGAAGGAGTCGCGAAGAACCCGGGACCTAGCAAACCGCTACCACGGCCTCATCACAGGGAGCTTTGGGGAACTCCACCCAGAGGTCCTCGGAGATTCACACCCTTGCGCCATAATCCGGAGGAGATCCTGAGCCTAGTGGGAAGGCACCCTGCGATGAGGAAGCCTATGACAGGAACTTCAGTGCCCTCAAAGCCCCACTCTAATTTATACTGTCGATATCATAATGAGTACGGACATCACACTAACAGTTGTTATCACCTGAAGGATGAAATAGAAAGGCTTATCCAAGCAAGACATCTGAAGGAGTTCATCCGCCAAGGTCCTGGACCAGGTCCGAAGGCAAATGAGAAGGAGTCTGTAGGGTCCGCATCCAACAAGGACAAATTACCGCCACCACCTCCAAATAGAGGGGCGCCAGGACCAGCTAGGGCCCATATCCTAATCATAGTAGGAGGACCAAGCGGGGGAGATTCCAACAGAGCCAGAAAGACATATGCACGAGCTGCAAACAACCCGCAATCTTGGGGGTTGGTAGGACATACGGAAACCCTAGCAAGCGTACAGTTCGGGCCAGAGGATGAAGTACACATTACCCGGCCACACAACGATGCTCTGGTCATTACCACGGATATCGCGGGACATGACGTGTCCAGGGTCTTCATAGATGGAGGGAGCTCCGCGGACATCATATTCCTGGACTGTTTCAGAAAGATGGACCTGGAAACAAAGCTCCGCCCAGTCTCCACGGCCCTCTACGGGTTTGGAGGTCCGGGGATACAGCCCCTGGGAGAAATAACACTGCCCGTGGGGATGGGGAGAGAACCCGTTCGGATAGTAAAAATGATCAATTTTCTGATCGTTGACATCAACTCTTCTTATAATGTTATCTTAGGAAGACCCGCCATCAATGAATTTAGGGCTATCCCCTCTACTTACCATCTTAAGATTAAGTTCCCTGTAGGTGAACGCGTGGGGGAAATCGCCGGAGATCAGCAGAGCTCCCGACAGTGTTATGCCAACGAAGTAAAAACGGTGTCGAAGGACAAAGAAACCATCCGACCAGGCAACGGGCGGGACAAAAGAATCAAGATCGAAGGAGGCGGACCTTCCAGTTTACAGCCCGAACCGGACGAGGAACTACTTGATGTTGAGTTGTTCCCAGGCCAACGAGGGAAAATCACTAAAATAGGAACATCCCTGGGGGAGGAGGCCACAAAGGAGCTGGTGGGATGTCTGCAGAAAAATGCGGACTTATTCGCATTTTCTCCAAAGGACATGACGAGAATTCACCCAAACATTGCTACGCACCAGCTGAACGTCCTCCCCGGAAGTCGACCCGTCAAACAAAAGCTCAGATCTTGTGGGTCGGAGAGAACGCATGTATTGAAAGAGGAGGTGGACAAGTTATATGAGGCAGGCCACATACAGGAAGTCCAATTCCCGACGTGGCTGGCCAATGCTGTTCTGGTAAAGAAAGGGAACAGGAAATGGAGGATGTGCATCGACTTTAGGGACCTCGCCCGAAGGACCACTACCCGCTGCCCCGGATAGACCAACTAGTGGACTCTACCTCGGGATGCGAAGTCCTTAGTATGATGGATGCATATCAGGGCTATCACCAAGTGAGCTTGGAACCAGAGGATTTCGACAAAGTTTGCTTCGTCACCCCGGGAGGGACCTACGGGTACGTCCGAATGCCGTTCGGACTCAAAAATGCAGGAGCCACGTACCAACGGATGGTGGACAAGGTCTTCAAACGGCAATTGGGGAGGAACATGAAGGTCTACGTGGACGACATGCTCGTGAAATTCGTACACCTGGCGGATCATACCAGGGACCTGGAGGAAGCGTTTGAAGCCATAAGGGGGAGTGGGATGAAGCTCAATCCAGAAAAATGTGCATTCGGGGTGAGGTCCGGGAAGTTCCTAGGATATATGGTGACGCAACGAGGCATTGAAGTTAACCCTGTTAAAGTGAAGGCTATCTTGGAAATGGAACCTCCGCAGGGAATCAAGGAGGTCCAAAGGCTGACGGGGAGATTGGCGGCCCTTAATCGATTCATCTCCCACTTGGCAAAAAGGAGTCTCCCATTCTTCAAAGTACTCCGCAAAAATAAGCAGTTCGAATGGACCGATGAATGCCAACAGGCCTTCGAAGATTTGAAAAAATATCTCCACGACACACCCCTCCTGACAAAGCCCGCGGTGGGAGAGGAACTGATGCTGTATTTCTCCATAGGAGACTATGCGGTGAGCTCCGTACTTGTGAAGGAAGAAGGGAGCTCCCAGAAACCTGTTTATTTCGTAAGTAAGGTACTCCTGGAGGCAGAAACCAGGTATTCTGAGATAGAAAAAGCCGCGTTTGCAGTAATGGTATCCGCCCGGAAGCTCCGGCCATATTTCTTATCTCATAAGATATACGTGCGGACTAATTTTCCCTTGAAGCAGACTTTAAGCCGGCCAGATCTATCGGGCAGGATGGTCAAATGGGCGATCGAACTAGGAGAATATGATGTGGAGTTTGAGCGACGAACGGCCCTCAAAGCCCAGGCCCTCTCAGACTTCGTGCTCGAGACTACCAAAGGACCGCCAAAACAGCGATGGAAGGTGTATGTGGACGGATCCGCCACCTCCCAAAGGTCTGGAGCAGGAGTCCCGGTAATTAGCCCTGCAGAAGAGGAATTCCGGTTCGCCATAACGTTCCATTTCCAGGCTTCAAACAACGAATCCGAATATGAGGCTTTCACGGTTTAAAAATCGCGAAGGAGATGGGAGCCCGGGACGTCGTTTTATTCTCAGATTCACAACTAGTGGTACAACAAATAAACGGGAACTACGAGACGAAGGACGAGAAGATGATGGAATACGGGGTAAAAGTAAAAGAACTAACAAAGAGCTTTGATTGCTGTGAAATTATTCAGGTCCCCAGAGAAGAAAACTATAAAGCAGATCATCTAGCTAAGATGGCAAGCTCGGGAGCTATCACCCGAGAAGAAGGAATCACCTACCTAACGGTAGAAAAGGAAAGGACCGGGGAGCTCGTGGAAAGTATAGACGGAGGGGATGATTGGAGGTCCCCCATCATAAGAATCCTAAAGGATGCAGGGATAGAAGATAAGAAGGGGTACCGCCACAGGTTCTGTTTAATCGATGGGCGTTTGTTTAAAAAATCTTTTATCCATGCATATGCTCGCTGTCTCTCCAAAGAAGAAGGCGAGAAGGTGTTAGAAGAGATCCATGAAGGGTGCGCAGGGGACCATACAGGGTATAGGTCCTTAACAAGGAAGGCAATAAGGGCCGGCTACTTCTGGCCCACCCTCAGTAGAGACGCAAGGGAAATGGTAAAAAGATGTGCCAATTGCCAAAAGTTCGGGCCATGATTCCACAGCCCTGCAGAGAGCCTGGGAACTATGTACTCCCCATGCCCCTTCGATAAATGGGGAGTCGACATTGTGGGTCCTTTTCCTCGAGGGAAAGCACAGAAGAAATTCATCATCGTGGCGGTGGATTATTTTAGCAAATGGGCAGAGGCCAAGGCCGTAGCCAGAATTGATGAAGAGAGGGTGATCGAGTTCCTTTGGAAGAACATTTGCTGTCGTTATGGAGCTCCCAGGATCCTTGTCTCCGACAACGGAACCCAGTTCTGCGGAGCTAAGACAAGGAACTTCTGCGAAGGTATGAAAATCACCCAACGATTTGTGTCAGTAGGACATCCACAGACGAATGGGCAGGCAGAAGTTACCAACCGGACCATCCTCAGAGGAATCAAAGCACGGCTCGAACAAGACGGAAACAAGTGGGTGGAGGCATTGGAGGCTGTCCTGTGGGCTTACAGGACCAGCCCTCGTGAAGCCACTGGAGAGACACCCTTTGAGCTGGTATATGGATCCGCCGCAGTTATCCCCGCGGAGATCGGCATCGAAACACATCGGATGCTGTCTTATGATGAGCTGCAGAATGCACAACTAAGGAGAGAAGATTTAGACCTAATTGAGGAGGTCCGGGAGGGAGCAAGATCGAAGATGGAAAGATATAAGAGCCGAATCAAAGCAATGTACGACCGGAAGGTACGGCCTAGGAAATTTCGACAAGGGGAGCTGGTGCTCAGAAGGGCAGACGTCCTACGACCTCTTAAGAAGATGGAAGCGCCCTGGGAAGGACCTTACCGCGTAACAAAGGTATTGGGAGGAGGAGCCTACGAGTTAGAGGATGCAGAAGGGAGGATTTTGCCTCGTCCCTCGAACATATCTAACTTGAAAAAGTTTTATGTGTAAAATTGCTATGTACTAAGGGAGGGGACGTACTCTTTTTCCTTATTCCAGGATTTTACCTCAAGGGAGGTTTTGCCTGGATAAGGTTTTAACGAGGCGTACCTCCTTGTCGGAATATAAGAACTTTATTATATATCTGGTGCACCTAATAATATAATATGATTGATGCCAATGGTCGACGGACCTGCGGTGTACAGGACGTCAAAGATGATATATCTGCGATGTGATGATGCCAAAGGTCGACGAACCTGCGGTTTACAGGACGCCAAAGATGATATATCTGCAGTGTGATGATGCCCTTAAAGGGTGTACAAGATACCGCCGCCGACGGGCTGCGGCGTACAGGACATCAAAGGCTCTTAGTAAGCCTGCGACGTGAATAATACCGGGGATCCCCACATTTCCAAGGACCTAAAAGTCCTTACTGAATTTGCTAAGGACCGAGAGAGCCTAGCATTAAAAAGCGCCTGAGGACAAGGACGACGGTCCTTGCAACCCAGGACGCACTCAAAATTCGTACTTAGTTTACGACTCAATTAAGCGTGCCGGCGCTATAACCGAGCTTCAAATTCGTACTTAGTTTACGAATCAATTAAGCGTGCCGGCGCTATAACCGTACTTCAAAATTCGTACCTAGCTTGCGAATTGATTAAAACCGGCGCCATAGCCAGGCCTGAGGTTCATACTCGGAGCGCCAGGGAACTACGATCATGCTAACGAATATGAGTGGAAAATAAGAAAGGCCCATTTTGGAGGCCCCTGGATATTAAGAAGCAGCCATAAAACAGCAAAGGATGCATATATTACAAGGAAAAAGGAGCATCCAAGAAACATAAGCGTCAAGGGGAGTTAGCTCCCCAAATAAGCAACACAAGCCCTAATAGGTTCGGAAAACGGGAAAAGATGTTCAAAACATCGCGAACATAAAAAAGACGAAAATTAAGGCGCTGGAAGGTCCGGAGAGACAATAGATTCCGGGAGGTTAGAGGAGGAGACAACTCCAGGGAGATCTGAGATGTTGGCACGGGCCAGGATTTCTGCGTGCTTTTCCGCCGCAGGAACCCAGAACTCGTGGTTCTCAGGAGCTCTAGGGTCCCCCAGAAAACACGAAGGAAAAGGGAGCGCCTGCAGAGCAGCCTCCTCGTCAGTTCCCTTCGAAATAATGCTGCATCAGAGGAACGAAGTCCCGTAAGGAGAGCGAATCCTTAAGATAATCCTGGCGCCAGTCCTTGGCCAAATCACTCAGGAACTTCTTCCCGGCGAATGTAGACAGAAGGTGCTGCTGGCAAAGACGAGTGGCTCTATCCTTAGCATCCTGCAGGCAAGACTCCACGCCAGCCCTCACCTTGCGCTCCAACACAGCGTCCCATTCTGCCTTCTCCTTGGCCAAGGCATCCTTCGACTCTTTCTCCAGTTGCCTCAACGAGGCAGCATGCTCCTCAAGCATCTTCTTCTTTTCAGCCTCAAAGCTGACTGTAGCCTCCTCGATCGCCTCGGCCTTGGCAGCAGATAGGCTGGCCTGCATCTGCTTCAACTGTTCTTGCAAAGACTGGTTGGCTAATTGTAGATCCTGGGCCGACAGGTCCGCAGACAACTGGACCGAAGCATAACCCACAGCCTAGGAAAAGGAAAACGACTCACAAAAAGCACCAGGGAAAAGAGCCGTAAAAAATAACAGAAAAATCACCTTGAGGAGGTGATAAGCCAGCTGTTCCGTGTTCACGGAGGAAGAACCCTGAAGGATGGTCTCCCTGTCAGCGGACGGCACGAGGCGTCCCAACAGGCTCACTCGCTCGGCACCCGATAGCTGCTCAACTGAGAAGATAGGGCCCTCAGCAGAAGTCTTCTGAGGTCCCTGACTGGATGTCTTCTTCGCTACCTTTTTCGCAGGTTCCTTGGAGGCCGGGGCTTTCCTTTTGCTACCAACGGAAGACGCCACGGCAGATGTTGGAGCTCCCCCAGCAGGAACGGTGTTCTGAGGAACCTCCTCACAAACATCCCTGGCGGGAGGGATGTCGGGAAGGACAGGAGCTCCCCCAGAGGAACCCGCGCCTTGGGGAGATGGAGAACGCTCTTTCTTGACTTTGGCGAGGAGGGAATACCACGGAGCTGACATGCCTAGGTCAAAGCACAAGGAGGATTAGTCAAAGTCATAAACAACCCATAAGACAAAGGAGAAGACCGAAACTAGGAGAAGTACCATTAAAGGAAAAGGGGACGGAGACAGAGGAGAAGCCGAAGCGATAGAGGGTCCCGGGGTGATTAACCAAGTGGAGGGGATTTAAAGGCCCTTTAAGCGCAGCATGTTGGTTCAAAAGGTCCAAGGCTCTGGCATTACGCGAAGAGCACCTCCCAGGATTCCGAACGGGAGCCTTCTCCACCCAACCCGTGGGGAAATCCCACGAGCCATCACGGGATCTGACAAAGAAATAACATCCCTGCCAGTCCTTCTCAGCTCCGTGATTCTTCAAAAAACAATGAGTCTTACCACCATGGGAAGCAGAGATGGTGGCCAGGTAGAAGAAAGGGCCGTAGAGTTTTAGGTAAAATTGGGAGAGGACTAAATTAGCAGATGGTCTGCCGCCCGCCTCTGTCACAGCCACAAAGAAGGCGAATAACAGACGAAGGGCCGAGGGTTGGAATTGGTTAAGGGGAACCCCAAAGGCCGTTGACACAGAAGAAAAAAAAGGGAGGAACGGGGAATCGAAGGCCAGCCCTAATCTGGGACTCCCAAAAAGCAAGGAAAGGAGGGGGAGGGCAGTCCGCCCTTTGAGAGGCCGCAGGCAAAACCACCGAAAAATCCCCAAACACTAAACTACCCACAAGGGACCCTACATCGGCATGAGAGCAAGAAGAAACACCAAACTTACTTGTTTCGGGAGCCGCAGGGGCGGGCACTAACGACGACACCCCGACATCAGAAGGCGCAGGTGGGCCCGAGAGGACGACTAACTCGTCAGATTTGGCCGGCGAAGTGACCGGCCCCGAACCACCAGAGGCGTCGGATGGGCCGACGGTGGTCGCTGAACGTGTTCGCGGACGGTACCCTGAGCCTTTGTGGGCCGATTGCTTATAGCGAGGTTTCGATTTGGGAAGCGGAGGTTTCGATGAGGGGAGAGCAGCGGAGGAGCCAGAGTCTGAGAGATCTGCGGGAGCTAGGGTTCGATTAGCGGAATCAGATGGAGAAGAAGCCATGGAAGAGATGACGAAAACGACGGGCCGGGAGAGAAGGTAAATAGAAATTCTTTAATTAAGAAAACCCTCTCTTCTTTTGAACACTTAGGAAATGGCGAAGGGCTAATGGATGAAGTTAAGTGAAAGATGGCAGTTTCCCAAGATTAGCACGACAAGAAGTAACTGTCCCCCTTTTTTCAAAAAAGAGGCGCGATTCCCAAGGTATGGAAACAAAGTAAGGGAGCTCCCAGGACGTGTAAGGCCCACTTCCTTACTCATTTTTTACTCTAATTTACTTTGTATCGAAAATAAATTAGAGTAGGGGAGTGGTTGATACGGTCCAGAAAGTAAGCGGGCTGAAAAAATAAAAAGAAATTAGGCCCAATAAGAAAGGCCAATAAAACAGGATATTTTCACATCTATCGGGAGCTGCGAAGACCTCAGAAGACGGCTAATAACCACTGGGCAAAACAATGTCTCCTAGGCGCTCTGATAGCTGGAAGGACAGCACAAAGAAGGAAGGAGGCGGGAAAATACGTGTCGACCTAGGAATGGACTGTATCGCTGGGATTACTGTGTCAGATGTGACTACTGTGCAAAAGCTGTCCTGACAGGACTACTTTTCACTGTACATCGTATCAGGATGTCACTTCTCCAGGAAATCCGCCTCCAGACCTCCCTAGCCCCGCGAAGCTCCTATAAAAGCAGCACTTGGATATTTTCAGCAGCATCATCATTCAAGATACGAAAAATACTTCATAATTCTCTCTAAAATACATAGAATATTCTCTTTTCATATATTTAGTAGATTCTACGTGAGAATGAGCGATCTAAGTGTGTAATCTGTCCAAATAGTGAAAAGAAGTATTTTCTGGAGCGCCGTGGACGTAGGACCCCACAAGGTCTGAACCACGTATATCTTGTGCCTTTTCCGTTTACGTCCCTTTTTACGTCCCTTAAGCACCCAACGCACCTCCTATGACTTTGAGATTTAAACCTACCGCTATATAAAATTTCACCACAAATATTAAAATTCTTTGATTGGGAGAGCCCCACATCAACGCTGCTATTGAATGCACACGATGTTCTTTATATTTTTGTGGTTTTTCTCTAAACGTTCATTTACTTACCCGTTATGTCATATTGAATTTCTGTTTAAGCTGCGGTTATTGAGGGCGTTTGTATTTTAACCGTAAGTATGATGCGTGGTTAAAGTTTCCATCAGATTCTTCTAATACTCTGCCTTTTCGTCTCTATGCTCGTGTTTTTGTCTATACAACTAAGCTAACTAACTATCCATAAGAAAAATCTTTGCTGTTTCCATCGCCCCAGCGGCAGCAAAGCACCTATCAGCAGTGTATACTGTGAAGCAAACACAAAACAAGTCAGAACAAATTCAGTCATGGAACTGAAAATCTGAACTGAGACGAGCACATTACTAGTACCGTGACGACCTGATTATCAGAAATTAATATGATTAACCATCCTGCGTAAGGCAAGACTCTATAAAAGACATCAAAGAAAGCTTTGGATGGATACTTTGAAAAAGGTATTATAGCTGAAACACAATACTTAGAGTGCTCCTCTGAAATAAGATTTTTTTACTTACCCCCATACTCTTCGTATGATATGATGTCTTTATCCACAGCTGTCCTTGAGGATATAGAATAATCCTATCATCTACAGGATTGTTGTCAGCTGATGATGTTGTAAGAACAACGCCGCTAATAAGTTTTCAATAAGGTATCGAATCTCCCATAAGTAGAATATGGAAAGAGAGCAGCAGTTTCGGTAGGTATGCATATGTAAAGAGAATAGGATGATAATATAATGTTGAGAAATTGAAGTTGACTCTGAAAAGATTATGATCACAGTGAAGCCATCGGGTCTGAAAGCTGAAGATGTAAACTGATATTTAAAAATCAGTTGAATCTGTGAAGGCCATCCGATGAGATGAAGATCCAACGGCTTATGTGTCTTCTCAGCTCTGGGGGAAAAGCGTATTTGCGTTTTATAAGCTGGTGATAACTCGTACAAACGAAGGAGCCAAAGGTACAAGCACAATTGGCAGACGATTGTTATACATCACTGAGTGATATAAATATCAGCGAATTTCTTGAGTTTGAGTGAGTTTCCGAGTTGAGAGAAAACTGAGAAGAATTGAGAGAAAGTGGAAGAAGCTTGTAATCTCATATTTCGTGATCAATAAAATTCTTTGTTGGCCCCGTGGATGTAGGTTCAAATCCGAACCGAACCACGTAATTCTTCTTGTCTTTGTTCTTAATTCCTGGTAAAATTCAATTTAAGATTCCATCAAGATTGTAATCAGAGATCTGAAACATCAACCCACGCAAAGGCATCGAGGTAAACTTGATTCACTGCAAACAATTAGAACGATATTGGAGCGTATTCCTTACAAGTGGTGCGGCGAAGCGCGGATCGAATTCGCGATGGCTTCTAGGTTTGAGGTGGAAAAGTTTACTGGGAGAAATGACTTTGGTTTATAGAAGATGAAAACAAAGGCTCTCCTAGTCCAGCAAGGGCTCGTTGAGGCGCTGAAAGAGGAAAAGGAGATGCAACCTGCGGACATGGCTGCAGCAGACAAGAAGTCAATGCGAGAAAAGGCGTACAATGTGCTTATCTTGAGTTTGGCTGATCAAGTTCTTCAAAAAGTTGCTAAAGAAACTACCCATGATGGGCTATGGAAGAAGCTTGATGAACTTTATATAACCAAGACAATGGTTAAGCGCTTGTATTTGAAACAGGCGTTGTACTCCTTCAAGATGCAAGAGGAACGATCGCTCGATGAACAGCTTGATGAATTCAATAAGCTGGTTCTTGATCTGGAAAATGCGGAATCACCTGTTGCGGATGAGGACCAAGCACTACTGCTGTAGTGTGCATTGCCAAAGAGCCATAGTCACTTTAAGGAGACACTACTTTATGGCAGAGAGGCAGTAAAATTCGAGGATGTTATATCGGCCTTGAGTTCAAGACAGCTCAATATTCGGCAAGAGTCAAGCTTTCTTCCAGCAGCTGAAGGATTGAATGTGAGAGGAAGATTTGATACCAGAGACTTCAAGAAACGAAAGAAGAAGGCAAGGTCAAAATCAAGGGGACCTATTAAGTGTTATGAATGCCATCAAGAAGGGCACATTAGACGGATGTGTCCTCAGAGGGAAAACAAGTCACAGAACAAGGAGAAGAACCATGCTGAGGCATTTTTGTCTGATGGGTATGAATCTGCCGATGTGTTGACAATATCCGAGGGTGAGTCCGAGACTGAGTGGATCCTTGATTCAGGATGCACATACCATATGACGTCTAACAGATCTTGGTTGTTTGATTACCAAGAGCACGATGAGGGCATGGTGTTGTTAGGTGACGATAAGCCATGTAAAATGATAGGGTCAGGCTCTATGAAGCTGATGTTGCATTCTGGAAATGAAGTAATCCTAAAGCATGTTAGGCTTATTCCAGAAATCAAACGAAACCTAATATCTATAGGTATCCTTGATGAAAAAGGTTACAAGATCACAGCTGAATGTGGAAAGATGCAGGTAGTTAAACGAGCACGAGTAGTTCTAAGGGGGATCAAAAGAAATGGAATTTGTGCCTTGATAGGAAACACTGTGACTGGAAAAGCTGCAACAGTAACTGAAGATGATGAGGCTGAGAGTCTGTGGCACAAGAGGCTAGGACACGTCAGTGAGAAGGGACTAGTGGAACTCTCAAAGCAGGGACTACTCGGCCGAACACAGATCAAGTCATTGGACTTCTGTGAAATTTGTGTTCTCGGCAAGTCTCACAGGGTCAAGTTTGAAAGGGGAAAACAGAAATCAACTGAGCCCCTAAGTTACGTGCATTCAGATCTGTGGGGACCGTCAAGGGTAGCCTCGCACGCAGGAGGCAGATACTTTATGTCCCTAATAGACGATTTCTCTAGGAAACTTTGGATTATTATCTTAAAATCTAAAGATGAAGTGTTTGACAGGTTTCAGGAATGGAAGACTAAGGTGGAGCTGCAGACTGGAAAGAAAATAAAGACACTGAGAACTGATAACATGCTCGAGTTCTGTTCTAACGAGTTCAATGAATTCTGTCGCAAAGTCGGTATTAGAAGGCACAGAACGATCCCCAACACGCCCCAACAAAACGGTCTAGCTGAGAGATTCAATCGAACTATATTGGAGAGGATAAGGTGTATGCTGATCTGTGCACGCCTTCCCAAGACGTTCTGGGCTGAAGCGACAACTACGGCAACATATCTAATTAATAGGTGCCCGTCTACTGCCCTAGAATACAAGACCCCTGAAGAAATTTGGACAGGCGTGAAACCTGACTTATCTGGCCTAAAGGTGTTCGGTTGTATTGCGTTTGCTCATATTAAACAAGGGAAGCTTGATCCAAGGGTAGTTAAGTGCGTGTTTACAGGATACCCAGAAGGAGTAAAAGGCTACAGACTTTGGTGTTTAGAGCCTGGGTTCAAGCGCTGCATTCTGAGTAGAGATGTTGTATTCAGAGAAAATCAGATGGCTGAACTTGATGGGAAGAATGTGAAATCTCAGGCTGACCAAGGTGAGTCAACATTCCATGAAGATTCAAGTACAATAAAGACCTATCTTGAGGTGGAGCCAAGCCACAGTACAACAGAAACTCACTCAGATGTTGAAGAGAGCAGCCCTGAAACTGAAGATCAGACCACTGAAGATTTACTGGAATCTGATAATGATCTAATGGACTACACCCTTGCAAGAGACAGGTCTAGACGAACTATTAGACCCCCCTCACGTTATGGGCAAGCAGATATTATGGCATTCGCCTTATACCTTGCTGAAAAGGAGGGTGATGAGCCAAGATAATACAGAGAAGCAATGCAGGACATCGACAGAAAACAGTGGAAAGCGGCTATGCATGAAGAGATGAATTCATTCCTTAAGAATGACACGTGGGTACTGGTTGATAAGCCCAAAGGACAGAAAGTAGTAACTTGTAAGTGGTTGTTCAAGAGGAAACATGAAGGCACTGCTGAAAACCAAGTTAGATTTAAAGCGAGGCTAG
Organism: Craterostigma plantagineum; assembly: GCA_027422505.1. Taxonomy (NCBI): domain Eukaryota; kingdom Viridiplantae; phylum Streptophyta; class Magnoliopsida; order Lamiales; family Linderniaceae; genus Craterostigma; species Craterostigma plantagineum. The sequence goes on from JAPQWV010000011.1 coordinate 25,152,434, forward strand.
TAGCAAGGGGATTCACTCAAGGGAAGGGCTGGATTTTAATGAAATCTATTCACCTGTTGTGAAGCACAGGTCCATCAGGTTTTTGTTGTTATTGGTGGCACAAGAAACCTGGAACTTGAACAACTAGACGTCAAAACCGCATTTTTATATGGGGAGCTAGAAGAAACTATATTCATGACTCAACCTGAGGGATTTGAGAAACAAGGCAAGGAAGAACAGGTGTGTCTCTTGAAGAAATTCCTCTACGGCCTGAAGCAAAGCCCAAGGCAATGGAACAGAAGGTTCGATTCATTCATGACGAGGATAGGTTTCTGCAGAAGTAATCATGACAACTGTGTCTACTTCAAGAAACAGAGTAACCAAGAAATGACTTATCTCCTCCTATACGTGGATGATATGCTCATTGCTAGTAGAAATAGAGGTGAAATACACAGCGCGAAGGAGCTGCTGAAGTCAGAAGTCGAGATGAAGGACCTAGGCGCTGCAAGTAAAATCTTAGGAATGGAAATCACACGAGACAGAGACAAAGGCCTGCTGAAGCTAAAGCAGACAGATTATTTGTCATCCGTACTAAGGAGGTTTGGAATGACTGATGCTAAATCTGTGAGAATCCCATTGGCAGCATACTTCAGGCTTAGCAAAAGGTCAGAAGAAGGAAATGATGAAGAGGTTGAGCACATGAGAGACGTCCCATATGCCAACATCGTAGGATCATTAATGCATGCAATGGTATGCACCAGGCCTCATCTTAGTTATGCCATGAGTGTACTAAGCAGATTCATGGCCGAACCTAAGAGAGATCATTGGGCAGCGGTTAAGTATGTCATGTAGTATGTGCGAACTTTAAACTGCGCGTTTGTCTATCGAAAGCAAGCTAAAGCCTGGACAGAAAATCAAATCATAGCCAGCTACATCGATTCTGATTTTGCAGGCTGTCTGGACACTAGAAAGTCTCTGACCGGTTATGTCTTCAACTCGTTTGGCACTGCAATTAGCTGGAAGGCAAGTCTTCAACGCGTCGTAGCTCTGTCCACAACAGAGGCTGAATACATAGTATTAACTAAGGCAATTAAAGAAGCTATTTGGCTTAAAGGAATGATTCATGAACTGGGAATTCACCAGCAGCAAGTGAGGTCTTTTGCGACAACCAAGGGGTTGTGCATCTGTCGAAGAACAATGTCTTTCATGAAAGGACGAAACATGTAGATGTGAGACTACATTTCATAAGAGATAACCTAGGAAAATGAGAGGTTACAGTGCAGAAAATAGCCACAGAACACAACCCTCGGACATGATCACCAAGTCGATTCCTAACAAGAAGTTTTTACACTGTTTGGGGTTGATTGGGTGCTCAGATTCTCTTTAATATAGGCAGGACTATGGGCCAACAAATGGAGTGAAGAGTTGTAGGTTCAAGGTGGAGATTTGTTGAGAAATTGAACCAAAACTCTGAAAAGATTATGATCACAGTGAAGTCATCGGGTCTGAAAGCTGAAGATGTAAAATTGATATTTAAAAATCAGTTGAATCTGTGAAGGCCATCCGATGAGATGAAGATCCAACGGCTTATGTGTCTTCTCAGCTCTAAGGGAAAAGCGTATTTGCGTTTTATAAGCTGGTGATAACTCGCTGTACAAACGAAGGAGCCAAAGGTACAAGCACAATTGGCAGACGATTGTTATGCATCACTGAGTGATATAAATATCAGTGTAGAAGCAAGGTGCGCGCGCGAGCGAATTTCTTGAGTTTGAGTGAGTTTCAGAGTTGAGAGAAAACTGAGAAGAATTGAGAGAAAGTGGAAGAAGCTTGTAATCTCATATTTCGTGATCAATAAAATTCTTTGTTGGCCCCGCGGATGTAGGTTCAAATCCGAACCGAACCACGTAATTCTTCTTGTCTTTGTTCTTAATTCCTGGTAAAATTCAATTTAAAATTCCATCAAGATTGTAATCAGAGATCTGAAACATCAACCCACGCAAAGGCATTGAGGTAACTTGATTCACTGCAAACAATTAGAACGATATTGGAGCGTATTCCTTACATATAATACCTTTAGTGAGGAAATCAACCTCTCCAGTATCTCGATGCTCATGAACCTAATAAACAATGAAGTACAATTTTTTTTTCAGAGTCTTGGAAAAAAAAGAGATTCTTTTTGAAAATAAACCACCTTGATAATCCGATGAATGATGGCTATGTCATACCCCTGCTAAGAAGAGATAATTACTATGGTTGGTAAGGATTTAGAACTTGACATTATGTAGTATACGAAAGAAATTGATACCTCAAGCTTAAGGACTACAATTTCTCCTACACGAATAGGGTCGTCGCTCATATGAAAGAACAAAAGGTCACCCTAGAGATATATAGAAGAAGAGCAGAGAGCAAATAATGGTTTCAGGTGAAAACTTTACAGCTGACCGATCAGTTGTTGGCCTTCATAAAACTTTACAGCTGACCGATCGTCGTTAAAATTGCAAAATCCCAATTCATAAAACTACAGTAGCTCTTACTCATAATAAAAACGCATGCAAGAATTTAGAAAATTCCACCGACGAACGAACCCTTTTCAAGCAAGGCTCCATGCTCCCAGAAATAATGATTATTCCAGTCCATAGAACAAGGAACATAGCAACAATGAGACCTGAAGATTATGAAGGCGACCTTCGAAAACTTTGGACATCTAATTATTAATCGAGAAATTGAAACAGTTGTAGTATCGTACTGTACTAAGTACTAACCGATGATGATGGTGTCATGACCTCAGACAAGGTCGTCGCCGGCGAAACGATGGAGAAGGAGGAAGGTTCGGACAGTGAGAGATTAGGGCAGAAAAGTGGAACTGTTGTTGGGGAAGTTGCTGTCGGATGGGGTGTTAGCAAGGCGAGACCAAGAAGACTAAATGGGGACAATCTCCCTCAATCTCTTAATCATATCCTGAAAATACACCAAAAATAGTATAATATCAGTATTAATACTACACATCCATCAAACTATCGATCACAATCTGCAGAATATAGATCAATACACGACAATTGGTATCAGAGCAATCTTTCCTCGGACATGGCTGAACACATTCGCTTCAAGGTTACACAAGAGGAACACCTCAGACGCGAGCAGACCATCCCTTGGACTGGGAGCAATTTCCTCGCTGCCCTGTCACAGAAGGATGCAGAAGCCACCACCTGTCGGGTCGAAATTTCATATAATATAGATAAGTTCCGTGATAATGTTAATAGCAAGCTCGATGACATTCTACAGATGATTAATGGTCTACAATCACAGCTGATAGGAATTAATGGCGAGTTTGTTGGTGATGGCATTATTTCGCCGATGTTGGTTGACGAGGCTGTAGAACTCGAAGTGGCTCAAATGCCGACATCTAAGGTTTATGACGAACCTGTCATAGGTGAGGAGGAGACGAAGTGGGATGATGTTGAATCTATCTTGGTCGAAAGCGAGCCGATGTTGTTTGATGAGACATCTATGTCGTCGAGGCTGGATGGGGAGGAGACCACGTTGTCGGCATTCGTTGACGGGGTACCTCTATCGGATTTTCTCGAAGGGACAGAAGTTATCTGTGACGAATCTGCCCAGGTGAACGGGAATCTTGTGATTGACGAAGGGGGGAACAAGCACGTACCAGTTAATGGGCAGCCCACCCCGGAGTCTGATGTGATTAGAGAGGTCAACACCAAGCGACGAACAATCGTTGCGCATGAAAACCCTAAACAATTACTAGCACACAACTTAGTGTTTGTTAGCTCTCATCTCATCATCGCTAACAGCTTAACGGAAATGGAAAGGAAAATTGATGGAAGACGGTGGAACGTCGAGCATCTACATGGTGGAGAGTATTTTTACTCACCTTTCGATCGAGGGCGAAGGTGTGTTGCTGAAAGAATGAAGCCGCTAACTATAGAGGTTGGGAATGGGATGACAACAAAACTTACCTTGCACAAGTTATTCCAAAAGTCGGGCGTTTGTGAAGTGGAAGGAGTTTACCTGATTACACCACGTTGCACCGACAGAGAGCAACATCAAACCAAAGGGCTTAAGTCTGAATTTGCAGAGGCCATGGGAGGACCTCGAGGGTTGTCCTTGTTAAAGAAAACTGGGCACCCAAACCAGTTAGCCTTCTACAAGACCTGTCGTGCAAGCAAAGCGATTGAGAAATCAGACAAGGGGATGATACAAGGAACTTATACAAGGGTAACAAAGATACCCTACTGGCCCAAGATCAAATATGCACTTACACATTTAACGAGGGAATGTTCACCCTACAGATTTGACTATGAACTGGTGACTTTCTCCATGAGATGGTATGGAAGAAAAGTTAAAATGAAGGTCCCAACTTCTACGGCTAAATGCAACATGGTCGATGAAACGAGATCGTACAAGTTGAATCAAGAAGCAAGAGCTAAGAAAGTAGAAGGAGCCCACAAACATATGCCAAACCATGCTGAAACTATGACAAAGAAATGTCTGACCCGTAAACAAGCTAGGGAAACAATGGGAGGAAGTGGTGTTGAACGAGAAAGGTCTGACCTTTTACGGCTATTGAGAAAAGTCGTAACCCTAACCCAACCAAGAACAGAGAGTTATGTCAATCGAAGGTGAAGATATAAATGTGCCTAAGAGGGGGGGGGGGGTGAATTAGGCTTATAAAATTTTATGCTTCTTTTCACAAATGCTAAGTATGGTGACTTAGGTATGCCTACTGATATTTGTGACGAGTATGCCTGATATATCCTAGTATCGTCGGATGTGCGTCGGGTCTGTCTCACAGTGATAACGAAATAACTGAAACGTAAATGAGAGACAGGATTTTTATAGAGGTTATATCCCCAACTGGGGTTTACTCCTCTCCTTGGGATTTGCTTCCCAAGAGTTTAACCAATCACTATAATGCACCGTAGCTGGATACAAAACTGATTGGTTAGCCCAATACACAACCGAAACAAGTCAAACACTAGCTACAACTAGGTTACCACACGCCGAGTTTCGTTCCTCGGAATCTCCTTGATCCCGACAGACACAGCTCGCTACCGAAGGGCCCCCGGACTTGTCCTTCCCTTCACGTGTGCGTAAACGTTGACCTTGCCTCCTTGGTATTGCTCACGTCCGAAGACAACACGTCCGTAGACAGAATATATGGCAGGTTATGATGTAATATCGGATAAATCACTCGACCAGTGATGGATATGCCGGTTAATGCTCAGGTGGGCAGAAAGCTATCACAAGTGGGAACTCAGGAATCTCTCAGTATGTTTCTGCTCAAGAATCTCTCGTAGACTTATATTCGCAAATTCTTAGTTACACGAAATGTTTGAAGTGCAGTCATATATAATCCTTTTGAAATATCACTTCACATGGAAAGTTATATCAAGCAATAATCACCAAATCAAGCATAGTTTCCATGTAGCTTTCGAGTCAATCATACCATATAAAACATGCTTCTAATAAATCATCACAACGGTTATATAGCACATTAACGCATGATTATATTCCATATAAAAGCTCAATTTCGTTCTTAAGCATATTCAACTACTTCGCATATATTTTCCATATCAGAATTTTCCATAGGTGATTCCCTGCCATCAGTTCCTAGTAACGAGTCAATCCAGATTTACTTTCCAAGTATAGCACACACGATAGCAAGATATCAGCACGTTTTCCATGTACAGCTCATCGCATTTAATCAATATATTTACCATGTTTAGCACACAAATCATATCAGAGCTTACTTAAATCGATTTATCAATCATGGTCAACCTTTCCTTATTTCAGAGATCACATCCGTTTATATCATATAATACCTTATCCAAAAAATCAATCAAATCACATCTTTCCTAAATATAATATTCCAATCAACACAAGGAAAGATATCAATTTAATATTGCACATTAAATTCAGTGTAGAGCATGCAAAGAATCGCATAAGTGATTTTCGTCCAGGAATAACTAGTATCAATGGATATATCACTTTCCATATATAAACAGCATATTTTCCATATATAGCTCAGTAGGATATCTCATGCATTATCTCCATATATAGCACAGTACGATATATCCTATCTCATGGACTGTCTATAACATGCGATCACCTAGTTCCATCAAATCATCACAGAATCACACGTAATTCAAATATTCAACACTTAATCGATTTTATAGCTCATAAACAATGCATGGTTGAATATTATCATGAACTTAGACATTTTATTTGTCCCAAATCGAATTGCTTATTTTATAGACCTAATGTCATTACAATTACATCGTTCATCAAAACTCTCTAACATATACGGGCCAAAAAGGTCAACAGAAGGAGACAAGAGAGGCATTTCGAGGTATATGATAAATTGTACCTCAATCTTCACCACCAGAACTCCTTTGCCCTACGAAAGAGTTTAAAGCATGGTGGCCGCTACCTTGACCCCTTTGAGATCTTGGAGAAAATTGGTCTTGAAGCATACCAGCTTAACTGTCCTCCTAAGGCGAAAACAGACCCTATGTTTTCATTGTTCATAGCATCGTTGAGCCTAAAGGTTGTTCCATCGCGTTTAATACCTGAAGCGGACGAGAAACGAAAAACTAGTGTCAAACTCTTTGAAATATTGGGTAAAGGTATGATTTTTTGGAGGGGAGCAGCTGTACCTCGTTGGTTAATGCGGTGGAAGAAAGGGGGCTGTGAAGACACCACATGGGAAGGCGAGCAGAAATTGGGAATTCAGATCCTGGGCCATGATCCTTGGGGACAAGGATCCATTCGACGAGGGGGTATTGTCATGACCTCAGACAAGGTCGTCGCCGGCGAAACGATGGAGAAGGAGGAAGGTTCGGACAGTGAGAGATTAGGGCAGAAAAGTGGAACTGTTGTTGGGGAAGTTGCTGTCGGATGGGGTGTTAGCAAGGCGAGACCAAGAAGACTAAATGGGGACATGTTTGGGCTGAATTGGAATGAGATGGGTTGGGCTGAAGAGAAGAATATCTGGGCCAAGTTATTTAATTAGTTATATTTCATATTGGGTCAAAAGCCCATTTATGTGCTGTTATAAGCAACGTACGAGAGATTATGCAGATTAAGCAAGAATTAACCCTAACTTCTATCTTCTTCTTCATCACGTAAATCTATTCTTCTTCAAGTCTCCATCTCTTCTTCAATGTCTTCTAATTCTTCTACCCAATATCTTCTTCAATCTCCCTCAATCTCTTAATCATATCCTGAAAATACACCAAAAATAGTATAATATCAGTATTAATACTACACATCCATCAAACTATCGATCACAATCTGCAGAATATAGATCAATACACGACAGATGGCCTGAGTTAAGATTGGAGATATATTCTTCATGGATTTGATGATATGCTCTCTGAACCATCCCATTGCAATATTCAAGAATCAAGAATCGCTCGCTGTCTGATACTCCTTTTACCTCGAGTTTACGCGCCAAGAAGTGATGCATGCAGTTATGATTTCCTTTTCTAGAGAAAAAACAAGTATTGTTTGATATATATATATATATTTTTAACCGGCGGCTGTGGATGGGTCGGGTCAATAAAATGATCGGAGGCTGATTGGAGTTGTTAAAAGCATTAACGTAATATTAGGAATATATGATACATATAAGGATAGGGTGTGGTCATAACTTAAAAATTAGTCAGTATATGATGAAATAATGTAATTATTTACTTATCACGTATACATATATATATATAATGTAATTATTTACTTATCACGTATATATATATATATTTATATTACAAACATAAGGAATCGATATAATGCGACATCTCTTTATATATTTCCGTCGTTGAAATACGCACATGCCCATTTTGAAGAGGATAATGTTCATGAGCTTTTTTAGGGTTCTCTTCGCCCACTTTAGGTTCAGGAAGCAAACGACAAGACATGGTTTTATCAATTTTTCTTCTGCTCCGTGGATAAAAGAAATAAATAAACAGAAAGAATATAATAGTGGATATTCTAACATTTTAAATAAATATGTGGATCTATATTCCGTTTGGAATGATTATACACAAAAGATTGATTATAGAAGTTAAGAATATAGGTTGAGAACAGTTATATGCGATCATTTTGTTGCGTAGTCAACATAGAAGAGACACCCTCATTACATATGAAAGAAACAACCGAAAACACAAGTAGAGGTACGACGAAAAACACTCAAAAAAAAAAAAAAAAAAGATTAGTAAAACATCGAAGTCTTGCCTTAAGCAAGATCGAGCGGGCTCGGATCAACCCCAGCGAGCCCCTCAATCTCCTTAATCCCATTGATAAACTTATCTTCCAAAGTAAGCCAAGCTTCTATCCCATCGCCATTCTTCGTATCCATTAACCAAAGCGAATTCAACATAGGAACTTCATCTTCGCCGCTCCCAGCGTCGCACTTGCTTATCCAACTAGGTTGTCCGAACCCAAAGTCGACGGCGTATAGGCCGAAATTGCACCAACTGTTGATGCATAGGTAGTCCGCATCATCATGAAGCTCTCTCCACGTTTCTTCGAGGTTTTTGAGGTACCCAGAAAACCCTAATTCTTCCCCTCCTTCCATTCTCCCAAGAAAGTCGACGTCTTCGTTGAGTTTGTCTATCGAATTTCTTACCGTTTTCACCCAAGTGATTTAGGTCGTTGTTGTTGTCAGTTTGTTGGTTGGTGTTAACTGTGGTTGACGCAGGTAAGAGCCATACAAAGTTGCCGAAGGTTTGATCGGTGACCGAAGATTTAGGTTTGGCTTTTCGCCTTAAATTGACGGCGTGAGTGACTAAAGATAGTTTGTGTTCGTCGAAGTTTTTGATTTTCTTCATGGCTGAAATGTAGCACTCCCATAGGTAGGCAGATACTATCTCGACTCGCGAGGGTTTTCGATACTTTACGCTCCTGCGATAAGATGTAATAAATTATTAGGTTTTCGTCTTATAAGTTAGGAGGTGGTACTTTCAGGATCCTTGTGGGGTCGCAGTCTAGCTTTAAAATTGAAGCAATTTAAGGACCATTGCAGGGTTGTAATTTAAAGAAACTAAAAAAATTTTAAAACTGAATCAATTTGAGGACACAATGCGTCGGAAACTTATTGCGTCCTTAAATTGCGTCAATTTTGAAAGCTAGCATTAATAAACTGCAACGTTGTACGTTAGATGCTGTGAACATGCCATCTTCCCTAACTTATGGAACAAAACAAAATAGTAAAATACCCTAATTATTACGTCTAGTTCGTGGCATTTTTTACGTAAAATAGGGACGATATTAAGAAAAAATATCACTTGGTTTTTAGCGAGAGGGTGTCGACGTTTTCTCCTTGCGCATGCATGTCTCTAAGCTTCGACATCGCACGAGCATCGAATACATATCGCCTCGTTTTCGCCTTAGCCACCCGAAAGTACTTAGGCATGGCGGAGAACAAATGGATTTCCCTCGTCATACCCTCGTTTTGAGAGAATATCACTTGAGCCCCATAATCGGGCAAATCGTCCATCTCTTCTCCCCTCGCAATTTTAGCCCAAGACTTCAAAAAGTTTGCAAGAACAACCCCGTCCATAACTTTATGATAGAAAACTACCCCGATAGCAATTTCACTGCCCTCGAAAAAGTTAACCTGGATCGACATGACGGGCGACCCACGACCCGGTTCGACCCACGAAAGATCCATGGGTATATGGTTTCGACAACCCAAAAGGTCGGGTATTTTCAAGAAACTCGAAAGGGGCTCCTCGAACTTAGCTACGAAGAAGGGAACGCCTTCGTCGTTGCATTCGACGGTCAGTTTGTCTCCTATTCGACCGGCTAAAGGGTAGTAGTGAGTTAGGGTTTTCGATAGCGATTGCTTTAGGAGATTCGAAACGTATTCTTCTTCGTTTTCTTGAGAAGGGAAATCGTGGGGTTTTGTTATTTTCGGGGAGGCGTAGTACAAAACTACGGGCGAAAAGATAGGCGGGACGATTTGGTCGAGCAAGGAAAGCTTGTGTGTTCTTAGGTTGTCTGGGGTTGGGCATGAAGGCTTGATGCTTTCTTTTGAAACGATTTCTTTAATCGTCATCTATTTTTTATTTTTTTGGGTTAAGTCGAGATTAAGTTGATGACTGATCTTTGGTTATATATAGAGGAATTTAAGCAGAAACGTTGTAACGAACGTGGCTGCGTGCTTGCTAATGTAATAATGTTCCCTCTTGTAATGTAAATATATGTATCGTTTATGCCCGCTCTACATTATTAGTAGGGTAAGATAGAACGTCGTTATATGATTGATGGGGAGGTTCCGTCTGGTTAGTTATTTAGTTAATTATGCTAAATTTATCGATTTCTTTGACTTTATTTTTCTCATTATTTGCAAAAAGGAAGTTATTTAACTCCAAGCTAATTATTTCAAAGAGATAGATCAACTAACCTAGTCATTTAACTAAATATATTGGTTTTGCTAGCTGGAAGTTACGATCATTCCATAGTCGACATTGAATAAATTTCAGATTCGACTCGAATTGAAGTTAATCAAAAAGTGCCGTAGGTAAGATGTCTCTGCATCAGGACTACGAAAATAAACATAAGATTATATATGATATGACAATAGTTACATGAAAAAATTAAAATAATATGAACTAATTCATAAGATGGCACCAAAATTGGCTGGTAACGCGTAACGCGTGAAATGTGAAGTCAACAAGCTAACCGGGTCAACTAAGAGAATGTCAACGCTTTAATTGATTCATGTGATATTAATCCCACAACATTTATGACAAAACTATATAATTTATAAACACTATCAATCCCAAACGTCAGTGAAAATGCATTGAGACAGTTGATTACTTAGTAGGTGGCTGGTTCAACTTTTCATTGACTTCAACATTTTGAATCATTAAAAAGGAACGAAAAGATATTTAAATTACAAGAAGCAAATTGCAGGAAATAAACAATTTAGATAACGAGGACACTTGTACTATAATTACAACTAGCAAAAGAAAAAAAATGGAAATGTTAAACATTTAAGAAAAGAAGGAGCAGCCTCAGACTTGCAGCAGTTAGCAAACTGATCATAGGAGTTTAAATGAATTGATCAAAGAGGCAAGGCAACGAACCTTTTAAGTGAAGAATGGCGCGCTTTTAAGAGTTGCTGTTTTCACTTATTAAATTGCAGAATCGGCGATTTATGCAGAAGAATGGACGAAGCTAATTAGCGGGAGTTTCAACTATGAATATGAAAAGAATGCTTAACGCGTGATTTGGGATTCAACTCTCTGTTTTCATCTTCTTCAAAATTAGTTGTAATCTTTCTCCTCAAGAAGATCATTCAATGCTTCTTGATCTGTACTCAAACAGTGATCAATAAATCTGTAGCTCGTTTGATCATGGATGTAGGATTAATAAAATCCGAACCACGTTAAATAATCGTGTTCAAGCCAATTATCTTGATTCAATTTTGTTATGGTATCAGAGCAGAAAATCGCTTCACGCTGCGATTGATTCGAAAGTAAAGACTGGCGACAGAATCACAGGTGAATTCTAGCTCAGGAATCTCGGATGCAGTACCTTCCTTGGCGAATGATCCCAACTATTTGAATACCAATGACACCTCAGGTCAATTGCTCGTGCATGAGCAGCTCAATGGTGAGAATTACGTGATTTGGAGCAGGGCTATGATGATAGCATTGATAGGTAGGAACAAAGAAGGGTTCGTGAATGGAGACTCCGTCCACCGGCGCGAAATGATAAGGAGAAGGTGATAGCTTGGAAGAGAAACAACAATGTTGTTATCTCTTGGATCCTTAATGCTGTCTCAAACGAAATTTCCTCAAGTATCTTGTATAACTCCTCGGCCAGGGATATATGGGTTGATTTGTAAGAACGATTTAGCCAAACAAACAGATCAAGGATCTTCCAGCTGAGAAAGGAGTTAATCAATTTGACACAAGGCAACAACAGCATCTCGGTTTACTTTACCAGACTGAAGTCTCTATGGGATAAAATGAAGAATTATCGGCCAGCCTGCTTGTGCATCTGTGGTGGAATTAATCCAATGAAGGCGTATCGTGAAGAGGAATATGTTATGACCTTCTTAACTGAATTAAATGAGTCTTATTCACAGGTTAGGGGACAAATCTTGACCATGGAACCACTCCCATCCATCAACAAGGTCTTTGTGTTGCTTGTCCAAGAAGAGAAGCAGAGATCCATAACATTAGGATCTGTCAGACACATTGAAGGCCCAGTCAGCAATATGGCCATGTTCGCAGCAAGAATGGACCAAGAGCAGTCAAGAAATTCAGTTTTGGACAGAGAAGAGATGGAATGAGGCCATTTTGCACCCACTGCAACAAGAAGGGGCAACTGGTCGACAGCTGTTACCAATTACATGGTTATCCTCTTGGATTTAGGCAGAGCACGAAGTTTAAAGGAGCTAGAGTTAACCAATCTTCTGTGGAGGCATCCCATAATCAGACTCAGTTAGCCCGCATGGAGGGATCACTGAACCATCTGCAAGGACTGAATTGGTACAACTACAGATAACTCCCTTCCAGTTGCAGTCTCAAGAATCTGTTGAATCAACCAACACTTGTTGCCATGCCAGAGGCAGTAAATACCACTCCACAAGCAGCACAAGGGTCAGGTATCTGTATGTCTTTCAGACCTACCTGATCTAACTAACACTAATGTTTGGTTGCTAGATTCTGGGGCCACCATGCATGTGTCAGGATATAGGTCAAACAGGCAGGGTCATTCAGATTAAATAACTTCATCACCCTCACAAATGTGCTCTATGTACCTCAGTTCCAATTTAACTTGATTTCATTCAGCTCTTTAATAGCCAGTAGAGGTTGCAAAGTGTTCTTTGAATCTGATTTGTCATACAAGTCCTTTCACAACAGGTGATTGGCAAGGGTAGACAAGTGGCTAGGTTATACATCATTCGAGCAGCTAGCACACATGAGCCACATGATAGTGATAGGAATAATTCTGTTTTCTTGAATAAGCTGTCAGCCAACCTTTGGCACAGCAGATTAGGACACCCATCATATAGAGTATTAGATTTGATGCAGTCCTCTTTAAAGCATGAGTGTCAGAGTTTGGATAAGTGCTGTAAAATTTGCCCTTTGGCCAAACAGAAAAGGAACATATATCCTAATGACACGCACACAATTTGTTCTCTCCTTGATATCATCCATTGCGATGTGTGGGGGCCTTTTCATGTACCATCTCATCAGGGACATCAATATTTCCTCACTATAATAGATGACTTTTCTAGATTTACATGGCTTTTTACGCTGAAACAAAAATCAGAAGTTCAACTAGTTATTCCTAACTTCTTAGCTTATGTTGAGACTCATTTTCAGTGTAAAACTAAAACACTTAGATCAAACAATGCAAGAGAGTTTAGCATGAGAGAATTATTCCAGAAAAGGGAAATCTTACATCAGCTTTATTGTGTTGAGACTCTACAACAAAATTCAGTTGTGGAGAGAAAACATCAACACCTTCTAAATGTAACACGTGCATTGTTCTTTCAGTCAGGCATACCTATCCAATATTGGTCTGAGTGTGTACTTTCTGCAACCTTTCTTGTTTATAGAACCCCCTCTATAAGGTTAGGTGGCAAAAGTCCTTACCAGTTATTGCATCAGAAGTCATTGATTACACCATGCTCCGAGTGTTTGGTTGCCTTTGTTTTTGTTCAACACTTGCAGGTAATAGAAGAAAATTTGGCCCAAGATCAAGGGAATGTGTCTTCCTCGGTTATCATGTGGGGATAAAGGGATACAAAGTTATGGAAATTTCAACTAGAAAGATCTTTATTTCCAGAGATGTGAGATTTGAAGAGGAGATTTTTCCCTTCAAAGGCCAGTCAGATTTCATTGCAGAGGATCCCCTTCCTGCTTGTGTTCTGCCCAGACCTGGTGTTGCTGACACTGCAATGGGAGACACAACCAAGCCAAGAAGGCTTCATGGATCAGCAAGAGGAGCAAATTCAGGAGGAGGGTCATACCTACATCACTGAGCCAACACCAGAATTGCATCAACAGTTGCAAGATGAATCTGCAGATATAGGCATTCATCAGCAGGACTTTCAGCAAAGAGAGGAAAATCCACCAGCTCCTCAAGGGCTTCATACAAGATCTAGGAGGCAGACAAGGAAGCCCTCATACCTCTCTGATTACCACTGCAACAATCTAGTAGGGAGGAAAGTTTTATATCCAATGACAGAATGGCTTCCTCATCAGGGCTCCTCAAGGCAGTTCCAAAACTTGATCAGTAATGTGTCCATGGAAGTGGAGCCCAAGACATTTGCACAAGCCTCATACTCAGCAAAATGTATGGAGGCAATGAAAGAGGAGCTGAAGGCACTTGAGGAGAACGAAACATGGTCTTTGGTACCACTGCCAAAAGGTAAAAAGACAATTGGAAGTCGTTGGGTTTACAAACTCAAATGCAATTCTGTTGGTGAAATAGAGAAATTCAAAGCTAGATTGGTTGCTAAAGGATATGATCAAAGAGAAGGGGTGGACTTCATAGATACATTTGTCCCAGTAGCTAAACCGAACACAATCACAATCATCATAGCACTAGCAGCAAAGCTCCATCTTGTTCAGATGGACGTCAACAATGCCTTTTTGAGTGGAGAATTGACTGAAGAAGTGTACATGGACCTTCCTCAAGGCTCCTACAAGGATTATGACAGAAGTGGAAAGAATAAAGTGGTCTGTAAATTCCATAAATCCATCTATGGGTCTGAATCAAGCATCAAGGCAATGGAATGTGAAGTTTACCAATGCTGTGAAAGAGTTTGGTATTATACAGACTGAATCTGACCACACTTTGTTCTTGAAATGGAAATGTGAGCAACTGGTTATCCTTTTAGTGTATGTAGATGATATAATGTTGACATGACCATCGGTTCAGGCAATTGAGGAAGCAAAGGTCTTCTTGCATCAGTGCTTCAGAATTAAAGACCTTGGAGAATTAAGGTACGTTTTGGGAGTGGAAGTAACGAGTAGTGAGCAGGGGATTTACTTGTCACAGACACAGTATACTCTTCAAATACTTGAGGACACGGGTTACTTGAATGCTAAACCTCTGACAACTCCTATGAGTCCAACACAGGGGCTGGCAGAAGATGATGGAACCTTGCTGGGAGATCCCTTCCAATACACAAAGCTCGTCGGGAGGTTGCTCTACTTCACCTTTACGAGGCAAGACATCTCATTTGCGGTGCACAGCAATGCCAAGGACATCCAATCTGGTAGCAGCACACCATCTGCTGAGATACTTCGCCATCTCGTTAAAGTATCATTCGTTGTCCAGCACCTTCACAGAAGAGACGCGGGTCTGGAATGTGCCGCACATCTTTCAGCCGTAATGTGCACCCTACGCTCGTCTGGTTACAGATATCACTGATCCCACTATTTCAGAAACACTTTGGTTACCCATCTTGGTAGTTCCAAAGTTTCCCGCGTTATATGTGGAGAAGTATTCATGCCTTGGAACACAATGGTTGGAGGCACCAGAGTCCACTACCCATTCGGTGTTTGCATCCGCAACATGACAGCAGTCTGCGTCATTTACTAGAGTAATCTCTCCACCATCGTTGGAGGGGATTGCAAACGTGTTCTTGTCATCATCTTGTTTCTGTTTTCTGTTGAGAAGCCTATAGTTTCTTTGTAAGTGGCCAATTTTTCTACAATGGTAGCACTTTCTCATCTCCCTAGACTTGGATCTATCTTGTGACTTGTCATATCCTTTTGGTCATCTACTCTTGCTCCGACCCCTATTTTTCGTGACAAGGGCATGATTTCCCGTACTAGTACTGGCAGCATCCTTCCGTCGTAGCTCTTCATTATAGAGTCTGTTTTTCACCATCTCCATCGTGACTTTACCACTTGGTGTCGAATTAATGAGCGATACCACCAACGTATCCCAGCTATCATGTAGGGAACCCAGTAGCAGGCATGCTTGTAGCTCATCATCAAGGATTAGACCGACACTTGTGAGTTGAGTTACAAGCCCCTCAAAGTCATTCAGCTGTTCAGGAACTGATCGTCCCTCGTTCAGCTTCACATTCATGAGTTTCCGCATCATGAATACCTTGCTCAGTACATTTGTCACCTCGTACATACCCTCCAATTTCGTCTATAGTTTGTAGGGGTCTGTCTCATTTCGGACGTGGTTGTAGAGGCTAATGTCCACCCATTGGCGGATCACAACTAGCGTAGGTCTCGGTTTGGCTTGGTACGACGTTGGGGAGAAGTGGGACCCACGAGGTAAATTTGGTGGGACCCGCACAGTAACTACCACGGTGAAAACAAATTTATCGTAAGGTAAGAAAGAACACCAGAATTTTAACGTGGAAAACCCTCTGTTAACGAAGAGGGAAAAACCACGGCCGAGTCGACAAAATCTTCACTATAGTAAAAACTGAGCACAATAGGGGTATGATCAGACACTCCTTCATGTATGAACATTGCTGTATGATCAAAGAATTTGGAGAGCCAATCTTGATTGGCAAAAGCTCAATCTATTTTACTCCAAATTCTGTTGCCCTCGCTCTGTTTGTTGGACCAATTGAATTGGCAGCCACTTTTCCTGATTTCCTCCAGCTGACAGTCAAACAGACACTGATTGAAATCTCTATATTCAGTACCAGTGACAGCAGACCCACCCAATCTATCCTCAGCTCTTCTGATATTATTGAAATTCCCCCAAACCATCCAGGGGCCATTTAAGGTACTTCCAATCTGCAATAAGATTTC
Source organism: Craterostigma plantagineum (assembly GCA_027422505.1). NCBI lineage: Eukaryota > Viridiplantae > Streptophyta > Magnoliopsida > Lamiales > Linderniaceae > Craterostigma > Craterostigma plantagineum. Next base: position 25,169,185 of record JAPQWV010000011.1, read on the forward strand.
CCACAGTTGACTCCTCGCACCCAGTTCATTGTGCCCGTAGACACATGTAAGAAATGTGACTAGTGATCTGTCCTTAATGACCTTAAAGTGCATATGCTGTTCTGACTTGGACACCAATTCCAATTCAATACCTCCACTCCACATCACCACAATCCTTCCATTAGGATGACTGCTGAGATTATGGCAAGTTTCCCACCCATTAAAGACTTTATAAAGTGTCCCCTGCACTGTTCCCTGTTTGAGCTTAGTTTCCAGTAAACACATGATGTTTATTTTGTATTTACAACAGAAGAGAGCCACCTCTCTCTGCTTAGCAGGGCCATTAAGGCCCCTGATATTCCAGCGCGCACAACTATCCATTTCCAGGCTCAAGTTCCCTCTGCTTGGAAGGGATTGTTCTGCTGTCAGCCAAGGTCCTCACTTCATCTCTCTGAACTAGGTCAGCCCAAGATTTCCTCGCTCCACTTATCTTTGATGGGGACAGCTGCCCACTTTTAAGGTTCATAGCTATAGTAACAGCCTTCTCTGCTACCTTCTCAGTAGCCAGATTACTCGGTCCAGGGTCAGCTGGTACATTCTCAGTAGCCTCAGGCTTTTGAGTATGCTGGTAAACAGGTTGCCAATCCCTCTTAACCTCTTTCCTGCAGACAGAAGCATCATGGCCATACTGCTGGCACTTATTGCATAGGATTGGTTTCCACTCGTAAGAGACTTTCTGCTCTAGCAATTGGCCCTTCTCATTGAGGAATTGAATTGAGTCCTTAAGTGGCTTATTAAGATCTACTTCCACCAAAACTCTAGCAAAGTGTATCCTCTCTTTTTTCCTCGTAACCTCATCAATCATGATTGGTTTCCCAATCAGACTAGAGAGCTTACTAAGCGTCTTCGGGCCCCAATACTTGAGCTCTAGTTGAGGTAATTGCACCCATATAGGAACACTAGCTACCCCTACTTTGCTCATTTGTGCGTCTTCAGTCCATGGAGCAAGAACGACTGGTTTCCTATCAAAGTGTATTATCTCAGTTTGGAGCACTCTGTCCCGAGCAGCCACACTATCAAATCTTACTAAGAATAATCCTTGTCGTACTTGCCATACATTCTGCAATCCAGCCTTAGCCCATTTCCTCTTCAGAAAGCCAGACATGACACCATATGGTGGATTTGCCCCTAGTACATAGCACATCAGAGCAGATTTCCAATGTTCAACCTCTTCCTAAATCTCATCCAGCTCAATGCAACCAATTTCCTGACCATCCTCAGTAATAGGAGCGATGTAATCAAGTCGAGTATCCTGATTGCGCATTAGGTTCGCGTTGAACTTCGACCACATATTGCACTCGGTTTCATTCGTGCGTACCTTACTAGCTGTTCCGTCCAATTTAGGCCAATCCTTCTCCGATTGTTCAACGGTACTCAAATTCAGGGGAGAGTAATTTGTCTCGCTTGATTTTGCCAATGGGAAAGTGGATTTCACCTCAACAGTAGATCTTACACTCTGCTGATTGCGAATGGTGCTGCTCGTGGGATTGACCTATGACTTCATTAGGGGGCGACGTCGTCACCACCGTGACCGGCGTCGTCCTCTGTGTCGCCGTCTTCCTCTTCTTCGCCATGGCTGAGAGGAGAGAAATTGGCGCGAAAAATTATTTTTACGATAACAACTTACATTTATCACCAAGCGGTTATTTAATAATCTAGAAAACCCATCAAGAATTATATAAAATTACGAAAAAGGAAAGGACTAAAACTTTGCTTTGATGCAAACGTTGACCTTGTGGTCATAGTGTACGGTAACACCGACTGATCTTCCTAGTTGTACAACAGTAGCAATTTATGTCGGGCCCAACATAGGCCCAGCCCATTTAACAAAGCCCGCTCATTCTTAAATGAATAACAGACGACTCTTCATTTACCAGGATTTTACAACATCAGAGAGACAATTGACAGACAACAGTAGAAAAAGAAAAGCCTATCAACAGTATCCTCCCTCACCATAAATAAAGAAGAATCCCCTGAAATTCCAATAGATCTCCGTCGATGTCCCCGTTGTCGTCGGGGACGATGATTTATTCATTCGATTAATTTTGTAGATTTTTGAGGGAACGTGGCGATTCTTTTAACTATTGATTGAATTTTTTATTGTTGCGGATCGGAGCGCATTTCAGAAGAGGCTTGGCGTGATTTGTACATAGAGATCGAAGTATATGCTTCTGTTTCGCAGGTCGAATCTTGTTTCTTAACCCCTGATTTCGCAAAATATTGAACGTTTGTGTACGGGCGTTGTTTATGCTTTTCAATTTTCTTATCTGGTACCAGTTCGACAAAACTAATATGGAAAATAAAGTTATGTGTTTGGTTACGAACTTGGATAATTTGTTTCAGTACCTTTTTTGCTTGTGGTTTGTTCTCCTTCTGAGTTATGGCAGATTGCCGAGTTTGTGTGGATTAGTTGGTTCATGTTGTGCAAGAAGTTGGCTTTATAATTATGGTAGCTTGTGGTTGATTTTCCTTCCATATAACTTTCTTCGTGGACCGCTATGATTCAAATCGGTGGAATACGATTTCTTACAGTTATGGCTGTGTTCTATTGCACATTGGGCTGATAATATCTAATAGTGATGCACATTAGGTAGGTCAGTTGGTTGACAAGTTCTTTCAAATGCAGGTTTTCGATTGTTTAGAATCAAGATTTACCATCTCGAGCAATAAATACTTCTGATGTTGCTGGTTCCCTGTTGGTGTTGATGTGCTGTGACGTTCTATAATTTGCGAAGAGATTTAGTCCGTGGGAAGAGGGGAGATATTAGGAAAATAGACAAAGAAGGTAATTCTTCGTTAAGGTATGGTGATCCTTAGATATGCCGCTCATGGTGATCTGTAGATATGCGCTAATGTATATTATGTGGATTGTGGCAGAGTTTTCGTTTATCATGGTGCTCTTTATACGTTTCTAGTTATTTTTAGTGAAGTCGTGTCTCAAATCCTTCGTGGTGTAGTTCTTTCTTCGATAACAAAGTTCTGTAGGTGAATCTCTCTCTCTCTCTCTCTCTCTCTCTCTCTCTCTCTCTCTCTCTCTCTCTCTCTCTCTCTCTCTCTCTCTCTCGCCCTCTCTCAGTCACTTGGATATATTTCAGGTGAAATGGTAAAGAAGGTGAAGAAGCGGGCAAGAAGTGACCAGAGAGCGAAACACACTTCCCCTACGTCCCCTGTAAATGTTTCACAAACAGTCACCAATCATGTTGAAGCTTCCGAAGATGGAGTTGTAACAGCTAAAGCCAGAGAACTATGCTTGCACAAAAATAGAGAGATCAATCTGTCTGCTCTCTCTACCAAGCTTACATCTGTGGAATCTTATACCTGCGAGGATTGCCACCAAGGTAAGAAAGGCAGAGGTAAGCATGGTAGGAAAGGAGCAGTTGGTTCGTCCAAGTTAGAATCGAAGGCAATTTGGATTTGTTTGGATTGCGCTCATTTCTCGTGCGGAGGCGCAGGATTACCAGACACACCGCAAAGCCATGCTGTTCGTCATTCCAAAACTAACCGTCATCCATTGGTGGTTCATTACAAAAACCACCAATTACTATGGTGTTTCACTTGCAAGAAACTGGTTTCTACCGAAATGTCCGAAGACAGTAAGCTCAAGGAGGTTTTGCACGATATTGCTAAGCTGCTGAAGGGGGAATCAGAAGAAAGGTCTAACGCTGATGTTGAGGATGTCTGGTTTGGGAGTGGTAAAGAGACCAGTGAAACGACGTCTGATCCCACTTCTAGCATCTCCGTACATGTAATAACTGGCTATTCGGTTAGAGGATTAGTCAATTTGGGGAATACCTGTTTCTTTAATTCAGTCATGCAAAACATATTGGCTATAGAGAGCTTGCGGGATAATTTCCTTAGAGTCGGCGAATCTTATGGTCCTCTTAACGCTGCTCTGAGGAATCTTTTCCTCGAAACAGTTGGAGTATCAAACTTTAGAAATGCAATGGACCCTCGATCTGTATTCACCAGCCTTTGTACGAAGGCTCCACAGTTCAGGGGATATCAACAACATGATAGTCAGGAGTTGCTCAGATGTTTGCTCGATGCGCTGTCTTCTGAAGAACTGAGTGCGAGAAAGCTCGTCAATTCTTCTTCTCCTAAGGAATCGAAGGTACATCTTACATTTGTCGATGCTCTTTTTGGCGGTCAGCTTTCGAGTACCGTCTCTTGTTTAGAGTGCGGTCATTCTTCGACCGTGTTCGAACCATTCTTGGACCTGTCATTGCCCGTCCCCACCAAGAAGTCTTCAGCTAAACGAATCCAACCTTTGGCCCGTGGTAAGAAAACCGAAGCTTCCTCCGAAGCGAATTGGGAGGAGTTTATCTTCTAAAAGCAGCAGAGTTAATATGAGAGCAGAGGATCAGTCTAAAAAAATTGACGAGCGACAGCTCCATTTGTTGTGAAATGCAGCCTCGAGTCGAACAAGAAAATCAGTTGGTGCTTTATATGGGCGGTGGTGAGTTTCCATCGACTGGCTCAAGTGGTGCTGCCAATATGGCTTTTGATATGGGTTTGACAATGGAGGATCTTTCGAGCGCTCGCAATTATCAAATCTCACAGGCATGTGAGAACACCACCGAACAATGCGATACGTCCTTGGATTGTTTTTCTTGGTTGGATTACCTTGACAATGACTTGGAAAAGGATGAGATTTCAGCCAAGGATAGCCGTATGAGTGACAATCTTCAGACTAATGCCTCTTCAACTGTGAATAATCTGGTAGATGCCATTGCTACGACCTCCTTAGGCAAACGAAACGAGCTTGATAATCCTTCGCCAGAAGTCGAGGAAAGGTCAAATGGTAATGCACAGATCGGTGAGAAGCAATCCACAGATTGTGATGTTTCTAACGAAGTTTGTCCTAATTTACCTGGCGATCAGCCTTGTAATGAGGATTCAAATGCTTCACATGGAGACATTGAAGACCTTTCAGTCAATCAGCTTCCAGAAGTTATCGCCCTTCCAATGGAATATCCTTCATCTCAGAGTGAGGTAGTCAAAGAAGAAGCTCAGTTATCGTCTTCTGTGGTTGACGAAGAGCAAGATTGCTCGGATTTCAATGTCTTTGGTAGTTTATTCGACGAACCTGAGGTGACCGTGGAGCCTAAGTCCTCTGTTTCTGAGGTCAGTGACACTGAAGCAAATGAGGTCGACGATGAGAATGCTTCGGTATCAGTCGAGAGTTGCCTTGCCCTTTTCACCAAGCCCGAGCTTTTGTCCAAGGACGAACACGCTTGGCAATGCGATAACTGTTCGAAGGCCCTGAGAGAGCAGATGAGGACACTGCGAATGCCCAGGAAAGCTTCTTTATTGCCTAATGGGTTCGAGCAATCGAACGGTCTAATGGGCGTTGAAAACTCATATGGGACTGATGATTCTGAGGTTCAGACACAGCCAATGAACAGGGAAACTTGTAACAACGAAGACGAAGCACCTGAAATACCAGAAACTGAGGCTGATGCTACTAAACTGCACTCAGAAAAACTGAATTCTGAGACATCAGACGAATGCAGCTGTTCGTCCTCGGGATGCAATAGCCTTAGCTGTCGAAATCCCGGGAGAAACAAACACGATGCAGATGAATCTACAGAAACAGAATCGAAAGAGGAGGTGAATACTGAGGATTTCAAAGTAAAGAGGGATGCGACGAAGAGCATACTCATAAGCAAAACTCCACCCATCTTAACTATCCATCTCAAGAGGTTCAGCCTAGACGCAAGAGGTCGTTTGAGTAAACTTAGTGGGCACGTGGATTTCAAGGAGGTTATCGATCTGAAGCCTTACATGGATTCGAGGTTCGATATTTCTAAACTTCTTACAATGTTAGCTTTCGACTCGATGGTTGTTTTTTGTTGTTCATTTTTCATGGATTCGAGGTTCGATATTTCTAAACTTCTTACAATGTTAGCTTTCGACTCGATGGTTGTTTTTTGTTGTTCATTTTTTTGTTTTGTACTACGAAAAGGGCGGGCGAGAAAGAGTTGTCTAAGTATCGATTGGTCGGCGTTGTTGAGCATTCGGGAACCATGAGAGGCGGACATTACGTGGCGTATGTGAAAGGTGGTAAGAAAGGCGAAAACAAAGAGTGTTGGTATCATGCAAGCGATGCTTATGTACGTGAGACTTCTTTAGATGAGGTCTTGCGAAGCGAGGCCTATATTCTCTTCTATCAAGGGTTTTTTTGAGATTTTTTTTATATTCGTTTTGTTGTAATGAAGTTTTGGTAGAGAGATGGGGAAATGGCGGAAATTGTTCGCCTGTTTTGTTATAGATGTTTGTTTAAAAGGGTTTATTCTAAGAACACTGATTTGCCAATGTATGAAGCTCATTTGCTTACTGGTAAATAGCTGAGAAACATGAACATGTATCTACACATAAAAGAAAGAAACCAACTCTATTTCATATTGCACTGGAAAAATAGCTTAGTTCACTAAAAAAAACACCATAAGGAGAATGTGTGTAAAAAAACAACACTAGCTAAAAATCATAGATCCACGGGAAGTTTATACTTTTGTTTACACACTCGTGCTGGAGGTACATCATATTAGAAATTAAGGTACCATTTGGAAACATAGTTTGATACATAACACATTGAAAAAGGTACGTCGTATTGAGATATACGCAACATATCAGGGAACTAGATATCATATAAACACGCATATAATACGCAATATACATATGAAAATATATGTAAACGATGGTAAAGTGTTACTAACAACAAACGGGTAGCTATATGTAAAAATTTTGTTCTACTAGGTATCAATATATAAAAAATTTTAACATGATAATGAGAGAAGTAGTTCGACTGAATTGTGAGGTTATATAAAGAGTAGGCTGAGGATTCTTCAGTTATTATCATCACAAGCTCATTCGAGTTTTACTATATAGAGAGAAGTAGTTCGAGTGAATTGTGAGGTTATCAGTTCAGGTAGAAACTGATAGGGTTCCACATCTACAGACAGGTGTGAGGTAAACACGAGTGGTAAAAGTGAGATAGTAAAAATTCGAGGGTTGTAATTTTTAGGGACATTGACATTTTTTGTCCCTAATGTTTAATATGCGGGCGTCCGTGGTCCCCGATGTTTCCGAGTTACATTTTCAGTCCCTGATGATACAATTTTTACCCGCTTTTGGTACCTCCGTTAAGTGGGACGTTAGTTTTAACGGGAAAAGACACGTGTCATCCTTAGATTTTCCCCAAACTAAATATATAAAAACCCCAAATTTCGATGGAAATGCCGTCGCTAAAAGAAAAAAAATTAAAAAAATTAAACAGATTCAAGTAAAGAAACTCCGTCGTCCTCTTCGTCGCCCCTATTGCTCTCTGATTGCTCCTATCAGTGGCGATGGACAGGGAGGTGAACATGGTGTCGGCCAACGGCGGGCTTTTGGTGCATACCTTTCCGGCGCAGCGGAGATGTAGAGGCGATGGACAGGGAGGTGAACATGGTGTCAGTCGCCGCACAAGACACATACCTTTTCGGCGCGGCGGAGATGTTCAGAGGCAGCGTTGCGACCCTCGCACAAGACCCATACCTTTTCGCCGTTCTCCACCACCGCTGACCTCATCGTGCCACCACTGTCGGAATCTGTCACCGCCCGATGCCGAGCAAACCCACCTCGCCCGACCTTTTACCACCACCACCACCACCAGACATTAGATCTGCCGCCGTCTCCACCGCCAGAGTCGCCGCTTGGTCACGTCGCCCGTCAACCATCTTCAGTCGCCGCCCAGCAGAGAGAAAGACACAGAAAGACAGAGAGAGAGAGAGAGGAGAGAGAGACAGAAAGAGAAAGAGAGAGAGAGAGAGAGGAGGGGAGAGAGACAGCGAGGGAATTAGATATTTTCTTATTTTTTGTTAAGTTTTTTATGACGATACCAACATGACACGTGTTTTTTCTATTAAAATTAACGTCCCACTTAACGCAGGTACCAAAAGCGGGTAAAAAATGTATCATCTGGGACTGAAAATGTAACTCGCGAATATCGGGGACCACGGACGCGCATATGTTAAACAATAGGGACTAAAAATGTCAATGTCCCTAATTATCCAGGGAATGTCCAAACACAGTACAGGGCCTTCAAATATTCTAATATGTGGTGCTTGGCTCCCTCTTTCGTGCCCACAGTTAAGGAACACTGGCACTTCACAGGTGGTTCAGCTATGAAAGCAGTATGTGACAATCTGGTAGGATTGAGAGGACCTTTGAAGGAGTTGAATAGCTGACATTACCATCAGAGCTGAAGTGGCAAAGGCTAAACTAGAAGAAATACACACTGCCCTCCATGCTGATCCACTGATTCCTGTACTTTTAGTTAAGGAGGAAGGAATTAGAGCAGAATATGGTTTTCTATCTGTGGCTAATGACAGATTCTTGAGGCAAAAAGCCAAAGTCAGATGGTTGAATAAAGGTGATCAAAATACTGCATATTTTCATACTAGAATAAAGCAGAGAGCTTACTCAAGCAGGATACTATCGGTCTCTACCTCTGATGGGAAGCTAATCACTGACCAAAGGGGGATACAACAACATTTTTGTGACTATTTCCATGAGATGCTGGGCAGGGGGAGATGGAATAGACAGGCCCTGGACCAAACCATTGCTGCTGAGGGGTATGTTCTGAGTTTGGCAAACCAGCTGAAGCTCACTCGACCCTTTGAGAAAACTGAGGTTTGGGATGTATTGAAGTCCATACATGAGGAAGTGTCACCGGGTCCAGATGGATTTGGAAGCGGATTCTTCAAAAAAGCATGGAGCATTGTGGGGGATCAAGTCACTGGGGCTATGTTGGAATTTTTTGCCACAGGCAAAATGCTGCCCAAACTCAACAGCACGGTATTGTGCCTTATTCCTAAGGTAACCTCCCCAAATACTGCGGCAGATTACAGACCTATAGCTTGTTGTAATACACTCTATAAATGCATTGCTAAGATGCTATGTAATAGACGCAAACCACTGTTGCCGAAGATTATCAATGCTAGTCAGAATACATCTGTGGAAGGAAGGTCAATTGTACATAACATCCTCCTCTGTCAAGATTTGATCCGGCTGTACAACAGGAAGCATACCTCAGCGAGGGCTCTCATGAAGTGGATGTCAGGAAAGCATATGATACAGTTGATTGGAACTTCTTAAAGGAATGGTTATGCCTCCTTAACTTTCCCATGAAGTTTGTCAAGTGGGTAATGGAATGTGTTACCTCGTTACCTATACTGTGTCCATGGAGCTGTAACTAAACCTATCAAAGGCGCCAGGGGACTGCGACAAGGGGACCCCATGTCACCTCTACTATTTGTGATTGCTATGGAATATCTCACAAGAAAATTGCAGCTAGCCTCTAAGGATAACCGGTTTAGATTTCATCCTAATTGTCATGCCATTAAATTGGTGAATTTGTGCTTCGCAGACGACCTCATGCTGTTCTGTAAGGGTACTCCAGGGTCAGTAGCAGTGCTTAAGGCAGCTCTAGACCACTTTCAAGCAGTTTCGGGGTTGGAGGCAAACCCCTAGAAATCCAGTTTGTACCTGGCTGGAATTTCTAGCGATGCTGCAAACCAGATTGCCCGGCTTTCAGGTTTTCAGAGAGGGAACTACCCAATGAGATATTTGGGTGTTCCCATATCCCCAATCAAATGGAGTAGAAGCTCGTGCCAGGCATTAGTAGAGAAGATAACAGCCAGAATCAACTGCTGGGCAACAAGAAATCTTTCTTGTGCGGGTAGATTATGTCTGATAAATTCTGTGCTGCTGGCAACACATGGGTATTGGGGGTCTATCTTTCTGCTTCCCAAATCTGTTTCAAAGGAGGTTGATAGGATTTGTAGAGAATTTCTTTGGGGCAAAAGGGCGCATGGAAAGTGCATACCTCTCATGAATTGGGAGAGCGTCTGTAGGCCACGAAGCAAAGGTGGGCTCAATCTTAGGGACTGTGTTACCTGGAATATTTCCCTGGCTGTGAACGTCCTTGTGGCCATGTTAAAAGTCAAGCACATAAAAAGAAAGATACTTTCACTTATCTTATCTTCTTGGAAACGAAATTGGGACAAGAAATCTGGTTTTGGGGCTCAATGGCTGCAAATACGGCTTTGGAGGCTAGAACCTTCAAATGGGATTTTGGCAACTCCTTGATTTCTACGTTGAAGAAACGAGCAAAGAGATGATGATGAACGTCTATATAAAGAGCCATTGTAATGAGAAGAAGGAGAGGAGAAACAAGGAAGAAGGTATGTGAAAGATACGCCATTTAAGCTCATATACATGCATACTCGTTGTCTTGCTAAACCCAAGAACACATATTTAGTTCGTTCACGACGTGCTCGATAAAAGTACTCAGCTAAGAACGGGGATTAACTTCGATTCAGGGAAGCATTTATGATGTATTCGATGTTAATTACGTGCTTTGTGATCATGATGACTAGCTAAATATTTTGTATTTGAAATGAGATGAACCCTAGCGCGGTCGATCGTATATTTAAGTGTATTCGATGTTCTGCTATTGTTACGACTCGTTTATGACGCATATGATTTTGATTATGTCTATGTGATTAAAATTATCTAGTTAGCTTGGTCATGTCTATGTGCTTAAGGTAACATAGTCCGGGAAATTGTAACGCTCGAGAGAGGCGCGAACGATTAAACCACTCGTAAACGAGCGGAATAAACTCATCGTTAGAGATAGGTTGAACTATCCCGCCGGATTAGAGTCAAATCTAATAGCGGAAGTCATCGTGTTATAATGCGATCTTCGGTTAAGTAGTTAGGGAAACTTGCCCGGCTATTTAATTCGTTGATTAGTTGTTTACGATCAGTGTATGGTAAGGCGCAGTTTCGTCAGCTATATAACTCGTATGCATGTAGTACGAATATCCACGGTCTAATGATAGCTTTGTTTATGTACATTTGATATTTGTTTTGGTCGAGTTAGGGGGATTCAAAGTCTCAAATACATCTGTTTTCATAAGGGTCTCTCCATACTATTTAGCAAGTTGTATTTTCTAATTATTGTTATTTACCGTTTCAGCAACCAAAAATATTTACTAGCACATTTAAGCAAAAGTTTTCTAAGGAACATAGTTCTCTTGGGATTCGATACTCGAATACTTGCTAATTCTATGCTATTTCGATAGGTACACTTGCCTGTTGAGTGTAGGATAGTTCGTTTATTTTAATACTCGATTCGCTCGATCACTTGGGTATAACATAAAGGCCGTTTGGTAATAATGGTGGTATAAGGTATAAAGATAAGACATTTTAAACTGGCTATTATAAATTATCTTAGCCTCATACCTAGCTTATTTATACCGGACACTTAGTATAAAATATGGGCTTTGAATTATACCTAATTGGAAAATAAAAACTACTCCCTCCGTCCCGGTAACTTTTGTACATTTTACCAAATCGGGCGTCCCACTATCTTTTATACATTTCCATATTTAGTAAAAAACTATCACACACAATCAATATAATAACATTAAATATTCTTAAAAGACGTGTCACACCCATATACTTTTCTTCCTCTATACTATTAAAATATTATATTTCTTAAAAACCGAACTCAATCCCAAATGTCCAAAATATACCGGGACGGAGGGAGTATATAAGAGCATATTATCTATTCTATTCTATTATATTAAGGGTGAGGGCTATGATAAGCAGTAAATTGGTCTGTCTCAATTGACCAATCAGATTTTTTCTACATGTATTAAATAAATAGAAAAAGACTTATTAACCACGTACCTTCCATAACCTCATAATAACTACCAAATGCTATTTAGTATATTTCTGATTAAAACTATTTAATAATAACTATTTAATAATAATTAACTTTATTTTATTGCGTGGGTGTGCCAGAAATATTAGTTTATATTAATTGGGCTTATTAGGAAAGCAAACGCAGCGTAATTCCACTCACATTGTGACAAGTTTGCATGTAAATTATAGTATGTCATGCGTCACAATTTGAGTAGGCTTGTGTTATATGCAAATGGGTTGGTGTGACTAGGGGTGGTTCGGTACGGTATACCGTACCAAAACTGTGATACCGTATACCGTACCGAAATTTCGGTATCTAAAAAAATCATACCAATACCATACCAAAATTTCGGTATACCTTAAATTTCGATACGGTATCATACCGAAATATCGGTATGGTATCGATATCATACCTTCTATACCATTCACACGGAGGGTTTTTTACCATGCGTCTCGTAACTCGTTAATTCGTTGTTTTCGAATTTTTAGTCAATATCAAACTCCTTATGCCCCAATAAGATGGATTATTAATACCAAATTTTCCAAAATAAAAAGATTTAATTCATAAAATAACCTTAAATAATTTACATATTTTAGTCGGTCTCCTTAGTAAGACAAAGAACTTTACATAACCACAAAATACAACTTTATATATAGATTAATTAAAACGAAACGGCTATTTAATAAAATTAGTGAAATATGGTGGGCCTCAATAATCTTAGAAAGTTGGGATAGTTAATTTATGGGCTAAATAAATTTATGAATGCCCTTATAATATTTTTATCCATTTTATATTTTTTTTGAAATAATATAATATATGTAGGTGTGTGTGTGTATATATATATATATATATATATATATATATATACAAATTTTAGTATTTCGGTATATCGGTATAATCGGTATACCTAATTTTAAAATTTTCATACAATTTTCGGTACGGTATCATACCTTACCAAAAACTTCGGTATACCAAAATTTTCGATATTTTCGGTACGTTTCGATACGATAAGGACGGTATATCGATATTTCGATATATTTCCCCAGTCCTAGGTGTGACAACAACTTTATTAAATTAAGACATGCAGGCTTCTCACGATCGACGAGGATGGCAATTCCATTCCAGTTTGCTTGGCGTAGACATATATTTAATCCATGTCAGTCAAAGATTTATTTCGAATATATTTTAATAATTAACATAATTTGGAACATCAATGTCCATAACTTTCATTTTAATGGTAATTTGGTGAGTAAAGGTCATTTCTATACTATACTACCAACCTCAAACATCATCAAAATCCAATATTTTTTTTTTACAATGTGGCAACATTTCAATAGAGTTTAAGTGTCTTCCAACATGAATTGATAAGAAAGAACAGATTATATCATCAAATTGAGGGATTATATATACTAGTATATTTAGTACATCCTATATGTGCAAATATATAAGTCATTTTTATATTGTTATATAATTAATTAAGTTATTTTTTAAAAAAACAAAATTTAAATCAAAGGATTAAATTGTAGTAAATCAAAATATTAAGGGTATAATTGTAAAAAACTAGCTATTTTACAGACCAAATAGAAGTTTATATTCACCCCTCCCCTTAATATAATAGAATAGACGATTTTAAGAGTTGAAGGGGTTGTAAATGTAATTTGACCAAAATCTTGGATTAACGGATCAACTTAACGGTAACGTGGTAACGCTCCATGTGGTCTCCCACACTAACTACGGTGGATCGGCGCTTAAGCGGAAGCTGAAATCTTCCAAGCAGACACTTCAAAATCAAGTCTTTGATTGCGACCAAAAATGTCCAAAGCTCAGCGCTCAACTACACAGTCTTCAGTTGTACGAAAGAAATCATAATAATTAAGCTGCATTATAGAAACAAAATGAAGGCGGCATTGAAGACACTACTAGCTTTTGCTTCTACTCTATTGCTGCACTACACTCTCTCATAGATGCGTAGAGTTTAGTACTGTGCTGGGAATTTGGTGAAAGTCGTTGCAGTTGTGCTTTGTTTCTTGCGAGCGAACTTCTCAGCATCATCGTGGGAAACTGAAATCTGGGCCGTTGAATTTCTGGGGTGGCTCAGATCTGATCTATTGTTGAAGAACATGGAGAAATTAAGGTTCTTTGGCAGTAACAGTGGTGGGTTTTTTTGTTCAATGCCTTTTGGGTTGTTTTCCGTTCTTACATTCTTAAGTATTGGCCCTTTGCTGAGGGGTCTCCATTTGGACTTGAGTTTGTTTTGTTGCCTATTCATTCCTTTTTGTTTTTTTCCTTCACTTAATTTCTCTGACAATACATATTGAACTGTTTCTGGGATTTCCGTGACATTCTTTATTGCAACCATTTTCATAAAAATCTGTCAATGTACTGATTCTTAGCAAATTTCGCAGGTTTATTTCCTATCATAAGCCTCCTAATGCTTATCTTCTGTTACATATCATCATCCTTCAGTAATGCCCAAATGTTGAGAAAAATCTCCGAAAAAGCCATGCCCGAAAATACACCGTTACAGCAAAAACCCCATCGAAAAAACTTCGACCCTTCCCCCGCGCCAGCTCAGCCTCCTTATTACGGTGATTTCTTTATTGCAAGCCCTAGCTCGAATCGCCCTCTATTGTCTCCCAACTTATCTGGTAAGTGGTACAGCTTTCGATTCTTATTCAACCCTAAAGTTTCGATCTTTTTCTTTCTTTCTTTACTTCATCAGATTGCTGCGGGCCCAACACGGTTCTAAGGCGTAACAGCGAAGGCTGCGACTGCGTATACCCAATAAAGCTCGAAATCCTCCTTTCGAACGTCTCGCCAAACGCAGATTGGAAGCTCTTCTTAGTGCAGTTCGCTTCCCAGCTAAGCTTGCACGTATCACAAATTGAGCTCGTCGACTTTTACGTCGTGGAACCCAACAAACTCAACGTATCGATGGACATCGCCCCGCGCCGAGGCGTCAGTTTTCCTCAAAGCCAAGCCGACGTAATAAAGTCTTCGCTATCTGCACACAAGATTCGCTTCGATCCTTCTTTACTCGGCGATTACCATCTCCTAAACTTTACCGTGTTTCGGCCAACGTTAGCTTCACCAGGTAGCGAAGAAATCGACCCCTTCTTTTTTTGCTCGTAATTTTCTCGTTAGGGCAAGATATTGAGGTTGTCGTAAAATTTTCGCAGGCCCATCTTCGTTAAGTTCTCCAACTGTATCTCCAAAAACACCCGTCGATTCGAAGGGCCCGATCGTTATAGTCGTTCTTGGAGCCCTAATATTAGTAATCGTGAGCATTTTTCTCGCCGTAGTTTGCTTCTGCGTATTTCGTTCGAAGAAGCGTGTAAGAACATCATTCGACAAACGAGGTATGCTAAGCGAAAGCAAAACATATATATCTTTACTTACATCGAGTATTCATTCGCCTGTAATATCTGATTCTTCACTGTCTTTCATTGTCTAGGAAAAAAACAAGGGACGAACGAAAGAATTCCAACCGAAGAATCCCTTCGCCGACCAACGACTACCAAGTTTCTCCCATACGAAGAACTAAAGAGCGCCACGAACAATTTCCAGCCATCGAATATCATTGGCGAGGGCGGTTTTGGGAAAGTATTCAAAGGCGTGCTGCCTGACGGGACAAACGTGGCTGTAAAGCGGCTCACGGGCAGCGGTGGCGGGCAGCACGGATATAGAGAGTTATTGGCCGAGGTCGAAATTCTTGGAAGGCTTCACCATCGAAACGTAGTGAAGCTCGTCGGTTATTACAGCAATGGTGATTCTTCGGTCAATTTGCTCTGCTACGAGCTTGTGCCCAACGGAAACCTCGAATCTTGGCTTCACGGTAATAAGACCCACATTTTTTTTTCGCTGAAAATATGGGTAAATTATTCTATATCTCCACGTGGATATACTGAAACGCACGTTACTACCATATACGTTTTTCTATTGCACGAAAAGCCCTTGTGCTGCTGGTCTAGACTTAGCATCGTACCCCCTGTGTTATCTAAAATTTACCACACCCCCAATTAGGGGTTGTAAATGCAAAATATTGTCCAAAAACAGGATTGTAACCCCTGCGTTGTCTAAATTTTACTACTATGCCCCTCATTTGGGGGGTAAATGCAAATACTGTCAAAACACAGCATCATGCCCCATGCGTCGTCTAAATTTTACCATTATACCGCCAATTAGGGAGTCTAAAAAGCAAGGAGCGCATGATTAAATAAACATACGAGGGTATTTTACGCTGTTCACAGATCACAGTCGCTGAAAATTTCACGTTGGTGATTCGAATAACGTTATATTTGTCATAATAAATTTAGGGGCGTTGGGAGCGGGCCGCCCGCTCGACTGGGGAAAGAGGATGAGGATTGCCCTCGATGCTGCCCGAGGATTGGCGTATATGCACGAGGATTGCCAGCCTTGCGTCATTCACAGGGATTAGGCGTCGAATATATTGCTTGGGAACGATTTTCACGCTAAGGTTTCAGATTTCGGTCTGGCCAAGCAAGCGCCGCCCGAGGGCAGGGCTGACCGTCTCTCCACTCGAGTCATGGGAACTTTCGGGTTAGTTTAGTTCTTGAATTCTTTTACGCCTTCGAATATTACGTTTTAACGTCGATCGACGGTTATTACAGCTACGTCGCGCCGGAATATGCTATGACGGGACATTTATTGGTAAAGAGCGACGTTTACAGCTACGGAGTTGTGCTCTTGGAACTGCTGACGGGGAGGAGACCCGTGGATATGAATCAACCTTCGGGCCAAGAAAATTTAGTCGCATGGGTTATTTCGTTTTTTTTACGTTCGTAGTACAATATCGAATCGAATATTCTCAAGGATAGGATAATCTCGGTAAGAAATTAGAAGTCGACAACATGATTGATTATTTTTCACTTCTGTAATTTAAGGGAGTGACATTACATCGACAGAAAATCTAAGGAGTGGCATTATACTGAATGCAACTTCATAAATTAACCAATTTAGGAGTATTATATGTTGGAACCCCTTATTCTGCTCTGCCCATATAATGCTGCCCCCTAAATTAATCGTAACCCTACAATTATATGCATGTAAAAACCCTAGAATTTGGGGCAAAATTAAGGGTTCCTGCGTTTAGTGTCCTAAATTGCTTATAAAGTTATTGTTCATATAATGCTACTGGGACTAAAAAGAATATTTAAGCCCGGCATGATTTTTACAGGCTAGGCCGATACTGAGAGACACGGATAGGTTAGAAGAAATCGCAGATTCAAGGCTAGAAAGGAAATACCCGAAAGAAGACTTTTTACGCGTATGCACCATGGCCGAGGCCTGCGTGGCGCCCGAGGCCCATCAAAGGCCCACTATGGGAGAAGTCGTTCAATCTCTTACGATGTTGGTCCAAAGGTTCCCTACGGAGCATAAAGATCATCGTTTTACGGTAAGAAAAACGACGTCGAATTGTTATAATAATAATGATGCAGCTAACCTTAGGCAAACTTCAGAGCACGAGAATTTTCTTACGTCAGTCGCGTTGTCTGAAGATCTTCAAGAAGGACGATGAATGCTGGCTTTAGTTTTAGGTTTTCGTATTTTTCGATACTTGCCCGCGAATTTTCTGGGTTGGGATTGGCTATTTCGAAGTTCTTATTAGACGAACAACAAAGAACACAATTTAGGAAAAGAAGGCAACATTTGACTCTGCTCATATGCATACATATGTACAAGAGATTCCTTCTATGTAACAAACAACATTCTGTGTTCAATGCTCCCAAACGTTCAGTTCAACGAACCTTTTAAGGTTGTCCAAAGCCCCGAAGATACGCTTCTGCACCGCCTCTTCTTCGATAAACCCTATCAAGAATCATACGGAAAATTTAAACCCAGTTAATAAATGAGAGATCTTTAACCATAAAAACATGCTAACGAAGAAGAGGCAAAAAAAAAGAAACCTGGGATTTAACTTTTCTTGACAAAGACTCTTGAAGAACCTCTTCTCCAATATCATCCAAGCTTTTCGTCCTTACATCCATCGATAGGCTGGCAACCTTCGCTCGATCTTCTCGGGCAAGCCTTAGCTTCTCTAAGAGGCGATCGACTTCAGTGTCAGTAATGAGCATTTCTCTGTCCAAACTAGACATGGAATTCCTTCGCAGCTCGGCGAGTAATGACAGAGTGCTAGGCCTCGAAGGAGGAAGTTTAAGCCCATCGTTATTACCATTCGTATTCAGACTTTCCATGGCAGAAGTTTCCGTGGAAATGATGTCATCTTTCTCACTAACAACCTGGGAAATGCTCGACTGTTTATCATCGTAAGGGTTATTCGATTCAATCCCATCACAAGCCACGACGAACTTCTCTTCTGTGCTCGACGAATGGTTTTCTTCCTCACACTGTTCGACCAGCAAATTTATTCGATCATGAGATTCTTGAAACATAAAGTCTATGAACATCGTTCTTACCTTATCCAAAGAAATCCCAGAAAGCAGCTTATAATCGTTTTCGTCCAAATTAATCATATTTCGATAGGCTTCGAGCTCCTTCTCCAAGAACAGCTTCTCCCTTTCCCTCCTTACAAGAATCTCTCTTAAGATGCTAATCTCTTCAGCATCATGGGCAGATTTCTCTTCGATCAACCTCTGAAACTGCCTCGATTCCATCTCTACGATCGCCTTCTCCTCTTGAAGGCGAAGGATCATCGACATGGCTTCCTCGGCAGCAGTTGCAGAGGCGTTCCTCTCCTTTTCGAGCTCGATTCGCAGAGCAGCTATGGTGGAAGAACATTCTCTAACACGTTTTCGATAATCTCTCAACATAGTCCGACGCCTATGCCGTGATAGAACTATTCCCTTACCCTTTAAATTCTCAGCCCTAACGATCAAATTGGTCCTATCCTCCTCACAGCTGCCATCGATCGATTTCCTCGTATCAGAGAAAGAACTAGTCGTCGTCGTTGTACATGTGCAGCAGCAGCCATTAAAAGGGTAAGCTTGGTTGACGAATTGAAGAACATCGGATATTTTCTGGGCAGAGAAATCGATCAAAAATCTGTTCAAACAAAAGCTTCTTCCGCCGTGGATTTCATAGAAGAAGAAGCCATGGCAAGGACAAGGCAGGTGAAGGCCGAAGATGTTGAAAAGCTTTGAAGCGAAGAAAGCTAAAGCTGATGCACAGAGGAGAAAGTAAGCTATTGCAAGGTCGACGAACGCAGCTGTTAAGCTAATCAAACTCCACATCTGCAGATAATCGCATTAACCCAAGTCAAGAACACGAAGATTAAGGTAAAGAAAAGCAACTTTGCTGTCTCAATTAATGGGATGGATTGAGTTCTTTTCTTTTTCTTTTTTTTTTTTTTTTTATTTCTTGGAGTCGATGACTCAAAGAGGGATGATTGGTAAAGGTAATGTTGGGAAGACTTGAGATGAACACATCATCTCCTTAACGACGTTGGCCGACATTGTCTCTCCTTATTACAGCACATACAGATACATTACCATGAGGTGCCACGTGGACTTATAACAGCTAAAGGGTGATTGTATTCGTCGAACGACAGCGTATGGACAGACGTAGTAGTCCTCATTTATTATTACGTGCTTATTAAGAAATCGGAATAAAATATCACATATGTATGATGATGATGATGATGATCACATTATATTACATTCAATATCCCAACAAGCAGAGAACTCGAATGATTTAAGTTCCATCCCACCTAAATTGGTTAATAAAACAACCTACAATGTTTTTTAGTGTTGGGAGAAATTCGATCTATATGTCATTTAATATGATCACTCTAATTAAGAATGGTACGCTATAAAAACTCAAGAGAGTGGTAAATAGAACAGTAATAATCCAAAAACATCTGATATTACTTAAGCCAAAACTTACCCAGGAATTTCTGCATGAATCAAAGCCAAAAGAGAAAACAAAGAAAGAGAATACCCCATCAATCACCGACGAACGTCGTAACTAAAATCAGTCGAACGAACGAGAACGCACATCATTCTCACCCTTCCATTATTCGGGGATGAAGTTTTCGTTTTCAGCATCACCTTCATCCTCGATCTTGGGCTTCGATGGAGTTGGGCCAGCTCCAGGCGCTTGTTTCTTCTTAATACCGCTCACAATGTCGTCGATCCTCAATAGCATCGAAGCTGCTTCGATCGCCGTTTTGAATGCTTGGGCCTTTACGGTGTACGAATCCCATATCTGCAAAAGAGAATCGATGAGATCATCTAACCGCATGGATACATTTACAAGGATGTAAAGAAGAAAAAAGAACATACTTTACGCTCTTTCATATCTGTGATTTCGCCAGTGTTACCGTCTATTCCTATCCATGCATTCTCGCCATTAGCATGCTGAAGGAACGTTTTTTGGTTAGAAAACTCAAGAATGCACACTATAAGAGTTTATGTTAATAGTAATTTACCTTTCCTTGAAGGGCAGTCATGGTACGGATCACATTGATGCCACAATTCTGGGCAAGAGTTCTCGGTATGGATTCAAATGCGATTGCAGCTGCTTCATAAGGCCACTAATGACAAGGAAAAGGCACTTAGTCATTATGTTAATTACAGTGGTCCAAATGATCTGAATATATATGCATGTGTGTGATATTCCTAGCTAGTGCATTCCCTTGATCAAACAGATCAATGATAGATAAATATAAGTATCGAAAGACAGCATGTTTCTGCAAATATATGCAAAGCTCATCCTTTGCGGCCCTTTAGACAAGCTCCAAATGAAGCAACAAACAGTCAATATCAGAAACCGAAAGTCAAACCTTTTCTATCCCCTCGATAGATGAGCTCTTCTGCTTAAGCATTGCTGATACGGTCATCTCAGTTGCACCACCACCAGGAACGAGTTTAGGGTTCTTTATAATGTTCCTAGCAACAGACATCGCATCCTATTCACAGAATGGTTTAGAACGTCAGAAAAAAACTTGGAAAAAAAGGATGCTGGAGATTAGATGTCAAAGATGACCTGCAAATTTCTCTCCACTTCATTGAGTAGGTCCTTGCTGGCACCTCTCAGAAGAATAGTGCAGGCTTTTGGGTCCTTGCAGTCAACAATAAACGCAAAGAACTCGTCCCCAATTTTTCTCACCTCGAAGAGTCCAGCGCCAGTACCGACATCAGATTCCTGCAATTCATCGGGCCTATTCACGATAACTGCCCCACAAGCCTTTGCTATTCTGTTGTTGTCGGTCTTTCTTAGCCTTCTGATAGCACTGACACCAGCCTTGCTGAAATAATGGCAGGCCAAATCGCTAAGGCCCTTTTCGGTTATTACAAGATCTGGTTTGAACTTGAGTATCTGCGTGCATAGATTCTCAATGTACTCCTCTTCCATTTTTAGTAAGACGCTCCAATCTTCTTCTCTTAACAACTCGGCATTGGTCTGGTTCTCGCCTTTCTTGTACTCGAGAGGAGAATCGAGAAGAATGATTCTGGGATTAACAATTTTCCTTCTCATTTTTCCAGGCACAACGACGTCCTTGTTAATCATGACACCTTTCAAAACTTTTGATTCTTCCAACTGACCGCCTGAAACTTTCTCTACCTTGATGTATTTTTTGATATCTACTTCACGTAGTCCTTGGCCAATCTCAACGCCAACAGTAGCTGTCGCATCTATTGCTAAATCCTGGAAGTTGCAAGAAAGACAACTTTATCAAATCCCTGTAAGTGAAGCTGATTTTGAACAAGGGAAGAAAATTACAGTCTGCAACACTAACTACTACATGATTATGATACTTACAGCAATAAGATCCCCAAATTGGCTAGTAAATTTTGTCCCAATACAACTTTTCACTAGCCCAAGCATCGTTGCTCCTGTAACAATCAATAAAGGCCTCATAAAACAATTATTTTGGAATCGGCATTTCCAAAATAATATAACTTATCCAAAAATGTTGTGAGTTAAAGAGGGAATTCTTCACCCAATAATGGAACTCTTCATTCAGTCAAGTGGCGACAAGCATATATTTCAAATGGACATACACCCCATATGCAGAGTTGATGCATTACATTCTATCTACAATTATCAACAATGGACAGCACTTACGGTCCTTCGTGTCAATAGTCATTGCAATTTTGTCAAGTGCAGCTACAGCATCCTCCAGAGCCTTACCATAAGCTGCAAATATAAAATTCATTTTGCATTTATAGACGGAGGACATCTGAAATTCGAATCACAAGTTTATTACCTCGGCATATTACAGTGGGATGATAGTTCTTATCGATGAAGGCTTCCGCGACATGGAGCATTTCACCAGCTTAAAGATGCACAGAGATGTAAAGAATTTGCATTAACAACTCTAGAGCAAAACGGTAAGGGAGCAAGAGGTAGAGCACAACTAGAATAGAAGTCTCAAATGCATATCATCATAAAAGTAAAGATGTTCCTGAACTGAAGTTTATAAGCTTACCAAGGACAATAACAGATGTTGTCCCATCTCCCACCTCTTCATCCTGGGTCCGGCTCAGTTCAATCATTGACTGCAGTTATGCCAATATATGATAGATCAATATGTCACAAAATCCAATAAGGTGTAAGCTTATAGACCACACCACATTGTAAGGAAATAAGCCTAGATAAAAAAAGAGATCCTTTCCTTAATAGAAGGGTTGGAGCAAAAGAAAAAGAAACAGATAACAATACCTTTGCTGCAGGATGTGCGACATCTAATTCACGAAGGATAGCATTCCCATCGTTTGTCACGACAATTCCTGTAGCATAGACAAAAAATTGACAGAAAAATGATACTTGAGATATTACTTGAAAAAGGTATAAAGAGGAAGCATTGAGTCGAGCAAACTTCTTTCCAAGGCTTACATCAATTTTTGCACCTTCACGCACGCATATATTATACTTTAGAATTCATAATCAGTGCACTTGTTCTAGCAGAAGAATGAAAGATTACCTCCAGAAGCATCAAGCAGCATTTTTAACATTGATCTTGGACCCAAAGTAGTTCGTATAATATCAGCAACAGCCTGTTGAGGACAACCAATGAACAAGCCTGTTTGTTATAAATAGATAGATTTACAGTGACAAAAAATAACTCAAAAAGTAAAAGTCAAAAATAGAAAGCAAACTACAAGTACATTTTGGGTCAAACCACCACAAAGTATATTTATTCAGCTAAAACTCACACCCTTTTCATTGTAAACATTGAAAAACACAAAATGATGAAAGGATCACCAAAGACGACGTCTCAATTTTACCTTAGACGCTTGGATATTTCCATGCTGCACCTTGCTTCCCGATTCCCTCTGTAATGAATCTTCTGCTCAAATGAAGTTAACAAACATTAACATCAGAGTACTCGTAAAGGATATTGTGACACGTTCGTTACTGAATCTCGAATATCATTCAGCAGGTTCAAAACCACCAGCAGTTGGAACGAGAGAGTAAACACATTTGGAAGTATACACAATTGGAAACAGTAATGCTTTTCGCAGACATGCTCTGCACAACATCTATTTGATGTGGTGTTTAATGGACTACAACCTAGACATAATCGATCACTTTTTACGTCATTTTTGCAAAGTAAAAACAAATCTAAGCTCGATGCAGTCGATTTCGCAACAAATTCTCAAAAGCGACTGAAGCCGATACGTAGATTCAACAATAAACAATCGGAGCAAGGCTCTAAGAGCGAATCAAGTGAGCACTTACTGAGGACGAGGACTGGTGCTTGCATTTTCTCTCTATTCGATCTAGCGACCAAACTCTGAGGTGTAAAGATCGCTTCAAAGAGGCGGTACCGAGAAAGCAATCGTTCTTTCTTTGTCGGGGAAACCCTTGAAATGGGACGCGAGGGTTTTTAATGCCTACTATCAATTTTGAAAAATGACCAAAAGAAAATAATAAGAAGGCACTGTTGTGAGTAGCGATTTCTCGTAACTTGTACCTACACAATAAGACCGATTTACATCATAAACCTTCAAATGAAAAAAGATCTTACTTAAGTTAGCCTAAATCTAAGAGTCCGTTAGGTTGGAGGTATTAGGGAGGTTTAGATGGGTAAGGACTAATAACAGTTGTGTTTGGTAGGCAGGTTATTTTAATGGTATTAGGAGTTCTTTAATACCCTCTTAATACTCCCAATTAAGTATTAAATAAATCAGCCCCCCACCCTACCTTTATCTAGTCCCAAGCTTTTTTGACAACTTTATCCTTCATTTGAATATTTATTTCCTAGTTTATCCATTTTATAAATTAGATCTCGTAACCTATTTTTTCCTATTTATTTTCATCGAAGAAACAATTCGCTCACCTCACACACCAAGACACAAACCCCATTCAACGGCGACTGTCATCCGGCGACCCCCGCCGGCGAGTGTCGCCCAGCGACATCCAACCACCGGCGACCATAAACACACTGATTAAGCTTGAAAGGTATGCTTTTATGCTAAACCAAATTCTTATTATTCCAAGATTTATTTTTACCCTCTGTTTCCATTTTGAATTCTCAGTATTGTGTGGTTCGAATTGCTTGAAGAATAGCTCGAGCAGTGGGAGGCACAATATTAGTTTTTGTTCTCGACAAGATTGAGCTCCTCGATTCCTATTGTCGATGATTGCAATAACCGGGTTATGTGTTAATTGTTAAAGGCAATCTTGTTTATGATTTAGTAAATGCTATTGGGGTCAAAATCTTGTTTGTATATAACTTTGCTGCTAATGGAACTGTGTTGTTTAATTCTTTATAAAGGTTATGCTTTTCTTAGTTTTGCAATCGAAAGCTATCGTACGCTGATGCATTTCGCGTTTGACTAGTTTCATCAAAATTTTACGATGCATCAAACGAGTGAAAGATTGATTTGAGATGAGACGAACTTGCGCAGATGGTGTGCGAAATGTGTAGGCAAGAAAAAAAAATCCTAACCGACGTTTATATGTTAAATTCAAGCTAAGGGTAAAATTCTAATTGACATTCAAATTTACCTACCAAACGCATTCAAAATTATTATTTAAACCCATCAACCAAACACCTCAAATAACTCATACCATCATTATTTAAACCCAACTAAAACTAGTGCTATCTAAATTCATACTCCCAACCAAACGGGCTCTAAAGCTAAAGTAATAAGAATTTTCAAAATGCTCCCATTATGCTTTGGGCTTTCAGAATTCAAGCCCCATAACTTTCGTTTAGGTTTCAGGTCCATGTTAGAAAACCAATAGTTTTAAAGACTCGATTTATGCAGCACCACTTCATTGTTCTGCAGTACCACTTCATTGTTCAGCAGTACCACTTCATTGTTTTTTCAGTACCACTTCATTGTTTTTCCAGTACCACTTCACTTCTGAAATAACAAAAAAACAATCATCCGATACTAGTTCATATAAACTTTATAACACCTGTGTAAATCTAGGTCCTTATCTCTAAATTTTATAAAAAATTGAATCCTTAAAACTATGAATTTTCTGCGAGGAGTCTGAAACCTATTTCAAAACATGTTTTGGGTTGACGTGTAATTACACCTTATGTTTTTCCGTTTCTTTATAAAAAAGTTAAATGTAATCTATAATCTAATAAAAGTTGATAAAAGACTCTCTCGGAGTGACGTCATCACCAAAATATACCCCCATCTTACATGTGGACAAAAAATAGTGTAATTGTTGCATGAATCACAAGCTAAAACTTCCTCATAATGCTCAGTCAGTAGTTTTAACTCTTGACATTTTCAGATTAGATGTTCACTAGAAAGCATGTTTAAAAGGAGAAAAACATCGAGTAGGAATTCGAACCAAACTTAAAACAGACAGAAACCCAAGAGAGAACTAATACAATTCTTTGTTCTCCTTCCGTTTCTAATACTTGGTCGGCGAGATAACTTCGAGCTGAGCAGCGCCAAGTTTCTCTTCCGCCGCCTTCTCTGCCTCAACTCTCAGCTTGTTCAACTGCTTCTTCCTCTCATACGCTGCTCGACTCTTTTCCTTTCTCTTCTTCTCCAACTCCTACAAAGAGAAAAACCGAACAAATTCCCAAAGCTTTGTCAAGAAACTCGATGAGAGTAAACGATGACGACGTATTATTCAACTGAAATGTGGACAGAAAGAGATGCATAGATAATTCATCTGCAAAATGGGACATCCAATTTCAAAGTAACACAGCAAGCTATGGTGATAGAACTAAAGCTTGACGATTGAAAGTTGGAAAACATAAATCGTAATAACAATTAATTCGATTGACTGCCGATATAAAGATGTTTAGCTTGTTCATCCACAAAAAATGGGGCGTCAATCAATTTCATCAGAAAGACGTAAAAAAGGCAGTTCGACAGATTAGCTAACGTGATAGAACCAAAAGCGTAATTTGTACAGATTTTCGAGCATAAACAGCTTAGCCTAATCATGTCGGCGTAGTTCCATCCAACCTCGGATGAGAGGTTGCCAAGCAAACAATACTTGTGGCCGGATTGTAGCCTCAAGACTCTATTTTTTAAGTCATTGTAAAGTCATTGTATGATAAGCAACACAATGAGTTCAAGAGATGACAAAGAGAACTGATGTATCGAAATTAATAAGGGATGCAAGGAAACTGACTTGAGAGCATCGGGGATGACCATCCTCTTCACCTTGTCTTCGAACACCTTCAATCGAGCGAGCGCAGCCTCACCACGCTTGGTCTTGTGAGGAATCATCCTTACACAGCTCGGCATAAAGCCAAACACCATTCGAGCACCAAATCGATCGCTACGAAAAGAAAGAGCAAAAACAAACCTCACCCGCGAATGGTCCTCCATAGGATCTTAGAGGAGCTCTGAAGTGGATCGGACCGTGGGACGGCTTAGTGTTCATCCTCTTTCTGAGGAACCTTAGGTACTTCATCTTCTGCCTCACCAGGCGGCCGGACAAACAGATCTCTTCGCATCGAACGACGGTCACTGTCCGTTCAACAGCTCCTTGGCGATGATCGACGCCAATCGGCCGAGCATGTGGTGTCGCGCGTCGACCACGACGCGCTTTACGCATATCCGTGAGCCCGACACCATTTCCTCTTCTTCGTTCTCCACACACACACACACACTAACTTGGCTAGGGTTTCTTTCATAGTATTTCTCGAGGCTTTGTTATTACTATGGTATTGGGCCTAGGCCCATTAGTTCAATGAAGCCCATTATTTATATTCATAAGACTTTCTTCTTGTTTATTTT
Organism: Craterostigma plantagineum; assembly: GCA_027422505.1. Lineage (NCBI taxonomy): Eukaryota > Viridiplantae > Streptophyta > Magnoliopsida > Lamiales > Linderniaceae > Craterostigma > Craterostigma plantagineum. The sequence continues at coordinate 25,196,131 of JAPQWV010000011.1, forward strand.
GTTTCATTTGCAACGACATTAATAAAAACTTTGATCTCTATTCTAAAGCACATTCAGTTTTATCAGATTCGGTTATGTCACTATGTCAGGCTGCGTTTAGTTGTGCCATGTGTGTATGAGAAAATGCCCCACAATTGTCTAAAGATTATAGTCTTATGATTTGTATGTGTTGTATGTTCACTTTGCAATTTTAACAATACTGTTATTATCTTTTTCTAGTTTCCAATGCAATAAAATAAAACTTCTATCTTTGTATTATTTACAAAATAACCTATATTTTATCAAATAGGTATCATAGGGGTCACCTCCAGCTCAGCATTCCTCCTTACTCGAATACCTGAAGACAGCGACTTTTGGGACATATGTCCAGGTGGGTAGGATATCCGGGGACCTGCGACCTCGTACGGAACAAGTAAGGTGGGCCCGGACAGCCAAGCAATTTGAGCGGGAAACATTGGATAGGGTCGACCAGGAAACACGTGGCATCCTAGGAGTGGTTGACATTATGAACAGAGAGGGGGCGCGCCAGTCTGACAATAGTACGACTGCAGGTGCTGTCTCTCCTAGGTTGTACCAGACGTCGCTATCAAGTGGTCCCAGAGAAGTGCCAGCTAGGAAAATAGAGGGATAACGGGTATATGGGAACAGACCGAGACGAGATTCAAGAGAGACTGAACACAATACACAAAACACTTGGAAAATATCCTGTATTCATCTTCTTCACGTTGGTTTTTCGCCATTAATACACTGTAACGAGTAGGGGGTGAGCTTGAGTGTGTATTTCCCGACTGTGGCTAGTGAATACTGTTTCCGGCAGCCCGTGGACGTAGGACATCTGTCCGAACCACGTAAAATCTGTGTCTCTTTCACCTTCTTTCTTTCTTAACATTAAAATACATACTCTAAAACGCACCAAGAACACAAGGCCCAGCCCGTTTCACCCATCACCATTTTTCCCGGACCAAATATTGTTGATCAGGGCCAAGAAGGCAAGGAACAAAGGTAAAGGGAAGCAGTCCTTCTCTGTTCAGGGCAAAACTTCGAACGGACACGTCTCAGAGTGGACGGAAACCGTAGGAGAGAACGCGGTGACCGGGGAAGAGACCTTGCGTCCCTTGCCGGAAACGGGCTCGCCAAGGAGAGAAGTTTCTCAGGATGGAGGGAATGATGGACCCCTGGCCTCAACACCTCGACGAGGCGCGGAACCTCCTACAAGAGTTCATGAGGGGCCAAGGAACCCCAGGAATGTCGCACCTCCAGCGACCATAGCCAGCGGATTCAGAATGGAAGGAGAAAGGGGGACTAAGGAACAAGAAGTGGAGGTGAGGAGCTATGGCACACGCGGGAGAGAAGGGGTTATCAGTTCGCAGGGACAAGAGCTCAGAAGGCAGGTGTCCGACCTCAGGAAAGTAATAGACGAGATGCGAAATAAGACAACTAGGCCACATCTCCGAGGGTTGCACCAGGCCGGCACACCCTTTGCCAAAGAGTTATGGGAGGGGGAAGTAGCGTTTAACTTTAAACAGTTGCCATATGAGTACGATGGTACCACTGACCCGGAGGAGCATGTGCTGTGTTTCAAGAATACCATTCTTTTGCATAACTTTTCAGAGGGAGTAAAGTGTAGGGTTTTTCTGACGACTCTGGTGAGAGCGGCCCAGCAGTGGTTCAGTCAGCTAGAAGCGGAGGTCATCCACTCGTTTGAAGAATTCCAAGAAATGTTCATCAACCAGTTTGCTAGCGCCCGGAAGCCTCCCAAGTCGGATATGTCCCTGTTCCAAGTCAAGCAGCGTGTGGAAGAAAGCCTCCGATCTTACATCCGAAGATTCAACGTGGCAGCCTTGGAGGTACCCTCCACCACTACTTCTGTTAAAATTAATGCTCTGGTTCATGGTTTGCAGGTTAGCGATTTCTTCGCGTCGCTCTCCAAAAAGCCTCCGCAAACGTTTGAGGAGCTGTTGGGTCGAGCCGACAAATACATCAATTTGGAGGAAAGCAAGCTAGCAAAGGTTCGAGAAGCAACGCCAAGGGCACCCCCGAGGAAGGGAGTACCTGACCAGGGGCGGAGCAGAGAGGGTGTCAGGACGGCACGTCCCCAGGTAGTGAGGGGACCCATGCAAGGTAGAGGGGGCAGGTTTCCTCCTAAGTATCAGAGTTACACTCCTCTGAGAACGAGCTTGCAGGAGGTGTTGGCGGTAGCATCAAAACACCCGGAAATCAGGTACCCTCGGGTCAACTCGTGCGGACCCCTAAGACTGGCAGCGGGACCCTTCTGTCGATTCCATAACGATTACGGGCACCATACCGACGCCTGTACGCACTTGAAGAATGAAATAGAAAGATTGATAAGGGCAGGGCACTTGAAGGAATTTGTATACCGGGACCGGGCACCTAACCACCCGGTGCAGCTTAGGGAGAAGGAAGGTCCAGGACCGGATAAAGGGACAAGCCAGAGCCAAACAGGCCTGGGCCCAGCCAACCAAGGGCTCACATCCTCATCATAGTTGGAGGCCCAGATGGAGGAGACTCACATAAAGCTCGGAAGTTGTATGCTTGGATGAGAGGGAAGGCAAAGGCCCCTACTGGAAACAGCCTAGTGGGCCAGATTGAGACAACGGGGAACATACAGTTCGGAGACAAGATGAAGTTGACGTCGATAATGACGCTCTTGTGATCACCACGGACGTGGCAGGATATAATGTGTCGCGGGTGTTTATAGATGGAGGCAGTTCGGCAGATATCATGTTCCTGGACTGTTTCAAGCAGATGAAGTTAGGAGCGGACCTGAAGCCGGTCACCACTTCCTTATATGGATTCGGTGGAGCTGGTATACAGCCCCTAGGCCAAGTTACGCTCCCAGTGGGGCTAGGTGAAAACCCTATGCGAGTGGTACGGATGGTCAATTTCCTGGTTGTGGACGCGGTTTCGTCGTACAATATCATATTGGGACGTCCAGCTATCAACGGATTCAGGGCGGTGCCCTCGACGTACCATTTGAAGATCAAATTTCCGGTAGGCGACCAGGTGGGGGAGGTATCGGGAGACCAGGTCAGCTCTCGTCGTTGTTACGCTAAGGAAGTCAAAGTGGTGACGGGAGGAAAGGAAAGGAGCGGAGTCGAGGTCAGACAAGCCAAACGTACGAAACTTGAGGAGGAAGACGGGGAGCCCACGAAGCTGCAGCCTCAGCCTGATGAGGAGCTAATGACTGTGGAGCTTTACCCAGGCAAAGAAGGTTTCACCACACAAATAGGGACAAAGATGGACGAGGGGACAGCAACGCAGTTGGTAGAGTGTTTGAGAAGGAATGCCGACCTCTTCGCCTTCTCGCCGGCAGATATGACCGGAGTGGATCCGAAGATAGCCATGCATCACCTGAACATAATCACAGGGAGCCATCCTGTGAAGCAGAGGCTCCGACAGTTTGGAGCCGAGAGGGACCAAGGCATCAAGGCTGAAGTGGGAAAGCTGCTCAAGGCAGGGCATATAAAGGAGGTACAATTCCCCACTTGGTTGGCCAACGTTGTCATGGTGAAGAAAGGAAACGGCTCCTGGAGAATGTGCGTGGATTTTCGAGATCTGACAAAGGCTTGCCCCAAAGATCATTATCCTCTGCCAAGGATAGACCAGTTAGTGGACTCCACGTCTGGATGTGAGATGCTGAGCATGATGGACGCCTATCAAGGATACCATCAGATCAAGCTGAACCCGGACGACGTGGACAAGGTCTCCTTTGTGACAACAGGTGGCACGTACGGTTACATCAGGATGCCCTTTGGGCTCAAGAACGCAGGAGCCACCTATCAGCGGATGGTCGACACAGTGTTTAAGAAGTGGACGACATGCTGGTTAAATCGACATGGACTAAAGATCATGTTAAAGCCTTCCAGACCATCCGGACAAGTGGTATGAAGCTGAACCCTGAGAAGTGCACTTTCGGGGTACAATCAGGGAAGTTCTTGGGGTATATGGTGACAAAGAGGGGAATCGAGGTGAACCCTAACAAAGTGAAGGCCATATTGGAAATGCAGCCCCCCCGAAACGTCAAGGAGGTCCAGCGATTGACATGCAGGTTGGCGGCGTTGAGCAGATTCATCGCCAAATCCGCCGACAGGAGCCTACCCTTCTTTAAGATACTCCGGAAGGGATGCCGATTTGAGTGGACGGAGGAATGCCAATCGGCGTTTGAAGGGCTAAGAGATTACTTACATAATATGCCATTACTAACCAAGCCATTACCTGGTGATGAGCTAATCTTATATTTTTCCACAGGGGAGCATGCCGTGAGTTCAGTTCTCCTAAAAGAGGAGGGTGACATCCAGAAGCCGGTATACTTTGTGAGTAAGACAATGCACGGAGCCGAAAGCAGGTACCCCGAAATCGAGAAGGCAGCCTTGGCGGTGATGGTGTCAGTACGGAGGCTACGCCCTTACTTCTTATCTCATAAAGTATGGGTACGCACCAATTTACTTTTAAAACAAACCCTAAGTAGACCGGATCTTTCCGGGAGGATGGTCAAGTGGGCAGTTGAGTTGGGCGAGTACGACGTAGAGTTCGAAAGAAGACCTGCCAATAAAGGGCAGGCCCTGTCGGATTTCCTGCTGGAGTCTACTCGAGGAGATGCGTCACCCATCTGGAAAGCTTATGTCGATGGCTCGTCAACAGCAACGGAAGCTGGGGCAGGAGTCCTCATTATTACACCAGAGGGGGACGAATTGCAGTTTGCCGTAACATTTGACTTCCCGACGTCCAATAACGAAGCCGAATACGAGGCCCTAGTAAAAGGGATGGAGATCCTCGGCAGCTTAGGAGCCACCGGGGTGGTCATATACTCGGACTCCCAGCTAGTGGCCCAACAAGTCCAAGGGAATTATGAGGCTAAGAACGAGAAGATGATGAGGTATACTGAACGAGTGGGGAAACTGAAAGCCTCCTTTGACAGTTTCGAGATACGGCAAATTCCCCGAGAGGAGAACAGCCGGGCGGATTCTTTGGCGAAGCTGGCTAGCGCTGCAGTTCCGGAGGGAACCCGGAAGGTTACAATACTGACAGCAGGCCGAGAGGATCGGAAGGAGAAAGTAGGATGCATAGGAGAGGAAGAAGACTGGAGAGCTCCCATCCTGGAGGCCTTGCACGATCCTGAACATAAGGACGCAGGGAAAGTCCGTGGGAAGTTCTGCCTCATTGGAGGGGAGTTATAGAAAAGAACTTTTGTCCACCCGTACGCACGTTGTCTGTCCAAAAAGGAGGGGAGGTCGGTATTGGAAGAGGTGCATGAGGGGTGTGCTGGAGATCACGCCGGATACAAAGCAGTTGCTCGGAGAGTGGTCAGGGCGGGATACTTCTGGCCAACACTGTTGAGAGATGCCAAGGAGCTAGTCAGACGTTGTGAGAGCTGCCAAAAGCACGGTCCGAAGATTCACGTACCAGCGGAGGAGCTGGGAGTAATGCATTCCCCGTGCCCCTTCGATAAGTGGGGGATAGTCGGACCTATGCCCGTTGCCAAGGCCCAGAAGAAATTCATCATAGTGGCCATCGATTACTTCAGCAAATGGGTCGAGGCGAAGGCAGTATCGAAAATCGATGAGACTAACATAACAGATTTCCTGTGGCATCACATCTGTTGCAGGTTCGGAGCCCCCAGGATCCTTATCTCTGACAATGGCACGCAGTTCTGTGGAGCCAGGGTTCGCGAGTTTTGTGCAGGGATGAAAATACAACAGAGATTCGTCTCTGTGGGGCATCCACAAGCTAATGGACAGGTAGAGGTCACCAATCGTACCATCCTACGGGGTATAAGCCAGATTGGCGTAAGAGGGCGGCAGATGGTTGGAATCCTTGGACCCCGTGCTACGGGCATATCGTGTCACCCCGCGGGAAGCCACGGATGAAACGCCTTTCCAGCAGGTCTATGGATCCGCCGCCCTGATACCTGTCGAGGTAGGGATGGAGACGCATAGAGTCATCCACTACGAGGAAGAGCAGAATGCACAACTCAGAAGAGAGGACCTGGACCTAATAGGAGAAATCAGGGAGCTGGCCCTGATAAGAACGGAAAAGTACAAGCATCGGGTGAAGGCATCCTATGACCGCAAGATAAGGCCCCGACAATTCTAAGTGGGAGACCTGGTCTTGAGAAGAGCAGATGTACTCAAACCATTGAGGAAGATGGACTCGACATGGGAGGGCCCTTACAAGGTGGCCCGTATTTTGGGGGGAGGAGCCTAACAGCTAAGGGACGAAGATGGGCGCAACTTCAATTAAATCCCCCATTTCCTTATTTTCTATCAACTAACTCCTCATTCCATATTATTTATTAACAAACTCCCTAAATCAAAACAATCTTACACATAATTCCCCATGTATGATTTTGCCCCTCTATTAATACCCAAATTTGTATTACTAATATACGTATATTTGGAGGTTATACGAGGTTCCAAAACGCACCGGGCATGGGCAATGCGTCGCGCCTCTTCTTCGAAGCACCTGCGACACAATCATCTTCATCGAGCGCCAATAGTTACATGCCTTCCCAGGCTATTCAGACGCAGGAGTTGTTGATAGCGACGCAGGCACGTTGAAGCGGTGGAGAGAAAATGCCTTGTTTTTTTTCTTTCTTTGGATCTATTTCTCGAGTGAGTCACACATCATTTGCTTGTCTTAACTAGTGATACGTGGCTTCATACTCACCTTGCCTTAGATCGTTAGGAAAATGATAAGGGCGTTTAAATATCAATGTGATGTAAATATAGTTGTCTATGATTTATATGTGATGTGGTATTTTATAAATAGGGAGACGGTAATAGGCCCATGGAGCTTCTGGAATGTTCTTATTTTTTGTTACGAGTGGAGCATAAATTGGTACGAAACTATACTTAAGTGGTATAATTTACATGTGATGTGGTATTGTATAAAGATAGAGACGATAATAAACCCATGAAGGAAGTACCCCGGCCCTGGAACATCTCGAAGCTGAAAAAGTATTATGCTTAGTAGGATTGGAAAGTTGTACATAAATCACACAGGGAGATGTACTCTTTTTCCTTCGCCAAGGTTTTATCCCAAGGGGGGTTTACTTGGCAATGTTTTAACGAGGCATCACCTTCTGAATGAAAAAAGAAGTTTTCTTCGAAATTCATGCCTAGCTCCCCCGTAAGATGAGGGATCGCGATTTTCAGGAGGGCTGTGCCACGCACGCCCTCGCAGATTGCGCTTAAAATTTCAGACTCCAGGTCATCCTGGATTAAAAGTCTGATGAACCTAGATTTGGTTATATTCAGGAGGGCTGTGCCACGCACGCCCCGCGCAGATTGCGCTTAAAATTCCAGACTCCAGGTCATCCTGGATTAAAGTCTGAGGAACCTAGATTGGGTTATATTCGGGAGGGCTGTGCCACGCACGCCCCGCGCAGATCGCGCTTAAAATTCCAAACCCCAGGTTATCCTGGATTAGGGTCTGATGAACCCAGATGAGGTTATATTCCGGAGGGCTGCGCCGCGCACGCCCCGCGCAGACTGCGCTTGTATGAGCATGCTCGGGCCCAGGGACACTCCAGTCAAGGGGGCCTGGAGCTGTTCAAAACGAAAAACATCCCCCAGCTGTGAGACGTTCCCAAGGCGAAAGAGGGCAGATTCTAAAGTAGAGAACCGGACCGGACAAGGCCCACCCTACAAGGGTAGTAAGGTCCACCAGAGACCGGTGGACCTGACAAAAAGTTAAAAGGAAAAGTATCAAACCTAGTACACCCACGGGGCATTCAGGTACACGCTCTTGCTTATTGATAACTTGTCGAGGTAAAAATCCCGAACACAGGCATGGGAACGTACCAAGGGGGCCTGAGGCAGAATAACGAGGCAGGATGGGAAAAAGTGAAGTTTGAAGATTCAGGAAGACACTCCACCTGTACTTCGAATGTGCTGAGGAACGTCAGCACAATTCGAAGTAGGGGGAGTAGGGAGAGTGATGGTGATGCAGGTTGAAATCTCGCCAAACAGGAAAAGGAAAACAAACTTCAACATTCCAAATGAAAATTCCACAAAAGGCCCTCAAGAAAACAACGTGCAGGACCCAAAAGAGAAAAACAACAGCAGAAGTCCAAAAACAGGAAAATAACAAAAGAGGTCCTGAATAGAAAAACATCATAAATTGTCCGAAATGAAAAGCAGTGTGACAAGCCTAGGAGGGCGGAGCGTCAGAGCCGGCGGCACAGTCGGGAGCCTCTGAAACAGCGGGCAACCCTTGCCGCTCCAGCTCGGAGAGTTGACCCAGGAGGACTTCTGGGGGAACCTCCAGCAAAGCAGGGGAGCAGAGAGGCACTTCAGCGGACCAGAAGTTCGAGTTAGGGGCCGCCTCTGGATTCCCTTTGAAAGCAGGTGGGGTAGTCATAGCCTCCATGGCTGTGTCCAAGGCAGAGGCAGGATCGCGTCCAGCAGCGAAACCCCCCAGGAAATAATGTTGCATGAAGGGCACGAAGTCCATCAGAGAAAGGGTGTCACGCAGGTAGCCCTCATGCCAACGTTGGCTCAGCTGAACCAAGAACTTCTTACCAAGAGGGGAGTCCATGAGATACTTTTGACAAAGCTGGACTCCTTCCAGCTTCACCGCGGAATGGCTATCCTCGATCTTCGCGGCAAAGGCCTGCTCCAGCTCAGCCGTCAGAGTTCTCTCCTTTTTAGCCAACAGTTCCTTGGCCCTCAGTTCGATCTGGGCCTGCTGCTCATCTATAATCTGGTTCAAATGGGTCGTGAGCTCAGTCTCTTTAGCAGCAAGAACAGCGGCATTCTCCAGCTCTAGCTGACGTGATCTCTCTGAAACTAGGTCCCTTACACGAGCCTCGCGCTCACTCTTCTCTCGCCCAAGTTCTTTCTCCAACTCCGCAACCTCTAAGTCTCGCTTCTTTAGCGTTTCGAGCATGTCACTGCTAGGGGGTGCAGGACCATGGGAGGCCGCAGATAGGAGAGTAGGTAGTAGGAAAGACAGCTGATATAACCAAGTTTGAATCAGCGAAGGACAAAAAGGTGGTCAACACAAGGGGCCTAAGAGAGAGGGTTACCTTAGCCCAATGATGGGCAGCGAGCTCGACAGAAGAGGAGTCAGATTGATGACGAAGTGCCTTTTGCTGCTCAAGTGGCACGATGGCCTGGATAAACTTCACCTTCTCCTCAGGGCTCAGCAGGTCATAGCTGTCAGGAAGATCCAACACCATCTTCCCGTCAGCCCGCCGATCAATACCCCACTCAGGGCCTTGGTAGACAAAAGGAGAAAATTCGGAATATCAGGCGAGGGAGGATCCACACGCGGCCTTTTACCCTTAGTTTTAACCGTCGTCTTCTTCTTTTTCTTCTTCTTCTCAGAAGGCGCGGGTGAGGTCTCCTTTCCACCAACATTGCCTTCAGAATCAGAGATCACCACATCTGGATCTCGCGTGTCTGCTCCAGAACGAGTAGGGGGGGTGGAGATGAGGACCTAACTGTAGGTTTCCCACCTACCTCTGAAGCTGACTGGTCAGGGGCGCTCTGACCTTCTGAAGGGTAGGGCTCGACGGGGATGGCAGAATCTTCTTGCTTGACAGGAAGGGCCTGGAACGCATCTCTCCAAGAAAATGACATACATGCACAAAATATACTAAGTCAGAAGGGAATACTGGGAAAGAGGTCAGGAGGCAGGAGGGGAACCTGCTTACCCTCAGGATCAAAAGTTGAAGGTTGCGAGGAGAGGAAGTGGTGGAGTAGGCCAGGATACGTTACCAGTTCGACCATGTTAAACTTCTTTTCAGAGGCCCGGAAATTTCAAAAGTTTGAGGGCCGCTTCGTTCTCCTCGGTGCATTCAGGCTGGACCCCTGTAGATCGCTGGGGTATATGATGCACCCAATGGCGATGGGGGAAATCCCATCTGCCTTCAGAAGGGGCCACAAAGAAATAGAATGAGTGCCACTCTTTGTCCTTGAAGGAGCCCTTGTCGCAGAAATGCACAAGGCCGCGTGGATTTGCGCATAGGTAAAAGAAAGGTGGGGCAGACTTGAGCTGAAACTGAGAGAGAACAAGCTCTGCGGAGGGTCTCCCACCCGCAGCAGTGACCAAGATGTAGAAAGCTGCCAGCTGACGAATTGAGGAAGGGCTGAACTGATTCAAAGGCACACGATAAGCCTGCGACACTGCAGCAAAAAAGGGGTGGACTGGAAAACGCAATCCAGCCCTTATTTGGCTTTCCCAGAAAGCAAGGGCTGGGAGAGGCGGAAAATTGGCGCGCTGATTAGGGCTCTGGACGGAAACATGAAAGCCCGAACTGTGGAAACCTTCCGAGACTAACTTCTCCAAACGCCGGTAAGTTGACTTTGACGCACCAAACACCTTCCAATCATCTGCCCCTGCACTGGTCCCGCCGGCCCCTTGCGAGCGGGTCCGACGAGATGACGATGAGCCGGAAATTGGCCGTGCTGCTGAAGGCACGACCGAAGATGTGTCCGCAGGGGGATGAGAGGAAGAGGACGGAGGAAAATCTGGGGGTGCCGCATTCGGAGACGAGGCCTTGCGCTTCGTTCCCCTCTGGGCGGCGACACCCGGCACGGCGGAGGTCGCAGAAAGACCCGGAGACGACGAGCGCGCGTCCTCGGAGTCGGTACTATCAGGCATGTCTTCGGCGCACAGAAGGGGGGGAAATAGGGAAAACTAAGGACGAATCGAGGGAAGTACAGTAAATAGGGATAGAGGAGAGCGAAATAATACCTGGGAAAGTCGGGGACGGAGAGGAAATCGGAACACCGACGATCCTGAGCTGCGATTCGAAAAGAGGCGATGATGAAAACCCTAGAGTGTCGATTGGGATTTCGTTTTTTGTTAAGTGTGGAAGACAATTTTGAAAAGGGGAGAAAAACGAAGAGAGACCGCCTCGCGAGATTCAAAAAGCAGAAGTGACGGGTCTGGACACGTGTCGCCAGGCGAATGGTGCCGCCCTCTGCAAAGAGCACAGAACCTGTCCAATCGATGTAAATACAATGTAGACCGCTAAGGAGTCCAGAAGCGCTAAAAAGAAGGAATGCTCTTTTAAGTATACTCCGAACTATAATTCTTGACGTATTACAATTCAGAGTAGGGGACTGGATGATAGGGGTCACCTCCAGCTCAGTATTCCTCCTTACTCGAATACCTGAAGACAGCGACTTTTGGGACATATGTCCAGGTGGGTAGGATATCTGGGACCTGCGACCTCGTACGGAACAAGTAAGGTGGGCCCTGACAGCCAAGCAATTTGAGCGGAAAACATTGGATAGGGTCGACCAGGAAACACGTGGCATCCTAGGAGTGGTTGACATTATGAACAGAGAGGGGGCGCGCCAGTCTGACAATAGTACGACTGCAGGTGCTGTCTCTCCTAGGTTGTACTAGACGTCGCTATCAAGTGGTCCCAGAGAAGTGCCAGCTAGGAAAATAGAGGGATAACGGGTATATGGGAACAGACCGAGACGAGATTCAAGAGAGACTGAACACAATACACAAAACACTTGGAAAATATCTTGTATTCATCTTCTTCACGTTGGTTTTTCGCCATTAATACACTGTAACGAGTAGGGGTGAGCTTGAGTGTGTATTTCCCGACTGTGGCTAGTGAATACTGTTTCCGGCGGCCCGTGGACGTAGGACATCTGTCCGAACCACGTAAAATCTGTGTCTCTTTCACCTTCTTTCTTTCTTAACATTAAAATACGTACTCTAAAACACCAAGAACACAAGGCCCAGTCCGTTTCACCCATCACCATTTTTCCCGGACCAAATATTGTTGATCGGGGTCAAACCCGCGTAGTTTACCAATATAATTATTCTTATGAAGGTAGTAAAATATAATATATGAATGTCAATATGATCACCATGAAACAAGACATAAATTATTGTTATTTTTTTATCATATAAAAAACATGAAATAATAATAGTTTTATAATTTGGTGAGATAAGACTACTTCAGTCATTTCAATATAATTATCTGATAAACTAACCAGGCCAATCCCTTGAGTTTATTTATCTTGGATTCACCGGATTATTGTAACGCGCTTTTATTTGTGGCGGGCCTTTAACTAGAAAAATACAATCTTATCTTGGCTTATCTTATGAACTAAACGGAGCCTCAAGGTTTATTCATCCGAAACATTCGTTTTTCCGAAAATTTCGAGCAAAATAGTTATGCAACGAAAATTCCATGAAAGTTGGTCTTAATTGTCTTAGATAACAATAACTAGTCTAAATTGCACACTCACGTGTGTGTGCTACATAATATATAAATCATTAATTAAATATTAAATAACAATTACTAAAAGTAGAAGGGTAAATGTGACAATATATAAATGCAACGCAGTGGGTGGTTTCTTATTTTTATTTTATGTTAATTATTAATTTAAGAAAAATACTGACTGACCGATTGATACACCAAATTGAACGGTTTTTAACTCCTGCTAAGAAGAGAATAGCATCATCTTCAACTCCAAGAAAACTAGAAAACAGCCACGAATCAACACTGCTACTAAAAACATAACTGTCCCCCCTTTTTGCCCTACTCGGAGATGATACCCATGGAAAATGAAAATTCACTCTCATCTCAACAGCATATCCAAGGCCAATAAACACTCCATCGAAAAAAGAGAGAGAAAGAAAAGTTCAAGAAGTGTACTCAAATGGCTGTGGTGGGGCGGGTTCTTCGTGGACAGCAATGGCAGAGCCCGACCCTTGTTGTTGCCCAGTAGTGGCTGCTGTGTTCGATGTGTTTCCTGGCGAATTGGTCAGTGAGAGTACTTCGGCTTCGTTTGGGCGAAGATCTTTTAGCAGCACAAAGCCAGATGGGGCGGGTTTCACTGGAACGTATCTGCTTTCTTCGAGGAATTTGACGAACTTCTCTTGGGTAGGGATGACCCTAGCTGGATTTGTCAGCAGTTCGAAAGATGGCTCGGGCTCGGTCTTTTTCTCTGGGGCAACATCAACCTGCCATGGCCCACAAATCACGTGAAGTAAAGTTAGCCATCGTTTAAAAGACCCGTCTCATATTATGAAGCACAAATCCAAGTCAAGTAAAACAAGTGGCAATTCATGTAAAAAGGGAAGGCTTTTCCGTATAGGAAAGCAGTTTTGGGTCCTAATTTACTTCTCTGAGAAGATAACTTTTCGATGACGGCTGGGGTGGTAAAAAATGAGGAAGAATCAAAACGTCTAAAAGTGAAATTATATGAACGGAAGAAATAGTATTGACCTGCATGGACTCTCCATCCTTATCACTCGTTTTCCCCTTTCCATGGCTTGACTCAGCCTTTTCGGCAGCTTTCTCTGCTTCTTTCTTGGCAACTCTGGACTTTGCTCTAGCAGAAGTTGACAAAACAGCTGTTGGTAGTTTCACAGCTGACGTAGTGGTGGGTACTGTGGCGGGCTTAGGATATTCGAACAATCAAGGTTTCGCGTGAGATAAGAATTCAAACTTGGGAACTTTTAGGTCGTAGTTCAGCCCGATGAAAGCCGTGGGCGTAAATGCCAAGCTGACGAAGTATATAAGCGGATACCAATACCAAAACTGACTGAACACAGCAAGACCAACGACTGCAGTCATTTTGTCATGTTTGGTCTTCGAAAGTAACTTTATGGTCACGTTTCGACCGCCGGCATCTAAAATCCCAGAAGCTAAAATGGCACCCATCTTGCTCATCGTGTCTTCGTGCTTGTCAAGGATGATTTTTTCCAATTGTCGCCTGAGCAGCAAAATGAAACATAAGGCAAAGAAAGATAAACATGCGAAAAGGCCCATTACAAGTTAGTACCTGAATACACCAATGCGAGAGTCACTGGCCTCATTGACTTGGACCATGACCATTGCCATTGCAATGAGAGCACCCTGGCGAACAAAATCCACCACATCTGATGTCAATGGCTCAAGCAATGATATGGCCTCACTAAGTCCAGTACCCGCACATGAAATTCCAACTGCTAACGCAGCGCCATACCGAACATGTGGATTGTAGGATTCTGACAAGAGGGACACAATTCTTGGAGTCTGTATTCAAGAAAGGAAACTGTCTAAATAGAGTTGGGAATCAGACACACAAATGCAGGTTTTGCACCATAAGATGATCAAATACGAGAAAACATCCAAGTTAGAACATATTCATGCACGAAGAGGAACGGATCAAGTTGGAAAATAGAAGAAACTGACCTGTTCAGGATCAGAGTACAACACAAAACCGAGAGCAAGAACAGCAGTTCGTCTGACATCGTCGCTTACGTCAGAAACGGCAAAGTGCAGCAGCTGGCGTATAGCCTTATTATTAGCTGTACCTCTGTATGCCAACGCCAGAGCATACATTCCGCCGTAGCGCAATATAGGATCTTGATCGCGAGTCATTTGCTCAATAAGCGTATCTGCTTCTTCCTCTCTTCCGTAGACAGTCAATGCGATCCCTAATGCCAGACCCCTATTAACGAATAGTAAGGGTGAGAAAAAAACATCATCCAAGATTATTTAAGGCATTTTACCTAATGATTTTCTCATGCTGGGTCTCATGCGCATAAGCAAGCATTTCACCAGCCTTCTCACTTGCAGTACCAACCATGAGCAAGCCCATACTTATCCCTGCAGACTCACCAGCAACCGCACTGTCAGTGTAGAGTACATTCTTTATATCATCAAATATATCATCATCAGCAGTCCCTAGTGCTGCCAAACCAAGACCAAGACAGGCACCATGTTGAATAACCTGCATTAATAGGTATAGCACTAATTCAGTTACATGCTTTTTTATTAAATACGGAACACATGTAGGAGACTTAGAAGAATCTAAACCTCAACGTTGGTGCTCCTTAGGCTCTCACGAAGAAATTGCTTAATTCCCTCTCCATGGTTTGCATGGATCAATCCTAAAGCATACAACGCTCCACCTTCAGAATACGGGCTTCCACCGCCACCAGCCCCACCCTGCGGCAAGTAAGGTGCCATGAGAGATCTACCTTGCTGCAGATGACCATGGTGAATGACACCAAGTCCTGCAGTTGCACTAAACTTAGCCCAATTTGTTGCCCTACTTAGCCAGTCCTGACAATACATTAAATTGTCAGAGAAGGTTCGTGAACATATGACTAAAATATGTATATATATATATATATATATATGAAGTTCAGTCAAGAAAAGGGTAATACCAGATTCTCCCTGAGAAAAGTATCGACGGTGGTTCCAGCATGCATAATAGCATTCGCGTATATTGTTGCACTATGGCAGACACTATTTCTCATCTCGACAGATTGCTTTATTGTTTTCAGAATAAGAAGATCAGATCTGTAAGTAGATTGCAACCAACTGTGTTAAACCATCTATATTTGTTGAAATGAAAGCGTCTGATAATGATTCCACTCACTTGTTATGGCTATATAAAAATTGCAGAGCAAGCTGAATTGAAGCTTCTCCTGACAGAATTCCCCTTATTTTTGTTAACCTCTCCCCATAAACTGCTTCACGTGGATCAAAAGTTGTTAAGTTGCCATCCGTTTGACTCCCATCCGCCATCTGAACATCCCTCGATGTGACAGGGTTTCCACTTTGCAGAGAGTCGGGCTGAGTAGATTCCGAGGCCCTTACCTGTTCTGAAGATTGGTTGGGTTTTGGAAGTTGATCCCTCACCTTTAAGAGAAACGCTTGCTGCTCATTTTCCACAAGATCAAACGCTATTTGAAATGCTAATAGAGCATCATCCACGTTCTCTGATCGTAAGAGACTCTCCAATATGCTTACAACGCCCTCTGGCTCATCCAAGAACATTAACCTCTGACAAATGCTCAAGTAATCTGGGGATGGAAGCTGCTGGTATACCTTGACGAGGAGTCGAAGTACCTGTCGATAAGTGTGAGGGTAAATATTCGCTCTACAAACGAAGAAACTTCAGAGCAGAGAGCATATAGTATTTCTCAAAAACCTTTCTACTCTTTTGGAACCCAGCCACCTTTAATGCAGCAAAGAAAGGACATGACACGTATTATTGTAAAGATTCTGTACATGAGAGTAACTATAAGAGAACGGGGGGACACATCCAAAGCATTATCACCCACTTACAAACATAGAAATCAGACATTTAAAGAAACATTTACCTCAAGTCGGTATTCTCTTCGATAAACGAAAGAATGAGAGACATCAATGCAGTAATTAATTATTGCATGGGCATTGTCACACCTGACAATTGCTTCCTCCAGCTTATCCAAACGTCTGCTTTCGATGGCCATACCTATTGCTTGCTGATATTTTTCATCTGCTATGCATCTGCATAAGAGGTGGCGGAAATACCTTAGCAGTAAGAAATCAACATTATTAGCTTTTGAAAGCACGTAAAAACTAACATACTTATCAAGCATCCTCTCAACAATTGCTTCCAATCTAGGGTCAATTACTGCAGATTCATCATTAGACTCAGCTGCTTTATTCTTGAGACTGTCATACTCATCAATTGCTTTGGCTGGGTGCAAGTAAAAACTTATCAGAAAATCTTAAGGGCAAAAGCATCAATCTGAGACTTCATTTTACTGATGAATACGGCAAATAAAAAACGACCAATATCCCCATAAAGGAATAAGAACAATGCAATTGTGAAATGACAAATAACTAAACCTCACCAAGAAGAGTATTCACATAATCAGAATCCTCTGACACGTCAAAAAGGGAACCGGCTCCCAGGGCATATGATAGCGAGTCATTAAGTTCCCCCAGGTAATAGAAAACCTATTTAAGAATCCAACATCAAATGTTACAAATAAATGAAGATGTTAAAATCTCTTCCCTCTCATACATATTATGTTTCTGATTATATCCAGTTGGAGATCGGGCGTAGCCAATTTCAACCGTCTTGGTCAATAGAATTCTTTTCAACCAAACTACAACATAGGCAAACTAGTGCATAATAGTACCAAAGATTACTCGTCGAGATCGTACAGCACGTTACCTTTGAGACAAGTAAAGCTGCCAGTTGCCTCTGTTCATATTCTTCATCTTCGTATAAACTTTCACTCAACAAATAGAATTTTCATAACAAGGAGTTGAAAGAAAAACTGATTGCACAAGAAAATTTCCTCGCGATGAACAAATTCCCTCTTATGTACAATATTCTCGACCAATCAACAAGCACTGAAGCTCCACATTAATAGAGAAAGTGATGTGTGCAAATACAGACATTCGGGGAAGAAGTAACACCGGCAATAGACTAATTTTGCAACATTTGCAGAAAAAGAACCATGGATGTATCGACCCAAAAATCGTAGTCAGAAGTGAAAACTACCGCAATAACATCTGATATCCTACATGAATACCTTAAAGATTGAAAATCAGAATTCAGACCCCTAAATATATTACAAAGGAGAAAACTTTAAGCTAAGTTCTCTGGCTCAGCTAACTTCACAGAAATTGGAAAACTAATGTGTAATAGGCGTTGATCATCAAGAGGCCAGTAAGAACTAAGAAACCATGTTTCCAAATCCATACAAAGCAAAGAGAGACTTCAGAGAAGTACCTGCATAGCAAACTAACACAACAAAGAAATTCACAGACTGAGCCATCTAATCAGCAATTACCACAGAAAACCCCTAACGAAAAAGAAAGCATAGAGATTGGAAGCCACTGCACGTACATAATTGGCACAGAAGTGGAAATCTCGGGCCAATAGAAGTGAACGAAAGCGTTGAGGTTGGACAGCGCGTGTAATTTAAGCGTCGGGTGACTCTCATTCAGCATCGCGAGTAGCCCACCCGCTGAGCTCACCATCGTCGCCGCTGCGGCAGCCATAAGTCTCACTTACTGATTGTGGAAAATTGCGTATGAAATCGGATCTGAGCGGTACGAAGACGGAGGCCGTACGATTCTAATTCAGGGGTTTTTCGAATTTTGCAGTCTTTACTTGAGAGGTTTCTTGGAGGAAGGGCCAACGAAGCCAATTGATGAACTATTTTGCCTTTCATATAACTAATTACGCCACAAATTACCTCTATTATTTGCAAGGCACGTCATTAATTATCTATTCTATTTTTTAAGCATTAAAATCACTAGGTTTGCCCCGTGCGATGCACGGGGTAGTTTGTTGCCATGCAAATTGAAGCATTAGTCAATGAAGATCGATTTTTTCTTACAGTGATATACATAGATCATTAAATTTGTTATTGAAAGCTGCACTGTAAGACCGCTTATTTGCACGATTGGACTGTAGAAGGCTGTACCGATTTGTTTGAGTGTACGACTATATGTATTCTGTGGCCACATATAAAGCTTTTGTCCTATATATAAAGATTTAACATTGTCATTATCAGAATTTTACAACAGCTTGAAAACATTATGTTCCGAAGATAACTAAGAAATTGAGCTTCAATGTCGACATCGTAAACAGCATCGACGCAAAGCAGTTATGATAAATGGTGTCCAAAGATACAAAAGGAATTTCTACTTATTACGTCGTCAGAAAAAGTTATCTTCCAATGTCCTCCTGTCCTTTACACCACGGGTTCGTAAGAGCTCCTATTTAACCTGGAAGAATAAGCGCAAATATGTAGGCGTGTTCTTGTAGTAGAGGCAGCATCCATGTTTTGTTGCACAGGCCGGAAGTAGACGGTGGCCACAAATTTCGCCTCTACCTGAACTGTTTTAGTAATTGATGCCTTTTCAAGTTAGGTCCGGTGAAACTACGGCATATTAAGCCACATATTTCACCAAAAAGAATAGGGAAAGAATTGTAAACGCCAAAATACCAATCCTTGTGAAATCATGTTGGGTAGATGGACTCCCTTTGCGGACATGTTCTGACAATAGAGCCGGCATCCACGCTTCCTTGCACAGCAGGGAAGTACACGGAGTCCACGAACTTGGGCTCTAACTTAACTGATTTAGGAATGGATTCCTTTTCAAGTTAGGCTCGTTTACTCCATGTACTTCTCTGCATGTGCAACGAAACTGAGTCATACAGACTCATGAGCTGAAGTGCAGACTGTTTATAGTTCGTATGCAGGAGATGGGCCGAAGCTTGCGCAGGAGGTCTACACCTGAAAATACATAACATGGCTTTCCACATTGAGAAGGATTGGTCACATGTAGAGGAAGGATTGTGCTGCACATTTCATCGAATATATTGAGGTCGTCGGCTTCTTCGCCAAAATTGCGTTATTCTGGAGACGACCCTGAGAGGGGACATAATCAAACAAACAATACGCAGATCTGAATTGTATTTAATAAAGCGTGAAACATTTTGAAATCAGAGATTCATTCTCAGAAGAGGAAGGGATGATTTACGGGAAAGGAAATCTGTATAAACCCTGAAGTCGAAGCTGAAGAGCTCTGCAAACACGTTGGCAAAACAGCACATGAAATTAAGAATGCCCATGGCGTAGTCGATCATGCTGTTGTGATTCGGCAATTCTATCTTGGCATTGAGCATGTCTTCATCAGAACAATCCCCTCTCCCGCAAGAACTCAAGCAAGGGGAATACCAAGTGACTGTCCAGGTTGGGCGCGATGCGCTGCGTGGAGATCGTACTTCTCCGCCGCGTACGACTTCCCACCCGTCGATTGATTTGGGATAAGGTTTAGGCCTTCCATGGTCGGTCCCGTGCCTTGTAACTATGGGCCGTTACGAAAGAACTTTCATTACTATTACTGCAACCTAGCCCATCGAATATATTTTATTTCGTTTCCTTAGTAAAATAAAAATAAGTAAATATGGTAACACACTAAATAATTTTTATTAATAGGGAGTGCAAAGGAGGGCATGGATAGACTGCCATACACGCAAGCCGTTCCTGTAGTTTTTCACACCATTTTGTAATCTTATATTGACTACATTTTGTTTGAAATTAGTGATGTGCCTTACAGTACTACGTTTTGAGGTTCCTATCTAATTATTGTGGGTTCGTGGGTTTAAATTGTGTTTTTTTGTGTAATATCGAATTAGCTCCATGCTAACCTCTGTTTCAGTCTTGAACGAATAGATTCGAACATAGGTTGCAGTATACAGTTATACCGTCATACAATTCGAAGCACCTGGAATGACCTCAATGTATTTGCTGTATGAGTTGTGCTCGATAGGTGTGGCCATGTTATGTAACATGAGCAGGGAAGCATAATTCATAAGTTTTTATGTTCAAGCTATTGTACGGAAAGCATCTTGAAAAGTACATAATATAGTGATATATATTGGCCCAGAATAACAGTTCGAATGGGTTGTCGTAAATGCAGTGTATTTGTTTTAAGTGCAAAACACTGTAATGTTATCCTATTTGCCTATTCTTATGAGAATATGCAAGGCGGTGCACGGAAATATACAATGGAACAAATACGAATAATTAAACTGTCTAGAGTCATACAGTTTGCTGTACTTGTGTTGTTTTCAATAAATTGGTACTATATGTTGGTGCTGCCATCTGAGCAGCCATTATTTTAATATGAGCATTGTAACATGGTTCATAATGCCATAATAATCATGGGGAAAACGATACATAAACAATAATATAGAATTGCAGGCATGAAAGATTTATTAGAATAGTCTTGAAGAGTTACGACCAGTTATTGAAGAATACCGATGCGGTCAGGTATTCTCTAAACTCTTGAATCATCTCGGGCAAAACATCGTGGACATCGTCCTCTGCAAACATGAGTGAAAATGCTGATCGCAGCATGTATACGCCGCATTCACCGCTGGTACACATGTGAGAAAATGGTATGAATTATCATTTTACCAAATGGGTATTGTACAGAGTGAATATATGGAGACATGTGAATTACCTGAGGTATCGACGGGGAAACTCAGGATCCCTTTAAACAGTGAAGTTGACGATGGAGTCAGTCATTCGCAGGTCTCGAAGAATATAGGGGATCGTAAGCCGTGTTTTATTAAACGACTGCTCAAAGAACCTCATATCCGTATCGACCGAAGGGTCACAATCGTGCACTGTTATGGATCGTTTTCTATAATCCACAATGCATAGTACCCAATGGCACTCATTAATGTTAACCGGGATAACTATGAGGTCCGAATCCTGCCATGGAAGAGATGGCCACTTGTCAACAATACCCTGAACATATGGGTGTATGGAAGTTAGGTCAGTATGTCCGTCAATTCGAAATTCCGTTGCAATTATCTGGTTGAACGTTATGTTCATAAAAGCGACCCTTGACTTGGGGAACTTTGCATGAGGCTGCTTCTCAATAAACCCACGTATGCATTCGTCGATGTGCTGTTTCAGATAATAACATATTGTAAGAATATGTTTGCATAGTCTGCATTAAATAATATGATGTTGTACCTCATCACTTAGCCAAGTTCCCTTTGTCATGAGATCCTTGAAGAATTGGAAGCCACGCTCTTCTCCTAATAGGATACTGATAGTGTCGGCTTGGGTCATAGTCCCTATAGATACTGCTACGCTGGGAAATATTTTGAGAGTTTCTTGACAGTTGTCGCAAGGGTTTTGTCTTTCGGAACCTTTTTCGACTTTGAATGTTCTTGGTCTAATGGGGTTGTAATTTTGCTCTTAGTCTTTTTTTGCACTGGAGTCTGTGTGGGCTCCTTGGGCATGTTGTTACGCTTTCTTTTCCCCGAAGGCGTCGTTTCGTTGTTTAAGGAATGGTAGTCAGATTTTCTGCCGACTGATTGCCGTCTAGTGTTGCCCTGATTTCTCCTGCCAAAACAATTGCATGGCGATTTTCATGTAGTAGTGGTTATGTAAGCCTGTTTGGAAAATACTGTTAACATACCAAGCGCCTGCTCTATATGTGATAGCCTCTGTTGAATTTCGGAGTAATGCTTGTTGATCTTCGTTGTCAATTCATTTAGGACAGTAATCTAGCGATTGTGCCTTGAATGCAGATAGTTGAACCTTTGGGCAGCAGATTCCACATAGGTATCTATCTTAAGTTCTATCTTGTCAGCAAATTGGGTGGCCGCTTGCTGCAGATTCGCAACAATGCTGTCAAAATCATTCCTCATTTCATTCGTCATTTTTCCCTGGAATTGTTTGCAGTTAATCGTTTATGAAATCGAGTTTGGGAGGCCTTATATAATGTAAACACATGTGTAGGAAACCGTAAAGGCACAACTCATTGCAAAGGAACGTTTCTCTAAAATGAATGTGTTCGCTTTGGTTGCGTAAGGTGCATCGTTTCGTGTATTTAATTTATGCTTGGATCGAGTGAATGAATGAAGGAATTTTTGAATAAGTTTTTGAGTAGTGGAAAGGTTTTCTTAATAAGTATTGGTGTATTGCGTGAATAGCTTTGGGCGATTCGAACAGTCGTAATTAACCAATACGGTATATTTATTTTTCAGTGATTTCTATTGGTAGGTTTGCTACCCATAATCGCATTATCATGCGGTTTTAGTGCAACAGTTTGTTCTGCTAATCAATATATAGTGGAATTGTATTTATGTTTGCTAATAGATAAGTACTAAAACTACTATTACTATTATATAAAAAGAATAGCAAACATATTAACTATGTAGTAAAGGGGTTGATGCGTTGTAATTTCTTTTATTATAGTTACAATTCCTGGTAATTGAAAGACTGTTCATTCACGGTCGGTTTGAATGGGAAGGGATATTGATCGAGCGATTAATAGGGAGAAAACATGAAACGAATCTATCATCTATAACCGTACACCTGCAAGACCATTAAAAGAATGAATGTATAAAGGTAACTCTAAAAGTCACACATACGCCCATTTAATGAACAACGATTAGTGGGGAATTAATATAATATCATTAATATCTCCGGCGAGAGAACATCGTATTATATAGTGCAATCGCCCCAGATAAAATATACAATCATTCCTACTATGACACGTCAGGAATTCCATACAAATTAAACTCGGAATCTACAAAAATAAAATCGGAATAGTAATCATAATTTCTTCGGCGCGCTCTGATTGGATGGGGGGAATCCGTTGCACACGTGTTAGAACAGATAATTTCATTAACACCATACAGTCACATGATTTGTTGCCAAATAATTTTGGCGCTCTAGACTAACTGTATATGTGGTCGAAGATGTTAGGTAATTAATCAACACGTCTAGGAGTAGCATTATACGGCAACAAAAAACGGAAGACTGTACAATAGAAACAACAAACTAACATATAACAGTCCATCTTGTATGACGTAAAAAACGGGATGACAGTGAACAATAACGTAGGCTAACTGTACATGCATCTGAAAATGACATGGAATTAAAATGGATGACTGTAAAAGTATTATGGAAGTGAACACTATCACATTAACTTATTGAAGAGTATGTCTGTAACAATTATCATTTGTTTGCTGGTATGCTTGTTAAAATTGCAGAATGTGAACTATTTTGTGTTATACGGTTATTTATGTTGATAATAATTCCTTAATATACTACAGTCACGTGGCTGCTGCACTCAGTCTTGTAGTTATTGTTCAGACATATAATGTGGCCAGTAGATTGGCATGTGTTCTTGAGTTACATAATTGTATGACTATTGCAGTTAATGATTGCTAAGCTGTATGTCTGCTGTATTGGTAGAATGTGAGCGGGTACGACAACAATACTGTAAGGTTGGATAATATTGTAAAAACGTATGCTAAACACTACTATCATACAACAATTTCCATGTGTTTAAATGTTGTTGAAAACTTCATGAAAAACAATGTTTATGACCTCGTTGGCCTCCGCATTGTCTTCTTTCATGCTCAATATTCTGATTCCCGCGGGTGATGTCACTCTAGATAGTGCCACATAAAGTTGCCCATGGGTGAAAACTGGACTGGGAAGATACACACCTACCCTTTTTAGGCTCTGGCCTTGGCTTTTATTTATTGTCATTGCGTAGCAGACTTTAAGCGGGAATTGTCTACGGCGCAGTTTGAAGGGCCACGTTGTGTCAGAAGGAGACATAATTGTCCTCGGTATTAGAACCTTATTGCCAACATGCGTCCCAGTTAAGATTTCTGCATCGACAACGTTTGTTCCAAGGCGCGATACAATGAGCCTTGTTCCATTGCATAGTCTGTCTCTCTGATTTAAGTTCCGTAATAACATTACGGGAATTCCATGCTTAAGTATGAGTTTGTGGTTTGGAATACCCGAAATCTCAAGCATGTTTAAAAACTCAACCGGATACATCGTACTTGCGCTGATTTCCACTTCAGCCTCCAGTTCCACGCTGTCTGAACTCAAGTATTCTGTCTCATGGCCGGGTACAATGGATAGCATAAAGTCATTCACTTCGTCAACTGTTTTGTTCCTGGGTGTGAGGACAGCTCTTTCCTTAATATAACGTTGATTAGTCATATTGGCTTCAAAATCAACGTATACGTAGTTGCATATGCTACGAATCGTATCGCCGTGACAATCACTAGACATGTTTTCTGGTATCTTAATCGTCTCCACGTCTGTATCTGCAGCGACCTCTGCATTTCCATTGCCAACTTGCAAAATCCAATTTGCAAATTCTATTTCCGAATGATGTTATCTCATGTTCTGGGTAAGAGTGTGTAGACGACAATGTTCCCATAAATAGGATCTATTTATGGCTGACTCCACCGTAGCTTGCCTACTACCATTTCGTATAACTGGAAGTAACCGTCTGAAATCGCCTCCCAACAGCACTGTCTTTCCACCAAAGGGCTTATCCTCACATCTTTCAATCGTGTTGGACATCAAGTCCCTCATAGTTCTATCCAGTGCCTCGAAAGCATATTTGTTTGTCATCGGCGCTTCGTCCCAGATGATTAATTTTGTTTGGGTTAAAAGTTCCGCTATCATCGTCCCTTGCTTTACGTCGCACATGGAGTTCTCTTGTAGTATAATAAGGATCTTGAACCTTGAATGCGCAGTTCTTCCACCTGGAAGCAACAGGGCTGCAATACCTGATGATGCAACTGGTATTACAATTTGATTTTCTGACCTCAATTTTGTAATGATTGTTTTGTAGACATGAGTCTTCCCTGTCCCTCCAGGACCATACAGAAAGAACAGGTGTCCAGCGTTGTTTGCAACTGAGCTGATGACTTCGTTGAATATGTTGTGTTGCTCTTCATTCAAGGTTCCAATTAGGCGTTGATGCTCAACGTCGTTCTCCTCACCATTATAATAACTTTCTTCCATTAGTAATCTGTTGTTCAGATCTTTTAGTATGTTCTTGAAAGGCAGTGGCATTGGGGGTAGTCTGAGAGTGTCTTTGAGTTCTGTATCATTAGTTTTTCGATCTCAGCCAGCGCATAGTTTTTGACCTGGTCGTCTGTAAGATGCATTTCTGTGAAGCCAAATAGCCGCCTTTGACGCATTGGTATGTCTTCTGAAAGAGTTTTCCAGAAGCTATTCGACAAATTTAGGGGGTTGGTTACTTCACAGAAGATCAGCAATGTGACAAAGAGCTGGCGAAGCTGAATCGGTGTCGCCCATTGCGCAGCTTCATTCATTGCATGATGCCACTCTGAGTCTCCATCTAATAATCCTCTTCTATAACATGCTTCTTTGAAAGTTGAGAGAACTTCACCATTGACTGTACGTATGTCTTGATATGACGTGGGCCCCCTAATGATTGTCAATAACATCTTCATGTAATATATCTCACCTGCTGTTGGATGAATGTTAACCACCCTACCAATGACAAATCCTTTCTTCCGTGGTGTCCAACTTTTCTTTGAGGCGTTCCATACAAATCTCGATGGGAACTGAATATAAGTAAGCTCTTTTGCCTCTTGGCTTCGTTTGTTTGTTTCCATCCATTCCGTCATTATAGTCTTGTGTATGCCATCCCTATTCAACATATTGCTGAACAGACTCATCGTATACTAAGCTTTGTTCTCCCTCCAAATGAAGTGGCAACCTTTGTACTGCCGGCGTTCTGTAGTGCACGTCAAATGCAAATATTCTCCACATAGCTTCACAGGCCGACAGATATCCACAATCCTGATATTTTGCGATTTCATCACATTTCTGGGCAGATGGTTCAGTAGAAGACTGAGCTTGATTAGCCAGATTTTCAATTATCATTGTGGCCTTGTCTACACATTTTGTGATGTACTTGAACAGATATTTAATAGCCCTACTCGTGTTGCCCCATTCTACATTAATGTGCGCCTTGTATTTCTTCAGCAACTGTATATTATGAGGCACGACGTATCTGTTGTCCATGACAATATTCTTTTTAATTACAAACCTGCTTTCACTCCTCCTTCGCTTGTACCAGATGTGCCCAACGTCGTCAATTGTCGTGCGGTTGCTGTATTGTTTTGGGAAGTGTTTTTTGCATTTATTATTTTCCATGCAAGGCGAGTTCACCCCTTCAAAACCACACGGTCCATGCATCATGAATTGTTCAACTAAAGCATATCCTTCTTCATCAGTTTGACGGTCAGGAATTTCGGCGGAAATTATTCCGTCGACCTCCGCTGGAGTTGGTTCTGTTCCAGTTCGATTCAGCCAAACCAATATATGTGCATGGGGCAATCCTCGTTTCTGGAATTCAATTGTATACAAATTGCATTGTTTTGAAAAAAAATGTTGTCGTCAGCGCTTAATAAGTAAAGAAACGGGCGATGAAAAGATCAACAATAAAAATGCATTAAGCTGTCATGTAACCAAACAGCATAGCTAAAACTGCATGAGTGGGAAAACATATGGCAATGCTTATTAGATAATATACAATGGCTTTACAGACTGCAAGATTGTGTGAATGCACGCACAGTTATGAAGCTACAGCCACCAATGAGACAGCATTATTAAACATTGCAAGGCTGTAAGACTGCAAAACAACTATTTAACAATTGTGAGAATGTACATATGAGGCAAGATGCGATGGGTCTTAAACATAAGATACCTGCTTTGCACCCTTTGAAGAAACGTCCTCGTCTAATATCTTCTATTAACTGTTCCAATTTTATTTTGATTAATCTGCATTGTAAGTCTGGCCTGTCATTTGAAATGTCGTTTCCATTTCTCTGTAGATGCTGACCAATTTCATCCCATTTTGGGTTGGCGGTAATAGTGATGAAAAGATGAGGATTGCCATACCATCTGCATAATGCAAGTAGACAGACGCCGCAAAATATTTTCTGAATTCTTCTATTTGGCATGGTTTAATGCGAGATAGATTGTCGCCTGGGAACATCATCCCGAATGCATTTCGCAACATGTGGACGCCACATTCTCCACTGCAACGAAGACAATGTCATATAGTTAACTAAATAAAGAAGGTAATGTCGTATGCGAATCAATGACTTTGTATAACGCCACATGTAACGCTGCTGCGCGATCCGCCCGTCCCGCCTACAGTCGAACTGAAAATTAGAGCGTTCAATGCCTAGGTGTCATAGCAACATTTTGGTGATACATACTGTGTTGCCCATCGCCGCACGTGTCGCTGTGAACCTTGAGTCGGCTGATATTTCTGAATCAAGAATCACAAAGTCAACACGCACCTGAAAATTCACGGCCATTGTAAGAATGGAGTCTCAACATAATTAATATACAAACATCATACCAGCCCACCGAGAATCTCCTCAGTTGTAGTGTTTGTACACTTTGTCGCAGGCCCGTCGAATATAACGACCGTCGCAGTATCAGCATCATCAGCGACCATACACTCAATTCGGAACCTGGGATGACAAATGTAAGACAGCTTTCAATCAACGTATTCAGTGGAAAATATAAAGGGCAATCAAAAATGTCGTTCCAGTGGACAAATATAACTAACTGTATATGTACCTGACTGTATTAAAAATAGCATGACAGTGAACATTAACGCAGGCTAAACTGTGCACGAAATCGAAAATATCTGGAACTTTAAAGTATGACTGTAAAAATGGCATGACAGCGAATACCAACGTACTCTAACAGTATATGTATCCGAAAATGTCAGGAAATTAAAATGCAAAAATGTAAAAATATAATGCTAGTGAAATTCATCGATCTAAACACGACCGGAAGTAGATCTATACATCAACAAAAAACAGAAGATTGTAAACGGAAACAACAAATTAAAATATAATAATCAACTGTATGACTGTAAAAAATGGCATTTCAGCGAACACTACCAGGGTCTAACTGTATATGTACCTGAAAATGTCAGGCAATTAAAATGCATGAATGTAAAAATATCATGATTGTGAACGCTAGTAAACGGAAGAATGTACCACGGAAACAATAAACTCAAATATAACAGTAATCTACGCGGCAGCATAGAATAGCCGGTAATTCCTTATTGCGGTTGGCCAACTGCATCAAAACCTCATAAGCCATGAATCTAAATTTTTCGAGTCCTATTGAGCACGACTGGTTATCCACCTCATCCACGACAGTCAGTGAATCTCACCAAACAGTCAACATCAGTCACACGATAGCTTTTGGGAGATTCAACAACCTCAAAGTCAGATATTGAATAAACATGGCCAACCTTAAGCTTAGCTGCAAATCGATCAGCCCTTTGGACATGAATAGAAGCCCGCATCACAGTATCCTACCAGGCAAAAGAAAAATGAAATAAATGATAATAAACTACAAATAAAACATTCAACAAATATAAACAACATAGCAAACACATTGAACAATCACCATCTCATCCAACAACAGCATGTCTAGGCTCATGGGCTCTCCATTCTTTCTAATGTTTCTTGCAGTCCACGAACGGAGAAGACGCCAACAATAGGTCCACA
The DNA here is from genome assembly GCA_027422505.1 of Craterostigma plantagineum. Classification (NCBI taxonomy): domain Eukaryota; kingdom Viridiplantae; phylum Streptophyta; class Magnoliopsida; order Lamiales; family Linderniaceae; genus Craterostigma; species Craterostigma plantagineum. Next base: position 25,224,786 of record JAPQWV010000011.1, read on the forward strand.
TTTGGTTCTAGCCTTTAATTCATGTAGAGCAGAATATTTCGTACCTTCAGCCATTTCACAGAAATCACAGTTCGTTAAGGTCAACATGGCAGACAGGCCATTATATAGCCCAGTCATGCATGTCTGTTCAACTACTACAACAATAGAAACCTACGATGAAATGAATTAATAAATGAGCCATAATGACATCCCATACGATTAATCATTCATCAATATTGAAAGACTCTTAGAATTCACGGTCGGTCGGAATGGAAATAAGGGATATGGATCGAGCCATTAATAGGGAGAAAACATGCAACGAATCTATCATCTATGAGCGTACACCTGCCAGACCATTAAAAGAATGAATGTATAAAGGTAACTCTACAAGTCACACATACACACATTTAATGAACAACGATTAGTGGGAATTAATATACTATCATTAATATCTCCGGCGAGAGAACATCGTATTATATAGTGCAATCGCCCCAAATAAAATATACAATCATTCCTACGCTGCCACGTCAGCACTTCCATACAAATTAAACTCGGAATCTACAAAAATAAAATCAGAACAGTAATCAGAATTTCTTCCGCGCGCTCTGACTGGATGGGGGGGACTCCGTTGCACACGTGTCAGAACAGGAGAGTCGCCCTCCAACTTTTATATATATAGATTAAAATTGGGGATACAAGAAAAATATATTCCAAATATACCCTCTGTTTTTAGTATACATTAATATATCGGGCGAACGATAAATTATAGTCTTAATGTTTGAGACATAAGCATTTCTGGTCCCCATGTTCCGAGGTGCAACTTGTAGTCCTACCGATTTTGGACGGTGTTGGTCCCTCGATTAACTTAACCGCTAATTAAGATGAAATTTAACAAATGATAGCCCGTTTTCTCCTTTTACTCGACTTAAAACGTCTAAACGCACATGAAAAAGTGACACATCGGGGACTAAAAATGTCGTTCTCCCTTAATATATTGCACAACGCGCGCATTTGAGTGCAAAGATATTAGTTTTTAATCGACAAAGCCTTTATTTAGGTATCTTCTTATAAAATATACAATATTATGAGGATGATTGCAATTAATTATATTGGAATACAAGGTATAGATAAGGCTGTTTAAGAAAAATTATTGTAGAATTTCGAGAAATATGCGAATATTACATCAAGAGGTCACGTCACCAAAATGAAAGTCATAATTCTGGCTCTGTTTGAGTTACGCGACCAACGTATCCTATGTGAAGAACTAGACACGTACATTAAGCAGACTAATTGAAAATAGGGTTAATTAAACATCAGGCCCTAATAAGATATTTAACTTTGTGTTCAGGCCCCTTTTGAATTTGATTTAGGATAAATGACCTACTTTTCGGAAAATTCAGTGGAAACTACCTAAAGGCTGCGAATGACATAATTATCCCTGACATATGCGAAATTTACCACAGAATACCTAATGGTCCGATTACAGTTGTCGAATAATATAACAGTTTGGGCTGAAAAAGACACTTCCATTCATTTGGATAACAAATTGTCTGTGTTGATAAGTTTCGGATATTAGTGACGTTAATTGTGAGAAAAATAAATGTTGCCCGTATAGCAGAAATACCACGTTTCTTTTAGTAAATAACAAATGACGCCGCAGAAGTAACACATCATTCAAAAACAATAACGCTTTCTGCAATAACACATTCCTTACATAAAGTGATCGAAAGAAAAAATTCACGTTCCAATCTCGACGTTACTAACAACAAAAGGTTGTATCGGCTTCGATTTTTCATGGGTCTTCATAATCAAAGAGAATTTTCGAAGTTCATAAAGCACGAATGCTCCAAACATAATTCGGAATTTCGTTCAATATGGTGAAATCTCGACTTTAATGACCGGAATAATGTAAATTCGACACAATTTCATCATGGGCCTTAGTTATCGATGACAATTATTGATGTTAATAATGGAATAACGAAGAATTTGATGAGATCTAAGCTGGAAACGGTTGCTAATTAAAATGGTTACTGAATAACACTTTATGCTTTCTAGGTAACAATTAGTGGAACAATAATACCATATTTATTGATATATATAACCTATATATCCGCAAAACGAATATATAATGAGAAAATAATAATTACTCGTCACCCGTAAATAACACGTGTAATACCCAAGTAAAGGCAAAGAGGAATAGATCGTAAAAAAATTCGACATCCAAATAAAATTGAAACCACTCGAATCTCCGACGTAAGTGACACAGTAAGGTTAAATCAATGTCAATTTCTCATGCAAATAACGAAAAAAATATGAAATTTATCATGGAATAATGTGATTAACATTTGTTGAAAAACAATCTCGACTTTAATGAACTAATAAGGTAGATTCGATTAAGTTTGATCACAAGTCATTTTAATTGAATGAGATTATTAACGTTGATAATGTGATAACGAAGAATTTTGATGAGACCTAATATTTGAACATTAGTCAATCAAAAGTTGGTTGATAACACTTCATTTATTCTGAGTAACAATTCAGGCATTCTGGGTAACAATTCACGCATTCTGGGTAACACATCATTAAGAACATTCTAGAAGGTTCATAATTGGCAGAGATATTAATAGTACAATAACTTAATATTACCACATTGCCAGCAAATAACACCACATTTCTGATAAAAAATAACAATATACGCAAAGTGTATAACAAATTTGTAGCTACAAGTACCACAAAATAGCTAATCAATACCACATTACTATTTCGATTAAATTTTGTTCATAAATTCATTTCGTTCGGTTATATAAGATTGACATTCATGGAAATAGATGATATGATGAAGCTAAATCACAAAATTTCTTTAAAAGACACATTTTGCGAATGTTGATATCAATATGTGAAAGTTGAGATAAAATATCATGTAAGCATATAACTCTTCCTTCACAACATACACTAGTATCTCTTTTAATGAGACATAGCGTTACGAATTTTATCACAAACGTATTCAAAGTTCAAAATTAAACCACAAATATCATTTTATATGTCGTAAATCTGTATTTGATACATTCTCGAAGTTATTTGTTAAGGAATATTAACATGATGATTCGTTAACGTCACCAGTACCAGATTGCCCGCACGTAATACTACATGTTTGATATAAAATAACAATACGAACCTATCGAATAACGTGTTTAAAAATAATGATACCACATAATAGGTTTCCAGTACCACATTACTAATCCGATTAATTTCGTTCATAAATGCATATTGTTCGAGATTTACAAGATTAACATCTTGTAAATGTATGATTTGATGCATTTATCACACTAAATTTCTTTAAAAGCTGCGTTGCTCAATTGAGGTGAATGATAGTGAATGTTCGAGGTCAATAGTTATTCAAAAATAAACTATTATTTTGTTCATTGAAATATCACAATTTCAGCATGAATGCCATCAAAATTCAAAATTAAACCACAAATATCAGTTTATATGTCGTAAATCCTGATCTCGATAAACACACAACCCTAAACCTTGGTGCGACAACTACAACAATTTGCAACACATAAAGAACTTTTAGTAACTTATTTAACTAATGCATAACAGTTAAATAGTTATTAGTAACACATTTGCACTAGTTTAGCAATCCCGCCCAAAATCCCAATCGTGGCATACATCCCGCCCAATTAATCCAATCAATCCACAAATCCCGCCCAAAATTTGGCAAGTATAGTAAATCCATCCAAACCCAATATCCCGCCCAAAATTTTTCGAAACAGTTTTGCTAAAAAAATACCATATCAATACTTATGAAAAACAATAGAATGACATAATATACCACTTCAGATATACCAAGTAACACTTCAATTTCAGGTAGTAACAGTTCAATGCCAAAAATAGCGAAACAGGTCTGTTATAAAAAATACAACATCAATACTTACGAAAAATAAAAATACGTCATAATATACCATTTTAGACAATCAAAGTAACGCTTGTATTAATGTAGTAACAGTTCAATGCCAATTAACGAAGAAGTCGATTATGAGTTACCCCTTGTATCATGACCCACTTTGTTCTTAGTACCATATGTTGGACAAAAAATACCACATCTATACTTATTACAAACAAAACGAAGTCAGAAGATACCACTTTGTCGGACAAAATAATATCGTTTACGAGTAATGGAGTAACGTATCTTGATACTGTTATAACGTTAAGACGTAACCTAGTAACAATAATGCATAAAATAGTAACACGTATTCCAGATGAATCGATGCCTGCCATACGACCTGCTTCACACAACGTACGCTTTAGAATTGATGAGGTGACGATTGTTTCAAAATTCACAGAGCCTATGAAACGCCCAAACTATGGGTACCTCGAATACACACAGATTAGCTGCAATTGCTGCGAAAATCTAGTTCGATTTGGCCAGATTTTTCTCGAATTTGAACCCATATAAAAATTCATTATAATTCTTACATCGTACTTCGTCAAGCCTAAAATAAATCCAACGTGACATGCCGAAATTGATTGGTTGATGGGGCAGTCGATTTTGCTCGATCCATTGCGAAAAATAGGTTTCGATTATCCGAAGAAATAAATATAAATCTGTTAAAACATTTTACTATCGATAAGGCAAGTAATACCCAAGTAAAGGCAAAGAGGAATAGATCGTAAAAAAATTCGACATCCAAATAAAATTGAAACCACTCGAATCTGCGACGTAAGTGACACAGTAAGGTTAAATCAATGTCAATTTCTCATGTAAATAACGAAAAAATATGAAATTTATCATGGAATAATGTGATTAACACTTGTTGAAAAACAATCTCGACTTTAATGAACTAATAAGGTAAATTCGATTAAGTTTGATCACAAGTCATTTTAATTGAATGAGATTATTAACGTTGATAATGTGATAACGAAGAATTCTGATGAGACCTAATATTTGAACATTTGTCAATCAAAAAGTTGGTTGATAACACTTCATTTATTCTGAGTAACAATTCAGGCATTCTGGGTAACGATTCACGCATTCTGGGTAACATATCATTAAGAACATTCTAGAAGGTTCATAATTGGCAGAGATATTAATAGTACAATAACTTAATATTACCACATTGCTTGCAAATAATACCACATTTCTGATAAAAAATAACAATATACGCAAAGTGTATAACAAATTTGTAGCTACAAGTACCACAGAATAGCTAATCAATACCATTACTATTTCGATTAAATTTTGTTCATAAATTCATTTCGTTCGGTTATATAAGATTGACATTCATGGAAATAGATGATATGATGAAGCTAAATCACAAAATTTCTTTAAAAGACACATTTTGCGAATGTTGATATCAATATGTGAAAGTTGAGATAAAATATCATGTAAACATAAACTCTTCCTTCACAACATACGCTAGTATCTCTTTTAATGAGACATAACGTTACGAATTTTATCACAACGTATTCAAAGTTCAAAATTAAACCACAAATATCATTTTATATGTCGTAAATCTGTATTTGATACATTCTCGAAGTTATTTGTTAAGGAATATTAACATGATGATTCGTTAGCGTCACCAGTACCAGATTGCCCGCACGTAATACTACATGTTTGCTATAACATAACAATACGAACCTATCGAATAACGTGTTTAAAAATAATGATACCACATAATAGGTTTCCAGTAGCACATTACTAATCCGATTAATTTCGTTCATAAATGCATATTGTTCGAGATTTACAAGATTAACATCTTGTAAATGTATGATTTGATGCATTTATCACACTAAATTCCTTTAAAAGCTACGTTGCTCAATTGAGGTGAATGATAGTGAATGTTCGAGGTCAATAGTTATTCAAAAATAAACTATTATTTTGTTCATTGAAATATCACAATTTCAGCATGAATGCCATCAAAATTCAAAATTAAACCACAAATATCAGTTTATATGTCGATCCTGATCTCCATAAACACATAACCCTAAACCTTGGTGCGACAACTACAACAATTTGTAACACTTAAAGAACTTTTAGTAACTTATTTAACTAATGCATAACAGTTAAATAGTTATTAGTAACACATTTGCACTAGTTTAGCAATCCCGCCCAAAATCCCAATCGTGGCATACATCCCGCCCAATTAATCCAATCAATCCACAAATCCCGCCCAAAATTTGGCAAGTATAGTAAATCCATCCAAACCCAATATCCCGCCCAAAATTTTTCGAAACAGTTCTGCTAAAAAAAATACCATATCAATACTTATGAAAAACAGTAGAATGACATAATATACCACTTCATATATACCAAGTAACACTTCAATTTCAGGTAGTAACAGTTCAATGCCAAAAATTAGCGAAACAGGTCTGTTATAAAAAATACAACATCAATACTTACGAAAAATAAAATACGTCATAATATACCATTTTAGACAATCCAAGTAACACTTGTATTAATGTAGTAACAGTTCAATGCCAATTAACGAAGAAGTCGATTATTAGTTACCCCTTGTATCATGACCCACTTTGTTCTTAGTACCATATGTTGGACAAAAAATACCACATCTATACTTATTACAAACAAAACGAAGTCAGAAGATACCACTTTGTCGGACAAAATAATATCGTTTACGAGTAATGGAGTAACGTATCTTGATACTGTTATAACGTTAAGACGTAACCTAGTAACAATAATGCATAAAATAGTAACACGTATTCCAGATGAATCGATGCCTGCCATACGACCTGCTTCACACAACGTACACTTTAGAATTGATGAGGTGACGATTGTTTCAAAATTCACAGAGCCTATGAAACGCCCAAACTATGGGTACCTCGAATACACACAGATTAGCTGCAATTGCTGCGAAAATCTAGTTCGATTTGGCCAGATTTTTCTCGAATTTGAACCCATATAAAAATTCATTTCAATTCTTACATCGTACTTCGTCGAGCCTAAAATAAATCCTACGTGACATGCCGAAATTGATTGGTTGATGGGGCAGCCGATTTTGCTCGACTCACTGCGAAAAATAGGTTTCGATTATCCGAAGAAATAAATATAAATCTGTTAAAACATTTTACTATCGATAAGGCCAGTAATACCCAAGTAAAGGCAAAGAGGAATAGATCGTAAAAAAATTCGACATCCAAATAAAATTGAAACCACTCGAATCTCCGACGTAAGTGACACAGTAAGGTTAAATCAATGTCAATTTCTCATGTAAATAACGAAAAAATATGAAATTTATCATGGAATAATGTGATTAACACTTGTTGAAAAACAATCTCGACTTTAATGAACTAATAAGGTAAATTCGATTAAGTTTGATCACAAGTCATTTTAATTGAATGAGATTATTAACGTTGATAATGTGATAACGAAGAATTTTGATGAGACCTAATTTGAACATTTGTCAATCAAAAAGTTGGTTGATAACACTTCATTTATTCTGAGTAACAATTCAGGCATTCTGGGTAACAATTCACGCATTCTGGGTAACACATCATTAAGAACATTCTAGAAGGTTCATAATTGGCAGAGATATTAATAGTACAATAACTTAATATTACCACATTGCCTGCAAATAATACCACATTTCTGATAAAAATTAACAATATACGCAAAGTGTATAACAAATTTGTAGCTACAAGTACCACAGAATAGCTAATCAATACCACATTACTATTTCGATTAAATTTTGTTCATAAATTCATTTCGTTCGGTTATATAAGATTGACATTCATGGAAATAGATGATATGATGAAGCTAAATCACAAAATTTCTTTAAAAGACACATTTTGCGAATGTTGATATCAATATGTGAAAGTTGAGATAAAATATCATGTAAACATATAACTCTTCCTTCACAACATACACTAGTATCTCTTTTAATGAGACATAACGTTACGAATTTTATCACAAACGTATTCAAAGTTCAAAATTAAACCACAAATATCATTTTATATGCCGTAAATCTGTATTTGATACATTCTCGAAGTTATTTGTTAAGGAATATTAACATGATGATTCGTTAGCGTCACCAGTACCAGATTGCCCGCACGTAATACTACATGTTTGCTATAAAATAACAATACGAACCTATCGAATAACGTGTTTAAAAATAATGATACCACATAATAGGTTTCCAGTAGCACATTACTAATCCGATTAATTTCGTTCATAAATGCATATTGTTCGAGATTTACAAGATTAACATCTTGTAAATGTGTGATTTGATGCATTTATCACACTAAATTCCTTTAAAAGCTACGTTGCTCAATTGAGGTGAATGATAGTTAATGTTCGAGGTCAATAGTTATTCAAAAATAAACTATTATTTTGTTCATTGAAATATCACAATTTCAGCATGAATGCCATCAAAATTCAAAATTAAACCACAAATATCAGTTTATATGTCGTAAATCCTGATCTCCATAAACACATAACCCTAAACCTTGGTGCGACAACTACAACAATTTGTAACACATAAAGAACTTTTACTAACTTATTTAACTAATGCATAATAGTTAAATAGTTATTAGTAACACATTTGCACTAGTTTAGCAATCTCGCCCAAAATCCCAATCGTGGCATACATCCCGCCCAATTAATCCAATCAATCAACAAATCCCGCCCAAAATTTGGCAAGTATAGTAAATCCATCCAAACCCAATATCCCGCCCAAAATTTTTCGAAACAGTTCTGCTAAAAAAAATACCATATCAATACTTATGAAAAACAGTAGAATGACATAATATACCACTTCATATATACCAAGTAACACTTCAATTTCAGGTAGTAACAGTTCAATGCCAAAAATTAGCGAAACAGGTCTGTTATAAAAAATACAACATCAATACTTACGAAAAATAAAAATACGTCATAATATACCATTTTAGACAATCCAAGTAACGCTTGTATTAATGTAGTAACAGTTCAATGCCAATTAACGAAGAAGTCGATTATGAGTTACCCCTTGTATCATGACCCACTTTGTTCTTAGTACCATATGTTGGACAAAAAATACCACATCTATACTTATTACAAACAAAACGAAGTCAGAAGATACCACTTTGTCGGACAAAATAATATCGTTTACGAGTAATGGAGTAACGTATCTTGATACTGTTATAACGTTAAGACGTAACCTAGTAACAATAATGCATAAAATAGTAACACGTATTCCAGATGAATCGATGCCTGCCATACGACCTGCTTCACACAACGTACGCTTTAGAATTGATGAGGTGACGATTGTTTCAAAATTCACAGAGCCTATGAAACGCCCAAACTATGGGTACCTCGAATACACACAGATTAGCTGCAATTGCTGCGAAAATCTAGTTCGATTTGGCCAGATTTTTCTCGAATTTGAACATATATAAAAATTCATTACAATTCTTACATCGTACTTCGCCGAGCCTAAAATAAATCCTACGTGACATGCCAAAATTGATTGGTTGATGGGGCAGCCGATTTTGCTCGATTCATTGCGAAAAATAGGTTTCGATTATCCGAAGAAATAAATATAAATCTGTTAAAACATTTTACTATCGATAAGGCCAGTAATACCCAAGTAAAGGCAAAGAGGAATAGATCGTAAAAAAATTCGACATCCAAATAAAATTGAAACCACTCGAATCTCCGACGTAAGTGACACAGTAAGGTTAAATCAATGTCAATTTTCATGTAAGTAACGAAAAAATATGAAATTTATCATGGAATAATGTGATTAACACTTGTTGAAAAACAATCTCGACTTTAATGAACTAATAAGGTAAATTCGATTAAGTTTGATCACAAGTCATTTTAATTGAATGAGATTATTAACGTTGATAATGTGATAACGAAGAATTTTGATGAGACCTAATTTGAACATTTGTCAATCAAAAAGTTGGTTGATAAAACTTCATTTATTCTGAGTAACAATTCAGGCATTCAGGGTAACAATTCACGCATTCTGGGTAACACATCATTAAGAACATTTTAGAAGGTTCATAATTGGCAGAGGTATTAATAGTACAATAACTTAATATTACCACATTGCCTGCAAATAATACCACATTTCTGATAAAAAATAACAATATACGCAAAGTGTATAACAAATTTGTAGCTACAAGTACCACAGAATAGCTAATCAATACCACATTACTATTTCGATTAAATTTTGTTCATAAATTCATTTCGTTCGGTTATATAAGATTGACATTCATGGAAATAGATGATATGATGAAGCTAAATCACAAAATTTCTTTAAAAGACACATTTTGCGAATGTTGATATCAATATGTGAAAGTTGAGATAAAATATCATGTAAACATATAACTCTTCCTTCACAACATACACTAGTATCTCTTTTAATGAGACATAACGTTACGAATTTTATCACAAACGTATTCAAAGTTCAAAATTAAACCACAAATATCATTTTATATGCCGTAAATCTGTATTTGATACATTCTCGAAGTTATTTGTTAAGGAATATTAACATGATGATTCGTTAGCGTCACCAGTACCAGATTGCCCGCACGTAATACTACATGTTTGCTATAAAATAACAATACGAACCTATCGAATAACGTGTTTAAAAATAATGATACCACATAATAGGTTTCCAGTAGCACATTACTAATCCGATTAATTTCGTTCATAAATGCATATTGTTCGAGATTTACAAGATTAACATCTTGTAAATGTATGATTTGATGCATTTATCACACTAAATTTCTTTAAAAGCTACGTTGCTCAATTGAGGTGAATGATAGTTAATGTTCGAGGTCAATAGTTATTCAAAAATAAACTATTATTTTGTTCATTGAAATATCACAATTTCAGCATGAATGCCATCAAAATTCAAAATTAAACCACAAATATCAGTTTATATGTCGTAAATCCTGATCTCCATAAACACATAACCCTAAACCTTGGTGCGACAACTACAACAATTTGTAACACATAAAGAACTTTTACTAACTTATTTAACTAATGCATAATAGTTAAATAGTTATTAGTAACACATTTGCACTAGTTTAGCAATCCCGCCCAAAATCCCAATCGTGGCAAACATCCCGCCCAATTAATCCAATCAATCCACAAATCCCGCCCAAAATTTGGCAAGTATAGTAAATCCATCCAAACCCAATATCCCGCCCAAAATTTTTCGAAACAGTTCTGCTAAAAAAAAATACCATATCAATACTTATGAAAAACAGTAGAATGACATAATATACCACTTCAGATATACCAAGTAACACTTCAATTTCAGGTAGTAACAGTTCAATGCCAAAAATAGCGAAACAAGTCTGTTATAAAAAATACAACATCAATACTTACGAAAAATAAAAATACGTCATAATATACCATTTTAGACAATTCAAGTAACGCTTGTATTAATGTAGTAACAGTTCAATGCCAATTAACGAAGAAGTCGATTATGAGTTACCCCTTGTATCATGACCCACTTTGTTCTTAGTATCATATGTTGGACAAAAATACCACATCTATACTTATTACAAACAAAACGAAGTCAGAAGGTACCACTTTGTCGGACAAAATAATATCGTTTACGAGTAATGGAGTAACGTATCTTGATACTGTTATAACGTTAAGACGTAACCTAGTAAAAATAATGCATAAAATAGTAACACGTATTCCAGATGAATCGATGCCTGCCATACGACCTGCTTCACACAACGTACGCTTTAGAATTGATGAGGTGACGATTGTTTCAAAATTCACAGAGCCTATGAAACGCCCAAACTATGGGTACCTCGAATACACACAGATTAGCTGCAATTGCTGCGAAAATCTAGTTCGATTTGGCCAGATTTTTCTCGAATTTGAACCCATATAAAAATTCATTACAATTCTTACATCGTACTTCGTCCAGCCTAAAATAAATCCTACGTGACATGCCGAAATTGATTGGTTGATGGGGCAGTCTTTTGCTCGATTCATTGCGAAAAATAGGTTTCGATTATCCGAAGAAATAAATATAAATCTGTTAAAACATTTTACTATCGATAAGTAACATATTATCATTTTAAAGTAACACTTATGGTTTTTTGCGGTAACAAATCGTTATATTTATGTAATATAAAACTGACGTCGAATACCACTTCAGGGAACACTTAATAAAGGGTATTTTGGTCAAAACATAATTTGGGTCTTTAGCTTTAAAATTTTCAAAAAGTAGGTCTTTAAAATTAAATAATATTCTGATAGGGCCTGAGAACTAAGTTTAAAATTGGGGAGGGGCTGAACACAAATCGTCCCTTGAAAATAAGGTTCAGATTCACTTCAGATTCAAAATACTGTTAAAGCTGTGTGAATTTAGAACTAGACACGTACATTAAGCAGACTAATTCAAAATAAGGTTCAGATTCATTCAGATTCAAAATAAGGTTCAGCCTATGTGAATTTAGAACAGACACACTAATTAAGTAGACCTAATTCAAAATAAGGTTCAGATTCACTTCAGAACTGAACTTAATCGGTAATCGACATCATATTATCATTATATTTGGTGGTAATAAATCATCAAATCATTGTCATAAATCCATTTAAAACCATTTCATAATAGAGCAAAGGTTTCATTTAGTTTGAATGCATCTTTTCAAGTACCACCACGCACATATCATAACCTATATCTTAGTCATCCAATGCACCACCATTATCATCCTCACCACCACCACCACCACCACCACCACCACCACCATTATCATCCTCACCACCACCACCACCACCTCTACGAGCCACCACAAAATGCGGAGAAACATTCTCATCACCATAATGGTCGGCGTCGGGCGAATTCTCATCAACATAAGGGGGGGAAACATAGTCATCAACATAATGGTCGGGGCCGGGGGAAACATATTCATCAGCATAATGGTTGGCGCCGGGGGAATAAGTCTGCGACGAAGATTCCTCTGAATCATCGACCGCCCAAAAGGCGTACTCCCCACCGCCTGCATCGGCAACCCCCACCGCCCCGAGGGTCATCACCGCCGTCGAAAGGGGCGGAGGCACGAGGTCAAACTTGTGCTCGGGAGTGTGCCTCTGGTTGAACCGCCCGGGAAGCTCGGAGGAGCTCCGATGGCACTCCTCGCAGAGGTCGAAGCCTATCACCTCCGTGCAGTCTCTGCACCTGTAGCGTTCCCCCACGATGGGACACATCTGAAAGGAAAACGGTGAGAAATGCTACGATTCGGTCCCCAATTGGAAATAAAGCTTGCAATTTGGTCCCTCTTTTCGTTAGTAGTCGAACATCAAGATGAAGATAATGAAGCACCGTATTTATGAGGGCAGCATTATAGAGACGGCAAAATTAGAGGTCGGCGTTATATGTAGTACAACTTTAAAATTAAGCAATTTAGGGACATTATACGACGCATGATTTTGCCCCAAAGTTTAGGATTTCGGTGTATAGTTTTAGAATTCCGGCAGATTTATGGAATGCATTATACGAACAATAACGTTCAGAATCAAGCAATTTTATGACAAAAACTAGAGTTTCAACGAATAATGTCCCTAAATTTCTTAATTTCGTAAGTTATTGTTTGTATAACGCCGCGTCCTAACTTATTTGTCCATCTAATCACACTCCTCCGAAATTACAGGACTGAAGAAATAATTAACCCGAGGAAAAATGGAGAGTAGGAAACTTACCCCGCAATAATCGCATCCAACGCCCCGATGGACTGAACGAGCCCGACCAGGCAAAGGAGACGGTGTGGGCACATCTGTAGGGGCAGCATTATCTCGTATCTCTGGCGCACCTATTACAACATCAGACTAAATTCACGAACAGCTTGAGAAATAACATTGGTAGTGCAATATATGAACTCATAACCTACTTACCTGAAGAACTAGTGTTGGTAGTCGAGGATTCTTTTCTCAATGAGTATTCTTCTGGGAAATAATCTTCGAGGAAGTGATGTAGAGCCAAACAAACACTTGGGAAACCATTTGGGTGAAGACTTTGACACGCAGGGCATCTACAAGCACTGTCATCGCGATTATGCACGCACGCTTCGCAAAAAACTGCATTTGTGGAAAGATGGAACCGATACTGAATAAGCCATGGGTAGAAAAAAAATTGACTCGTCTCCATATTTGTAAATGTAATAGCGCACCGTGCCCACAATTCAGAACCACGGGACAAAATAACAGTTGTCTGCACACACCACACTGTAAATGCGTAAGGAGCTTCTTGCTAGTGTTGTCTGAATCTTTCGTAGTGTTTTTCTCATCATCTTTATCGTCCTTGCAAGAAGCAGATCCTTCTGATGAATGTTGAACAGATGGGTTCTCTTCACGTCCAGAGTTGGAGTCATTTTGATGAACTTCACCGACTTGAGAATCCATTAACTTTTCTTCAAACTGCTGAGATTCATGTCCGCGTTTCTTTTCTTCTTCTGAAACGTTTGAAGAACAGCAAATCAATATAAGGCTTTAAAATAAGATTCAGTAAAGAATGCAACTTCATAGGATAGATGAAAAGCTAAACATGTTTTCTAAACTGACATATACCAAACTAAGAAGGAAAGCTTAGCAATGATAAGAGAACCTGCAACTTGCTTTGCTCTATTCCTGTAAATTTCTGGGTACAAGGTTAAAAGCAGGCGGTGCATCGATTCACAGACTCTCGGGAAATGAGAAAATGGACTACGACAAACGGGGCAGTGAGAGTGATCGGAAGTGTCCATGGCTATGAAGACACACCAAAAGCACGATATGTGACCACAAGCTGCGATAGCGAACCAAAAAAAAAACAGAAGAAAATAGTCATACTTTGCAGATACTATGAATCAAGAGAGTATATTAAAGCAAGAGATGCGAATTAGCTCACCCAACACTACAGGCTTGTACATGAGATCCCTGCAAATTCAAGGCGAACGAGTTACTGTTTATCGAAAGCTCTCTCATAGAAATACAACAAAAATACATTGACTAAGCTAAATCCATCCGATACAAGCTACATATCGATCGAATTGGATATCTATTTCCGTTTTCCTTTCAAGAAATTCGCAAAAATACATCGATCGGAAAACTTAAAAATACATCGATCGGAAAACTTACAGGCAAACACAGCACTGGAATTCATCTCGAAAATCCTCTTTATCCATAATTACTTCACGACCCTCGCTAGCGTCGTTCCTCGTGATTGCATCATCAATTTTTTTCCCCTCGCCAGCCATTATTAAACCCTCAACAATCGAAGGACGAAATGATTCAGGTTACTTGTATCAGACCGTTTCCAGGGCACGTTATTCTTTCTATGTTTGGGTTCAGATAAAATCCTACATGGGCTAAATGGGCCACAATGAGGTTCGAATATGGGCCTAAGCCCATTTAATCTTTTAACTTTTCAAATTAAATAACTTATCTATTCTATTACAGGGCATGAGGTGGATATAAACTGCCAATTTGGTCTGTCATATTTATTTGTAATTTGAAATACTTTAATATTTTTCGTGTTATTTTAACATTTTTTATTTATTATACGTACACCCCTAAACAATTAGTTTTTCTTTTCATATAGTTAAAATATTAAAGAAAATAAGTCTCAAAATTAAGAACGACGAAAAATATAATTAAATTCGAAGCACACGCATAGATTGTGCGAAAAATACTAGTTTTTTTATAAGCTCTCAAGAGGTTAGTGTGGATAGGCCGAATTACAATTTTCGTCCTCCAATTTTCTTGTCGTGTAATTTTCATCTTATATTTAAGGTTACAATTTTCATCACACGTGCAACTTTTGTCCCTCAATTATTCGATATTACAAGTTTCTTCCTCATGTTTTACTGTTAATGCAATTTTCGTCCATTTATTATTTGAGGTTACTGACGCGGACAGAAAAATAGACCCTAGCATCAATAGTGCGCTGGAAGCTATCGGATCGTCGCCGTTTCGAGTTCGTCGTCTTCGTCTTCAGCGGATCCCAGAAATATCACAAAAAAGCGGGCTAAAGGGCGCCGTTTCGGCGACGCCCCTCCGATGCTCAAGTCAAATAATCGTTCATCGACGTTAAAGTAAAGGAAAATAACATTAAAGAGTATAAAAATATTGAAATAGCGTATAATAAGTAGAGAACCCGTGATGGAAAGCCGCATGATCTAATGATCGTATTATGCTATGAGAGTATGAGTTTTTCATGTGTGGGCTTTCATATGTGTGAATGAGAGAGGGCTGTAGTTGTATAGAGTTGTGAAAATGGGGAGAGAGTTGTATGAAGTGATAGGAAGTGATCCCACGTACCTTTGCCTTTCCTCTAGCTTGTTTATACATGTTCAGCTCATGCACTAAAATATGGATCACATGATCGAGAAGTGGGTCATGTAACCACCCACTCCATGCCCCATGATACTTAGTGATGGGTGGGCTTATAATACGATGGAGTCTCATGATAAGGAGAGTAAGTGGTGGTCTTATTAGTCCACGTAAGATTAGTTAGCCCACTATGTTTGGGTAGATCTCCTCGGTCATTCGGCGTCCTTGGGAATTCTCTCGAGCATGGTTCGGGCAGGGCGTCGTCCCTCGGGAGCGTTAAGTCGTATGTCGCCCCGGGGGTTACGAGATATTGCCTCGGGAGGTTTTTACGGGGAATGTTTCCCGCCTCATTTTCAGTTAGGGTCGAATATTTTACCGATTAAGTCAGGGTATAACAATAGTCCCCCTCATAAATAGTCCAAAAGAGTATAGTGAATTTTGGACGTAGTAAAATATTCGAGTATTGAGAAAAGGGATACTTACCTCGCGAAGGTTCCCCGAGCATGGGCTCGAGTACTCTGTTTTGTCTAGTCCTTCGGGCTGTGAGTTTTGTCTTTGCTTTCCGCTTTCCTACTTTACCTGCTATGACCTTTGAAGCATTATTTTTATAAATAAAGGATTTTTATTTACCTCGGTCTTGTCTTTAATTTTTTCGCTCGAAGTCCATTGTTCTCGTTCTTGTTAAGTGCTGGGCGTGATGTAATAAACGTGAGATCTTTTGCCTCGGATCAGGGGCATCCCCCCGAATCCAAGGAGAGCCTCAGCGACCTTGAAAAAATGTTTCTTCTTTGCCTCTAGCTTATATAGAGGTGGCGCTGCCTCGCGTAGAGGGATAACAGTGTGCGCAAAATCTCCTCTCCCCCACTGGGGGGAATGTCTCAGCCTCCCGTAGAGGGAATTCAATGTGCGTAAAGTATATTTTCCGGAGGGGAATAATCCCGAGGGGTCTTCTTTGTCTCTAGCTTATATAGAGGTGGCGCTGCCTCGCGTACAGGGATAACATCGCAAAATCTCCTCTCCCCTCAGGGGGAATGTCTCAGCCTCTCGTAGAGGGATAACAGTGTGCGCAAAATCTTCTCTCCCCCACTGGGGGGAATGTCTCAGTCTCTCGTAGAGTGAATAGGAGAACGATCTTCAGCCTTGGCCAAGGTCTTCGATCTTGTTTATCGGGCGAAGTTATTGGCGCTTTTAGTTTACAAATAGGCGAGTCATCAGCGTATATAGCCTGAATTCTCGAGTATTAGGAGGTTGGGTTTTCGAGGATAAGCGTCGAACGGGTCTAAGGGCCCGCTAGGGTCGGGTCTTTGAAGGTGCGAGAACCTGCTAAGAGAACTAGGATAACAAGGTACATGCAAAACTATCACGGCAATTAATAGCTTAATAAATCATAGTATGTGTCATTCCTCCCCGAGCCTCTAGCAGTGAGGAACTTGTGGAAGAACGAGGAAGGGGGTGGAATGATCGTCCTCGTAGTCGGAATCATCGCGGTGGTTGCACTTTCCCTCGAGAAGTTTGAAATTTGCGAGTCTCGTATTTTTGTGTACAGGATATCACCGATTTCCCCGAAAATGATCTGCGAAGAAAAGTAAAAATTTTCGAAATATCATAATGAAATCAGGGGTACCTCATATTTTGCAGGGATGTCGTCGCGTTTGTCATTCGCGAGTTTTGATGTACGGCTCCTTGGCACCGGCATCTGACCCTCGAAGTCGATAGCTATGTCATTCTCGATCATGTCGGATACCTCCATGCACATCGGGCTTCTCGAAGGGTTTGATGGTGGTCGCCTCAGCTCCAGGTACGAAGTGGATCAGCAGTGCCACCTCGGATCCTACTGAGTTGTATAGGCGAGGACCAATGGCTGCAGCGTTGGCGTGCAATCACGTTGATTTGAGTCGAATTTTTTCCATAAGAGTTGTTCTTGAAGGAGATGGTGGTTTAATTGAGGCGAAGCGTGTTGTTTGTTCGTCTCGGTCGCTTGAAAATCGTGGCATCCATTCGCAGTTGCTTGTTCTCTTTTTTTTTTATCTTTGAGGACGGTCGCTATGATAATTCTCGACGATGTGGGATACCTCCGTGAACATACGGCTTTTTAAAGAGTCAGATGGCATCCTCGGGTCCATTAACTAAGCTTCGAAGGTTGTTCCCGAGGGCGATGATGACCGCAATGTGGTGAAACAAGTTTCTGCGCCATGCCCTGACGTTGGGCTGTGAGCTCATCTAAAAAATCGCAGCTTCTTTCTACCTCTTTTTTTTATAGATTGTCGTCGAGCTTCGAAAAGACCTGAGAAGGAAGGTAAAAAACCCGAGGTATAATAATAGAATAACGGGTACCTCCCATTGAGTTTTAACGAGTCGACTCGTTTTATCTTCGCAACGTGTTGTGCTCCTCGACGCCAGCGGGCTTTTGACCTTCAAGGACGGTGACTATGAAAATTCTCGACCACGTGCGATGGCCTCTGTCACAGAGGGCAGATGGCACCTGCAAATCCATTAGCTAGGCTGTGCGTGGGGAAACCAAGGGTTGAAGCGCGGGCATTCAGCCTCGTGAGTCGTAAATCTGAGCAGAATTCTGATTTGTGTGGGTGGCCTTCGAAAGTTGCTCCCGATGGCAATGGTAGTCGATATTGCATAGCTGATTCCTTCGAGAATTTTGGCGGTGATCTCTCGAGCTGATTTTTGTGGCCTTTTTGATGGTTGGGCTGCCCTAGAACGTGCTCGCAGTCAAAACTCGCGAGTCTTCTGACTTCGAGTCTTCTGCAAAGGTTCGATCTGGTGACTCTTTGAGTACGCGAATTTTGGGCGACAATGGGTTGAGGCTAGGAGATCGAGCCAGGTGGAGTCGGCGCTGCCATCCGGCCTTTGCTATATTGGAATTTCAGTTGTCGACTGAAATGTTTGCGGCGGGCTACGACGGGTTTCTTTAGCGCCGCGACAATAACAACGAGTCTAAAGGCGGTTCATCGACCACCCGAGCGACGAACTGAGATCAAGGGCTGCGAGTGCAGCCATGTTGTTCGTCTGATCCGAGCTGATTCCTGCTTCATGGGGCTGTTCTCGAGGACGATGAGTGGCGAGCCTTGATGCTGGGTTGCGAGCTCGTCTCAATCTCTCAAAAATCACAACTTTTGTTTCTTCTTTTTTATTTTCGCTTCATCATATGGGTCGCCGCAGATTTCTCCGAAAATTATCTGCAGAGGAAAGTCAAATATTCGAAATATTATTGTAAAACAACGGGTACCTCCCATTTGCGTGAAAACGAATCAGCGTTGTCTTCGGGGAGGTTTCACGATGGATTCCTTAGCATCGGCGGGACTATCCCTCGATGGTGGTCGTTGTGACAATTTTTTACGATCACGTGCGATGCCTCCATGGATATAGGGCTTTTTGAAGATTCAGACAGAGTCTTCAGGATGCATTAGCTACGATGTGCGGGCGAAAATCGAGGGCTGCACAAGCGTTCGATCTCGCTTATTTTTAGCTGATTTCGGCTTCGCAGGCTGGTGTCGAAAGCAATTCGTCGATGGCGTTGGTGATTGGACTGTGGTGGAATGTGTTTCTCTGCCAAATCTTGACGTCGGGTTATTGGTCGGTGGGCTCGCGATGGGATGATGTTGCTCGACGGCGGAGAAATGTGACAACGAGTGCGGTAACATCGCACGGCCGGTCGGGAATTTTTCCATTGATTATCGGGCAGGTTTCCATGCTGTTTTTTGCGGAGGTGGGGGTTGGGCAGCTGCGAAAATGATGCCAAGTCAAGGGTCGAGGCTGGTCGGTCGAGTCTTTGTAAATTCTCGGTATTTCGTGCTCGTTGTGTCGTCGGCGGGAGTCCCTGCACTCATTCAACTCGCCGACAACCATGAATGTTAGATGTATTTGGTTCTCACTACTCCAATTTCTAAGTTAGTCCCTCATGCCTGAAGTACGCAAAGTTGATACATAAAATATTCACAGCTAAATTAATTTCTATTGTTCCACTAGAAAATAAATCATAGAAATTTCAAAGCGAGCAAGTATAGCCCTATGAATCCAAGTGGTTCTGTAATGCATAACCCTACGTGTTTCTAAAACCCACTAGTAAGCAGCCCAAAATAATCTCAACCCAACAAAACTGATTCCAGCAGGCTCAATAAAATTATCTCCAACCTACCCCAATTTTTAATTTCAGCCTTTCAACAAGGTAACTCTAGCAGATAAATAAATTAAATCTGATGGACCAAGAAAAATCATGACAGCAGATCTATGCGATTTATCCTCACAGCCAGAAAAACAATTAGGTTAGGAAAAATAGATTCTAGCTACCCAATGAAATTTACAGCAATCCAAGTAGAATCACAAAGTCCAGGTGCATAGTAAGGAGGATGCTAAGGAAATAAATCTAGTGGCCCAATGTGATAAACCCCCCGAATAGCCCAACGTAACCTATGAAACTTACACCAATAGCTCACATATTTTAATAAAGAGCTACCCCAAATTTTAAGTTTCACAAATATGACTCTCTAATGAAATGACAGAAAGCACCCAATAGATAAAGTAATTCAAATCAACCCTGATACACATGAAAAGCTAACAATGGGTCCAAGCTGTGGGCGGCGGGGGATCCGCCGCTGGTGGCCGATCGGGCGGCGATGGTGGTGACTATCAGATGTATATGGATCGATCACGTGGTGGTTATGCCTCGAAAAATTCGGCAATCACGATTTCTAGGAGTATTTTGAGCCGATGGTTCCTCGCACTCCCTCATACGAGGCGATTTAGCTCCGAAAAGTCTGGGCCACATTGGAGAAGCAGTTAGCCATCAAGGAATGTAACTTTACTTTTAATGTCGCGTGACACCGGCCGATTCGTTCGATTGGTCGAGGTCGTGCGTTTAGGGTTGTTTCTGCAACGACGCGAAGTTATCCCTTGATATCAGTAGCTACAGAGGTTTTCTGGCACGGCAGAGATCACCATGTACAGAGAGCGTTTTGATGCATCCGCAGTGTGTGGGGCTTGATTAGTGATGAAACTAGGGCTTGGGTTTGAGCGCATTTGGTTGCAAATCGCTCGAGTCAGCTTTATGTTGTGTGCGGCCGGTTTCGATGGGGAAGGTGACTGGTCCGTTTGAGTAGCTGCCCGAAAATTGAGCCTCGACGGTGCGCTGCCCGCTGTTGTGCTCGAGACTGCCAACATTGGCGCGAGGATCCTCCACTCGCGGTGGTGCTTCGAGTATGTTGTGTTGTGACAACACGTGTCGACCGTACGTCTTCTGCAGCCGATTTTGATGGTGGAGCCGTTGCCGGTCTTTATGCCATCACACGATCGACAAGAGGCTGTCACGAAACACACTGCCCAGTCGAGGTTCGAGGTCTTGTGTGATTGAGTCGTTGCAAAGTTTAGGTTGGGCGGCCGGGTCTCAGCAATGCCGAGCTATCACTGCCTTGGTTCTCTCGGGGCAGCAAATGTTCGCCTCAATGATGCGATCACGGGCCCTAGGTTGTGTTGTTTAATAGTTCCCATGGGCCTGCGACTTATGCGATGCCCAACGACCCCTGTACTCGAATAGCTCAAGAAACTTTGAAGATTAAGTTACGCAGGCAACTAATAAGAATAATTATCCGGTTGAGAATTTGCTAACAAATTCAATCAAGCTCTGGAATATCTACAGTCCAAATTCCAGCCAATGAAATAATCCTAGAGGCCGATAAAACTATAATAGCAGGCACGCGTACTTTATTCTAGCGGCCCATAAAAACAATAAGCTAGGAAAAATAGATTCTATCCGCACGACGTGCCTAATAAACCCAACGATTGGCCCAACATAACCCTGAGGATTTTATACCAAATAGTTCATATATTTTCATAGTCCTCCAGATGAACCCAAACATACAGATTTTATCATGTGCACTCCAAGTAACATGACATAATCCACCCAATATTTAAGATACTT
The DNA here is from genome assembly GCA_027422505.1 of Craterostigma plantagineum. Lineage (NCBI taxonomy): Eukaryota > Viridiplantae > Streptophyta > Magnoliopsida > Lamiales > Linderniaceae > Craterostigma > Craterostigma plantagineum. The sequence goes on from JAPQWV010000011.1 coordinate 25,246,976, forward strand.
ACTAACGAACCCCAAGAACGTTAAAAAACAGCTTACAGACCAATCTTCGTTTTCTGATCTGCGGCCAATCCGCCCACGACCAATCTGCCCACAGTGATAGAGATGTTACCTCCATTGTCCTCGTGGCGATGCAAGGCAGTCGCGCCACTGGCTCGGCTCTGGCGTTGGTCGGGTATGGAGGCGAAGGAGTGGGAACGAGAGAACGTGCCGTGGGCGACCTTGATTTCGAGAATCATTGTTGATTTGCCCGATTTTTGCAATGCCGGCTGTTAAAACTATGATGTCGGTGGGGCGGTTTTGTCCTTCAATTTCGCGTGTGGCACTTCTTCGGATAGAACAGTCTTCAATGTGTCCGTTAGTGGGCTCGGCTTCGCCGGTATTCGCGCCTCGGCTGGTATGTACGACTGCAAAAATGGGGAGTGGGTTGTTTCCTGACAACGGTGGTCACTCGAATAAACTATGGGCATTACAGCCCCGAAAGTGGGCTGCCCGCTTCGCGTTGGTGGAGGTTAAAGACGGTCTGCTCCGGGCGGCGAAGCCAGCTTCTGGTGCTAATATCCTTGAATTTTGTCCCTGGCTCTCTGAAAGTCGGCGAACACCATGGGTTTGACGACGAGAGCTCGAACGTCCGGTTTCTCGATTCTCCCAAGTGCACCTTTATTTATCTATCTGTTTCCCACAGATGGCGTCAATTGATGCGGACAGAAAAATCGACCCTAGCATCAATAGTGCGCTGGAAGCTAGATCGTCGCCGTTTCGAGTTCGTCGTCTTCGTATTCAGCAGATCCCTGAAACATCACGAAAAAGCGGGCTAAAGGGCGTCGTTTCGGCGACGCCCCTTCGATGCTCAAGTCAAATAATCGTTTGTCGACGTTAAAGTAAAGGAAAATAACATTAAAGAGTATAAAAATATTGAAATAGCGTATAATAAGTAGAGAACCCGTGATGGAAAGCCGCATGATCTAATGATCGTATTATGCTATGAGAGTATGAGTTTTTCATGTGTGGGCTTTCATATGTGTGAATGAGAGAGGGCTGTAGTTGTATAGAGTTGTGAAAATGGGGAGAGAGTTGTATGAAGTGATAGGAAGTGATCCCACGTACCTTTGCCTTTCCTCTAGCTTGTTTATACATGTTCAGCTCATGCACTAAAATATGGATCACATGATCGAGAAGTGGGTCATGTAACCACCCACTCCATGCCCCATGATACTTAGTGATGGGTGGGCTTATAATACGATGGAGTCTCATGATAAGGAGAGTAAGTGGTGGTCTTATTAGTCCACGTAAGATTAGTTAGCCCACTATGTTTGGGTAGATCTCCTCGGTCATTCGGCGTCCTTGGGAATTCTCTAGAGCATGGTTCGGGCAGGGCGTCGTCCCTCAGGAGCGTTAAGTCGTATGTCGCCCCGGGGGTTACGAGATATCGCCTCGGGAGGTTTTTACGGGGAATGTTTCCCGCCTCATTTTCAGCTAGGGTCGAATATTTTACCAATTAAGTCAGGGTATAACAGTTACAATTTTCGTCCTTATATGTTTTATTATCAACATAATTTGCCTTAATCCTAATTTTCGTTAAAAACTAAGGTTTTTATTAGCAAACATAAATATAAAATGAAACTCGGCCTTGATGGATACGACTTAAAAGAAAAATTCGCATGATTAGGGAAAGCTAAAATAACATACGAACTAATACGGAAGTAAATCAACCTAAACAATATACGAACCTCTAACAAAGAAAAATCAACCTAACCTCGTAGTGATCGCTCGACCGAAAGAAATCCATATATAACAAATACGCTGATTTTGATTTCCTTATGCGATCACACTTACCATTATAGTACTATATTGACCAAATATAAACTCCATGTAGCATCTTTCGTACACCAATTATAATATATTTTCCAAATTACGTTTCATATATTCTAAATCTAAAATGATTATTCTCGTGTGAGGTTTTTAATAAGGGAATGGATACTACACAGTACACACCATATATAATATTCGACCAAAAATATCATTACAAACAAAAAGAACGCAACGATCACATCACATGCAACTATATCGTCCTATAATGCAATAAAATCCCTAAATAACCTCCCACAAAATTCATCTATTTAAACAGCTTCAATCGCCCACAAAAAAACAAAAACCCTAAGTCAAAACTCAAGAAATCACCAAGGACCAAAGATGAGGAGAAACGACGCCGCATTCTACCTGTTCGTTCTTGCAATAACAACAGCAACGCTCCTCCACGGCCGAGCAACTGCGAAGCTATGCGTATTTACGGACAAGTACAAAGTAAGGATAGCCAATAAAATAACGCCAGCGAGTGCCGAAGACCCTACTTTGTCGGCCCATTGCCAGTCGGGAAATAACGATCATGGGTTCGTTTCTCTTTTGCCCGAAGAAGAGACGAGTTGGACTTTCTGCGAGAATTTGAGGCACTCTACGCTTTACTTCTGCAACCTTCGGTGGGGACAAAAGCAGAAAACTTTCAACGTCTTCGACGAGTCTTTGTCTACCAAGTGCACTTCGAAGACTTGCTATTGGGCGGCGGCGAACGATGGGATTTATTTCACGGGCGACGTCGATGATAGTCCGTTGGTACAAATTTATATCTGGTGAAAAAGGGTATGCATTGCTTTGGTGCATTTTTAGATATTTGGATATATTTGTAGTTTGGTTTTTCGATTTTATATGTCGTGCTTTTTGCGTTGCTATGTAAGTTTTCAGATTTCGTAAAAATTGCAATGAATGTTGATAAAATTATATATTTTCATAATTTGTCAAAACAAATTGGATAGCATAATATCGTCCAGTGTTTTACATTCGATATATCACTAAATCAAATTTTACATATTCATCCTCTGTGTTTTTTAAAATTCTTTTTTTGCATCTTATATTATATGGCTTCTTAATTTCGCATATCTTGTAATATTAAGGTAGTCATTAACGCTTTAATCTCTCATTTTATAGTAGTTCTCGTTGTCAGAAAATCGATTTTATCTTACCTATCCACTTCGGTTTAACCCAACTGTATTATATATAATTTCAACTTTGGACAAATCGTAACTGTAAATTTCTCCCATTGTTACTATTGCCAACGATTAACAGAATCATTGACCGACGATTAAGTTACAATTTTTTCGATCCCTAGCGCACCTAAACTTTGATCGATTGAAAAAAAAAAAGAAGGTATATTCGGCTTATTCATCGCACTAATTTATTGAGCAAAACAAGCATCACACACACATCATTATTATTTTTTTTATAATCACATATAGATATTATTACATGCTTGTTGTTACCATTGTCGCTATTACAGTAAGTTACCAATCATATACTTTGGCAGGAGGTTTATGATAACCACCATCAAAGTAAATCCCATCCTTCATCACAACCCAAACACAAAGCTTGGTAGTCCAACAATCTGCCCTAATTTTACGGTTGAATACATTGACTGTCTTCGACTTACTCCGCCAACTAAAGTTACAAAAGTAGAGAGTTCGACCGAAGAAATTCTCGCAGAATTTCCAGTAATGAGTTTGGTTGTAATAAAGCGTCTTCGGACCTATGACATCATCTTTCGACTTGCATAGGATTGTCAGAGGGAATTTAGGGTTTTGATCGATCAGATTCATAACGTCAATTTCGAATCCCTTTGTTACGAGGCACTTCTTCGAGTCGATGGTCTCAAAAAAGCACTGCGTTAGGGCGATGAGTAGGAAAAAAACCGCGACTTTTTTCATGTCTTTTTTTACTAACTCTTACGGTTTGTGTATTTGTGGTGTGATGAGCATTGTGAACAATATATTTATATATGGATCAAATGGGTTGGTTATATGCAAGTAACTTGTATTTGGTTTTGATTTCGTATTTATTTCCAAACCATAAATGATAGGTTTTATACATGTAAGATGAGAGGATGAAGATGACAATTATTGAGAAGATTACTAGGGCATTAATAGGGAATCAGGTACTTATAATGAGTTAGATTTGTGGTAAATTAACTATGTGCGCGCGGTATCTCTATCTGTTTATGACATAACATCTTGATTTATTTTTTTCTTTCGCATGGTAAATATCAAAATTGGCAACAATAATAGTCTAAAAAATCGAAAAAGTATGTTCGCAAGTAGGGTTTTCGACGTCTGGAAGCTCATTAATTTCGAAACGTTATCATATTATCACATGGGAGACTTAGATGCGTGAGCACCAAGGTGGAGCAACATCGTCTTAATGGCATAATTTGCGACACTAAACTCACAAATACTCTTCAACAATTGTTGAGTTTATAAATTGGGTTTTGTCCCACGTCAATTAATTCAAGCTCTTTTAAGCTACCATATAAGAGGTTTTCTCCTCCTATTACAATTAGTGTTAGAAAGGACTCCTCGATTCTAGTAATTTTGTTGCATACTCCTTTCACCAATAATAATATACTAGTCACCCTTGCACCCTCTCTGTGTAGTTAATATAAATGTGAAGAGAAAAACACTTTATTCAACTTATCTAGCGGGTTGTTATATAATAATTTATTATTTATTTTATATTTTAATCATCAAAACGATCATGAGTTATTAATGAAGATATAGTAGTTAATTGAAGAAGAGAGCACATTTAAGTTAACTAAAAATAGACGATAACAGAAGGGCATAACGATAATTATACAAAATTAAGATTTACATATACCATAGACGTTCTTTGATGCCACGAGTCATAATAAAATAGAAAGATATTATAAATTATTTAATCATGCTTAGTTAATAATTTAAATGATTTAACATATGAATAAATAAAACCAAAAGAATTAATTCTATAACAACATCAACAACAAATAACAATTAATATGAAATCCCATTCTAACACACTTTGACCAAAAAGCATCACTAAAGAAAACCTTAAGATTGTTATTACAAACATCACAATTAGATTACGCATATCCCATCCCATGCATAACCCAATACTTGGCTAAAAAGATCATCGATAAATCAATACAAATACCCTATTAAGCTAATCACTCATCACTCAGCTATTTCAAAACACACATGGCACACAACACACACACGCATATATATACACACACATATGTACAAAAACATATCAAGCCAAAGATGAAGCCATGCAACATAGCATTATTCTTCCTCTTATTCTTTCTTACATCCGAGCAATCGACGGCGAATAGGCTCTGCCTATTCACGGACGAATACAGCGTTAGAATCATCAATAAAATAGCGCCAAATCCCGAAAATGCCCCTTTGCTGGTCCACTGTAAGTCCGGCGACGATGACCGTGGAAGAATAGTGACCCTCTACCCAGACCAAGAGACGAGCTGGTCGTTCTGCGAGAATTTGCAGCACAGCACCCTATACTTTTGCAGATTTACGTTTGGGCCCAAGGATAAGACTTTCGACGTCTTCAACAAGTCCCTTTCAACCAAGTGCACGTCGAAGGTTTGTTATTGGGCGACGTTGGGCGACGGGATATATTTCTCGGGTGATGTCAAGCGTAAGCCGCTCGAAAAAGTGATTAGTTGGTGATTGTTTTATTGTATTATCGTCGTAGATGAATAATATATCTGGTTGAATAATTTGTAAGAGTTTTGAGGAAAGCTCGAAAATTGGTTATTGGATATATGATGAAGCTACATTTTAACAAAAGGGACCGGTTCCTATTTTTATTAAACAGAAGGGAGTGAACCGAAAGTTACTAAAATACTCCAACTTAAACAGCACTTATTCGAATAAAAATAATTCGAATTAATTTTTTTTTTAATTTAAATCATCTATTCGAATAAAAAAATAAATTCGAATTTTTTTACTCGAACAAATGCTATTTTTCTATCCTAATGTTATCCGAATAAGGCTTTTTTAATTAAATAATTAAAAAAACTCAGTCATTAATAAAATAAACAACAAATGAAAAGCATTAATAAAATAGACATTTTCGTAAAAACAGGATACGAGTTACTAACTCGTATAATTAGAATACCAGTTACTTGTCCACGTGAGTAACTCGTATTCTAATTATACGAGTACTCACTTTTATTTTTATATTATTTTTGTTTTTTTGTATTTTAATTTATTTTATATTTATTAATTATATAATCCACCAAATCATAAAATCATCGTTATCTCATGTGATTTACATAATAAAAATCAGTGCATCTAAGTTATTGTTTGTTTCGCGACGATTAAACTGATACGCATATCTTGAATATCGGAAATATTTAATTATTCTTTTTATGATATGCCTTAGCGATAAGAATTCCTAACTTTATAAAAATAATTAAATATTTCCAATATTCGAAAATATAAGATATGCATATCATTTTGATCGTCACGAAACAAGCATTAAATTAGATTCATTTATTGATTTTTATTATGTAAATCACATGAGACAACGTTAATTTTATGATTTGGTGGATTATATAATTAATAAATCTAAAATAAATTAAAATACAAAATAAACTAAAAAAGAAAAAAGAAAAGAGAGTAACTCGTATAATTAGAATACGAGTTACTTGAATTGCCATGTCAGCCCACATGGACAAGTTAGTAACTCGTATTCTGTTTTTACGAAAATGTCTGTTTTATTAATGCTTTTCATTTGTTGTTTATTTTATTAGTGGTTGATTTTTTAATTATTTAATTAAAATGCCTCCGTATAACTCAATTCGAGCTCGAATAATTCGAATAAAAATTCGAATAAACCGTTTTCTATTCGAAAACGTCGATTTCATTCTCGAAAATACGAATATTCACTCAGATTTGGGGTTTATATGTTTAATTAACCACGACCCATCGATTAACATCTCATTTCGACATGAAATTTCAGTCGAGCGGATCAAAATGATAATCAAACCTTCATTTTTTTTCAACACCCAATCCCTTTTTTTATTTAAAAAACCTAGAATCCCCTTTTTTTCAATGTCACACAAAAGTAATTCTATTTAACAAAAATTCCCATATGATGAATTGGTCACTTTAGTGAATATATTCCGGTTTTCTTTTTTAATTGGCCTTTTCTTTACGAACTATTGCATGCAATTCGGTCTAACTTAAATTATGTGTTTTAGATCAAATTCATGAGTGTGTTTTTCTCTCTTCATGAGTGTCCCTTTCCCCCGTCTGGGGTTTTTTTAAATCTTCATACTACCAACCTCACACAAATACACAATCCAGATCAGATCAGACGTCCTGTCGTAAGCGAATTCGACAACAACCTCGTCGCCTAGTATCGCGCCTCTTGCCTGCCGGATACCCTTCACCCTACGAAATAAACATTGATCGATCATATTTGTCTTCCTTTACGTCCTTATCTTTTTCTTTTGGATTCATATCTTTACCCTTTTTCCGCTTGTTTTGTCTATTTTGTAGTATTGGTAGAGACGCCGCAATTCATCTGCAGGTTTCGCCGGCTCTGACTTTTCTGAATAGCTATATCAATGATGGCTTCGAAGGATATTGATCTGACAGAGGAGGAACTTAGTTGCGTTCACATATCTGATGCTGGTAATCCACCACGGACACATCACGAAACTTATTTGGCCGTTGGACGCATACTATCGAGGAAGACATATAATTTTGAGGCGTTGAAAAGAACACTAGTGGCTGCTTTCAATACAGTGAAGGGAGTCGAGATAAAAAAGATTGACGACCTCCGTTTCCTTGTGCTGTTTAACCACAGAGTGGATAGGCTCCGTGTCCTAAACTCCTCCCCATGGGCGTTTGAGAAGCAACTGGTGGTTCTAAACGCACTGGATGGCACAACCGACCCGGATAGTATTGACATGGGCAAGTGTGAATTCTTTGTTCAAGTGCATAATCTACCATTGTGGGCGCATACTGAAAAAGTCATAGCACTCATTGGGGATAGTATGGGGGGCTTCATCGACTGGGATAATGGCAAAGCAACCTTGGGGCTCCCGTATGTTCGTATCAGGTGTCGCATGGATATTACTAAGCCTCTACGGAGAGTGATGAAAATACTAGTGGAGGGCCGGGAGGTGTTTCAAATCAAGTTTACGTATGAACGCCTTCCAAATTTCTGTTACCTTTGTGGACTCCTAGATCACACGTCGACTACATGCGAGTTACAGTTTGATGATAGCTTCGAAGATCCGGGGGAGAACGTCCCGTATAACTCTTCACTCCGAGCTGCGAGATATGTGGCCTCGATGGACAAGATTAAAGGTTCGGTAATTTCTAAGCCGGCTTTCTCGGCTGACACTCGCCGGAAGTCTCCATCCCGTCGGGGCTCCGAGCAGAATCATACCCCAAGAAATGAGGGAAAATCGATGGAAACAAATCCCACTGATTACGGTGATCTTGGTCATAACTCCTCCTTTCCATATTCTGATAAGCAAGATCATAGCCTAATCAAGTATCATCATCCCTTAATTAGCTCCCCTTATCCAAACCGCCCAAAATCAGCCAATACCCCACGTCCCTCCCAAATTATGGGAATTAATGATTCGATGGTTGTTCATTCCAGCCTTACTCTCTCACCTACTAAAAATACCCTTGATATACCTTCCTTGACTATAACTACGAACCGAACCGACCTACCACACCCACATACCCATCCACTGACCCGAACCCCATTAACCGACCCATCTAACACCGAGGTGCCCAAATTGACCCACCCATGTACCAAAAATGAATCCAAAAAGACCCAAGACCCAACCTTCCGACTGAAACCCTAAATCCTTGTACAAACCCTACCATAAACCCGAACACAAACCTAACCCAAAACCTAACCCCAGCCCAAAACTCAAGGTACATGTATCCTCCGAAAACACGTCGGCCGAGCTGAAAGCAAAGACGGGTCACCAGTTTCTCGGATATGAGCCACCTGCCGTTGTTCAGACGCTCCTTCAACAGTACGAGGCGGGCACGCTCATGCAACAAGCCACCTCAATTGAAGCTCAGACCTCCCATATTCCACCACCGACAATACTTCTTCCCATTAAACAGGAACCGGAAGATGGCGTCGTAAAACCTAAGCGCACAAGACTTAAGGCCATGGCTCGCTCTCGGGTCTCTTCACCCTCCCATCAGGCAAATGCGACGGCTCAAAAGAAAAGGAAAGGTGAATTCACAGAAGCTAGTACAGCAGCGAAACGGCTCATGCTTTCTTCTGAGATTATATGGACATATCAGATATATCGGCGGAGGCTGCGGGTCAGCCCCGCCGGGAGCCATGAATTTATTAAGTTGGAACTGTAGGGGCTTGGGAGGAGCCGCTACAGTTCATGAATTGGAAAAACTCGCCCGTTGTTACCGCGCGGACGTGTGATTTTCCTTATTGAAACAAAATGCGGTAAAGGAAGGTTCGAGTATGTTAAGCGAAGATTGAACATGCATGGAATATGTGTGGAAGTTGATGGACGTAAGGGAGGTTTAATTATGCTATGGGCTCGGGAACTTACAGTTTCCCTTCGATCCTTCTCAAAATTTCATATAGACGTATCCATCCAGCACAGGGGTGGAAATGATTGGTGGCGACTTACGGGATTTCATGGCGACCCATGTACTCATCTTCGAAGGGATAGTTGGAAGCTCCTTTCATGACTGGGCGATCAAGGGACACATAAATGGCTTTGCCTTGGCGACTTCAATGAAATCTTAGAGCTATGCGAAAAAGTGGGGGTCGCCCTCGCCCAACACGACAGATATACGATTTTCGCGAATGCTTATTGCAATGCGGACTCTCAGACTTGGGATTCTCGGGTCCGCCTTACACATGGTCAGATCGCACACAAGCCCCGTATACTATCTATGAACGTCTTGATCGGGCTTGCGCCTCGCCGGAGTGGAGTCTTATGTTCCCTGATACAAGGGTTCGTCATGTCCCTACATTTTCATCTGATCATAGCGCTTTGGTCGTCTGCTTACAGCCTCATACCCCTCGCCCTAGGTATCAACCGCGGTATTTCCGTTTTGAAGCAAAGTGGCTCCTTGAGGATGAATGTACGAAGATAATTCGAGATTGTTGGCAGTCAACACAAACAAGCGAGACGGGGCGCGCTTGGGTCTTACTACAGCATAGCCGAAGGAGACTATCTGACTGGAGTCATCAGCATTCCCAACATTCACGTGGGCGTAAGGAAACTATCGAGAAAGAGCTCTTACATACCACGAGTTTACCGGTTACTATTGAGTCCCGAGCGCAGGAAGCAAACCTACGACACGAGCTCGATAAAATCCTCAGGCAGGAGGAACTCCATTGGCGTCAGCGAAGTAAGAGTGAGTGGCTACGAAACGGTGACAGGAATACGAGGTACTTTCACCGGTTTGCTTCGACTCGGCAGCGAAATAATCAAGTTCTGGGGCTGCGTAACGAGGATGGGTTTGGTGTGATGTAAGGGAGGACATTGAGAATACTGTTACAGAATATTTCCATAAGCTGTTTCGATCTAACGCCCCATCGTCGTCAGAAATTGATATAGCTATTCGGGCGATAGAGCCGCGTGTTACGACGGAGATGAACGAGGCGCTTCTGAAACCATACACAAAAGAGGACATCGAAGCAGCCCTTTCTGGTATGTTCCCGTATAAATCTCCTGGCCCCGATGGTTTCTCACCAATTTTCTTTCAAAAATATTGGGATTTTGTCGGTGAAGAAACATCAAAATTCATCCTCGACTTCTTGAATAAGGGCATCTCGTTACCGGCCATACATGATACCCATATAGTGCTTATTCCCAAATGTGAAAACCCCGAGAATCTTACACAATTTCGACCTATTAGTTTATGTAATGTCATTTATCGTATCTCTTCCAAATGCATTACTAACCGGTTAAAACATTTCATGGACCATATTATTTCTCCCACCCAATCCGCCTTTATTCCTCACCGATTAATTACAGATAATATTCTTCTTGCCTTCGAGTCTAACCATGCGATGAGACAAAAAACAGGGCGAGAGGGGTTCTGTTCCCTAAAATTGGATATGAGCAAAGCTTACGACAGGGTCGAATGGTCTTTTCTGGAGCGGGTTTTGGGTAAGTTGGTTTTCATGTTGCATTTATTAGGCTTATAATGTTATGTGTGTCCTCCCTCAAGTACTCTTTTGTGCTTAATGGTCGCTCTTTTGGTAGTATATCTCCCGAAAGGGGATTACGCCAAGGGGACCCGTTATCACCTTATCTTTTCCTTTTCTGTGCGGAAGCTTTTAGCAGCTTATTGAGGGAAGCCGAAACTAATCATGGGCTGCAAGGTATCACGGTTTGTCGAGGAGCACCGGCTATTTCGCATCTCCTCTTTGCAGATGATACCCTTATATTCACGCGATCCAATGCCGGGAGCATGCGAACTATACGTGGCATCCTTGAAATCTATGAACGAGCCTCTGGTCAAACGGTGAACTTAGGGAAGTCGTCCGCGTCTTTTTCGCCGAACGTTGATGAATCAAGCAAAAATTTATGCTGCGCAACCCTTGGAATAAACCAAGAAGCTCGACATGATCTATACCTAGGGTTACCTTCAGTCATGGGTAGGAACAAGAAGGAAGTCTTCAACCATATTCGTGATAGGATATGGAAACGCGTTCGTGGCTGGTCGGAGAAGACCCTATCACAAGCTGGGAGAGAGATCCTCATTAAAGCGGTTTTACAGGCGATTCCTACGTATGCGATGAGCGTCTTCAAGCTGCCGCTGTCGCTAGTCCGGGACATTCAAAAACTAATCTCGAAGTTCTGGTGGAGCTCGGTCGATAAACAAAAGCTCCATTGGGTCTCTTGGACGAGGATGTGTAAACCGAAATCTGAGGGAGGTATGGGCTTTCGTGATATAAAGCTATTTAATGAAGCACTTCTTGCTAAACAGGTGTGGAGGATATTATCGAAGCCGGAGAGCCTCCTTAGCCGGGTGTTAAAAGCTAAATATTTCCCTTATGGGACCGTTTTGGAGGCTGGCCTAGGCTCGAAACCCTCAGCAACCTGGCGAGCTATTCATTCGGCGCAGGGCATTATTAAGGCGGGGACCCGTTGGCGTATAGGAAGTGGCCGCAATATTAATATATGGTCTGACCCGTGGCTGCCTCGCCCGTGGTCATTTAAGGTGGTAAGCCCAGCACGTGCCCAACTCGGAAATATGACGGTGGCGGACCTTCGTTCCTCACCGATGGGGAGTTGGTCTCCTACGCTAATTAGATCGCTGTTTCTACCTATTGATGCGGAACTGATCTTGGGGTGTCCCTTAAGTATGACTGATGCACCTGATAAGTTGGTATGGCATTATACGAAGCAGGGCTCCTTCACGGTGAAGTCGGCTTACTACGTGGCTAGGGATATGGATCAAAGAGGCCAAGCGAGCACTAGTTTGACGCAAAATGCATGGCGCTTTCTCTGGAATGCAAGTGTCCTACCCAAGTTAAGGTGTTTGCCTGGCGACTGTGTATGAATGCTCTACCAACGGCGGCAAATCTCGTTTACGGAAGTGTCTACATCAGGAAATGTGCCGTAAATGTGGCGCCCCACGAGAAGATGATAAGCATATTTTCTTGGAGTGCCCAACAGTGAAGTCAATCTGGAAAGCCGCGGGCTTCTCATCTCGCATGCTGCGTATATGGGGAACGTCAGCTAAAGAGTGGGTGCAGGGCTTACATGATCGCTTAGACTCGTCATCCTTTGATCTCCTCCTTTCGACTTGCTGGGCTATATGGCAAGCTCGAAATAAATGGGTCATGGAGGACGTTGTCGTGTCGCTGGGCAGTGTTCTTTCTCGAGCACAAGATGGTATCTTGGGTCCGCAGGCTGATGTAGAAGGTCCACCAGTTCGGAATGTGAGTCGCCCTATCTCTTGGCGATGTCCTGACCAAGGTGTGATTAAACTTAACTTCGATGGGGCAATTCATAGAGCACGGCATGGGGCTGCGTTTGGCGTGATTGCAAGAAACTCTGACGGAGAGTGCGTTGGGTGGTGGACGAAGTTCTTCTTGGGGGACTTTGATCCTGAGGTCATCGAGGGGATGGGAGCAAGATGGGCACTTGTGGTTGCACGGCTGAACCAATGGCGCAAGATCGTGATTGAAGGTGATTGCGCTAACATTATCACGAAACTCTCTCAGCGCATTACAGATTCATCTACAACAGGATGTATACTCGAGGATTGCCTGCGGTTTGCTCGAGATTTCGACATGTTATCTTTTAACCTTGTCCGCCGTAGTTGTAATGGTGTTGCTCATTTTCTTGCCAAAAGCCTTGGTGTTAATGGCGAGGGACGTTCCCCACCATCCCAAGAAATGGCCGACCTGTTATCTTTAGACCTTCGTCTATAATGAAATATAACCTTCTATGTTCAAAAAAAAAAAAAAAAAACTTAAATTATGTGCAAATCAAGTTATTTTATATTTTGATATTGTTAATTAAGTATTAGAAAACGAAATTTTAATCTAAGGATAAAATTGAAATAAACTAAAATATTAAAGCAAAATTGTGAAAGCACTATCAATGTGACAAACCAAGAAGCCGTTTATACTAGGGGTGGTAATGGGCGAGTTCGGGGCTGGTAATGGACATACCGTCCCCGTACCAAATTCCCGTTCTTAATACCATCCCCGCTAATTCACCGTTTAGAATGAATTGGTTCCGGATGGGTAATCACCGTTCGGGGATCGGGTTTCCTGTGGGAGATTTGGGTTCCCCATATTCATGTAACTCATTGCAACAAAAAATAAAATAAGTAATATAAACAAAGTAATATGTAAAATATGATATTGGAGTATTAAAAATTGATATAAATATGGGATTGAAATATGCGTGTCTTGTGAAGAACTATTGAGAGTTGAATTTTTTTTATTCTTACGATCTTGAATATAAAAGGATGATCTATGAAAATTCTTGATTCAAATTACTTTCATATTATTTATTAATAAATCTATTCGGGAATGGTGAATCACCATTTGACTCAAACGGGGCCGGGTTCGGGGACGGGGATGGGTGGGAAACATGATTACCATCCCCGTCCCATCCCCACTCTTTCACCGACGGGGAATCACCGTCAACTCCCCATCCCCATTTTGACCGGAGATTCCCCGTCCGAATAGCCTCGGGTCCTGACGGGGATGGTTCGCCGTGGGAATTTTGCCACCCCTAGTTTATACTCACCCATCACCTTTAATTAGACTAATAATAATTAGTTAAAATAATATGATAATAATAATAATCATCAAATAACAATAACGTTTAGTAGTCAAGAGCTCTTTGAGAATTGCAATCGATTAATGCCCCGTCTGGATCAAAATCCAGATTTCGGCCACATCCTCCGTTCGGTAATCCAACCGATTAGGATTTTGATTTCGTCCAAATATGAGGGAAAATCCGAACTCTTATAATTCATCGGATTTGAAATTCCGTATCAAATGGTCCGTTTGCTGAACACGTAACGACTTTTTTTGTATCTGATGATAATAATAATTATAATAATAGTATAACAAATAATAACAAATAATAATATTAATAATGAAAATATATAATAATAATAACAACAACAACAATAATAATAATAATAATAATAACAATAATAATAATTAGGAGGTGAACGATGAGTCGAGCCGATTCTTAAGCCCGATGAGCCGACTTGAGCTCTTCATGGATTTGCGAATGAGCCGGCTCGAGCTCGACGAGCTCTTGTCGAGGTCGAGGTCGAGGTCGAACTCGTCACGGGTTCGCGAATGAGCCTACTTGAGCTCGAGCTCACTCGGGGGCGCTCGCAAGCCGACTAAAGCTTATTTTTTTTATATATATTCATGATTTTTATTTTACTTTATTTTGTACTTTTTTAAAAATTATTTTAGAAAAGTTAGAAATCGAGTTCGACGAGCTTTACGAGCTCGAGTCGAGCTCTGTATTGAAATCCGCATTTCGAAGTTCTAACGTTTGCCAAATAATGAATTTTGATTTAAAATTACGATTTTGAAATTCATAATTTAAAATCAAGCGATTTCGATCAAACGCGTGAATCCAAACGCACTCTAAATAGGTTTGGCTAAAGATTTTCTATTATATTTAGCTCATGGACACGATGTTATGTAATGACGTTAATTGAATTGCATTTTGGTTTTATGGTTTATTCCAAATAGATGGAAGGAAAGAATTGAATTCCTACGTTCAAGCACTAACGACAAGGTAAGCAGTAGAATAAATTACTTAAATAAAACTTCGCGCAATCAAAGAAAGGTAATTGCAGCGTAACTTGCACAAACCAAAAAGTTACAGAATTAACAACACCCAAAAACTACAACCACATATAGGAAAACCCCCATTTCATATACAAGTCAAACATTTAATGACTAAATATCCCAAGTTTACGCAATTCCCATTCCATCATGAAAATCATATCCCTATTTAAACAAATTTCGTTCCCATAATCTAAAAATTAAAAAAAAATAAAAAATTAAAACACACACACATTCGCCATTATGAAGCAGAAAAGCAAAAACAGCATCGCATGCTTCCTCTTCACCATATATGCAAACCCCCATTTCATACACAAATTATATTAAATGACTAAATATCCCAAGATTACGCAATTCTCATTCCATCAAGAAAATCATATCCCTATTTAAAACACATTTCGTTTTCCTATAATCTCAAAAAAAAAAAAAAAAACATACACACACACACACACACATGCACACAAGCATACGCCATTATGAAGCAGAAAAGCAAAAAACAACATCGCATGCTTCCTCTTCACCATATATGAAAACCCCCATTTCATACACAGATCAACCATTTAATGACTAAATATCCCAAGATTACGCAATTCCCATTCCATCAAGAAAATCATATCCATACTTAAACACATTTCGTTTTCCTATAATCTGAAAGAAGAATAAAATAAACACACACACACACACACGCGCCATTATGAAGCAGAAAAGCGAACACAACATCTTATGCTTCCTCATCGTCCTTACAATAATAGCAACCTGCGCGTCGGCGAAGATCTGCATCTTCACGGACAAGTACAAGGTGAGAATAGCGAACAACATAAACTCCGGCAACGCGCTGCCGCTGTGGGTCCGATGCCAGTCGGGGAACAGCGACCACGGCTACAAGCCTCTCCTCCTCGACCAAGAGACGAGTTGGACATTTTGCCAGAATTTACAGCTGTCGACGCTCTACTTCTGTCGTTTTGTATGGAATTCTAAGGCGTTGACTTTCGACGTTTTCAGCAAAAGCCTGGCGACGAAGTGCACTTCGAAGGTCTGTTATTGGGCCGCGCAGAGCGACGGAATTTATTTCTCGGGCGACGTTGGCCGTAAGCCTCTTGAGATAGCGTATGCATGGTGATATATATGTTAAGTTAGACTCGGTGTGTGGGATATATGAAAATTGGATAATTTATTGAATATTTTCTGATTTTCATTATTTATTTTGTGTGTCAGTGCATTATAATTTTATTACCTGCGTCATTTAAGTCCTAGATCATTGGTCTTGGCCAAGATAAAGGCTGCATATGTAATGATAATTGTTGAATATTATGAGCCTAAACTGTGAAAATCAAGGCCTGAAGGAATAGAAGCAAAGCTGAAGATCATCATGGCTTGTTAAGAGTTGAAACAAAGCTGGAATATCTGCTAAGTATTTAAGCTTGGTTAAGTTTGAATGAGTATCGTTGACATTGGCGGGCTAAGGATTGAAGGGCTCAAATTCAGGGGCGGATCTATTCATGGGCCGGGGGGCCGTGGCCCTCCCCCCTCAAAATTTTCGAAATTTTAGTATGTATATATATATATACATTAATAATTCGGATATATAAAAGTCTGCTCTGTTAGTACTCAGAAAATTGTATCTAGCTTGATTGTTAAGAGAGCTTGTCCTTTGTATTATTGGTCCCAGTTCGAATTCCGTGAATGCTTTTTTATTTAATGATTTTTTGCTTGCAACTAATAAAAAATATTGTTTACTGGCCCAATCTGCTCAGCTGTCCAAAAGGGACGTTGGAACAATTATTTGCCTAGAAGCTTAGAGAAATACCACACCAATTGGCGGAACAGAAAATTTCCAGAAAATTCAAGCTAAACATATGTGAGTTATCTCTTGTGTTTTTTCGTATTTGTTTGTTTTCTGTATTATGTTTTATCATGTTCGATTATACATTAAATCTATTATTTTTTATGGTGACAGATTACACATAATTCATGGGAAAACCTACTACAATTGATAACTTTTTTCAAAAGAAAAGTGCAAGTGAGCGAGAAAACTCGGCTTCGAAGTAAAATGGAGGAGGATTTTCTCTCTGACGCATTAATAGTATATATTGAGCGAGAATTCGCTAGAAGTGTGAGCATAAAAACCATTATTGAGGACTTCAAAAAACTAAAAGAACGCCGAATTCCTTTTAGTTAGAAAGTTTTATTTCTTATGCTTAATCATTGTCGTTCAAACTACTGTTTTTCTATTGACGTATATTAAATTTAGCTTTGCGTGTTCTATTTATTCTTCACGGCCCCCCGAGTATATAGTCCTGGATCCGCCCCTGCTCAGTATCATACTAACTAAGTCGCTAAGTAAGGGAGTAACTCGTCGTACAACACATAAGGCGCAGAGTACAAGCCGATGAGGCCAAGGGCTGAAACTATGTGCTTTATTTTATAAATAGCAGACTGTTGAAAGAAAATCTTGATTTCATTGAAGTAGCAGCAGAGAGGGTGATGAATGCAGCAGCTGAATATTATAAAGGATTGTGTTTGTTTTGTTAAGGATCGAAGGACTCAAGCAATAAGCAATAAGAAGAAGCGTTGTTCTTGTTCACTTATGAATGCGTGTTTTTGGGTTGAGGCTACTTTCTCCTTCCGTGGTTAAATCGATTAGAAGGGGCTTTTTGGTCTTTTTGCAATCTGGTATTTTAGGCTTTAATTAGTCTCCGTCTCCGATTGATTTTTTTGCGCGCGAAATGTAATTTCTCCCGCTGTAGAGTTGGGTCGATTTGAAAAGCTGTTGCGAAGCTGTTGCTCTCATCTTTGCAAAAGCTACTCATCAATAAAGGTTTAGCTGTTTGCCCGTTGATGTAAGATTTTTAGATCCGAACCACGTTAATTTTCGGTGTTACTTCTCAATTGTTTGTCGCAATTTCGTTATGGTATCGGAGCAACTGCTGTGTACTATCTGATTCTGCTTGCTCATCTAATTATTTCTTGCAATCATGTCAACCGAAACACCGCCGCCGTTGCTTAATCATGCTTCTTTGGGGGAACGATTCTGTACGCTTTAGGCAGTAATGACAATTCTGGCCAATTGCTCGTTCATGAGCCTTTGAATGGTGAATAATTACATGACTTGGAGCAGGACGATGATGATTGCTCTTATTGGAAGGAACAAAGAACGGTTTGTGAATGGTGAACTAGTCGCACCTCATCCTACAGATACTGGTAGAATATTATACAAACTGTTATCATTATTATACTGGCAAAAACCTAAAATAGTCCCCAATTTTTATCCTCTTGACCAATTTAGAACCCGAATTTCGTGAGGACCAATTTAGTCCCCGATGTTATCGAATTTGAACAAAATTGGTCCCCGCCGTTAATTTGGATGGAAGTTGACACGTGTCGACATGCGATTGCCCAGACTAAAAAATCATAAATTAAACTCCAAAAAGGGGGAAATAATCCAAAAGATAGAGTAAAAATTCAAAAAAGAGAGGAAATTAGTAATAAATAAAATAAAAAATAAGTAAATACTAAAATATATAATTTAAATATAATAAATTAAATCAAATAGAAAAGAAAGAGAGAATGAACATATATTAAGATAATAAATTAAACATTAAAAAAGAAAAATACAAAAAAAAAGGAAAAAATTCAAAAAAAAAAGAAAAGAAAAAGTAATAACTTAAAAACTTAAAAAAGGAAAAAATTCAAATATAGAAAGAAAATAAAATAATAAATTAGAGTAAAAAAAATAAAGAGAGAATTAAATTAAATATAAATAAATTAAAATCAATTAAAACTAAAATGATAATAAATTATAATAATAAATTAAAATAGATAAAACATTAATAAAATAACTTAAGTAAACAATAAACAAAAAAGAGAGATGAAATGTTAAAACTAAAAAACTTATAAGTAAGAAAAAAAATAAAAATTTATATTTATTAAAAACTAAAAATAAGTGAAAAATAAAATAGGATAAAATGTCTCTAAAAGTTGACGAGAATTCCCAATCTCGTCTATGTCCAATACAGGGATGCAATAAGTCCCAGTATATTTGTTAAAAAAAATTCGAGACCTGGGACGATTATGTCCTCATTAATTGGCAGGGACGGTCTTCGTAAAACTTTTAGAGACATTTTTATCCTTAATTTTGTTTTTTCCTTTTTATTAGTTTTTAATAAATAATATATTTTATTTTATAATTTATTTAAATCTTAATTTTTTATTTATCAATTTTTGTTTTAATATGCTCTCCCAGTTTAATTTTTTTTTTATCTTTTCTCTTGTATATTTCTAAGTTATTATTTTATTATATTTTCAGTCTTTCTTTCTTTTTATTTGATTTTTATTTATTATTTTAAATTTTATTTAATATTATTATTTTTTATTTATTTTAATTTATTAGTAATTTGCTCTTATTTTTTGGATTTTTCCTCTTTTAAATGTTTAATTAATGATTTTTTAGGTCTGGCCGCGCATGTCGACACGTGTCAACTTTCATCCAAATTAACGGCTATTTGACGGCGGGGACCAATTTGGTTCAAATTCGTTAACATCGGGGACTAATTTGGTCATCGCGAAACATCGATGACTAAATCGCTCCTCGCGAAACATCGGGGACTAAATCGTCCAGCGGGTAAACATTGGGCGATCATTTTTTTGCCCTTATATACCAATAGAATATGCAATATATGGGCAAAAATCTAAAATGGTCCTCAATGTTTACCCTCTGGACCAATTTAGTATGCAATGTTTCGCAAGGACCAATTTAGTCTTCGATGTTATCGAATTTGAACCAAATTGGTCGACAACGTTAAATATTGGAATTAAATTGGTCCAGGGTTAAACATTGGGGACCATTTTAGGGTTTTGCCCTTATTATACCAATAAAATATGCAATATATGGGCAAAAATCTAAAATGGTCTACAATGTTTACCCCGTGGATCAATTTAGTCTGCGATGTTTCGCGAGGACCAATTTAGTCTCCGATGCCATCGAATTTGAACCAAATTGGTCTACGCCATTAAGTGGCTGTTAATTTTTATGGAAGTTGACACGTATCGACATGGAATTGACCAAACTTAAAAAATAATAAATTAAACTCCAAAGAGAGGGGGGGGGGGGGGGGTTCAAAAAATAGAGTAAAAATTCAAAAAAAAAAAAATTACTAATAAGTTAATTAAAAATAATAAAAAATTAAAAAAATTAAAATCAATAAATAAAAAGAGAGAATGAAAATATATAAAAAATAATAATTAAACATTAAAAAGAGAAAAAAAATCCTAAAAAGGAACAAAATATTAAAAAAGAAAAGAAACGAAAAAACTAATTAATTAAAAAATGCAAAAAAAGAAAAAAATTAAAAGAAAGAAAACTAATAAAATTTAAATAAAATAAAACAAAAAGAGAAAATTAAATTAAACTTCAAATAAATTATATTCAATTAAAATAAAGTGAATATATTAAAATAATAAACGAGAAGAAATATAAAATTAAAATAAACAAAAAAGAAAGAGAAAATGTTTAAACTAAAAATATAAAAATTAGAAAATAAAATATATTTATTTATTAAAAACTAAAAATAAGTGAAAAAATAAAATGGGAATGTAAGTTAAAGTTGACGAGAATTCTCGATCTCGTCTCTGTCCAGTTAACGGGGATGCAGTCATTGCAGTATATCTACTGAAAGAAATTAGAGAACTCGGACGATTATGTCCTCATTAACTTTGCAGGGACGGTCTTCGTAAAACTTTTAGAGGCATTTTTTATCCTTAATTTTGTTTTTTCCTTTTTATTAAGTTTTAATTTTTACTTTTTATTTAAATATTTTTTATTTATTAATTTTTATTTAGTATGCTCTCCTTATTTATGTTTTATTTTTCCTTGTATTTTTTCTTTGTTTAATTTATTATTTTCGATATATTTTTATTCTCTCTTCCTTTTATTTAATTTTAGTTTATTATTTTAAATGTTATTTCTATTATTATTTATTTAATTTATTAGTAATTTTCTCTTTTTTTTATAATTTTTTACTCTTTTGTTTTTAATTTTCCCCTTTTTAATGTTTAATTTTTTGATTTTTTAAGTTTAAACCAATCGCATGTCGACAAGTGTCGACTTCCATCCAAATTAAAGGCTATTTAACGGCAGAGAACAATTTAGATCAATTCGATAACGTCGGGAGTAAATTGGTTTTCACACGAAATATCGGGACTAATTGGTCCAGGGATAAACATTGGGACTATTTTAGATTTTTGTCCTGCAATATATAGTGACTAACATTCGGTTTTTTCTTGATATAATAACGATAACACTTGGTAGTTTTATAGGTAGAAAATTATTGATACATTATTTTTGGTATAATCTATACTCTTATATTAATGCTCATTAATGCTCAGCAGGAGTTAAAAACTGCTAAATTTGTATATCTATAACCAATCTGAATTTTTGCCGAATTAATAATTAACATAAAATAGAAAATAAGAAACTGTCTTCTATATATTGTCACATTTACCCTTTTATTTTTAGTAATTTTTATTTAATATTTAATAATATTTATATATTACGCAGACACGCATATGAGTGTGCAATTTAGACTAATAGTAATGACAGTTGTGCTTAAATTTGATTTGGCATATAATAATTGAATTGACTTGGTATAATAGTAATAAGTTGGTATATAAGAACAAGTTGAATTGACTTAATAAGTACCAACTAACAACTAAGTCGTAGTTATTAATGAAGTCGTACATTTTTATATCAGATAAGTTCTGCAATACATTCGCCCTTTTTAGTTTATAATGGTTTAATTATTCTTTTTTGTTTATTCTGCAAGTTTAGAGGGATGCATTATCTAAATGTAAGTCCCAAAAAAAATCCCAAATCCATTTTAAGCCTCGTAAAATCCCTAATTAGGGGTGGGCGTTCGGTACGAACCGTACCAAACCAAACCTAACCGAAATTTCGGTTAACCGGATTTTCGGTTCGATGATATTGAGAACCGAATACCGAACCGAACTTACTCGGTTCGGTTTCGGTAAAACCGAAATTTTTTCGGTAATTTTCGGTTATTTTACCGAAGTACCGAGTTCAACAAAAAAAAATTGAGTGCATAGCACATTTGGTGCTCTTTTCCCCCTTCTTCTTTGCGATTGCAGCATGGAGCCGTGGGTCCCACACCGATTCATGCAGAAGCCGTCGACGGCTACGTCGGAGGAGGTTAGGACGACGTTGATGGCGTTTTTAAGCTCGCCCTTGGAGGCCAGCTCTTGGATCTGTTTGTCGGTGAGAGATTTTCCAGAGAGTAGGCTTCGTCTAAGATTTGTTGGCCTAAGAAGAGAGAGAACGATGGGCACTTCTTGGGATTGCCGGCGAGGTTGTAGTACTTCTCCGTGCCCCTCTTCCACCAGGCGGTGACGGACGGCGGCGTTTGGTAGTAGTCTTGGCCGCCGATGATGATTGGATGGAGGTAATGAAGTCTGTGACGATGGCTTTCTGGGGCTGTCTGAGGTGATGAGGTGATTTAGCTTCGTGTAGTCTGGGGAAGGAAGAAGATTAAAACCCTAATTGGGACTGTATATTATTGGGCTGTGTTATAATTAATATTGGGCAGTGTCATAATTATTGAGATGTATACTGAATATATTATATTCTCAATCGGTAATTCGGTATACCGAAAATACCGATCCAAAAATCTTGTACTGAACCGAATTACCGAAATTTCAGAAATTTAAAACCGAATACCGAACCGAATTTTTTGTTCATTATTCGGTACGTACCGAAATTTCGGTAATTCGGTCGGTTCGGTCGGTTCACCGAACTGTGCCCACCCCTATCCCTAGTCTGTGGTAACAAACACTAAAAATTAAATCTTGATTGATAATTGATTGATCTACTGAGAAATGCCAGAAACCATCTTATGGCTAGCAACTCTATGGTCCCTAAATAATACAATAAAATCCATCGAATTAATAATTTTCATAAAATTTAATTCTCAGTCCAATCCAGTGACATCGTTGAACACTTAGTTCAAGAACTAACCACACACTTAAACGATTTTATTCAAGATTAATTAGTTCAAGCAATTGCAGAAAGGTCCTTTAACTTCAACTCCTTGAAGCATGTGAATCCACCGTCGAAGACGAGGTTTTGTCCACTAACATACTTTGACTCGTCGGAGGCCAAGTACAGCGCCGCCGTCGCCACGTCCTTTGGTTCACAAACGGCGTCGCTTAGCTCCCCCAGCTATTAACCACCTTGAGAATCTCCTCCTCGCCGAGCCCAGGTGGCAGAAATTTCCTAATGGAGTCCAATATCTTCGCCGTCGGCACCATCCCCGGCGATATATAGTGTCGACATAATAATTCAAAAGCCACATGGGCCTTTGAATGGTCAAAGTTGCGTGAGAAGAAAAAAATTCGGCACCTTATTCGTCGTAGGTGTGCTGATGATTTTCATATTTGCTGTTCACATCCAAACGTTCTCCTATAAATAGAGCTCAAAGCATCAGAAGGAAATAGCACAGACAGAGTGAAGAGAGAAGAGAGGAAAAAATAGAGGGAATAAAAATAGAGAGTTTGTCGGTATTTTCTCCGACTATAGAGATATTGAGGGTTTTCTTCTTTATAGATTGAGAGGTTGTAACTCCTATATTTTTCCTCTATAGTGAATTATTCTTCCTTGCTCGTGGTTTTTACCCCGATTTATTTGGGAGTTTTCCACGTTAAATCTCGGCGTCCAGCTTTATCTTTAATTGTTCAAATATTTAGCCGCAGTATTGTTCGACAGGGTCCGCTGCCACGCCAACAATTGGTATCAGAGCCTAGCTTGGGTTTTATATATATTGTTATCGTATGCTCTGTGGTTGCCACTAATGTGGACCCTCCACATCAGAAAATAATAGATATTATACTCCCCTTGTGACGATGACGAAAAAGCCGGTACGAGTTCAATAATTATCTGCTACAACCCCGTCGGAGGTATCGCTCTCGACTGAGCAGAAATTATGGCGGCAAAATTCGATATCGGAAAGTTCAACGGGAGAAATTTCTCACTGTGGAAATTAAAGATAAAGCGATCTTGCGAAAGGACGGCTGTATGGAGGCTATCGATGGAAAACCAGGTACACTGACAGATGAGAAAAAATGGAACGAGATGGACGGGAGCGCTGTCGCAAATCTTCATCTGGCACTAGCAGATGAGATATTGTCCAGCGTCGAAGAAAAGAAAACGGCAAAGGAGATTTGGGACCATCTAACCAATCTGTACGAGCCGACGTTGTTACACAACAAAAGTTTCTTAAAGAGAAAAAATGTTCACCTTGAGAATGTCTGAATCTACTTCGGTGACGGAGCATCTCAACGTCTTGATGACTCTATTTTCCCCAGCTAACATCGTTGGGGTATAAAACAGAGGATAAAGACGTGCGAAAATTCTACTTCAAAGTCTGTCTGATTCGTATGATCAACTCATCATCAACTTGACGAACAACGCGAAAGATCTAGTCTTCAATCGCAGCTTCTATTCTCGAAGAAGAAAATCGGTGGAAAAACAAGATGACCAGTAAGCAGGCTCGCAACAAGTCGAAGCTTTGACGGTGATGAGAGAAAGATCAACAGAACGTGGTTCAAGTGGGAGTCACACTCAAGGCAGGGGAAAATCAAGAACTAAGAAAAAGGATATGAAATGCTACCACTATGGAAAGAAGGGTCACTTGAAGAAGGATTGTTGGAACCTGAAGAATTTCAATCCTCAAGAAAATCTGGCAAACGCGTCCGGAGGAGACATATTGTGTAGCGAAGCAGTTATTTCAACGGAGAGCAGGAAGGCATATGATAAGATATGGCTTCTTGACTCGGGCGCAACTTATCATATGACCTCTCGAAGAGACTGGTTCAACCACTACAAACCTATCTTAGGAGGATCTGTGTACAGTTGTGAAGATAATGCCTTAAAGATCGTAGACGTTGGAACCGTGAGGTTGAAGTTGCACGACGGTACAGTTCGCACTATTCAAGGAGTGCGGCACGTGGAAGGTCTGAAGAAGAATTTATTGTCTGTGGGACAACTCGATGATCTTGGCTGTGAAATCAAAATTCGGGGAGGAATAATGAAAATATTCCGCGGAGCACTTGTAGTCGTGAAAGGTGATAAGGTCGCTGCCAATTTGTATATGCTGTTGGGAGAGACGGTGCAAGAAGAGGAAGCAAATTCAACCGAAAGATCTACTATGCTGTGGCATCAGAAGCTCGGGGCATATGTCGGAACAAGGAATGAAAATTCTTGCGGGCCAATCTACTTCCGGGTCTCACAACATTCTGTGAGCATTGCATAGCAAACAAACAGCATCGACTACAATTCAATACATCAAATTCTAGAAGCAACGATATTCTAGAATTGGTTCACTCTGATGTATGGCAATCACCGGTTTCATCCGGAGAGAGGAGGAGGGAAGTACTTCGTGTCCTTTATCGACGATTACTCCCGGAGATGTTGGGTGTTTATCATCAAGAGTAAGGGAGATGTGTTTTGCAACCTTCAAGAATTTCAGGGCTCAGGTTGAACTTGATCAGGAAAGAAGATGAAGTGTTTGAGGACGGATAATGGAGGAGAATATACTGGCAAGGAATTTGATAGCTTTTGCAAAAGAGATGATAAGTTAGGATTTTTTGTTGTTTCTAATAGCCGTAAAACTTGTATTTTGGTGATTATTAGTCTAAATCAACCTTGGATATCTTATCTTTATTGTCACGTTTTGTATTATTCGAATAGGTGAGGCATAGTCACGAAATACCCCACAAACGATAAAGAAGGAGAGCAATAATTGGAAAGATGGGGCACACAAGCATAGTCAGCTCTTTGGTATTCAATACGAGACAAAAAGGAAATCATGTTGCTATCACCACAAACGTGTCAAGGAATGAAAAAGTCAAGATATCAAAACAAACATAAGTAAAAGAAATCTCATGCAAGGATTTCTTGCGTGGCTCAAGGAAAATTTATTGGATACGTGGGATCTTTATTGGCGGCTGAAACAAGACTTTTGGGTACCATGCGCAATAGTGAAGAGGGAGAAATTCAACCACTTTGCTTTGAGCCATCTATAAATAGCATACTTCACGTAAAAAGGGGTATGTTGGGCACATGCAACGTAGCTGCTGCAAGAAAGGGCCACTTAAATAAAGACTTGGCAGAGATATTACTAATCGACCAAGCAAGCAGCTCACGACTCTTACACCCACGCTCAACCAACTCATATCATCGAACCCACAGCTTAGACCGGAGCAGAGAGGACGAGGCCACCATAGACGACTTTTGCGGCCAAGACGGTAGATCGTTGTTACTAGCTCACACGACGGGAGACACCGGGCGCGCTTTAAACGACTCGGTTATCGTAAGGGACGAATTTTATATTTTTATTTAGACGTTCGCAACAATGCTTTCCTATGAATCTTCGTTGTTTTCATACTTTAATATGCTAGCGTAAAATATTTTGTGATTGAGGCCGTGTTAGGCCGTATTATGACTACGTGATAATGCTGTTTTTCTATTTAATCGTATGAGTCGAGTTATGTGTCTTATGTTTGGGTTTAATGCTTGCGTGTGTCTGATCAACATATGCACGATACTTGATTGGTTTATGAGACGGACAAAGTGATTAGACCGGTTAGTACAATGAACATAAAGCATCACGACGTAAAACCAACTAGAGATGGAATTCGGTTTCGTACGTGTGGTTTCCGAGATCTTAGGCGCCGAAAGCGATTAAAACTCGGGGAATCTCACAAACATTAAATGCGTGCGTAGAAACTACAGTCATATAAACATATAGGGATTGGTTCTCTATCGCATAGGATCGTTATTGCGGGACAAACGAGTAGCGATTATTTTAGGAAATTCTACCTTGACTGAGCTCGTATTGATTATTTATGATTAATTGCGTGAAGACGTAGGAATCCTCGATCACCTTGTCGTCAATCGTCTATCTGCTTTAGTTGCTTATTTGCGTTTTTATCTAGTTTGATATTAAAAATTAAAATCATAAAAACACCATATTTAAAAATCGCTTCAGTCTAAATTCAATTTCGGATTAATACCTAAAAATTAATCGAGCTGTCCTCGTGGATCGATACTTGGACTCACGTGCATTTTATACTACTTGCACGACCTAGTATACTTGCTAGTATTCGAGCGTGTCAAGTTTTTGGCGCCGTTGCCAGGGACAGCGGTATCATTAGTTTTAAGTTTAATTCCGAGTTTAATCTTGATATTATACGTTGATAAATTTTTATTAGTATTACTATAATATATATTTTTTTTCTTCTTCTAGTTGAAGCGCTATTTTTGCTAATATTATATTATTATATCATCAACATTTTATTTTTATTTTATTATTATTATTATTATTATTATTATTGTTTTTCATTACGTCACTACCAGTTTTTATATATCTAAAAAAAAATTATTATTTTATCATTATTATTATTATTTTGCAGTAGAAGTATAATGTTTTTTAGTATTATTATTTTATTATATTATAATTAGCATTACTATTATACAATCATCGTTTATATTTTTACTAATATCTATTATTGTTATTATTTATCTAAGTCATCATTACGTTACTATTATTATTATTGTTATTATTTATCTAAGTCATCATTACGTTACTATTATTATTATTGTTATTATTATTATTTATACCGAACTTATTTACGTTGGTTTAAATCCTTCGCAGAAATATTATTAGGTGTATGACACGAAGCTCAAGTAAGGGACCATTACTATTCGACGCTGAAATCGAAGCTACGTGCCGACGCAACAACCGAAATTGTAGAGAAAAAATGGAGGATCAAGAACAAGGCAATCGCGAGGAACAAAATAATCAGGAGTTGGTTATTCGACAACCCAGTCTATTGAGCCGAGCACTTTCGGGGCAGCTTGATGATAATGACCCAATCGTCATCCCTGATAGACCAGAACCAGTTCGAAATCAAGCCAGTTACTATACACATGGTTACTGGTTCGGTACAATTTCACGGGTTGACCAACGAAGACGCGAACGCACATATCACCAAATTCACCCAGATTTGCAGAACGATTAAGTACCCAGGTGTGTCGAAGGAAGTCATAAGACTAACATTTTTCCCATTATCTTTGACAGGAAAAGCATCAGAATGGTTCTCTTCACTTCCACACGCATCCATCAATAGCTGGGAGGAATTGGTGGAAGTCTTTCTAGGTAAATACTATCCGCTATCAAGAACTAGCGAGATCAGGGCCGAACTCGTAATCTTCAAACAAGAAGGCGGAGAATCACTGAGCGATGCATGGAACAGATATAAGAGCCTCCTTCGACAATGCCCAAACCATAGTATCCCACTAATCGTACAGATGCAGTCGTTCTTTTTGGGCCTAAGCACACACAATAAGCGGATTGTTGACGGAGGATGTGTGCGGAATTTTATGGAGTTAGGAGATCAGGATGCGCTCGCAGCTATTGAACGGATCGCAGCTTATCCGACGAGATACACCGTGCAAGATTTGGACCGAAGGGCAGCTGGCGTACATGAGATAAATAGCTCGATGGAAGCACAATTCGAGGCCATACACAGGAGGTTGGATGAACTGAAAGTTAAAGATGCTGAGACAATAAATCATATCCAGAATCGACCCAAGAACATGTACTCAAACACATACGATCAAAGCTGGAGAAATCATCCGAACCTATCTTATGGAAATTCACACTACGAGAAGCCTCCAGGATTTTCGAGCCAACAAGAGCGACCACCTTTTCAGAAGCATCAAGAACAGCAAAACGCACAACCACAACAACCAAAAGCAAGTTGGGAGGAAGCACTCGAAAAATTGGTAGCGATACAAGGCAATGAGAATCGCAAGACCGAGGAGCGTTTCCAAAGTCTAGAGACGAGGGTCAACACCAATTTTCAAGATCTACAGGCCACGATACACAACCTAGCAACAACTGTGGGGCAGCTTGCGAGCACGGTATCCGAGCGCAAACAAGGCGCACTCCCGAGCGGCACCGAGAAAAATCCTAGAGAATATGCGAAGGCCATTCAACTTCGGAATGGAAAGACACTCGAGCCGGCTCCAGAAACCGAAAAGGCAGTGGAAGAGATCGAAATAGAAGATGCCGACCAGAGTACTTCCACGATCACGAAGACGTTGGACTCTCCACCGCCCGAAAAGAAGGCCGAGCCACTACCACCGATAAAAATTCGACCTCCATTTCCAGCTGCACTACGGAGAGGAAAACCTGATAAGCAATTTGAACGCTTTATTAATATTTTTAAGAAGCTTGAAATTAATATTCATTTTGTTGAAGCGCTTTTGCAGATACCAAAGTATGCAAAATTCTTGAAGGAGCTATTATCGAACCGGAACAAGTTGGAGGAACATGGTACGATAGCGCTAAATGAAGAATGTTCAGCTGTGCTACAAAGGAAGCTACCACCGAATATCAAAGACAGAGGGAGCTTCTCTATCCCTTGTTCTATAGGCTCGCTTTCATTTACTAATGTGTTGTGTGATTTAGGTGCAAGCATCAATTTATTACCTTTTCCTCTTCTTAAGAAATTAGGTGTTGGCGATCCAAAACCCACATCTACGATTCTCCAACTAGCGGATAGGTCGATCACATACCCGCGAGGAATCGTCGAAGATGTACTCGTGGAGGTTGGAGAACACTACCTTCCAGCGGATTTGTGGTACTAGACATGGAGGAAGATACCGATATGCCTTTGATACTTGGAAGACCATTTCTAAATACGGCAAGAGCGCTCATCGACGTCGGTAATGGTAAACTCATCCTACAAATAGGGGACGAATAGGTAGTATTCGATGTTTATAAATCAATGAAACACCGCACAGATGATGATTCATGCTCGTTTATTGATAGTATTGACTCATGCACTTTTGAGTATTTTAAGGCTTTCAGGAACAAAGATGAGTTGGAAGCATGCTTAACAGGGGAAAATATCGATAACGGAAATGAGTTGGAGTATATCGTGGCGAGTCTACAGGCGAATACACCTCATCGAAAGTCATTTAAATCAAAATTTGAACAACTCGATCGAACAATGGGACCACAACCACTACCATCAATCGAAGATCCTCCGACTTTAGAATTAAAGCCATTACCTAGTCATCTTAAATATGTTTATCTTGCGCCTCTCATACTTTACCTGTGATTATTTCTTCCTCATTGGCAGATCTCATGGAAGAAAAGCTATTGAGAGTGCTAAGGGAACACAAGCGGGCATTCGCATGGAAGGTTGCTGACATAAAAGGAGTAAGCCCGACCACTTGCATGCACAAGATTTTGATGGAGGATTCATACAAGCCGGTCGTACAACCACAAAGGCGTTTGAATCCAACTATGCAAGAAGTCGTGAAGAAGGAGATAATCAAGCTTTTGGACGCAGGTATTATTTATCCTATTTCCGATAGCGCATGGGTTAACCGACGCAGGTTGTGCCGAAAAAGGGAGGTATAACTGTGATTAAAAATAATTCAAATGAATTAATTCCCACTAGGACAGTTACGGGATGGCGTGTATGCATAGACTATAGAAAATTAAATGATGCCACACGTAAAGATCACTTTCCACTTCCCTTTATCGATCAAATGATAGAGCGATTAGCTGAACATGAATTTTATTGTTTTCTAGATGGCTATTAAGGGTATAACCAGATTTCTATAGCACCTGAGGATCAAGAAAAAACTACTTTTACTTGTCCTTACGGTACTTTTGCGTATAGACGTATGCCATTTGGATTATGTAATGCCCCAGCTACATTTCAAAGATGCATGCCTGCTATTTTCCATGATGTAGTTGAGAAATTTATGGAGATTTTCATGGATGATTTTTCTGTGTTTGGATCTACGTTCGATACATGTCTCGATAATTTAGATTTTGTTCTTAAACGTTGTGAAGAAACTAACCTTGTTTTGAATTGGGAGAATTGTCATTTTATGGTACAGGAAGGCATAGTTCTTGGCCCAAGGTATCACACAAGGGCATTGAGGTAGATCGAGCGAAGATCGACGTAATTGAGCAGCTGCCACCACCCACGTCGGTGAAGGCGGTTAGGAGCTTCTTGGGACACGCAGGATTCTACCGACGCTTCATAAAAGATTTTTCGAAAATAGCTAAGCCATTATCGAACTTACTCGTTAAAGATGTTCTGTTTGACTTCACAGATGAGTGTCACAGGCCTTTCAAACTTTAAAAGAGAAACTCACCGGGCCAGTAATGGTTGTACCGGATTGGACTTTGCCGTTTATATTGATGTGCGACGCTAGTGATGGTGCGGTTCTTGGACAACGCAAGGATAAAATATTTCAGGCCATTTACTACGCTAGCAAGACTTTGGACGATGCACAGAGAAATTATGCTACCACTGAAAAAGAGCTACTAGTTGTGGTATTTGCGGTAGATGAATTTCATTCGTATCTTGTGATGAATAAGGTAATAGTATACACTGATCAAGCTGCACTTAGGTACCTATTCGCTAAAAAGGATGCTAAGCCTAGGTTAATTCGTTGGATTTTATTGCTTCAAGAATTCGACCTAGAGATACGTGATAAGAAAGGTGCCGAAAATGTGATAGCTGATCATTTGTCTAGGCTAGAAAATTCACATGAGCGGGATAGGGAATTACCTATTGACGAGCGCTTTCCTGATGAACAATTGTATGCATTACTAGATACTTCTTTACCTTGGTACGCGGATTTTGCAAATTATGCTGCTACAGGTGATATTCCAACAGGGTTAACTTTTCATCAGAAGAAGAAATTTCTTTCTAATGCAAAACATTATCTGTGGGACGATGCATTCTTGTACAAAATCTGCTCCGATCAGGTAATTCGGTGATGTATTCCCGCCGAAGAGGTAAATTCTGTTCTATCTCATTGTCATTCTGGTTTGACGGGTGGACATCATGGGCCTACAAAGACAGCATTTAAGGTGCTTCAATCAGGTTTATTCTGGCCTACTTTATTTAAGGATGCTCATGCTTATGTGATTTCCTGTGATCATTGTCAGCGAACTGGTGGTATTTCTAGAAAACATGAGATGCCTTTAAATATTATGCTAGAAGTTGAGTTATTTGATGTTTGGGGTATTGACTTTATGGGGCCATTTCCTACTTCATGCTCTAATAAATATATTCTTGTTGCAGTAGATTATGTGTCTAAGTGGGTTGAAGCTGAAGCATGTAGAACAAATGATGCACGAGTAGTTATTCGCTTTCTTAAGAAAAATATCTTTACTCACTTTGGTACGCCACGTGCAATAATTAGTGATGGTGGTACTCATTTCTGCAATAAGTTATTTGATACTTTATTGTCGAAATATGGTGTTAAGCATAAAGTATCTACCCCGTACCATCCTCAAACCAGTGGACAGGTAGAAGTTTCCAATAGAGAACTTAAACAAATTTTAGAAAAGACGGTGAACGCCTCTAGGAAAGATTGGTCTTTGAAACTAGATGATGCATTATGGGCATATCGCACTGCATTTAAAACACCGATAGGAACTTCACCTTTTAAACTAGTTTACGGAAAAGCGTGTCATTTACCTGTTGAGTTAGAACATCGTGCATATTGGGCTGTTAAGAAACTTAACTTTGATTATGTTGAGGCAGGAAAAAACAGGTTACTCCAACTGAATGAGATGAAAGAATTTTGCAAAAATGCATACGAGAATGCAAAACTGTATAAGGAGCGAACGAAGAAATACCATGATAAGAGAATTGCACAAAGAGAGTTCAAAGTCGGGGATCGTGTGCTACTATTCAACTCACGGTTGCGCCTATTTCCCGGAAAACTAAAGAGCAAATGGGCAGGCCCATATGTAGTGGAGCAAGTATTTCCATCTGGAGCCGTACAGATCCTAATAAACGGAAAGGACTCTTATAAAGTTAATGGACAGCGCCTGAAATTATACGACGATGGGAATGTTGGAGAAGCAACTTCAATAGTTCTTGAAGAACCCCATATACTAATACGACTGCTTTGAGTTGTTCTATGTCTTTCTGGGATACATTGTCTGGAGAAAATACCAGCAAGCTGAAGGACCACCAGCACAGCGAAGCAAGTCCAAATACCGATCTACCTTGATCGGTTCAGGAGTCGAGCTAACGACTATAAAAGCAGCGCTTCTTGGGAGGCAACCCAAGTATTATCTATGCATTACTATTTTATTTCGTATTGGAGTCTTATATTTATTGCATCGTAATTTATTAAGTATGTTTGCTTTTAGATTTATTTCCAAAAAATCGTATCACGGTGCCGTCTAGTTGTTTCCTCGCAGGTTCATAGTCAGTTTGGGGGTGGTTTGTTCGCACGGGTAGCTCGATCTTCGAAGGAACTGAAGTCGACTCACAACTCGCTCACATCGATCTATGCATTATTCAGGGCAGTGTCACTTAAACTCTATCTTTGATTTAAATTTCTACACATTGGGGACAATGTGATAATTAGTTTGGGGGTGGGGTGACACATGCTAGATTTATGATTCGATCTCTTCGATTTATTAGTTGGTTTAACTGATCAATGGATGAATTGAACGTCACTTGTGAAATCTCCTGTCGATGATGAAATTTTTGAAATTTTTCTGATGTCGAGATAAGATTTAGCTAATAGTGTGTGAAAGTCTTGCATATTACTTGTTTTGATTTAGCATGATTATCTGACCACATTGATTGCTTCAGAAAAATAGTACGTATCATGAAACACAAATCCAGAAAATATTGTGAGTTTTGAGCCAAAAATAAAAAATAAAAAATAAAAAAATTCGAGCAACACAATACCTGCTCAATGTGTTTTTTTCATGAGTGCCACGCGTAGTCAGATTATTTTCGAATTTGCTTTGTTATGCATGTCAATATCACTTTGTGGATTTTTGTGTACGAAAAATGATAAAGGCAATTAGGATGAGTCACTGGCCTAAATATCTCTGCACCCGACATAATTATCAATTAGTGAGCCCCTTTGAGCCTTATTAGCCTTATTTATTGATTTGGAGCCATGATATTAGCCACGTTATCCCATTATTTTATCCTTCATCCTCGAACCATTGTCAGCATGTTAGCTTACAAATCGCTTTATAGTATTGGGTCTATTAATTTAGAGGAAAGACGATTAGGACATGTTATATGTGGTTGCGTTATTTATTAATTTATTTATTTATTTTTTTTGAAGAAAAAATTGAAAAAAAAGAGAGATTAAAAAAAAAGAAAAGAAAAAGGGAAAAAAATATGTTAAAAAAAGAGAAAAAAGAAGAAAAAATATATTGTATATCCAAGAAAAAAAGGTTACAATGGATTTTTCTTGAGTTCTTAGTTATATTTTTGAGTTGTTTTTATAGTAGTATGAGTCCATGGTTTGAGTCGTATTTTGTGCTATAGAGTATAGACGGGGAAAGAGATTTAGTAACTAACATGCTTGACCATATTAGCTCACTCATCCCATATGACACACCTTTATCACCCCGATCCCCATTACAACCATTATAAAGACCTTTTGATTCGCGCATGAGATTCACTATGAGAATATGATGTGATATATTTGCAAGCTTAGAGTGATATCATTCTATGACGTGAGTTGAGCGCTTTTATACAGAACCCATTAAACACTACGAGCGATTTGAGCGATCCAGGTGAGAGTTGTCACTTGACGTGTTAGGATTCTGGATATATTTTTGTGCTATGATATGATTGCGAAATATTATTTCGTGTCTCATGTTTGACTAGATCATTCATTAGCTGATGACGATCTCGGTCGATTGTGCTTTCAAATTTTCTGAGAATAAACATGAGAACTCATTTAGTGACGACGTAAAATCCTAACTTGATTTAGTTTATTCCGCTTTTATGATCGAGGACGATCGAAGCTAGTTTGGGGGGTTGTTGATAAGTTAGGATTTTTTGTTGTTTCTAATAGCCGTAAACTTGTATTTTGGTCATTATTAGTCTAAATCAACCTTGGATATCTTATCTTTATTGTCACGTTTTGTATTATTTGAATAGGTTAAGCATAGTCACGAAATACCCCACAAACGATAAAGAAGGAGAGCAATAATTGGAAAGATGGGGCACACAAGCATAGTCAGCTCTTTGGTATTCAATACGAGACAAAAAGGAAATCATGTTGCTATCACCACAAACGTGTCAAGGAATGAAAAAGTCAAGATATCAAAACAAACATAAGTAAAAGAAATCTCATGCAAGGATTTCTTGTGTGGCTCAAGGAAAATTTTTTTGATACGTGGGATCTTTATTGGCGGCTGAAACAAGACTTTTGGGTACCATGCGCAATAGTGAAGATGGAGAAATTCAACCACTTTGCTTTGAGCCATCTATAAATAGCATACTTCACGTAAAAAGGGGTATGTTGGGCACATGCAACGTAGCTGCTGCAAGAAAGGGCCACTTAAATAAAGACTTGGCAGAGATATTACTAATCGACCAAGCAAGCAGCTCACGACTCTTACACCCACGCTCAACCCACTCATATCATCAAACCCACAGCTTAGACCGGAGCAGAGAGAGCGAGGCCACCATAGACGACTTTTGCGGCCAAGAGGACGGTAGATCGTTGTTACTAGCTCACACGACGGGAGACACCGGGGCGACGCTTAAACGACTCGGTTATCGTAAGGGACGAATTTTATATTTTTATTTAGACGTTCGCAACAATGCTTTCCTATGAATCTTCGTTGTTTTCATACTTTAATATGCTAGCGTAAAATATTTTTGTGATTGAGGCCGTGTTAGGCCGTATTATGACTACGTGATAATGCAGTTTTTCTATTTAATCGTATGAGTGGAGTTATGTGTCTTATGTTTGGGTTTAATGCTTGCGTGTGTCTGATCAACATATGCACGATACTTGATTGGTTTATGAGACGGACAAAGTGATTAGACCGGTTAGAACAATGAATATAAAGCATCACGACGTAAAACCGACGAGAGATGGAATTCGGTTTCGTACGTGTGGTTTCCGAGATCTTAGGCGCCGAAAGCGATTAAACTCGGGGAATCTCACAAACATTAAATGCGTGCGTAGAAACTACAGTCATATAAACATACAGGGATTGGTTCTCTATCGCATAGGATCGTTATTGCGGGACAAACGAGTAGCGATTATTTTAGGAAATTCTACCTTGACTGAGCTCGTATTGATTATTTATGATTAATTATGTGAAGACGTAGGAATAATTATGTGCCGAGCATGCGTCTCGATCACCTTGTCGTCAATCGTCTATCTGCTTCAGTTGTTTATTTGCGTTTTTATCTAGTTTGATATTAAAAATAAAAATCACAAAAACACCATATTTAAAATCGCTTCAGTCTAAATTTTTTCAATTTCGGATTAATACCTTAAAATTAATCAAGCTGTCCTCGTGTGGACTCACGTCCATTTTATACTACTTGCACGACCTAGTATACTTGCTAGTATTCGAGCGTGTCAAGAGAAGGCATCAAAAGGCACTTT
This sequence comes from Craterostigma plantagineum, assembly GCA_027422505.1. NCBI lineage: Eukaryota > Viridiplantae > Streptophyta > Magnoliopsida > Lamiales > Linderniaceae > Craterostigma > Craterostigma plantagineum. Next base: position 25,283,670 of record JAPQWV010000011.1, read on the forward strand.
ACTACGGCGTATACTCCACAACAAAATGGAGTGGCGGAGCGGATGGACAGGACCCTGTTGCAAAGGACAAGAGCAATGTTAGCAATTGCGGGTCTGGATAAATCATACTGGGCAAAAGCTGTCAACACCGCCTGCTACGTGATCAATCGATCGCCTTCAACGACAATTGATCAGAAGACTCTGATGGAGATGTGGACCGGAAAGCCAGCGGATTATTCCACGTATTTGGAAGTCCTGTGTACGTGATGTACAACGCCCAAGAAACTACAGAGCTGGATACGAAGTCCAGGAAGTGTTTGTTCTTGGGGTATGCTGATGGTGTGAAGGGGTATCGCCTGGGGGATCCCATTGCTCACAAGGTTGTCATCAGCATGTAGGTTATCTTTTTAAAAGATAAACCAATCGGAGGAAATGATAGCACTACAAAGGAACGTTCACAGACTACGGCGATTCAGGTAAAGGGAAGTCTGTGGAACATGATTCTTACAGCACCGGAGCAAGAGGAAGGGCAGAGCGAATCTTCAGAGCCAGAACTTAGAAGGGGCACACGCAAAAGAGCGCACCATCCTGGCATGAAGATTACGATATGGATAGCAACGTTGCATACTGTCTTCTAACTGATGATGGAGAGCCATCAACTCTTCAAGAAGCACTGAACAGTTCAGATGCAGATCAGTGGTTGGCAGCAAAGCAAGAAGAAATGGAAGCTCTTCGGAAAATAAGACTTGGGAGCTAGTGCCACTACCGAACGGCAGAAAGGCAATCGGCAATAAATGGGTCTTCAAGATCAAGCGGAACAACGATGATCAAGAGCGGTTTCGTGAACGATTGTTGGTTAAAGGCTATGCTCAGAAAGAAGGCATCGACTTCAACAGATATTCTCACCGGTGGTTCGATTGACAACTGATACTCCTGCCGATGTCTGCTACGTTTGACCTATATCTAGAACAACTAGATGTGAAGACGTCTTTTCTTCATGGAGATCTTGAAGAAGAGATTTTTATGCTCCAGCCAGACGGTTTTGAAGACAAAGAAAAGCAGAACTTGGTTTGCAGGTTGAACAAATCTTTATACGGTCTCAAACAGGCACCGAGGTGTTGGTCTAAGAGATTTGATTCCTTCATCATGAGCCTTGGATACAGCAGATTGAATGCAGACCCTTGTGCATATTTCAAGAGGTTTGGTGAAAATGATTTTATCATATTACTGTTGTATGTTGACGACATGTTGGTAGCAGGCCCCAACAAAGATCGTGTTGAAGAATTCAAGGCACAGTTGGCTAGGGAATTTGAGATGAAGGACTTGGGGCCGGTAAACAAAATTTTAGGGATGCAAATTTACCGAGACAGAAATAACAAGAAGATTTGGCTTTCGCAGAAGAATTATCTGAGAAAGGTCTTGCAACGCTTCAATATGCAAGATTGTAAGCCGATTTCTACCCCACGTCTTGTTAATTTCAAATTATCCTCAAGTATGAGTCCTAGCAGTGCAGAAGGGAGGATGGAGATGTCTCGAGTACCTTATGCATCAGCAGCGGAAGTCTTATGTTCGCGATGATGTGTACACGACCAGACATTGGACATGCAGCGTGAGTAGTAAGTCGGTACATGGCGAATCCAGGCAAAGAGCATTGGAGCGCGGTGAAGAGGATCCTACGATATAACCTCAGATGTTGCTGTTACGGGGAGCAGACTTTACTGTCAAGGGTATGTTGACTGTGATTATGCAGGTGATTTTGACAAGAGCAAATCTACTACGGGATATGTGTTCACTCTTACTGGCGGAGCCATAAGCTGGTATCGAAGCTTCAGTCTGTTGTCGCAACTCAACAACTGAAGCAGAGTATGTTGCAGCTCGCAGGCAAGTAAAGAGGCAGTATGGTTGGAAATGATCATGGAGAAACTCGGCACGAACATGAGAATATTCCTCTGTTCTGTGACAGTTAGAGTGCCTTGCATCTCGCAAGGAATCCAGCTTTTCATTCCAAGTCAAAGCACATATGAGTCCACTATAACTTCGTTCGTGAGAAAGTGGAAGAGGGCACGGATGATATGCAGAAAATTCATACGAAAGATAACCTAGCAGATTTCTTGATGAAGGCAGTCAACTCTGACAAGTTCGTTTGGTGTCGTTCCTCGAGTGGCCTAGCGGAGACGTAAGCAACATGAATGGCAAGGGGAGAAAGAATGGTGTGAAGATCCGATTGATCCTCAATCAAATCTTCAAGTGGGAGATTGTCGACATAATAATTCAAAAGCCTCATGGGCCTTTGAATGGTCAAAGTTGCGTGAGAAGAAAAAAATTCGGCACCTTATTCGTCGTAGGTGTGCTGATGATTTTCATATTTCCTGTTCACATGCAAACGTTCTCCAATAAATAGAGCTCAAAGCATCAGAAGGAAATAGCACAGACAGAGTGAAGAGAGAAGAGAGGAAAAATAGAGGAAATGAAATAGAGAGTTTCTCCGACTATAAAGAGAGATATTGAGGGTTTTCTTCTTTATAGATTGAGAGGTTGTAGCTCCTATATTTTTTCCTCTATAGTGAATTATTCTTCCTTACCCGTGGTTTTTACCCCGATTTGTTTGGGGGTTTTCCACGTTAAATCTCGGTGTCCAGCTTTATCTTTAATCGTTCAAATATTTAGCCGCAGTATATCAACCGGGTCTGCTGCCACGCCAACATACAGTTGATTCTAATTCCATGGCTGCCCAGCTCGCCGGCGAGGCGCCTCACTACCCTATCATCGGTGACGTCGCAGCATACGAAGTGGGCTCGTGGGCGTAGCTCCTCGGTGGCGTTGGTGCTTGCGATGATGACTAGTGTGCCGTGGCGGATGAATTCCTCAGCGGTGGCCCGGCCGAGGCCAGTGGCGCCACCGGTGGCATCGGCTGCACCCTCACATGTCCACATACTTGTTAACCACTCATCTCTCTCACTATCCATCACGTCAATTTTCCCAAGCAGAGTAGCTCTTTCTCAATCAATCACCTCATTGTTATCACCTCTCAAAGTCACGCAACAAATTATTAGTGAATAACCCAACATAGAGCATTCATACACTACGTGAAATGGCTTCAAATCAAGTGACGACTATGTTCTCTTACACTTCGAATCAAGTTCCAATCTCGGAGTAAATTTCAACTATTGGTGTGGTCAAGTGGAAACATTGTTTACCTCGCAAGATCTATGAGAGGTAGCTGAAGAAACGCATGCAGAGCCACCCCCTGAAGAAGATGAAGACGAGATCGAGGAACAAGAATGGACAGAAGCACAACAAAAAGAGTGCAACAAAAATGGGAAGAAGGATGCTAGTGCTCTAAGGTTCATCCAATAAGGTCTAAGCAAAATTATCTATCACAGAATTCATGGCATTAAAAAGTCCAAAGAAGCATGGGATATCTCACTCGAGTTCCTGATATCGTCAATCAAATCAGTAGCCTTGGAGATACTATTGAAGAGTAGAAGATTGTCCAAAAAGTTCTAAGGAGTCTTCCCTCTAAATACGACTATATCGTCGCCGCGATCGAAGAGTCGAAGGACCAGACTAAGTTACTTCTCGTGAATTAACAAGCTCACTACAAGTTAATGAATAGTGCCTCAACAAATCCTCAAGTCAATACCTAGAGCAAGCTTTTGACTCCAAGTTGAACGTGCAGGGAAGTAAAAATACTACATGGCATTATAAGGGAAGATGCGGTTCAAATCATACGAGAGGAAGAGGACGAGGCCATACATGTCAATTTAGGCACAATGGTGGAAACTCAAACCAACAAGCCGATTGCCGAATTTGCATGAAAACAAATCACGCTACAACATATTGTCTATTCAAGTGCAAGAAGTGCCAAAACGCCAACCATTCGCAAAGAGAATATAGGTATCAACAAAACTCGGAGAAAGATGAAGCAAATTTCAGCAATGCCGTAGGAGAGCAATTATTTTCTTGCATGACATATCGACATCAATCATCATATACGTGGTATTTGGACAGCGGGTGTAGCAGCCATATGACCGGAGAAAGGACGTTGCTCGTTGAACTTGATAAAAAATTTTCGTCGGAGGTTAAACTCGGCGATGGTAAGCTACACAAGGCTGATGGAAAGGGAACTAGCAGTCCAAACTAAAGAAGGTAACAGAAAGCTCATTCAAGGAGTTCTTTACGTGCCAAATCTTATGAGTAATCTTCTTAGTGTTGGACAATTATTGGTGAAGAGATATTCGGTATTATTTTACAATGGAAAATGCAGAATTTTTTTATCAGAAAAGCAATAAAAGTATTGTTTATGTTCCTATGAGTTCAAACAAGGTGTTTCCGATGATCATCCCTCTTCAAGAGAAAGTGGCGCTCAAGGGAGAAAATCTAGAACAATCTCAACTTTGGCATTTGAGATACGGACATCTCAACGGGAAGGGGCTAAAGATGCCCAAGGAAAAGAACATGGTGATAGACCTACCAAATATTGATTGACAACCAGAAATTTGTGAAGGATTCGTATATGACAATGCATCGACTTCCGTTCCCAAAAACAACTTGGTGAGCGAAGGAACTGCAGGAACTGGTTCATGCGGGTATCTGGGGACCAACGAGAACTCCTTCTCTCGGTAACAAAAAAATACTTCATTCTGTTTGTTAATGATTTCACAAGGATGATGTGGGTTTTTTTCTAAATGAAAAATCCGAGGCATTTGCTATTTTTCTGAAGTTTAAGGCTCTTGTCGAGAAACAGAGTCATTATAAAATTCAGACACTCAAAACTGATCGAGGAGGAGAATTTATATATCATCCATTCATGGAATATTGTAAAGAAAATGGTATTCAGAGGCAACTCACGGTTCGAAGAAGTCCTCAACAGAACGGAGTCGCCGAACGGAAAAATCGCACAACTTAAATTGTGCGCTCGACGAGGAAATATACGTGCAACAACCTCAAGGGTTCAAAATACAAGGAAAAGAAGATAAAGTATATCGACTCAAAGAAGTGCTATACGGATTGAAGCAAGCTCTTTTAAGAAAAATTGATGGATATTTTCAAAGAAATGAATTTTCTCAAAGTCCAAACGATCATTCTCTATATGTAAAGAAAAATGGTGAGAATTTTATGATCGTATGCATATATGTTGATGATCTTATCTATTTAGAAACCAAAGAATCGGAGGTCGAAGCTTTTAAAAGATATATGATGATCGAGATCGAGATGACAGATTTAGGAGCGATGACTACTTTCTCGGAATTCAGGTCAAAACAATCTAAAGGTGAAATATTTATTTTCTCAAGAGAAATATGCAAAATATCTTTTGAAAAAATTGCGTTTGGAAAACTACAAGCCTGTTTCAACTCCTATTTCTGTAAATGATATTGAAATCTGATGGAGCTACGAAGGTTGATGGTAAAATTTTTCGAAGTCTCGTTGGCTCTCTGATCTATCTCACAAACACAAGGCCAGACATTGTGTATGCCGTTAGTTTGATCTCCGGATTCGTGAACGAAGCAAGTCAAATTCATTTTTCAGTGGCTAAAAGAGTTCTTTGTTATCTTCAACGAAGCAAAAATCAGGGCATCAGGTATGTAAAGAGAGCAAAGATCTGCTCGGATTACTGACAGTGATTGGGCAGGTTCTTTAGATGATCAGAAAGTACTTCTGGAATTTTTATTTTGCATGGGCTCTAACATAATTACCTGGAGTTCAAAAAGCAAAAGACGGTCGCCCCACAGTGGAATAATTATGAACTCCAGGTTTTTGAACTCCGCTGTGGGGCGACCGTCTTTTGCTTTTTGAACTCCAGGTAATTATGTTAGAGCCCATGCAAAATAAAAAATCCAGAAGTACTTTTCGATCATCTAAAGAACCTGCCCAATCACTGTCAGTAATCCGAGCAGATCTTTGCTCTCTTTACATACCTGATGCCTTGATTTTTGCTTCCTTGAAGATAACAAAGAACTCTTTTAGCCACTGAAAAATGAATTTGACTTTTTCGTTCATGAATCCGGAGATCAAACTAACGGCATACACAATGTCTGGCCTAGTGTTTGTGAGATAGATCAGAGAGCCAAAGAGACTTCGAAAAATTTTACCATCAACCTTCGTAGCTCCATCAGATTTCAAAAGTTTATCGTTTACAGAATTAGGAGTTGAAACAGGCTTGTAGTTTTCCAAACGCAATTTTTTTTCAAAAGATATTTTGCATATTTCTCTTGTGAAATAAATATTTCAACTTTAGATTGTTTTGACCTGAATTCTGAGAAAGTACTCATCGCTCCTAAATCTGTCATCTCGATCTCGATCATCATATATCTGTTAAAAGCTTCGACCTCCGATTCTTTGGTTCCTAAATAGATAAGATCATCAACATATATGCATACGATCATAAAATTCTCACCATTTTTCTTTACATATAGAGAATGATCGTTTGGACTTTGAGGAGAAATCCATTTCTTTGAAAATATCCATCAATTTTCTTGTTCCATACTCGCGGAGCTTGCTTCAATCCGTATAGCGCTTTTTTGAGTCGATATACTTTATCTTCTTTTCCTTGTACTTCGAACCCTTGAAGTTGTTGCACGTATTTCTCGTTGAGTTCGCCATTTACTGGAATTGGTAAGACGACGCTTCCTCATGTACCAAGCTTGCGTCTTTCCAAGGATAACTACGGCAATTGGTGCATACAAATGAAGGCGTTACTGGGATCGCAAGATGCCTGGAAAGTTGTCGAGAGTGGGTATACCGAACACGAAACCCTCGCGAGTTTGACGAACAATCAAGTGAAAGAGCTAAAGTAATATCGCAAGAAAGACAAGACCACGTTATACATGCTTTACCAAGCAGTTGACGAGTCGGCTTTTGAGAAGATAGCCGGAGCAAAGAACTCAAATGAAGCCTGGACGATCCTAGAAAATGCATACAAAGGCGCAGATCGCGTTAAGCAAATTCGCTTGCAAACGCTTCGCAGTGAATTAGAGACGATCAAGATGAAAGACGCGGAGACGGTTTCGGCTTATATCACAAGGGTCGAGGTGATCATGAACCAGATAAAAAGGAACGGAGAGGATGTGCCCGAAAATCGTGTCGTCGAGAAGATTCTCAGATCCTTGACGGAGGAATATGAGAATGTCGTATGTGCCATATAGGAAGCTAGAGACCTCGAAAAAATGTCAGTGGATGAACTTACAAGTTCATTGGAAGCCCACGAGCATCGCAAGAATCGAAAGAGGGTGGAAACTTTGGAGGATGCTCTTCAAGCCAAAGTCTCGTTTAAGGAAAATCATACAAACTACGGCGACCGTGGAAGACGTGGTCGAGGTCGAGGAAACTATAGAGGCCGTGGTCGTGGACGAGAAGAAAAGGAAGAAAGAGGAAATTACAACAACATACGAGGTGCAAGAGGTGGCCGAGGACGAGGCAATCGATCAAACAAGTACAATATCGAATGCTATAATTGTGGAAAATATGGTCATTTTGCAAGAGAGTGTTATGCTGAAAAGAAGGTGGATGAAAAGGTGAATATCGCCCAGATGAAAACTGAAAATGAAGATGAGATCTTATTGCTCGCGTGCAAAGAGTCGGATAGCGGCAATGATCATACGTGGTACTTGGATACGGGTGCGAGCAACCACATGCCCGGTGACAGGAAGCTGTTCACGGATCTAGAAGAAGACGTGAGAGGTAAAGTGATGTTTGGTGACGCGTCTACGGTAAAAGTAGCAGGTAAACGTAAGATCTTGATTCGATGCAAATATGGTACAAATCGCTACATATCTGATGTTTTCACCAAGTATGAGGAGTAACATTATTAGCCTTGGACAACTCTTAGAGCGAGTACTGTACTAATGAAGGGTCAGATCATGACTCTAAGAGATCGTGATGCCCAAGTAATTGCTCAGGTTCAAATGAGCAATAATCGTCTGTTTAACCTCAACATTGCAGCGGCGACTGACAGATGCCTAATCGCAAACGTCCAAATATCGAGCTCCGCAAGGTTGTGGCATCAGCGGTTCGGACACTTGAACTACCACAGTCTGAAAAAACTAGTGGACCGAAACATGGTTGGAGGACTTAACAAAGTCGAGGGCGAACATCGAATATGCGAAGTATGTATCGTGGAAAAGGGCACAAGAAAACCATTTCCAAAAGGCTCGTTCACACGGTCGAGAGGTCCTCGAGCTCATTCATACTGACATATGCGGTCCCATCAGTCCGGCCTCACTCGGAAATCACAGGTATTTTATCACTTTTATCGACGATTTCGCACGTAGAACATGGGTGTATTTTCTTCGAGAAAAGAATGAGGCACTTGCTGCTTTCAAGAGATTTAAACAATTGGTGGAAAACACTAGTGGAGAACGCATCAGGACACTACGTTCAGATTGGGGTGGTGAGTTTATATCGAAGGACTTCATGGAATATTGTGAAGACATGGCATCAAGCGTCACCTGACAGCTCCATACACGCCGCAACAGAACGGCGTTGCCGAGCGAAGAAACAGAACGCTGCTTGATATGACGAGGAGCATGCTCAAGATGCATGCCTAAAGAGTTTTGGGCAGTAGCCGTTCGATGTTCCGTCTATTTGAAAAATCGAAGTCCAACCTCAATACTAAAAAATGTCACGCCACAAGAAGCATGGTGCGGCGTAAAACTATCGGTTGCTCATTTACGGGTTTTTGGAAGCATAGCATATGCTCGAATTCCGGAGCAAAGGCATACGAAGCTTGATGATAAAGTCGAAAATTGATATTTATTGGATACGATGAACGTTATAAAGCGTACAATTTATATGATCCTAACACAAAGAAAATTGTTGTTAGCCGAGATGTACAGCTTGACGAAGATGCTTGCTGGAACTGGGAATCGATACTAAAGCCTGACGATGAAAGAACGAAGGTTGTGGATATATCCATTCCAAACGGTGAAAAGCCCGAAGTAAAATCACAGCCCTCTGAGTCCATGACTGTCATGACAGATAGTGAATCTGAACTCGACACCATCCGGACGCGCAGCTTATGAGAGCTCTATAACTCCACTGAACGAATTAACCTCGTATGTCTCATGGCGGATGCCGAGGACATCACCTTTGAAGAAGCTGTCAAAGATGAGAGATGGCAAGAGGCGATGTATGAAGAAATAAAATCAATCGAAAAGAACAGTACGTTGGAGTTGATCTCGTTGCCGCCCGGACATAAAGCGGTAGGAGTGAAGTGGGTGTACAAGAAAAAACTGAACTCCGAAGGTAACATAATAAAATACATAGCGAGGCTAATCGCAAAGGGCTACAGTCAAAAGTACGACTACGAAGAGGTTTTTGCCCCAGTAGCAAGAATGGAGACCGTGCGTTATTGCTATCGTTGCAAGAAATAAATGGAGCATTTACCAAATGGACGTTAAATCGGCATTTTTGAACGGAAGGCTCGAAGAAGAAGTTTACATTTTTCAGCCACCGGGCTTCAAACAAGGAAAGGAGGGTCAAGTTTTAAGGCTGAAACGGGCGCTATATGGGTTGAAACAGGCACCAAGAACGTGGAATGCACGCATCGATGCATATTTTAAAGATCGAGGATTTGAGCAATGCCCCTACGAGCATGCCCTTTACATTAAGGTACGGGGTAATGATATACTTTATGTTGCATGATATGTTGATGACCTGATTTTCGCTAGCAACAACAACATGGTTGAGGAGTTCAAACGAGATATGAAGAACGAGTTCGACATGACCGATCTCGGACTCATGTCACATTTCTTGGGGCTAGATGTCAAACAGAAGGAGTCGGGCATTTTCGTACCTCAACAGACGTACGCAAAGATGCTGCTGGAGAGGTTCAATATGAGTGATTGCAATTACGCTAAAACGCGTGGAGCTAGGCATTAAGTTAACAAGGCATGGTGAAGGGAAGCCGATTGATCCAAAGCTTTATAGAAGCGCTATTGGAAGCTTACATTATCTCACTAATACCAGGCGGACATTGCATATGGAGTAGGACTCGTGAGTCGATACATGGAGAGTCCAAGATCAAGTAATTGGAACGCCGTAAACGGATTTTGCGATACATCAAAGGAACGATTTCATAAGGATTATTTTATGGTTGCACTAACAATCCTAATGTTATTGCTTATTCAGACAGTGATTGGAGTGGTGACTTGGACGAAAGGAAGAGCACTACAGGTTTTGTTTTCTTAGTAGGTGGCACGGCTTTCACTTGGACGTCAAAAAAACAGCCGATAATGACACTCTCTACGTGTGAAGCTGAATATGTCGCAGCATCGACTTGTGTAAGTCATGCGATGTGGATTAGAAAGCTGCTTAAAGAAATGAAATTTACACAAGCAACAGCAACCGAAATACGGGTCGACAGTAAGTCAGCAATTGAGCTTGCGAAGAACCCGGTATATCATGAACGAAGCAAGCATATAGATGCGCCATATCATTTCATACGAACAAATAAAGAAAGGCGAAGTCAGTTTAATTCATGTAACAAGCAAAGAGCAAGTAGCGAATATATTTACCAATCCACTACCGTTGGAATAAGCTCAAGCCACATCATAAGAATGTTCTAGGATGAACTTAGATGGGTTTGTGAGGTGTCATAAGGTGCAATCATCGAGACATAATAGAGATGAGTCATGAGATGAGTCATTTTGTCTAGATTAGTTTATGAGTACTATAGAGAGTCCATGTAAGCTTGTGTAAATAAGTAGACTTCAATTAACGTATTAAGCTACCTCTTGGGCTCTAGTCTCACATATCAAATTACTCAATACAAAACCACTATCATCATACTTTAATCATCATAAAGCACACGCCGCAGAAGACCTCGTCGAGACTCATATAACAGATCATATTCATGGTCAGGTTAGCCTGTATGTAAAGCTTGACGAAAGAGCGATGGAGAAGAACGTTGACTCTATTGGGAACATCAACAATGCTGGTATCAAAGAGACGATAACAAAGATCAGCAATAAGCTCGCTCGAAAATGAGAGTCCAGCCATCAGAAAACTTCGGTGTCAGGTATTTGGGGATGAATTGTACTCGTTTGGGTTTTCAACATCATGATGTTTTATGGTATATGTTTTCTTTTAATTTGGAATATTCTTATTTTAGGTCATCTGCTACCATCCAACGAAAGAAAAAAGATAATAAATTTTCATGTAATAAATAATATTATATCATATAATATAGAAAAAAATGAGTCGTTTGTATGATTCCTGTTGATTCTAATAATCGTTCGATCTTGCTCTGATAGGATTTTGTTATTTTTAGTATATGATATGTGTGGAGGGACCGAATATTTTTTTGGTACAAAGGAATAAAACAGCTTTGAGTGGAGGAATGCTTTTTCAACTTTGATTTATCAGAGCTCTGCTCTTTTTCGTCACTCACTAGAAATATTATTACATTGCATGCATTATATAGATATCATATATGATAAAGAGAAGACAAATGCAAATTCTATTCCTATCATGCGTAGTATCTTTTACTTTGATTTTCTTTTCAAACATTGAGGCTAAAGTTTATGGGCGCAGCCCATGAGTTGTCTGGTGTTATGTTCTTGTTTTATTATCCTTTTTATGTATTTCTTTGACTGATTGTATTGAGCTTAGTCAACAAATTCCTCCCTTAAGCTCAACCTTCCTGTCTTTCATTCCGAGCATGTGCTTTAAGTTCTCAAACGTATCTTTTGGTAACGGCTTCGTGAAAATATCTGCCATCTGGTCCAAGCTCGCTACGTGGACCATCTTCACTTCTCCATTTTTTATGTGTTCCCTAATAAAATGAAAAACAAGTGTCAATATGTTTGCTCCTCTCGTGATGAACTGGATTTTTCGCCAACTCGATTGCTGACTTATTGTCGACTCGAATCTTGGTTGGGTCATCTTGTCGAAGATTTAACTTGAGCAGTAAGTTCCTTAGCCATATTGCATGACAGACACACCACGATGCTGCCACATATTCCGCTTCACAGGTTGATAGAGTAACGACCGATTGCTTTTTCGATAACCACGTGAACGCCGTATTCCCGACATAAAATACGTAGCCGCCAGTACTTCTTCGATCATCGATATCTCTGCACCAATCGCTATCAGAATATCCGACTAATTTGCAGTCGCTCGCCTTTGGATAAAATAGTCCAAGCGATTGTGTCCTCGGATGTATCGTAGAATTCTCTTAATCGCTTTGAGATGTGACTGTCTCGGATCCTCCATATAGCGGCTAACGACTCCAACGCTATAAGCGATATCGGGTCTCGTGCAGGTCAAGTATCGCAGACTGCCCACGAGACTTCGATAATCGGTCGCATTCACTCCTTGTCCTCCCTCAAACTTGGACAGTTTTGTTCCAAGTTCCATCAGTGTCGCTACCGGGTTGCTCTCCTCCATTTTATTTTTCTTCAATATAGCCTTCACATACGCTTCTTGCGATACAAAAAATCCTGTGTTTCTTTGCTTGACTTCGAGACCGAGAAAATATTTCATCAGTCCCAAGTCCGTCATCTCGAATTCCTTCGTCATCGCCTTCTTAAAGTTGTTGTCTATTTTCTCACTGCTTCCCATGAAAATAAGGTCATCAACATAGAGTGCGACGATGATCATTTCCTCTCCTTCTCGTTTAACGTAGAGAGCGTGCTCGAACGGACATTGCTCGAACTTGTTCTTTTTGAAATATCCATCGATCCGGGTGTTCCATGCTCGCGGTGCTTGCTTTAGTCCGTAAAGCACCTTTTTTAACTTCAGCACCTTGCCTTATCCTCCGGATTTTGAATATCCTGGGGGCTGCTCCACGTAGACTTCTTCCTCGAGTTCCCCGTTCAGAAAAGCGGACTTCACGTCCATCTGGTAGATTGGCCAGTTGAGTTGTGCAGCTTGAGCCAGGAGCAAACGGATTGTCTCCATTCTTGCAACGGGAGCGAAAACTTCGTCATAATCTATTCCCGCCTGTTGTCAGCCCTTCGCCACCAGTCTCGCCTTGTAACGTTCAATTTTTCCTTGAGCATTCGTCTTCTTTTTATAAACCCATTTGACTCCAATGGGTTTATGCCCGTTGGGCAACTCCACAAGTTTCCATGTGTCGTTCTTTTCGATTGCCTTTATTTCCTCATCCATCGCCGTTTTCCATCTCCCGTCTCTTATGCTAATTTGTTCCGAGTCAGCCAGTAAGCAGACTAGGTGAACTTGTTCGGTTGATTTGTATAGGTCCTGCATGCTTCGCATCCTCGGCTGTCTTGGTTCGTCCTCCTCGTCATTTTCTTGAGACGAAATCGGAACAGGTATTGGTGCAACGATCAGTGGTTCTTCAGGCATTGTGTTTTCTTCAATGTTCGAGCCCCACGAGCTTTCTTCGTCTACCCGAACATCGCGACTTACTATCACCTTTTTATTTTCAGGGTCATAGAGCCGGTACGCTTTCGTCTTCTCATCATACCCAATAAACACGAGTTTTCTGCTTTTATCGTCGAGCTTGGTTCTTCTTTGATCGGGCACATGTGCATACGCCATGCTTCCAAATATTTTGAAGTGCGCTACCGTCGGTTTTCGGCCAGTCCATGCTTCCTGCGGTGTTTGATTCTCGAGGCTATGATGTGGACATCGGTTCTCAATATATATAGCACATCGTACCGCTTCGGCCCAGAATTCCTTTGGCATGTCCTTGCTTTTTAACATTGATCGAACCATGTCGAGAATGCTTCGATTCTTCCTTTCAGCTACGCCGTTCTGTTGTGGAGAATAAGGTGCGGTAAGGAACCTCCTGACGCCTTGCTCTTCGCAATAAGTTACAAAAGCGCCTGAAGTATATTCTCCACCCTGTCTGAGCGGAGCGCCTTGATGTTTGAACCCATCGCCTTCTCGACCATAGTTTTGAATTTTTTAAATGTCTCGAGCGCTTCTGATTTTTCCTTTAGAAAATACACCCACGTGTTTCTTGAGCAGTCATCGATGAATGTGATAAAGTATCTCCTTCCACCGAATTATTCTGGTGTGATCGGCCCGCATATGTCTGTATGTATGAGCTCGAGTGGTTTGCGCGCTCGATATTCTGCCTGCTTTTGGAATGTCGTCCTCGTATGTTTCCCAATCATGCAGCTTTCGCAAAGCTTCTTTCCGTCTTCTATCACCGACATTCCACGGACCATGCTTCTTTTGGAGAGCTCCTTTAGGCCACCTTAGTGCAAATGACCAAACCGCATATGCCACAAATGGTCTTTGTCCTCCACGTCAACTAGCAAACATTTTTCTTGAATCGCCTTCAGGTTGAGTTTGAACATTCGGTTCCTTTCCATCTCGACCCGTGCGATCATTCTTCCGTCTTTGTTCCTTAGTTGTAATGAATGGTCCTTCATAAACACTGAACATCCTTTTTCAATCAACTGCCACATGCTTAAGATGTTCGTCTTCAAGTCGGGTACGAAATAAACGTCCTCGACCGATCCATGTTTGCCATCATTTTGAGAGAAATAGATTTTCCCTCGGCCTTCGACTTCTATCTTCGATGCGTCTCCAAAAGACACGTGGCCGTCATCGATCTTCTTCAGATCCGTGAAGAGATGTTTATGTCTGCTCATATGGTTGCTCGCACCGGTGTCAAGATACCACACCATATCGTTGCCTGGACTTGTATCCTCGAGCGCCATTAAGAGAACGCCTTCGTCTTTTGGCTATTCTTGTGTGATTAGATTCGCATTTTCATCCACCTTCTTTTCGGACCAACAGTCTTTTGCGAAGTGTCTGAACTTCCCGCAGTTGTAGCATTCAACGCTCGGTCGATTCGAGCGACTACCTCGTCCTTGAGCTCGACCTCGTCCTCTCCCATTTTGATTGCTCGTTTGTCGTTTCGGATTGTATCCTCTTCCTCGGCCTGAATTTTGACCGAAACCTCGTCCTCGTTGACCTCGTCCTCGACCTTGGCCGTGGTGCGTATATAGCGCCTTGTCATCTTTCAACGATAACTTCGTCTGTAGAGCCTCGTCCAGCGATTCCTGCTTCTTCTTTTTCTTCCATTGCTCGTGAGCTTCGAGCGAACCGGAGAGTTCATCGACCGTCATTTCTTCGAGATTTTTGGATTCCTCGATTGCACATACCACGTTTTCATACTCGTCCGTCAGAGAGCGGAGAATTTTCTCGACGACTCGGGCTTCCGTTAGAGCCTCACCGTTACTCTTCAACTAATTCCAGATGGTTTGTATTCTCGTTATATAATCGGATACGCCTTCGCCGTTCTTTATTCTTGTCATTTCGAATTCGCCACGAAGAGTTTGCAGTCCTACTTGTTTTACTCGGTCGGTGCCTTTGTACGCTGTCTCCAGTTATTCCCATGCTTCCTTCGAATTTTTTGCGCCTGCTATCTTTTCGAGGCCGGGATCGTCTGACGCTTGGTGGATGAAGTTAACCGCAGTCTGGTCTAGTTGGCGAGATTCTTCCGAACCTTAATTTGAGCCGCGTCGTCCGTTTTTTTCGGTTCGGTGTACCCTTTTTCTACGATATTCCATACGCCTTGCGACCCGAGCAGTACCTTCATTCGGATAACCCAACTATCATAGTTGAGTTTTGTGAGGTGCGGGACGGGCATGACTCCAAGTGGCATGGCTCTGATACCAATCTGTTGATTCTAATAAATCGCTCGATCTTGCTCTGATAGGATTTTGTTATTTTTAGTATATGATATATGTGTGTGTGGAGGGACCGAATATTTTTTTGGTACAAAGAAATAAAACAACTTTGAGTGGAGGAATGCTTTTTCAACTTTGATTTATCAGAGCTCTGCTCTTTTTCGTCACTCACTAGAAATATTATTACATTGCATCCATTATATAGATATCATATATGATAAAGAGAAGACAAATGCAAATTCTATTCCTATCATGCGTAGTATCTTTTACTTTGATTTTCTTTTCAAACATTGAGGCTAAAGTTTATGGGCGCAGCCCATGAGTTGTCTGGTGTTATGTTCTTGTTTTATTATCCTTTTTATGTATTTCTTTGACTGATTGTATTGAGCTTAGTCAACAATTCCCGTAGGGAAAAGATATCTCCAAAAGGAGGAAAACTGCTCCATATAAGAGAACAAACTCGGCAAAAAATTAACCAAGTGTTTTGCAACTAATAATTTTGAACTTTCATATCCTTGCAGGTTATTCAGGTCATTGTATAAAAATCATAAAGCAGTTCGGCGAACGCACAAGCCCTTCTTTCACATTTCACAAGAGACAAGCCAACAAACCCGGCGATCATGGATCGGAGACGCAAACTGTCGATGCAAAAAAAATCGTCGAAAATCTTAGTCGTAATCAAAAGGAGTTCCGCCGCGGCCTTCAAACAGTGATACAAGACTTGGATTCCATCAAGAATGAAGCCATGGGAATAATGCAAACTCAAGTCCACAAGGAACCTCTTAAACATCAACCTATTTCTCTCGAAATATCAACACAATCGCCGTCTGCTACCTCTGACGAGGACAACGTTGTTGGTATAGAGAAAGAAACGACCAGAATCGTGGGCATGTTGACTCAAGACGATGGTCCTGGCCGTCGATTAATCTCATTAACAGGTATGGGTGGAATTGGTAAGACGACGCTTGCTCGTAAGGTTTACGACGATCCAAAATATGAAGAAAGCGTTCGAGAATCCACGCTTGGGCATCGGTGTCTAAGGACTACAACATAAAGGATATCATAGTAGATCTACTTCATTGTCTAGATAGGCAAAAGAGCAATGAAAGCTTAAAGCCAGGAGAGCGAACACAAGTTGGGCTCGCAAAGAGATATTTGATCGTTCTAGACGGCGTATGGGACTTGGAGGTATGGAAGAGGTTGAGATTCTTCGTCCCGGATAGAAGTGATAGCGGAATAGTAATAACCAGTAGGGAACTAAGAGTCCCCGGGTCAAGTAATTTTGGCGTAGATTTGTTAGATGAGGATAAAAGTTGGGATTTGTTTTGCAAGAACATATTCGGAGGAAAAGGTCGCCTTAGTTGCCCTAATGAATTAGAAATAGTTGGAAAGAGAATAGCAAAAAGTGCGAAGGACTCCCTCTATCGATCGTTGTCATCGGAGGTAATCTTGCAAAATCTCCAAGAACGCTAGACTACTGGGAAGAAGTCGAAAAAATTTAAACTCTGTTGCGAGTGAAGTAGACGAGCGTTGCCGCAGGGTAATGTCTTTGAGCTATACCAACATGCCTGTACATTTGAAACCTTGCTTTCTGTATATGGCAATATTTCCCGAAGACAAAGTGATTTGAGTATCGAGGCTTATTAGATTATGGATCGCCGAAGGATTTCTCAAACTGATTGACGGAAAGAGCCTCGAAGAGGTGGCCGTAAGCTATCTCGACGATATTCTCGCTAGAAATCTCATCTTAGCTTCTGAGTCATCTCCAAGTGGGAAGATAAAAGGATTCAAGATGCACGACCTTTTAAGGGATTTATGTGTAAAAGAAGCTTCGGAAAAGAATTTTCTCGGCGTCGTTCCGAAGCCGGGCGAGCAACGAGCGCTTAACGACGGTCTACGCATCTTAGCTCAACCAAGATCGTCAACTAGGGAATATTCCTTCGACGTCTTTGATGCCATAAAGTCGCAAGTTAAATTTCGTACTTTCGTAACTGATGAGGAGCTGCCTTTGTTAGAAAATAAACTTTTGAGAAGCTACTGAATTAAAAGACACTCGTAGACCACTCGATTCGTTCCGAGTCGAACATTGGTCGATCAACTGGCGATACATCGAATGCGTGGAAAGAATTTGGGATGTTTACGTTGATCGGGCGATATTTCATCCTTGGAATCTACAGTATCTGCTTATATCTCCAATATTCACAAAGCCGCAGCCTAACATTTGGGAAATGCCTCAGCTTAGGCGCATCAAAGTAAACTACCTCATTCTCGATCATCTTCCTAGCGAAAACGACGCTGTTATGGAGAACTTGGAATCGGCTAAGACAATAATCAACTTCAGTTTTGCCAAGAGGTGGTGGATAGAAGCCCCAAGATTAAGAAATTGGCTCTCCGTTACGTAGAAGGGCTCAAAGGATTCGATGAAGGGGCATACACTCTCGAAAACGTCGGTCTTCTGCAACAGCTCGAATCTTTTCGGTGCTTCTTAGACCTGAAGAATGTACAATCACCTCGTTTGCTTCAAAGCCTCACTTTGCCACATCCAATCAAGAAACTGAACCTTAGAAGCCTTCGTTTCGATGATGTAACTACTAAGATCGGTTTGCTGCCACGACTCGAAGTGCTTAAGCTGTGTGGTTGGGAGGGGACAGAGTGGAATCTCGACGAGGTACGGTTCGAAAAGTTAAAATTCTTGCAGCTTTATGATTGTTGTTCGCTAGAGAGCTCACATTAGATAATGAACAATTCCCGAGCCTGGAAAAATTGGTCCTGGTGAATTTGGATGGCTTGGAAAGTATATCATTCAATGTTTTCGACACGATAAAATCAGTGGACTGAAGTTCTGTCCCGACGAGGCCGTCAATTGTGCTAAATCTATAGCAGATAAGGCAAAAGAAGACGGGATAGAAGATCTGCAAGCGAAGGTATTTTTGCTCAAAGAATCTGAGCTCTCGGAGAGCTTGCGCAGCACAGACAATTTTTGTTGTGATCCAGCCTAAGCCACGAAGCCACAAGAAAAAAAGCAGCCCACCAAATGAGAAAAAGAAAAAAAAATAATATTATTTTATTTATATAATAATTTAATGAAAGGTTTATATTAAAGGGCGACGCGGCGGATTCCTGGCCACCGGTTTCGAGCGGTTCAGAAGAGCTGAAGACATCTATATATAGGCTAAGGATTCTTTAGTTATTATTATCCCAAATCAAGTAAGAAGTTCAGTTAGAGAGTAATAGTGATAGGTAAACTTATCCGAGTGGATAAGGGTGAGAGCGGGTTTTTGTTTTACTGGGGTAGTTGGGAATAGGTACAAAAACATTACCCGGGTGGGTAAAGGGGTCTCGGGTTTTGGTTTAAACACGAGCGTTATTTTGTACAGTGTAATATTCTCAATATAGTAAAGCTGGTGCTCTCCGTGGAGGTAGGCGGTATTGGCCGTACCACGTAAAAATCTCGTGTTCTCTATCGGCGTCATTTCGGTTTTATATTGTCCAAACAAAATAGTCGCGAGTCCAAAATCAACCTTCCGCTGGGCCCGAAATATTACCGTTCAACCCCAACAAGTGGTATCAGAGCCAAGCCTAATTGATATTCTGAGTATGCTCTGTGGTTGCAGCTTTGTCTGATCTTCCACATCAGAAAAGATATTAAGAAGGTTCGTTACGGGGGAGCCAGTGTCGGGCCAAAGCTGTTGAATCTCTGCAAGGATAATGACTACAGAAAGTAGTTTCAAAGTACGGCAATTTGATGGTACGGGGAGTTTCACTCTGTGGCAGAGACGAGTGAAGGATATCCTTGTTCACCAAGGTTTGGCTAAGGCTTTGAAAGGGGAAAAGGGAAAGCTGGAGAAAATGACGAAAGAAGACTGGGAGAATTTGGGGTCAAGATGTGTCAGCACAATCCGTCTGTACATTGCGGATAACATAATGAATAATGTTGTGAATGAGGATTCTGCACCAGACTTGTGGGCGAAGTTGGAGGAGTTGCATCTCGGGAAGAACTTAACCACAAAGTTAGATCTGAAGCGGAAGCTGTACCGACTGAAGATGGAGGAAGGTGGGAATCTCATGAATCATATTAGCGTGTTCAATGGACTTGTGGATCAACTTTTAAAAGTTGAAGTAAAGTTGGAGGAAGAAGATAAAGCCCTTTTACTTCTTACCTCGCTTTCTGATTCTTATGATAATTTGGTCACAACCATCTTGTACGGAAAGACGACGGTGAATATGGTGGATGTACAGTCAACTTTTTGGCGCATGAAAAGAGGAGACGATCAAATTATGGGGATAGTCAAAATTCGACGTTGGCTATACACGGGGAGAATCGTAGAGGAAGGTTTCACGCCAGGGAATTTGGAGGTAGCAGCAGGTCCAAATCAAAGGATGGGGGGAAGGGCATTGTGTGCTACAAGTGTGGTGAGCCGGGACACATCAAGAGGAATTGTCCGACTTGGAGGAAGGACAAGAACGGCGAGAAAAATTCCACAACCATGATAGCACAAGATACGGATGATGTTGTAGACGTTCTCACAGTCTACAACGATGACGCTCGTTCTCAGGATGAATGGATATTTGATTCGGGGTCGAAGTACCATATTTGCTCCGAAAGAAAATATTTTGATACGTTCCAGAAGATACGAAGAGGTTCGGTTTCCATGACTGATGGATACCGTCATACGGTTCGTGGTGTTGGAACTGTGAAGATCAAAATGACTGACGGAGCGGTGCGAGCTTTGGGTGGTGTGATCTTTGTCCCAAAGTTACGAAAGAATTTAATATCTTTGAGCCAGTTAGATTCCAAGGGCTATGGGAGTTTCATAGCAGGGGGAGTCTGTAAACTCACACATGGCGGAAAAGTCCTACTGAAGGGAGTAGAGCGTGGAGGTTTATATCGTCTGGATGGGAGTGTGGTACAAAACACTCTGACTTCGATGGGTTCACGAAAGTTGCGCGCGTGGTGGAAATGCAGACGATCGTGAGAAGGAAAGTCCTGCTGGAGAAGGGGTTGCGTCGAAGTCCCTCTTCAGAATCGACGGGTAGAGTCGGTTCGGCAGCTGCACATAGAATTGGCCGCTAGTGAATCAAGTTGGTAGGATCTGAATTCTTGATTCGGATATGTGTAGCTAGTACAAGGAAGGCCAATGGACGTTCGGGGTATTTACGAACGGGTTACTCTCAGACAGACTCGCTGGGATGAGTGCTTAACGGTGCTGAAGACGATGCTCGGAGAAACGTGTTGAATGAGGGCTGGAGGGGGGGATTGTTGTGATCCAGCCTAAGCCACGAAGCCACAAGAAAAAAAGCAGCCCACCAAATGAGAAAAAGAAAAAAATAATATTATCTTATTTATATAATAATTTAATGAAAGGTTTATATTAAAGGGCGACGCGGCGGATTCCTGGCCACCGGTTTCGAGCGGTTCAGAAGAGCTGAAGACATCTATAAATAGGCTGAGGATTCTTTAGTTATTATTATCCCAAATCAAATAAGAAGTTCAGTTAGAGAGTAATAGTGATAGGTAAACTTATCCGAGTGGATAAGGGTGAGAGCGGGTTTTTGTTTTACTGAGGTAGTTGGGAATAGGTATAAAAACATTACCCGGGTGGGTAAGGGGTCTCGGGTTTGGGTTTAAACACGAGCGTTATTTTGTACGGTGTAATATTCTCAATATAGTAAAGCTGGTGCTCTCCGTGGAGGTAGGCGGTATTGGCCGGACCACGTAAAAATCTCGTGTTCTCTATCGGCGTCATTTTGGTTTTATATTGTCCCAACAAAATAGTCGCGAGTCCAAAATCAACCTTCCGCTGGGCCCGAAATATTACAGTTCAACCCCAACAATTTTCACGTTAAAACTTACGATAGCTCCGGCGTGTAAGGTTTTTCCTTACACCTGCGCAGTCGAAGAATGTACGAATAAACCTAAAAATTTTCCCAGTAACTCAGACTTCGCTTGTCATTTTTATTTGCTTTGTGAGATCTTATTGCATTTCCCTCTGTACTCATGTTGAACGAATACTTCTTATCTTCTTTGTGCTACAGCTTTAAAACAATTTTTTAACTTTTGGGGTAGAAAAATGGCAACATCTTATTATCTATAATATCACACAGCTCCATTAACATCCATATCTTCCCTCCATACCTTCCATGTCCACCTTAGCAATGCCGTTTCGAAGATAGACACTCAGTTTAGGGTTTTTGCCCGTGTTTTCTTCGAGTTGGGATTAATTTTCGGGTTTACTCTAACCTAATTAGGAACGTTGTTGTTAATAGAATATTATACAAACTGTTATCATTATGGTATAAAACTATAGATACATTATTTTTTGGTATAATAGTAATAACGATATAATAATGATATCAATTGGTATAATATTTAATTATATTGGTATAAAATTACAGATACATTATTTTGGTATAATAGTAATAACAGTTGGTGCTTAAATTTGATTCGGTATAACAATTGAATAAGTTGGTATAATAACAAGTTGAAATTGACTTGGTATAATATGTACCAACTAGTAGGGGTGTTCATTCGGTTATAACCGAACCGAACCCAACTTTCGGTTAACCGAAAGTTCGGTTCGAGAATTTCAATAACCGAAAACCGAACCGAAACGTTTCGGTTCGGTTTCGATTTTAACGGAATTTTTTTCAGTTTGGTTCGGGGCAAGTCATCTCAAGCAACGCTTCGACTCAACCACCTCTACCTAACTTGTTAGAAAAGATCCGATATCTATGCACCTTCTGATTCACGTCCTTGTCATGTCAGCTTTCAATCAGCTTAGGTCTCGGGTCGAGCTTTCTACAAAAAAATTTTTATTCCATCCGACTCTCCAGGTTAACCGACCAAAAAACCGACTTTTAATAAAAAAAATAAAAAAAATACTATTAATATGATTTAAATTATAAATACGGACATCTATATATTATCATAAATTATTTGCATGAAAATTTTATTTACCTCGTATTTTCCATATTTTATTAATATTAATTTGATTTATATTATAAATTATAATCTCATACATATATATATGTGTGTGTATAAAACTTCAATTACCTAGTATTTTCCATATTTAATTACATATAGTGGATATATGTTAAAAATCATACGCATTACAAAATGAATTTCACAGTTCAACATACAATCCAAATCACAAGCCTGACCACGCTAACACTTAAAGAAACAGAGAAATGCTCAAAACCAACTTATCTACAAAAAGATTCAATCAAATGAAATATCGCTCCGAGTTGTTGGACAGGAAACCGGGGCTACGAAGTTAAATAGTTGGGATAAAAGGCAAGCAAGTTGTGGCATGAGATATTTTTCGGATATAATAAACTAGCCCCGGGAAATTGTAACGGCTTCCACAAACCTCAAGAGCTTTTAGATTTTGCCCATGGAATTTTATTCCAAGCAGGTTTTGTCCCAGTTTTTAATTATCTGGGCTAAAATGCTTAATGGGCCAACGGACATAAAATACTTTCGGCCCAATCGTGGTATAGTTTTAAACAATATATTATTAAATACGAATATAAAAGTATATCATTATATATTTTATATAATAAGATATTTTTATATAAAAAATTAGTAATTTGGTTTTCGGTTCGATTCGGTTTACCGAAGTAATAAACCAAAACCGAACCAAATTAATTTCGGTTACCAAAATAAAACCGAAAACAAACCGAAATTTTTCGGTTCGGTATTCGGTACGAATCGAAACCGGTTCAGTCGGTTAACCGACATTTGAACACCCCTACCAACGAGCAACTAGTCGGCGTTATTAATAAAGTCGTACATTTTATCAAATAAGTTCTGCAATACATTCGCCCTTTCTAGTTTTTAATGGTTCAATTATTCTTTTTATTTATTCTGCAAGTTCTGCAATTAAATCTTGATTGATAATTGATTGATCTATTGAGAAAATGCCAGAAACCATGGTATGGCTAGCAAACTCAAGCTGAAATGAAACATGAGTCACCAATGGTCCCTAAAATAATACTCCTTCCGTCCCAAACTATTTTATACATTTTACTAAATCGAGCATCCCACATCTTTTTGTACATTTCCTTAGTTAGCAAAAAAAACTATCACAAACCATCAATATAATAATATTAAATATTCTTAAAAGACGTGTCAAAAATATACTTTTTTACCTTTTAATTGTACTATATTATTAAAAATTCATTTTCTTAATTAGTTCAAGAAATTGCAGAAAGGTCCTTTAACTTCAACTCCTTGAAGCAAGTGAACCCACCGTCGACGACGAGGTTTTGTCCGCTCACATACTTTGACTCGTCGGAGGCCAAGTACAATGCCGCCGTCGCCACGTCCTTGGGTTCACAAACAGCGCCGTTTAGCTCCTCCCAGCTATTAACCACCTTGAGAATCTCCTCCTCGCCGAGCCCAGGCGGTAGAAATTTCCTAATGCAGTCTGTTGAGAGTGACCTTTTGGTTATCTCATTGTGGGCGCCTAACATAGCTGTCAAAGGCAAAATCACTTTTCACATTTTCTTCATCACATGGGCTGCTAGGTATACGTCAAAGAAGCTGCGCAAAGTTTTTCTTCTGTTCATATGACAAAGCATCGCATAACCTCTCCTATAAGTAGAGCCACTCAGACGAATGAAAAAACACCACCACAACACTGATATTTTTCCTCCTCTGATTATTTTTTGTAGCCCACTCCTATTGTTTAGCTGCTTTTGTATCACGTCATTATACGTGTCTGTAATATCTCCACATAATAAAGAAGTTCTACCCTCCAACCCGTGGACGTAGGTCAATCTGACCGAACCACGTAAATCTTGTGTCGCTGTCTAGATTTACTTTTCGTCTCTATTATTTTATCGTCATTTTTCGGGCAAATAATTATCGGGGATTTCCGCATATCCTAACAAATTGGTATCAGAGTCAACCCGATTAATTTTTTTTAGCCATCATGACGATAACAAAAATGTCAATTGTAAAGTTCGACAAAAATGTCAACTTTGCAATGTGGAGTCTTAAGATGGAGGCCATACTCATTCAAGACGGTTACGAGGTGGCGCTTGAAGGCGCAAAGAAGAAACCAACAGAAATGAAGGACGATCAATTTAATGAATTGGACAAGAAAGCCAGATCGGCTATCATATTAAATCTCTCTTACAGGTTTTACAAGAAATTGCCACGGAGACGAAGGCCATGAGTATGTGGGATGCGTTAAAAGCTATCTACATGAAGAAGGCTAAGGAGAATCAGCTTTATTTAAAACAGAAGCTATACAGTATGAAAATGATGGAAGGTACTTCTATTCTCTCGCATCTCGATAAATCCGATTCAATTATTATTGATTTAGCGAACGTAGAAGTTAAAGTGAAGGACGAAGATCAGGCCATAATATTGTTGTGTTCTCTTCCCTCGTCTTTAAAGCATTTTCGTGACACTATAATATATGAGAAAGATATGATATCGTATTCTAGTGTCAAATCTGCATTACAATCGAAAGAACAGATAGACAGGGATATTACGGGAGAAATAAGTGGTAGCCGGGCAGAAGGGTCTGTTTGCACGGGGAAGACCAGAACGAAGAGACGCTGAAAGTAGCAGATCTAAAGAAAGGTCAAAATCTAGGTACAGAAATAAAGTCTGTAATTTTTGCAAGAAAAGGGTCACATCAAAGCTGATTGTATTAAATTAAAAAATAAAGAGAAAAATAATCAGCAAAAATAATAAACCCGCCGAAGCTAGTGTAGCTGCACATGAGAGCAATGGAACTATTTTTGTAGCAACTGCAAACATTATTAGGTCTGATAATGAGTGGATCTTAGATTCGGGTTGTTCTTACCACATATTTCCACATATGAAAAATTCGATGGTGGATATGTTTAATGGGAAATGATGCTCCATGTAAAGTTATTGGTAAAGGCACAGTTACGATCAAGATGTTCGACGGAATCATCCGAACGCTCACAGAAGTCAGACATGTTCCAGATATAAAGAGAAATCTAATCTCTTTTGGCATACTTGAATCTCAAGGGTGCAGGTTATCAGGTGAGGGTAGAGTTTTGAAAATTGCTAGAGGTGCCCTTGTCGTGATGACAGCTTGCAAGTGCCCTTGTCGTGATGAAAGCTTCCAATAGATAATTCGAGAGACTTCGATCCAACGTGAGTAGCCGGCACACTATGTCCGCTGCCAACGTTAATCATGATCTCTTGATTCGCCAGCTTCCTACTTCGTTCCAGACCCTGGTTCAAAATACATATGTGAGCACTAGCTCCCGATTCAAGAATCCACGAAGTGGAAAATACAGTTAAAGAACCGTAAGTTTCCAAAACTTTACCTGAAGCCCCCGAAGCTCGAAGCTTGAGGCAGTCCCCTTTTCAATGGCCCAACTCTTGGCAGTAAAGGCACTGGTTAGTTGCCTTTGCACCTTTAGATGCAGTCATCTTTTCCTTGCCCTTCTTCTTTATCCTTCCAGTAGGCTTATTGGGCTTGGGCTTAGCCTTGTTGGACTTAGATCTCTTAGATTTTTTCGTCACTACAAGTGCAACCTCTTTTCCCTTTCCCTTATTCAGTTCGTGCTGAGTCTGCATCAGCGTGTTCATTAATTCGGGAAGCAAAATTGCTGATCGCTCAGACTGTAGTTTATGATAAACTTAGCGAATGAGGCTGGAGCGACTGAAGAATATGGTCAATCTGGAGCTCATGTTGAATGCGACAATTGAGCGAAGCCAGTTCCTCAATGTACCCAATAAGCTTACGCACATGTGCAGCGAAATCTGCGCCTTCAGCCATCTTGGTATGAAAGAGCTTATCGGCGGCGCGATATAGAGATGATCTCAACAGCTCGCCGTACAGCTCCTTCAGATGACGCAATATTCCGCGCATATCCATCTCAGAATATTGGCGCTGTAGATCATTGTTCATCCCAGCCAACATAAAAGCCTTGGCCCGGGCACTATCATCCATGCACTTGGCATGATACTCCTGGTCCGCATCAGTTGAATCCTCCCCGGGTTCAATTGGTACAGGTCCATCAAGGACGTACTCAATACGTTCCAGAGTAAGGACAATCCTTAGGTTAAGGGGCCAGTCCGCAAGGTTTGGACCTTCCAAACGGTTTTGCGTTATCAGTGAAACGAATGGTGACGTCATTGTATAAATATAGAAACAAAACTATCTGCAGAAATAAAGAATAATTAGGTTCAACGTATTATTAATCAAGCATAAATAAGGACTTTTCATTCTTGCTTGACTCCCACTATTTTTCTCAAAATCTCATTTTCCCGATAGAGATTTCGAAAACCTCGTTGATGGTTTCATAGTGGAGTTGATTTCCCCGCTCCGCAAAAATAAGCCTCAACCTAACAGTTTGTTGGCCCAGTTAATCGGACGGAGTTGTGTCCACACGAACCCATCTAATGAGTGTTTCAACTACTTTGTCTCCGGTCAGGAACCCTCACGCTAACACGAATAATTGGGAAATAACCGTCTAAGTGTAACCTATTTAGAAATTCCGCCCGTAGGATAACACTTTATAGGGCGTGAATATGTTTCGGAGAGCGGCGTTTCTAAAACGCACCCGAGCTGACTACGACAAGATCAAAATGTTTGGCGCCGATAACTCGGAACAAACCGCACACACACTCAAGTCGCAACAGTTTCAAGCTTGATAGAAGACAAGAACCAATTTCCTTTACCCAATTAGTATTTAATCAATTCGGAAAATACGTCTCACATTCTAAAGCACATAATCATGCACTTCACGTCAAACAAATATCCACAAAATCGCGGTAAACCTAGTTTGCCTACAAGACCGTCAACGTGGACTATTTCTACTCAACAACATTTATATTTATAAAATTACATCCTACTTCTTCGGATTGACACCATGTCAACGAGCAACCTCCAAGTTCTCGAACAGCCTCGTCGTGGTCCCACCTTGTACTCGTACGGCCACCATACTTAACTAATTTCTAAAATTAATAAAATACAAGACGGGGGGAGCAGCTGTCCCGGACAACCCGTATAATATCAAATACAAACCTGGGGGAACCTTGTCACCCTTAACATATCACCCGGAAATTAGAGCCTAAGTCCACTTTGACGCCTTAACGTATCATACATACACCACATAAACACGTTTATGACAATAAAACATGCTAAGGAACCGAAATAAAATTTGGGCTTAGTTATAGACCATCGAGCCCAATAGGGTATTAAGTTGTCGGACTTCGCCGTCACCGGAGTTAAAATCCAGATCCATTGAATGTCACGGTCCTGTTAAGAGTAATACGTTACTTTAACGCACGACAAGGAGGAGCAGCTCGTTTTTGAGCTTTCAACCTCACTATTTCTAGGTATCGCTAAAATTTTCAATTTATATCACGAAGCGACCAAAATAATAAATCGCAGGGAGACAACTACTACGGTTTCTCACCTCGTCGCTTCGCGACGCCGAACTGCTCGTAACGAGACGGTCCCGACCATGCAAGCACTCAGTTTGAAAACTCAAACCGAGATCGACTCATGCTATGACGCTCGAGCGATTCAGTGACTTGCACAACCGAGTTCATTTCGGGTCCATTTATGTCATTTCTTAAAACCAAGCCTAGCGCTCTGATACCACTGTTGGAGCGAGTGAATTTCAAAAATTTTCTCACCACCGTTACTAAGATCGTGCTCGGTATAGTAAAGAAAACGTGCATGTACGACACATAATAGAGTATAAGGGATTACCCTTGTAGGGAAGATCCCTAGCTCTCGGTTGTAGTAAATCGTTCCACGCTTCCACGAGCCACGCCGAAGAGAGTCACGCCGACCCCGAGACGTATCACAAACCAAGTCCCTCCCAAGGATGGCTAGAGAGGGAATGGAGTTGTTTTAAGAGATATATTTTCCACAAAATTTCCTCTAAGGATGGTGCTTAGTTTTTCTCTCTCAAAAGTGAAAAATACACATGAAAACTTAAGTTTTCACTATGAAAAACTGTATTTTACAGGCCACGAAAATGACAAAGAAAATACCATATTTTCAAGTTTTGAAAATGATTTGTGCCATACAAATAAATATGTCAAAACATAATGGCCTACCTTTGAAAAAAAATTCACTAAGGGTTAATATTGCTTAAAAATATTTTTGGCATTTAATACAAAAATTAAAAGAATAGAAAACAACACTTTGGCATTTTGCATTCCACATGAATCATGCCATAAATATTTTTTTTATTTATAAATTTCAAAAATTAAAAAATAAAATACCATTTTTACCCCTTGTTTAAAGTTGGGCCAATAAATTAAGCCCAATATCTCTAAAGGCTTAATATTATTATTAATAAATTAAGCCCAATATCTAATAAAGGCTTAATATTATGTTGGTAGAAAAATAAATTAAGCCAAATATCTAATAAATGCTTAATATTATTTTTCAGCCCAAAGCTCACAATTAAATATTTTTTCAAATACTCACGTACCATTATTATGAACGACTCAAAGCTCGTTATATCTCTCTTTGTCTCAACCCAAGAGAGTCGGGCTTAAAAAGGATCACTGCGATAGTATCTATCAGCGCTACGTTAAATGAGAATAGATCGTCAACATTGACTTTTTCTCGGTTCCATTTTATTCCATTATGGGTATAGCTTATCGAGATCTCTTCATTATCATTATTTTCAAAATTTTCAGAATTTTCAGGTACCTGAGTTTTATTTTCATCAACATTTATGCCCGTCGACTCTTCTTTAGTCGATAAATCCTCGATTGGACCATTCTTATTATTTGCTCATTTTCTTTTTCGAGGATTTTTATCTTTGGAACCCGATGGCCTACCACGCTTTAGTTGTGGTTTAGGCTCGATATCATTCTTTGTATGTTCTTTAGAAACATCAATGTTTGCAGTAGCATTTACAGCTGGTATATGTGACTTAGTCACCCTTTTAAGGTCTGTAAAGCTATCTGGCAGTTGATTAGCTAAGCTTTGTAAATGATTTGTCCTTTGAACTTCTAGTTCAGATTCGTTTGTTCGAGGATCATAATGCTTTAACG
This sequence comes from Craterostigma plantagineum, assembly GCA_027422505.1. Classification (NCBI taxonomy): domain Eukaryota; kingdom Viridiplantae; phylum Streptophyta; class Magnoliopsida; order Lamiales; family Linderniaceae; genus Craterostigma; species Craterostigma plantagineum. The sequence continues at coordinate 25,313,280 of JAPQWV010000011.1, forward strand.
ATAATTCATTCCAACTAATATTCTTTTCCAGCTGTTTCTTTTCTCCCCTAATGTCGGTAATTTTGATTCATCAAAATGACAATCGACAAATCTAGCCGTAAATAAATCTCCCGTTAAAGGTTCTAAATATTTTATTATCGATGGAGATTCAAATCATACATATAGTCCAACCTCCTTTGAGGCGCTATCTTTGTGCATTGTGGTGGCGCAATTGGAGCATATACCGCACATACAAAAATTCTTAGATGGGAAATATCTAGTTCCTGACCATAAACCATTTGCAACGGGGAGATATCATGATAACTTGTTGGCCTGATGCGAATTAATGTCGTTGCATGTAATATACCATGTCCCCAACAAGACGAGGGAAGCTTCGACTTCATCAATAACGGCCTTGCAATTAATTGCAGGCGTTTAATCAATGATTCTGCAAGACCGTTTTGCGTATGAAAATGTGGCACAGGATGCTCAACATCAGTACCGATAGACATGCAATAATCATTAAATGCCCAGGAAGTAAATACGCCAGCATTATCAAGGCGTATTTTCTTTATCGGATAATCTGGAAAACGTGCTCTTAATCAAATCAACTGGGCAAGTAATCTCGCTAATGCCACCTTCCTCGTAGATAATAAACATACATGTGACCATCTACTTGATGCATCAATTATTGGTGTATCGTGCCACAAATATCACCATGTATACGTTCCAAAAATACAATAGATTCATTGTTTACTTTCATTGGTGATGGCCGAATAATTAACTTCCCTTTAGAGCAAGCGACACAGATAATTCATTAGATTGAAGAATCCTCTGGTTCTTTATCAAATGTCCACGTGAATTTCCAATTATCTTTCGCATCATAGTTGAACGAGAATGGCCCCACCGGTCATGCCAAATATTAAATATACTGTTATTAGCAAACTTTTGGTTTGTAACAGCATATGATTCAACTGTTGTCAGATATGTATAATATAATCCAGAGTCAAATGAAGGTAACCACGATTCTTTTATCATTCGAAATCACTTTTGCCATGTGCAAATAATCTACGTCTCCCTTTTCTGTCATGTGCAAATTTCTTTGAGTCTTAGGAGAATATAAGGCACAATTATCAGCCTTTTTTCCTTTAGGCAGTAAAACGAGCTCTTCCGGAGCCTTCAATTATATTTGTACTACCCGATATAGTAATAACACTTTCTTCTTTCATATCAAGATGATTGAAATATTTCTTATTTCTTAAAATCGACAGTCTGCAAGACATAATTCTACATTGCACATGCTCGTATCCATCGTATAAATATCCTTAACAAATATAAAATGTTATAAATAACACAAGAAAATTGCATGTATGAGTAGCAAGACACATAAACATTAGTATATATAAATTATTTGCATACATAAAATTTCATCTCCAATGATAATTTTTTCCATAATATTCGAATGAATGTTTGATAAACACTAGTCGTGACACCGATTTTCTGATCCGCAATTTGGAGCAACGTCTTGTTTCGAACTTTCTTTCACCTTGAATTATAAAGATCTACGGGATCTTTTGGTGCGAATAATGATTCAATAATCGTGACGATAATATTATTCTCGAGCGGTCTTTACTCAACATTTCATTCTCGTTTATTTATCACTTTTCCTCTTCGGGGAAAATCTTTTGAATATTCACAGCGATAATCATACACAACCATACATTCCGTACATTCACTTCGGGAAATGTCGTAATCATCAATCATAATATCAACTATAATTAACCTTTTATTTTCACGATTCAAATTTCAAGCTAACATATCACAATATCGAAAGCGACAATTTCTAAGCTTGCCAAGTTCGACATTATACTATCATAAGATCAAAAACATGATAACATTTAAATCATATAAGATAAATAATCAAAATCATAAGATCCAAAAATATATGTAACAACAATAACATAAACAAATAAAATATCTTTTATTATTCGTTTGTTTAATTTATGTAAGGTCCGATAAGGTAATTAAGGTATCCAAAATCCGTGTCAGTTGTCCAAAGTCCGTATCCATAGTCCAAAATATATGTCAATCGTCCATAGTCCATAGTCCGTCCAATCGATAATTAATTTAAAGTTGTTTAATAATCAAATATTGTTTTTTATTCTTAAAAATATCCACACGCCACCAAGAGGAATCGAAATCTGGACTTCTCACCACAAATGATGATATTCCGCGATACCACTCGGCTAGAGGCATTTTGTTGTATATTTTACTTTTTTTTAAATATCTATTTAGTGTACGATTAATGTAACAAAATTACCGTACATAAAAATAAAATATCTCACTCGTGAAATTATCTCGACGGAGGTTGATCGTTGCCGGAAAGTGCTCGTGCTGATAACGTATTATAAAAATATTATTGTGATTAATATTTATATTATGATAATTATGATAATATAATTATAGAGAGAAATATTTAGAGAGAGGATATAAGTATGAATCAATTTCAATACTTGGTGTCGTTTTACAATACAACTCAAGGTGCCTATTTATAGGCAAATTTCTCAAAGTACAACCACAAAATAAAATATTACATCCTCATAAAATAATCTCAACTAATTCATAATCCTATCTATCCCATTCTAATTTAACCACTCCATATACATCCACTCCAATATTTCATAATTACTCCAATATTTTATAATAGTGCCACTATTATTGCCAAAGAAAGATGTTATCAACGTGTCACCGTACCATGTGTATGTATTTGTATAATAAAATTGTACATGTCTTATAAAAGATAAGGAACCATTCTAAAATGTAATCAACATTTCTATACTCGAGACGCGAGAAATGATTGAAAGTCATGCATGCTTATAGTTGCTAGGTATAAATGGCTGACAAAGAAATAATAAAACATAGAAAACTCACGTGGTTTTCATGTAGGCCATATTAATCTACTGCTGGGTTTGGGCTTATTGGGTCATAGGTTCAAAACCAAGCGTGATCGGTTTTTATTAAATCAAGAAGCGTCTTCCATCCAAAATTGAAACTGATGAAAGATTCTTAATTTACGTTTCGAGATGAATTTATTGACTATTAATTTGTTCAAAACTAATATTGGTTGAATGAGAAATTAATTGGTACATTTTATCCGCAAAAAAATTAATAATGATGACGTGGCGGACGACGTGTCACTGACACGTGGTCCGATGTGGACTAAAGTGGAGCGGTCTGGTGCTGATTGGGCGTGGTGATGTGGCTAGCTGAATGGGTATTGGGTAGCAGTCCAAGAGTTATGATTATTTCGAGATTGACCACTGGTCAAATGTTATGTCTATTTGCAATTTAGACTAAATCAAAATCAGTGAACAGAAAAGTTGTAAATTTTCACCAATTGACCCTTACAGCTTTTCAGAAACTATAAATTGGTCCCCTGGTAGAATGAAATCATTCAATTCATTCCTAACATTTAGAAAAAGTTGGCAGCATCTCCCTTAGGTGTAACAAAGCAAGAAAGACCAGAGTCTTGTGTAGATTTGTCAAAAATTTCGTTTCATTCTGCAACGAACAAAATTGTGAAGTCATTATATCTTCGTGACGATTTGCGAAAACTTGGGGCACTGAAATACGGGACAAAAACGTCTTACGTGCCTCAGAAACTTATGTGATATATTAGAAAATGTTAATTTGTAATACGTTCCTAACTTCGAAGTTATAAGCAAACTATGTCCGAGTTGCCACCCACAAGACATCATTACAACAACCTTTTCCAACATCTACAACATAGTATTCATAATATAAACGGACAGAACATTAACGGACCGTTCATGCTGGATTATCATAAAATTATGTGGTATGCTCGGGTTATTGTTGCACAAATGCCGCGCAACGCGCGGCTTAATTTCCTAGTGTATATATATGAGAGAGATGTGTCGGCAAAATGGACCATGTGGATTACGAGCTTTTCAAAGTTGGAAATAAATAAATAAATTAATATTATATTGTACGCAACTATTAGATGGAGGTGTTATATGTTGTTAGATGAACTGTACTCAGACATGTGAACAATATAATATTTTGAGAATTGTACATAGTTTAATTTTGAAGAGTAGTTTTTTTTGGGAAATTTTTTGTCAGGCCTTGTGAGAATTTTAAATTAGAGATCAGACCCTGTCAGTTTTTTTTTTAGTTTAAAAGACCTTGTTTTTGAAAAATTAAGTGAAAATGACCAAAAATTATGTTTTGACGAAAATACCCTTAATAATGTGATTTCTCAATGGGTATTTTACGTCAGTTTTATGTTACACAGTTATCATGAATGGTTACCGCAAAAACCGTAAGTGTTACTTTAATGCCATAAGACGTTACTTATCGACAGTAAATGTTATTAACGGACATATTTATTACATCGGACTATCGAAACCCATTTTTCACACTAATCGCGATTGTAACACCTTGTTTTGTTTTTCATAAGTATTGATGTGGTATTTTGCGTAGCAGATCTGTTTCGATAATTTTTTGCATCGAAATGTTTTTTACTACATAAAATCAAAACGTTACTTAGATTATCTAAATTGGTACTAAAGTACAATATCTGTTACTAAATAAACAATAAAAGTTACTCTGTTTTTCATCATGTAGTATTATACCCTAAACCCTTAACTGTAAACCCTAAACCCTAAACCCGGCGCGACGACCATTAGAGTTCTCCTATAAAACATCAAACCATTAGCGTTTTGATCTTATTACACGTTTCGAGATTGAAAAATGGTAATATATTATAGGAGCATTGCTCCCTATAATGATGAATTTTCTGTCTAGGAAAACATGGGTGATGGTCGGGTGGATGGTTCAAGACTAAATAAAGAATAAAAGTTACTCTGTTTTTCATCATGTGATATTACACCATAAACCCTAAACTGTAACCCTAAACCCTAAACCCGGCGCGACGACCATTCGAGTTCTCCTATATAAGATCAAATCATTAGCGTTTCGATCTTATTACACGTTTCGAGATTGAAAAATGGTAATCTAGTATAGGAGCATTGCTCCCTATAATGATGAATTTTCTGTCTAGGGAAACAAGGGGGGATGGTCGGATGGATGGTTCAAGAAGGGTTAAAAAACAGAGGATCACAGAATATCGTGATTACCATATGACAGTTATGCGCTGAAAAAAAAACACTTCCTTTCATTTGGATAACAAATAGTCTTGTACTGAGTACCACATGGTATCTGTTTAGTAACAAAAGATGTCACAGAAGTGACACGTCATTCAAAAATAATACCGCTTCCTGCATAACGCATTAACAAATGATGTTGCAGGAAGCGGTATTATTTGTGAATGATGTGTTACTTCTAAGACATCTTTTGTCACTAAACAGACACAATATGGTACTCGGTACATGACTGTTTATTATCCAAATGAAAGGAAGTGTTTTTTTTTCAGCGCAAAACTGTTATTATTGTCTGGAAACTTGTTATCGGATCATTTAAGTATCCAGCGTAATTTTGGCATAAGTCGGGGTTAAATACGTCTTTTCGCATCATTTTAGGAAGCGGTATTATTTTTGAATGATGTGTTACTTCTGAGACGTCTTTTGTTACTAAACAGACACCATATGGTACTTAGTACAAGACTGTTTATTATCCAAATGAAAGGAAGTGTTTTTTTCAGCGCAAAACTGTTATTATTGTCTGGAAACTTGTTATCGAATCATTTAGGTATCCAGCGTAATTTTGGCATGTCGGGGATAAATACATCTTTTCGCATCATTTTAGGGCCTGACCACTTAATTTTTCGAAAAGCATGTCATTTATCCTAAACCAAACTTTAGTAGGACCTGAACCCAAATGCAAATATGTTAATAGGGCTTGATTTGTAATATACCTTTTTTTTTCTAATTTGTGGTATACGAAAATATATGAAATGAAAATAGTAAAAAGTACTCATTTTTTTCTAATTTAGTTGCGGCAGGTGACATTCATGTATTGTAAGTTGAAATATCTCATTTTGTGGTTGTGAATGCTCCATTTTCCAATTGCCAGTGGCCAGTAAAGACGTCTCCTCTATTATTTATGAAGTGTTTTCTTTAACTTTCGTAAGTAAGATTGAGATCGACTGGGATAAATAAAGAGCGAGTTTGCAGCTCTTCAATGAAAAGAGAGGGGGTCAAGCCAAATGTGAGGCGAGTCTGCAGCTTTTCAACACCTTCATCTTTGAAATGAATATGAGCGAGTGTGGTTTCTGTGGACAAAGCTTTACTTGGGCTAATAATCGGGGTGGGGAAGACTTTGTCGAGGAGAGGCTTGATAGGATCTTCGGTTCGCCCCAATAGATGCTTCAATGTCCGGAGTCACATGTAACACACGTGGATATGCATTCATCAGACCACTACTACTCAAACTCAATCATCAGAAGCATAGGCAGCCCAAGAGGTTCGTCTTTGACAGAAGATGGTTGAATAAACCGGGTGTTCTTCAGGTGATCAAACAGGCGTGGGTCCAGATGTCCCGATGGTATGACACCCCTTTCTTTAAAAAAATTTTGGTCCATTGTGTACATTGATATTTGTCATTCTGTCAAGTGTCCCATGATAGACTCCTTAGAGGCTTGAATCAAACTCTCATCACATTAATCCCCAAGATTAGACAGCCCACCATTATATCTGAATTTAGACCGATTAGTTTATGCAATGTCACTTACAAATCATTTCCAAGCTGCTATATGAGAGACTCAAATCGTGTCTGGCTAATATTATCCACCCTAGTCAAGCTGCCTTTATTCAGGGAAGGCATATCTTGTACAATGTCACCATTGCCCATGAGTGCATTCACCATATGAATTCTCAGAGGAGAGGAAAAAAGGGCTCATGGCTATCAAACTTGATTTAGCTAAGGCTTATGATAGGGTTGAGTGGACTTTCCTCTCCCAAGTCATGCTTAAATGGGCTTTGATCCCAAATACCGAGTGGATTAGGGTATGCATTAGTACATCGTCCTTCTCCTTTAACATTAATCGCATTAGTAGTGGCTATTCGAGAGGCTTTCGGCTAGGGGATCCATTATTTCCTTTCCTCTTTTTGATTGTTTCGGAAGCCCTCTCTAATCTCATTCTTCAAGCATCCCAGCAGGGTAGATATAGAGGGATTCGAATTTGTAAGGAAGCGCCAGTGGTCCTCTTTTTTGCAGACGACTCTTTGCTGTTTTGCGAGGCGAGCATCGATCAGGCTCTAGTGATCAAAGAGATTCTAGAAGTTTTCAACCTTATCTCGGGCCAGGAGGTGAACCTTGTAAAATCATTCATTCTCTTTAGCAAGAACACCTCCTAGGAGCGAAAGAAGGGATCTTGAGCATTTTTAGCAGAATTAAAGAGGAAAAAAAGTCCAGATACCTAGGCCTACCTCTTTTTATTGGGAAATCCAAAAGGGAAACTTTTCATTTCGTTGTTGATGCTGTGAAGTCGAAGGTGAATAATTGGAAGTCACATTTTCTGAACAACGCGGGGAAGGAAGTTCTCATCAAAGCTGTAATCAACGCGCTGCCGGTGTATGTAATGTCTTGCTTTAGGCTTCCTTCTCACCTCTGCAAGGAGATCTACAAGATCGCAGCTAACTTCTGGTGGGGAACGAGAGAGAATGGAAGCCACAAACTTCACTAGAAGGGCTTGGGACAAAATAACGAAGGAGAAGGGAGCGAGCGGCTTAGGATTTCAAGAGATACAAAGGTTTTAACGATGCATTGCTGGCCAAGCAACTCTGGCGGATAGTGACCTGCCCAAATCTGCCCATCTCCAAATTGCTTAAAGCTAAGTACTTCCCTAGATCAAGTTTGTTTGAGGTGTCGATAATCGGGTCCTTTCGTGGCTTTGGAAGTGTTGGATGAAGACAAGGCATGTGCTTGTGGCTGGGTCCGTGTACAAAACAGAAGACGGGACAACTCTCAAACTTTCAAATGCTCTCTCAACACCAAATAGGATTGGACTGAAGATCTTTTGGACCAGAGACAAACATGGTAAATTTTTAGTCCAATCAGCCTATAAATTATTATCATCTATTGACGAGCTTAAACATGAAGGTTGCGAGGGGAGTGATAGAGGGGAAAACATGAAGAGGTTGTGGCTTAATGTCTGGAAGTTGAAAATTAAAAATAAGGTAAAGCACTTCCTATGGCGATGTGTACACGATGTCCTGCCAATCAAGATTAATCTGAAGAAGATGGGAGTCCAACTCGATACAATATACTCAATGTGTGGAGACGAAGATGAAACTATGGAGCATATTTTCTTCAGCTGTTCGAGGGCGTGCAATACTTGGAAGCTGGCACCAGTTTCTTGGAATTGTTTGAAGGAGACCGGGAATTTTAAGGATTGGTGGGGAGTGATTTGTTCGGGGCCTAAAAAGGAGGTCTTCTAGTTTAGAGTCCAACTCTCGGTTTACATTCTTTGGATGCTCTGGAAGACACGTAATCTTTGGATTTTTAAGGGAGAGTGGCGAGAAGATCGAACCATCATTGAGCTTGCGGGTTTCGAGTGGGCTGAATTCTTGAAATGCGGCTAATGATTGCATGATTGATCTTTTGTCTGTAGCAGCTGTAGGGTACAATGTATCAATGCAGAGGCGTTTTTCTTTTTTGTTGTGTGATTGTTTTGTCTGCCATGTGGTTTTCTAACTCCGTATGAGTTGCGCCTACTTGTGAAATCTGTATACAGAAGGTTCCCTAGGCTATTTAGCCATGTAAATTTCTTTTGTCATTAGTAGATCGTAAGACTGGGATAAATAAAGAAAAAAATTGCTATCAAGGAGTCGGAAAAGAAGACGATGGAGGATTGAAATAAAAATCGCATCTATACTTTTTTATTAAGCCTTATGAAACGTTAAACTGGTCTGTTAATTAAGAAAATAATAATAATTTCCAGTTAAAAAAAACCATCCATTAAGTTGCAGTTATATATTCTCAATTTTATCCTAATAATTATCATTTTACAATTAATATTTGATATTTTATTTATTCACGCTTTGAGTATGTACAAAGACTTCTTTAGTCTCTGCAATTGATTAATTCCCAATAACCATTAATATTCAACATTCGCTTTTTTATTTTCTTGCAAAACTCCAAGAACCATTCATTAATTCCCACACCCTTAAAACACTCATCTTCATTCATATTCAACATTCCTTTTATTCTTCTCTTACACCAATTCAAACCAATCTTTCTTTTTTTTTTTCCTTTTTTTTTTCTCTATTTCCTTTGGCGTTGTTCGGCATTTGTTATCTTCCATCTTATCTTAATCCAAGGTTTTTCCATGTACATCTTCACAATAATAATAAAAAAAGAAAATAGTACATTGTAATAATGGGCCAGCAAACGTTGATTTACAGCTTCGTGGCAAAAGGCACGACGGTTCTCGCCGACTACACAGAATTTAAAGGCAATTTCACGTCGATTGCCTCACAATGCCTTCAGAAATTGCCCGCCTCGAGCAATAGGTTCACTTACAATTGCGATGGGCATACATTCAATTACCTCGTCGAAAATGGATTCAGTAAGTACGTACGTACATGCATGGGGTCATTTCTTTCGTATATTCATCGATTTAATGAAAATTTACGTTTTTTTTAAATATTGCGACACGTATATTATTTTTATTTGCGATCTTTCATAGCTTATTGTGTCGTGGCCGTCGAATCGGCGGGAAGGCAAACCCCAATCGCCTTTCTCGAGCGTGTAAAGGAAGATTTTACCAAGAAATACGGCGCAAAATCATCAAATTCTGGTCCTAATAGTCTCAAAAGAGAATATGGGTAATCCTTGAAATTTTTATACATTTCCATGTTACCACATATATGATTTGTTAGATGTATTTTTATATCAGACCTAAGTTGAAAGAGCATATGCAATATTGCGTCGATCACCCCGAAGAGATCAACAAGCTCGCGAAGGTGAAGGCACAAGTCGCAGAAGTGAAAGGCGTGATGATGGAAAATATCGAAAAGGTAAAGAACGATTTTTTTTTTTCCTTCTTTTTTTTGAGTAACTACTTTCTTTTTTTTTTTCACACCTAGTTATGGTGAATAGGTTCTCGACCGAGGAGAGAAGATCGAACTCCTAGTGGACAAGACGGAGAACCTCAGATCACAGGTTTAATAATGCTTCAACATATACAACAATACTTATTCGTGTGATTTTTATTGTCTTTTCAATTTTAGGCGCAAGATTTTCGCAAACAAGGAACGAAGATGAAACAAAAGATGTGGATTGAGAACATGAAGATCAAGTTGATTGTGTTTGGCCTATCTGCAGCAATAGGGTTCATCATCTTCTTGTCAATCTGCCCAAGATTTCAGTGTTGAATTACTACGCAATTAATGTCATAATCCTTGCAGCTTTTTTTTTTAATCATATCAGTAAGTAGAAACTGAAGAAAACGTTACATTTGAATGGAGCTCAATGGTTCTTCCATGTTGAAAATACCAAACTACCAAGATCACGTTTTAATTTTACGTTGATGTAGGGCAATCTTGCGGAAATATCATATTAGCTAAGCTAATGTGATGAATTATGATAAAAGAATTCAACCTACGAAAGCACCAAACAAAGAAAAGGACTAAAAAGAAACGAAAACAAAGGGGCATGAAGAAGAATAAAAACAAAAAACTGATTTGATGTCAATCCATACCAATATTCGGAAATAGCACAACTAGGAGTTATATATCATTATACTTGATCACCGATAAAGAATCACAAAGGGCAAACGAAAAACACACCAAACTAAAGCCATTAAAATCGAGAAATACCTTCGTCATGCGTGCTAGGAAAGATCCAACTACCAACCTCCCCAACAACTTCGCCCCGCCCCTCACCGTCAAGCTTCAGCCAAGCCCCTTCGCTAATTTCCTTCCGAAGAATATCATAAATGACGAAACGATTTCCATCCGTTCGAACGTCTTCAAGAACAATCCTTTGACCATCTTCGGTCACATACAAAGGTTTCACATGGTAAGAACGCATCATTCCCACAACAGGCCTCAGATTTCGTATATCCGCCAACTTGATCCAATCGCCGTTCTTCTCATCATGGTCAAGAACCCATATCTGAAGGTGATTGCAGTAGCTCGAACACAGATAAAGACACAACCTTCCATTAAGACAAGTAAGGCGCAACACTTCTGTCCCTCGAAGCTCGGCTGGCTTCTTCAGCGACTTGAATTCACACTCAGCCAAGTCGAAATAAACTATGTCGTACGTAAAAGTAGGATGAGTAGCATTGGTCCGATGGCGATTAAGCCGCCGTAGGATCAAACTCAAATCCGCTAGGATCTCAGTTTCTTCTTCTTCTTCTTCTTCTTCGACGCCAGGCGTAGAAAATTCAAAGACCCAATACGAAACTCCTTGAACACTAACCCCAGCGTGCTTGGAGTGTACTATAGTGTAGGCAAACTCTTTGCTCTCTGTCCAAGAACGGTTCCTGCAAGAATAGACGGTGTACCACTTGCTTTTGATGTAGACAACCTTGTAATCGTCGCTCATAGGGTCGTAGCAGATCCCATAGGATTTCCCAGCGTAGCCCAAGTAGGCGGCGAACGACGAATTCGAGCCAGTGATCGGATTCCACAGCACATAGGTCTCGTGCCCGTCGTATAGAAGGACGAATCCATCGCAAGAGCCCACAATCGAGTACGGCGTCGTATCGTCGGGAAATCTAAGATCAGATAAAATTTCAAGCCCTGCACCGTTGAATTTAACTAGACGGTACCTGCCTCCTTTGGAATTGTGAGGCGACACCACGAATAGGTTGTGATCTGGGGCGTTGAGGTAGGCTCTTGCGAATTTGAGATCTAGGGTTACGCCGTTCCAAGCTTTAGAGACGGCTCTGAATCTGACGACGGACTTGATTGGCAGCTTGAGCATGATCGTCTCGAGCACGTCGCTGGGGATATGATTTTCGCTTGAGAAAGCTTCTTCTTCTTCGCGCGGCATCGTATTAGCCATGGCGCCACGAATCGACCTTGACTTATCTTGATTAGAAGACGACGATGATTTCGTGATTTTGGGGTTTCTTTGACATATGATCGCCATTCGCAAGGTGATTCATTTATACCCTACCCTAGTCCTACGTCAAATAGGGCTCCAACTCAAAGACCGGTGGGCCCACATACAATGGGCCCAATATTTTGGGGTCCCACATACGCTAAAATGGGCCCACTATTTGTGGGGCCCACTGTAGTCCGCGATATACTGATAACTCATCTCACCAGACTCAATTAATATACCAAATAACGACTTCAGTGATCACCAATTGATTTAAAATTGGAGTCACTATTGATACGGACATAAATTAGGCTAAAAGGAGGAAATAAGAAAATAATTAGCTAATGATAATTATTAAGAGAACTTAGTAAAAATATGTGTTTCCTTGAAAAATACAAAGTTAGATTACGAAGGGAGACTTTTAGGGACCTTGGACGGGTTTTATGGACCTCCAACACGCTTTAAGGAGCTAACAACAGGAAATAAGGGTTTTAGGGACCTCCAAGAGACTTTAGGGACCTAACGCCCATACTAGGGAACTATTTTGGGACCTATTGTGCTAAGCAGGTCCTGTCGTCCCGAGGAAGCGTCATGAGGAAGCTTCACCAAACGGTCAGAAGTCTGAAAGGACGTCTGACACCACTGAAAAGCTGTTCTGACAGAACCTGTCGTATCCACCTGTTGTACCTGACAACGCTAGGGCTGTTAAAAATCGACCCGACCCACCAACCCGACACGAACCGCACCCGAAAATAGCAGGTTCAGGTTAGCATTTTTGACCTGTTTACGTAAGTGGGTAAACCCGCATCCAACCCAATTATTAAGTGTGTTAGGTTAGGGTTCGGATTTTCAACCCGGAATCAACCTATTTAACCCTAATAATAAGTATTTATTAAAATATTATTAATATAAATAAAATAAAAGGGTTAACCATAATTCTCTATCCACTCTCACGCGATGTTTTTAGATAAAAATTGCGTTAGTTCTCCTTTTTTGTTTAATTTGGATTTATAATTCTGTCAATTTTGTTTTTTTTTTCTTTTTTCTTTTTTAGTTATAAATGGGTTGGCGGGTTGGGTTAGGGTTAAAGCAGGTTGGTTTGATTTTTCAACCTGTTTAAGTAAACATGTCAGGTTAGGGTTGAAGTTTTCAACCCGTTTATTAAACGGGTTGAACCCGAAGGTGACCCAACCTGACCTGTTTACCAACCCTAGAGAGCGCAGAGCCAAGTCCCATTTCCAGCCGCCTGACATCCCTGACAGCACAGAAGCTGTAACTGCTGCAGGAATGACCTCTGACAGACGGCCTGCCATTCTCTAGCAGCACAGTGTCCCAGGAGGTCATATCAGCAGGAATCTGCAATATCCAGGAGCCAGGGGCGTACCTTCAGGCAATATCCAAGAGCCTCCTTTATAAAGGGGACTTCACCATTTTCACAAGCAATTCTCATTCTAACACTCTCACAACGAAAAACACTTGGAATATTTACAGTTCTTCCACCTTCATTTATTCAAGAGAGAGAAAAGAGAGGATTGGGTGTGTATATTCAAAATTGATGATGAAAAGTGTTGAGTGCGGTCCGTGGACGTAGAATTCAAATGAATCTGAACCACGTAATCACTTGTTCTCTCTTTTTACGTCCTTATTACGTCTCATTTTGCACCAGATCACACGCGCAACTAGGTCCGCACCGTCCGTGGACCTATACGGACCTTAAAACATCCAGGCCTATTACTTTCTGTCACGTCCCAACACATCCTCGAGGTCCCAACACGCCCCTAGACGTCCCGACATGTCCCAACACGCCCCTAGACGTCCCGACATGTCCCTACACGTCCCACACGTCCTAAGATCCCAAATATGTCCCTTTCAGTTCCTTTATAAATAAGCACCTTATGCCCGTCTAAAACTTTGAGATATCTTACTTACCGGCTATATAAATTTCCCTTCCCCACACATATAAATCTCTTTGATTGTGATAGCCACATATCAAATGGCGCCGTCTGTGGGAAACTTCAGAGTTGAAGGCGTGAGTAATTTTGCCTATATTGTGCGAAGTTGTGCTTAGCGTTTTTTAATTCCTTTTTTCTTTTCTTTACTTCTGCTGGGACGAGACGTAACACGCGCGAAAAGTCTGGACCCGTTGTTCGCTGAGGCCACTGGAGGTGCCACCAGGAGCTGATGGGAGACGTGGCCATGAGCACGACCTTGGCAGAGAGAAGGAAAAGATTAAGACCCATATTTCTACATTCGGGACCTACGAATCCAGCTCCGCTGATCTGAAGACCCGAATCTCCACCTTCGGGACCTAAAAGCCCAGCCCCGCGCTCGTACGAAGACCTGAAGCTCCGCCTTCAGGACCTCCCAGCTCCCACATTCGGGACCTTCCAGATCCTCGCTAGCATGCGAAGCTTAGTGGAACCTAGAAGGAATCTCCACGCCGACGTACGAAGATCTGCGGGAGATACAAACCAAGCTCCTCGCTAGCACGCGAAGGTCAGTGTAACCTAGAAGGAATCTCCAAGCTGACGTTCGAAGATCTGTGGGAGATACAAACCAAGCTCGTCGCTAGCACGCGAAGGTCCGTGGAACCTAGAAGGAATCTCCAAGCTGACGTTCGAAGATCAGCGGGAGATACAAGCCATGCTCCTCGCCAGCACCCGAAGGTCCGTGGACCTAGAGGATGTGATAGAGAGGCTTATCCTGACGGAACACCTGAACAAGATGCTAGCTGCGGTAGTAAAGGTTCGTGCCTCGGTCGCATACAAATGTTCGCTTTTGTGGACCTCCAAACCAGGTCCGCTCGAGCACAGGAAGGCCCAATGGATCTATTATAGGACCTCCACGCTGCAGGTCCGACATTGCGGCCCTCAAAGCATCCATCGCCGTTTCCCACAAGAAAGATTATGCGAGGAGGACAGCTACCTTAGTACAGACGAAGTAAAGTCGCCAACGCCCATGAAGAAAAGCAAGCCACGAAAATCGAACAGGAAGGAGCAAGCAAGAAGCATGACCAAAGAAAATCAATACTGCATTAACCTCACAACAAGGAGCTGTCGGGATCTCTTCTTAGGGCCCTGCAGAACCTCATACCGTAATGCAACAACATGAAGGAGATCCTGCTTGGTGCCAGGAGACAGCCCGCGATGAAAAGGCTCTTAGGCGGAACTCCAGGGCCCCCTAAATCTCATTCTCATTTACATTATCGTTCCCATACCAAATATACATACTAACAACTACTATCATTTGAATGATGAATCGAAGGGCACATCCTAACGAGACATCTGAGGAAGTTCATCGACCATGGCCTCGACCAAGGTCTGGAGGTAGTCGAGAAGGAGTCCTGGGGACCTGTGCCGACTAAAGGCAAACAACCCCCACATCTTCCAGATAGAAGCCAGCCCCAATTAAGGCTCGTATCCTTATCATAGTAGGAGCTCCAAGTGGAGGAGATTCCAACTTTCAGCAGGGCCCCAAATCATATACCTAAGCAGTCAAAGATCCGCAGGACCTTAATGGTAGCTCCGCTCTGGCACGCGAAGGTCCAGGGGGCCTAAAACACAGCTCCACGCTGACATCCGAAGATCCGTGGGAGATGCAAGCCAAGCTCCACACTGGTACGCGAAGGTCCGTGGGACCTAAGAAACAGCTCCCCTCTGGCATACGACGATCCGTAGGAGAAAGAGCCCAGCTCCGCGGCGGTGCGCAGACCCGAATCTCCAGGGACCTGCAAATCCAGCTCCGCGCTGGTCTGGAGCCTAGTTACCACATTTGGAACCTAGAAACCAATTCCGCGATAACGGTTAAAGATCCACGGGAGACATCCGCGTTGTTAAGGCTCTTAGCTAGAATTCCAGGGCACTCTTAACCTTATTCTATTTTATACCATCGATACCATAATAAACACGTGCATCATACTAACGACTGCTATTACTTCAAGGATAAAATCGAAGTGCCCTGTGGGACAACTGAGGAAGTTCCTTGACCGTCGCATCAACCAAGGTCGAGGAGTCTGGGGGATCTGAGCCGGTCAAAGGCAGACAACCCCCACCTCCTCTAGATAAGGGCCATCTTCATTTAAGGCTCACATCCCTATTATAACGGGAGCTCCAGGACAGGGGAATTCCACTTTCCAGCAGAGCCCCAAATTATACACTTGAGCATCGAAGGTCCGAACCTCCAGAGATCTGGAGCCAGGGACCTCACCATTAACCGAGGAGCTCCATTTCTCCATTACTTCTGATATAGGGCAAACCCAATCAACGATATTTTTATGTGTGGGGGCTCTGGATAATTTGCGGTAGATTAACAGTTATATAGTTTTCTGGGTAAGCGAGGTGTTGTGGATGCTGGGACGTAAACAGAAAGAACAACAGGGATTTACGTTGTTCGAATCCTATCGGATTCTACGTCCACGGGGCGCTGGGAACTGTCTTTCACTAAGTAGCAACACGTTACACACTCATATAATCCTCTCCTTCACTCCTAAAATATGAAAACACGTTTAAGATATCTAAAGAGAGAATGCTGTGTGAGTGCTTTTGTAGAGAGATTGATCGTTCGTGAGAAATAGCCAAGTCCTTCCTTTTATAGCAGCTCCCAACGGTCTTCCCAAGTAATATCCCAGGATTTCCGGGGGACGTACCACCTAGGGTGCTTAGGAAAGATGACTGATTGCTTGATGGAATGACCTCTGCGACAGTAACAGTGAGGTGCTCAGTGATATTTCCCTGTTATAAAGCGACACGCGTCCCTGCAACGGCCTTCCTTCCTTTTCACTGTTCCTACGCCTTTATACACAACGGTTCTTCCTCTTTTGTCCGGTCAAGACTTGTGGCCGTCAGGTCCTTGCAGGTGCTTCCTCCCAGGCAGATACTTCACTATGGGCCTTCTTCTTCATGGGCCTTGTTGGGCCTTTCTTTATTTGCTTTTTTCCAGCCCGTCTTAGTTGAGTCCACATCAACCACTCCCCTACTCTAATTTGTCTTTTGGGACAAAAGTGAAATTAGAGTAAAATAGTAAGATGGGCCTTACCTCCTTATTAGGGACCTGCCGTAATTATTTCTTGAAGGGACACGCCTTTGCGAGTGGTTTAAGGTCCGGGCAGTGTCTTGGGTTCCTGGTGCAAGTATGACGTCCTCATGGTATGTCTGCTGGCCAGTGTGGAGAAGGGAACCAGTTCCCCAGTTCCTCAACGTACCCTCTGTAGCTCCCTTGCTCCTTCGCGTCATGGTGGCTAAGGATATCCACGAGGAGATTCCTCCCTCCGTAGGAACGGAGGATGTTTCTTTAGTTCCTTCTCCTATTATGGGAGCTCAGGAAGTTCCTATTACCGCCCTGCCTCGGGTGTCTCCTATTACCGCCTGCCTCGGGTGTCAAAAGGAAAACAACTTTATCAAAAAGTTTAGAAAGAAAAAGCAAAAAAGGGGGATTCCTTTACTCCATTCCCCATGAGGCGAAGTACTGAGCCTCTTTTGGGGATATGTAGGGACCTTAGCAGCCGAGCTGTTGGCAGCAAACGGAGGTAGCCTGGGAATTGAATCCGGGTTGCAAAAAGGTGGAGGTGGGACGTGCCAAGTTAGTGGAGTAGCACGAGGGGGAACTGCGGAGCTCCTAGGGACAAAGAAAGGCAGGAGCACGCACTGCTCGTGGAATAGTGCGAAGAGGAGCTGCGAAACTCCTTCGCTAAGGAGAAGAAGAGTGGGCTGCCTAGTTGGTGGGGGAAGAGGCTCAAGGCACCTGCTTCTCTCAGCAGCATCTCCCGTCCATGGTGGTTTGAAAGGAGTTCCTAGAGGTCCTAACCGAGGACTTGCACCAAGCTTACCTGAAGGACTTCCCTTTTCTGAGGGAATTTGCACCTTTAACGTGACATTATATTAGGGGACGATACAGAGTCGGAGCCATGTCTGCTCGTCGGAACCTTCTTTCTCTCGAATGCTTCCCGGGGATCTGCAGGTTCCCTTGAACCCTTAGCTCCAGCTCCCTGCGGTGCCGATATCTCCGAACTGCCATGCATCGATTTCATTTCTTCGGAGAGCCCTGATCCTGTAATGTTTTAGGGAGCACAACTCCCCTGTGTTTAGTGTCTCGTTGGAGCCCCTTTTTCCTTATGTTTTATAGTCGCCGTTCCGTCCGTCGTCCTTGGGGACTGGAGGGACATGCTAGGGACCTAATGGCGGAGCTCCTCTATGAGCCTTGGAGGAGATCTTGAGGTTCTACTGCACATTGCTTCTAGCTCCCTGGGGCCTCCTCTTTTTGAAGGACTCCGTATTTCTTCGATTGTTTTGAATGAGATCATCAAGCTTTCGAGGATTCTCGTTTCTGGGTTGACGTCGTGAGGGAGCATGTAGAGGTCCTACGGTATTATAGGAATGAGCTGCGGAGCTCCCCAGCCACGCCATCTGTCCACCACTGTTGGGCGGAAGTTCCTGACTGAGTATTGGCTCCAGCGCATTCGGAAGGTCCTTTTTCCTTGAGGGATCCTCACTTTCGAATTCCAACTGTCGAGAAGTGCGTAGAGGTTATGGATCATGCTGCTATCTCGTCATTCCCAGCTCCTCAGGAAACTCTGCTTCCTGCAATGCTTCGGGGGAGCTTAACTACCTTGGCGGGGTTCTTCTACAAGCCTTGGAGGAGATACTCAGGTCCCGTTGTCCATGGCTTCTAGCTCCCTGGGACATCCTCTTTCTTTGCCTTTTTCAGGGTGGTTATAGCCTGTAAGAAATTCTATGTCATTTTTTCCTTTCGAGATACGATGGTGAGGACTTGGGGATCTTGACTCCCCATGTTCGTAAGTTTCGTCGGAGTTCCCTTCCTCCTCGTATTACATTTTTCTCACGGGACATGGCGGATGTTTCTGAGAACGTTATTATCAGGGCATGGTTATAGCGGCAGCTCGCTTATCAATTCGTAAGCCAAGTACGAATTCACGCCCTCGGTTGCTATGACCGTCTCATTGTCCTCGGGTGTCGCTTTAAGCTAGGCTCTCTTTGTCCTTAGCGAATTCAGTAATATAGCCCCGAAGGTCCTAAAAAGTGGGGATCTCCCCCACCGTTTTACCCTGGTTATAGCGCCAGCTACGCTGAGGTACCTATACACGTCGCAGCCCTTACTGAGGACCTTTGATGTCCTGTACGCCATAGCCCGTCAGCGGTGGTATCTTGTATGCCCTCATAGGCATCTTTCACGTCGCAGACCTGTGGCCTTTGATGTCGGGTACACCGCCGACCCGTCGTCTTTGGCATCACTTCACGTCGCAGGCTATCAGCCTTTGATGTCGGGTACGCCGCCGACCCGTCGGTCTTTGGCATCGAGTATTTTTACAAGTGCACCGTTTATTATATCATAGACTGTATATATTCCAACAAGGCGGTATTATCTTAAGGACATAATTAGTTTTACCCTGGTTATAGCGCCAGCTTCGCTTGAACGCGTGGTTATAGCGCCCGCTCGCTTAAATGCGTGGTTATAGCACCCGCTTTGCTTAGTATTCGGGCTCCTTACTGGAGGCATGAACTTTGAAAGTAATGAAGAAGTGGAGCTCCTTCATCCTCGGTTAGTGATGAGGTCCCTGGCTCAGATCTCCGGAGGTTCAGACATTCAACTGCTCAAGTGTACTATTTCAGGCTCTGCTGGAAATTGGAATTCAACTGCCCTGGGTCTTCTATTATGATAGGGACGTGAGCCCTAAATGGAGCTGGCCCTTATCTAGAGGAGGTAGGGGTTGTCTGCCTTTTGGCACAGATCCCCCAGACTCCTTCTCGGCTACCTCCCAAACCTTGCTTGATGACACGATCAATGAACTTCCTCTGTTGTTCCACTAGGGAGGGAAATTCGATTTTATCCTTCACATAACGTCTGTCATTAGTATTATGCATGTAGTTATTATAGTATCGATGATATAAATGAGAGCAAGGTTTAGAGGGCCCTGCAATTCTGGCTAAGAGCCTTATCAGTGCGGTATGTCTTCGCGTGTTAGCATGGAGCTGTCTTCTAGGTCCCCTGGACCTTCGCATGTCAGCGCAGAGCTTGACTTTTTTGCCTTCAACCATGAGGAGGGATCGTAACGTGCCATATGAAACTGCCTTTCTCGCCCTGGAAAATCCCAATCAAGTCGTTAGCCAACTTATACTTATTGAATCTTAGGACCTTTATGGGGGATCATGTCCCGGATGTTGGCGGAGCTCCTGCCGTCAGGTGGGGCTGTGACCCCTTCAATTTCTCCCGTGGTCCACCATTAGCTTTCTTCCCAGAACCTCCCTTGGGGTTTGAATCCGAGGTCCGTGATTATGGCAGGACAGAGATAGTCTGCCCTTATCGTTGTCCTTGTCAGGGACTTATATCCCACATGCTATCCTGCACATCCCTTCTTGCCTTTTGATTAAGTGCTCTTCAGGACCTTCGGGGCAGAGTCCTCTAATTGTCGTCTCCTTCAATGCTTCCCACAACTTCCCTACCTCCCTCTCTTCTTTCGTGAAATTGGCGATGCCATCCTCTCCGATGATCAAAACCCGACTCGTCATTTTGGCCAAGTAGTCAACTCTACGACTTTTCTTCCAATGACGTCCCATGTCCTGTCTCCTATCGGGCTAATGATAAGGACCTCCGCTCAAATATATGGGAGGTCATAGATCCGTATGTATGCCCCTCCCATTGCTGCTTATGTGGTCCTTTGGTGATTTCAAGCACAACATTGAAGAGGATCTGAGTTTTTTGGGGGGCCGTCCGTTGTTTGAATTCCCCGTTGCACTCCCCTGGCTTGATGGTGCATTTCACCATTTTCCCGGATAGATCTGACTGACTTATCGTCTTGTTTCATCCCTCCGATAGCAGCTTGCTCATAAAGTAGGTCGGCTTGGGGAGGGCCCTTCTTTCCTTAGTAAGACGGAGCTAATGCTTCCATGGAGAAATATGGCGCCCGCTTGTTCCCTATTAGATGTTTTGCTGGGAGAGGTATATTGTGGAGGTGTTTCTTTAGTTCTTCAAAGGCCTTCCCTACTGGCCTCTGGAGCTCCCAGATCCCCCGGTAGGCGTCTATGGCGCTGGGGACCTCACACCCAGAGGTGGAGTCCCCCAGTTGATTCACTCGAGGTGATGGAGAATAACCCCTAAGACACGCGTTGCTCAGGTCCATACTTGGAAAAGCTTGTCTACTTCCTCCTTCAGGATCTGGGCTCTTTCAGCCCCGCACGGTCGGAGCTTCTATTTGATGGATCGTCTTCTTGGTATGATTGGTGATATCCGGGCGAACTTCTGTCATATGCTTTGGAGAAAATGCGAACAGGTCCGCATTTTTTGTAGACATCCCCCAGCCCCTTGTCGGGATCTTGTTGTGAGCTAGAGGGCCCCTTTCTTTTTATCTCACTCCTCTGATCTCTCATTTTTTGAACTATGTCTTCTTTTTGTTGCTGCCTTAGCATCATTTGGATCGCATCGTCAGGAGCTTCGTCAACTTCTTCGTCATTGGATGGGCTCTTTCTCCATGTCCTTTAAGCATCGTGATTCCTTCCATTGGTTGTATCTCCGGGGGTCGGACTTCCCATGTCCAAAGCATCGTTATGTGGTCTGGCCATATGTGTTCCATCTCCTGGGATAAATCGAACTTCGGCCGACGCATCCTTGTGCGTCTCATAAATCCCCTTGCATTTGGATCTCTTATAGCATGAGTTTAGAGCTCTTGGGCTCTGGTCGGGTCTTCTTCTTTTGGTCTTCCCTTCATGATGAGAGTAAGGCTCTGGGGAGAACGGACGTGGCCTAATTTGTAGGAAGTGGGGGTTGTCTGCCCTCATTAGGCACAGATCCCCTACTTCTTTTTTCGGCGAGTTTGGGGGTCATGTTTGCCATCGCGACCAACAATCCCAACCGTGGGTCCCGCTTGGGTAAGTCTAGTATCTTTTTCTTCATCTGATGACTATTGTTCTAATGAAAATACCAGGATCTATGGAGCTTGAGACCTTTGCCTGCTTAGGTGTGCGATTTTGGGCTCTGTTGGAGGTTAGGATCCACCTTGCCTAGAGCTCCTATCATGCTAGGGATGCGAGCCCTAATCAGCATTGGCCCTTAGAAGTGACAGGGGTTGTCTGCCTTTAGTCGGCACAGGTCCCCAAGACTCCTTGTTGATCACCTTCAAATCATGCTTGCTATCGTGCTTGCCACCACTTTAAGGTGTTTCGTCATGACAAGCCACTTGATCATATCCTTCAAATAACAACAAGTATTAGTGCAGCGCATATATTTATCATGATAAAATAATATATAATAGAGAATAAGATCTAGAGGGCCCTGAGGTCCAGGCTAAGAGTCTTAAGTGCGGGATGTCTCCCACGGATTTTCATGTGCCCACGTTGAATGGGGCTTTTGTCTCTCGTGGATCTTCAGCTGTCAGCTTGGAGCTTGGCTTGTAACTCCCACGTATCGTTGGACCTCAGCATGAAGCATGACTTCTAGGTCCCCACGGACCTCCGTGTGCTAGGTGAGGAGCTTGGCTTGTATCTCCTGCGGCTCTTCAGATGTCGGTGTGGAGTCGGACTTCTTTGCAAACACGGAGTTGGTTTTCGTAAACCTCAGTGGGTCTCCACCAAGGAGTTGAGTTTTACGGATCAACTTGGAGCTTGGCTCTTAGATTCCAAATATAGGAGCTCAGGCTTTCATGGAGCTGGGCTTTTCAAGACTTCTGCTGGCGCGGAGCTAGACTTTTGGCTCTTCTGCCAGCGCGGAACTGGGAGGTCCTGCACGCGGAACTTTGGGTCTTCTTGCCAGCATGGAACTGGCTTTAGGTCCCAAGGAGGTGCTTGGATCTTTAGCGGGGAGCTGGACTCTTAGGTTCCGAAGGCGGAGCTCCTAGTCTTCGCTCCAGCGCCAAGCTGGGGTTTTACTTCGTACATATTTCGACACTCTAGCCGATGTCTTCCTGGCCTATTTAGAATATCCTCCTTTAGGACTTCCCACTATTGTTTGAAGGTGGTGGAGATGGTTTGTCCTGGTTTTAGGTAGATCCTCTGGATTTTGCTTTGGGACCTGGAACGGGACTTTGGCAGCAAACTCCTTTGAGGCGATTGTGCGGACGGGCCTCGAGGACCTTATTAACGTGGGATGTCTCCCGGCTTGGTCAGGATCTCCTTGGTGTTGTTTCATGACGATATGAGGTTCTGCGAGATCCCAAGGGGAGATCCCAATAGCTCCCAATCCCAAGGTTGAGGTGGTTTTCCATGGAAGTGTGAGGGGGCTCTTGGGACAGTGAGCTCCCATCGTGGGAGCCATTAGTTGGTGCGCTCATTTGTTGTGGAGAGGATGGTGGTGGGCATCCCCAAGGTCGTAATGTTGGACCTGTTGATGTATGCGCGGAGGTCCCTTTTGTCCTTCTGAGTGGAATTGGGAACTAGCTACAACAGCTGTTGAAGTGTCTTGACTTGTGGGCGAAAAGGATCTTCTCACAGAAGCATCTCAGATCTTTTATGGAGCTGATATAGTAGGTCTCTAACAGAAGGACCGGTTTCTTGCCCTTATAGTGGAGCTGGTTTGGAGGTCCTCAAAAGCGAACCTTCGTATTCAAAACGGTGCATGGGACTTGGACATTTCGGACTCACGGCTCGCGTCTCTGTTTCCAGCGGAGCTGGTCTTCACAAATCCCCTTTGGTGGTTTTCTTATACCAATGGAGAGCTATAGCATAGGTCCCAATCCAGCAGGTGGATCTTTCGTGCGTCACATGGGGTCGAGTGGTTCATCTCGCCCTTCCTTCGTTTCTAGTGTGGAGCTGGTCCCCGAAGATCCCCATTGGATGATTAAGTCTTCTCCTGCCAGCGAGGAGCTGGGCTTGTAGGTCGCGAAGGGGAGCTTCGGATTTTCTTGCCAGCACGGAGCTGGCTTTTACGTCCCAGAGGGAAGCTTCAGGTATTCTAGCCAGCGTGGAGCTGGAAGGTCCCGAATTCGGAGCTTCGGGTCTTCGTGCCAGCGTGGATCTGGGCTTTAGGTCCTGAAGGGGGAGCTTCAGGTCTCCTAGCCAACGCGGAGCTGGAAGGTCCCGAATTCGGAGCTTCGGGTCTTCGTGCCAGCGCGGAGCTGGGCTTTAGGTCCTGAAGGCGCGGAGCTGGAAGGTCCCGAATTCGGGGCTTCGGGTCTTCGTGGCGGCGCGGAGCTGGGCTTTTAGGTCCTGAAGAGGGAGCTTCAGGTCTTCTAGCCAGCGCGGAGCTGGAAGGTCCCGAATTCGGAGCTTCGGGTCTTCGTGCCAGCGCGGAGCTGGGCTTTTAGGTCCTGAATGGGGAGCTTCAGGTATTCTTGCCAGTGCGGAGCTGGGATTTGAGGTCCCTCTGACCTTTGTACACCATTGTGGAGCTGGACCTCTAAGTCCTTGAGATGCTCAAGTGTATGATTCTGGCTCTGTTGGCCATTGAAGTTCCCAGTGCCTCGCGCTCCTACTATGACAGGGACATGAGTCCTGACTGGAACTGACCCCTACCTGGAAGATGTGGACGTCATCTGCCTTTAGTTTGCCCAGTTCCTACAGGCTCCTCCATACCCACCTTCGGATCTCGCTCTGGGTCATGATTAGTGACCTCCCTCAGATTTGCCGCCAGAACGAGTCATTCAACTTTATCCTTCAAGGGACAACAAATGTTAGTATGGAGGTCATATTATCACATGGAATATAAATGAAAATGAAATTTAAAGGGTCCTGGAGTTCCGGCAAAGGGTTCCCTCGTCATGGGAGGTCCCCAGGCGGGTGTCAGTATGTCTTCTGGATCTGTATAGTGGTATGAATCTCCATGAGATTCTTGGCGGAGACTCCTAGGGTTCCTGGTGGTGAGGCCGTGGCATTGGAGCTCCAAGCTCCCTTTGCTTTTTCGGGTGGCTCACTAGTGGAACTCGTGGAGGTCCGCATGGGTGTTCTGAGATCCCTTTAAGATTCATCTATATCTTCTTGCTCGTCTTTCACCGGTTTGGGCCTATGGCCGCTTCACAACATGTTTGGCAGTTTCTGGAGGTCCTCCTTCCCATATTGTGGGTCTATGTTCTTTGATACGGACAAATCTTCCTCCATTGACGTCTTGCGCGCTTCATTTTGTCCCAGAGAACAAAAGAGGGGGAAAAAGCAGTAAAATCCCCAGCACAACTTCGCACTCTAGCAACGAAAAAGTTACTCACGTCTTCAACTCGGATTTCCCACAGACGGCGCCATTTGATATGGGGCAAACCCAATCAACGATATTTTTATATGTGGGGCTCTGGATAATTTGTGGTAGATTAACAGTTATGTAGTTTTCTGGGTAAGCGAGGTGTTGTGGATGCTGGGACGTAAATAGAAAGAACAACAGGGATCCTATCGGATTCTACGTCCACGGGGCGCTGGGAACTGTCTTTCACTAAGTAGCAACACGTTACACACTCATATAATCCTCTCCTTCACTCCTAAAATATGAAAACACGTTTAAGATATCTAGAGAGAGGATGCTGTGTGAGTGCTTTTGTAGAGAGATTGATCGTTCGTGAGAAATAGCCAAGTCCTTCCTTTTATAGCAGCTCCCAATGGTCTTCCCGAGTAATATCCCAGGATTTCCGGGGGACGTACCACCTAGGGTGCTTAGGAAAGATGACTGATTGCTTGATGGAATGACCTCTGCGACAGTAACAGTGAGGTGCTCAGTGATATTTCCCTGTTATAAAGCGACACGCGTCCCTGCAACTGCCTTCCTTCCTTTTCACTGTTCATGCGCCTTTATACACAACGGTTCTTCCTCTTTTGTCCGGTCAAGACTTGTGCCCGTCAGGTCCTTGCAGGTCCTTCCTCCCAGGCAGATACTTCACTATGGGCCTTCTTCTTCATGGGCCTTGTTGGGACTTTCTTTATTTGCTTTTTTCCAGCCCGTCTTAGTTGAGTCCACATCAACTTCAATTCCAAACCTCCGACGAGGAGCCCGAATACTAAGGGAGCTGGCGCTATAACCACGCACTTAAGCGAGCTGGCGCTATAACCACGCATTTAAGCGAGCTGGCGCTATAACCACGCATGTAAGCGAGCGACGCTATAACTACGCATTTAAGCAAGCGGGCGCTATAACCCCGCATTTAAACGAGCGGGCGCTATAACCACGCATTTAAGCGAAGCTGGCGCTATAACCCCAGGGTAAACTAATGATGTCCCTAAGGAAATACCTCCTTGTCGGAATATATATATATATATATATATATTATATATAAACGTGCACCGTATAATATAATCGATGCCAAAGGTCGACGGACCTGCGGTGTACAGGACGCCAAAGCTGATATATCTGCGGTGTGATGATGGCAAAGGTCGACGGACCTGCGGTGTACAGGACGTCAAAGATAATCCATCTACAATGTGAATGATGCCCATAAGGGTGTACAAGATGCCGCCACTGACGGGCTGCGGTGTACTGGACATCAAAGGCTCTCAGTAAGCCTGCGGCGTGTTGATACCAAAGCGAAGCTGGCGCTATAACCAGGGTAAATCAATGAGGGGATCCCCATTTTTATAGACCTAAGTGTCTACACAAATATTGAAATCGCTAAGGACGTAAAGAGCCTAGCTTAAATGACACCTGTGGACAATGACGACGGTCATTGCAACCCAGGCGTGAATTCGTACTTGGCTTTACGAATTACTAAGCGAGATGACGCTATAACCATGCATCTAAGCGAGATGGCGCTATAACCATGCCACGATAATGATGTTCCCAGGAACATCCATCAGGTCCTGAAAGAATGCAAAGCACAAAAACATGAAATACAGGAGAACGGGAACTCCGAGGAAACATGCGAACATGGGGAATTAAGCTCCCCACACCATTATGTCTCGAAACAAATGACGAAGTATTTTTTACAGGCTATCACCATGATAAATAAGGAGAGGTCTATACAAGTAGGATGTCCCAGGAGATAGAAGGAACGTGCAGTAGGACTTGGGAATCTCCTTCAAAGTACAAGGCTCGAAGATGAGCTCCGCTATCAGGTCCCTGCCAAGTCCCTTCCAAATCCAAAGTCGGCAGATACAACATACGAAGCGTGCATAGAACGAGAAAAATCCCCGATAGAGACAAGTGAACACAGGGGAGTTAAGCCCCGTAAAAAATTGCAGGTCCTAAGATATCCGAAAAGGTCTTCTACCAAGTTCCTTGAGGAGTTGGAGACGATAGATCAACAATACCAGCAACAGGCCAGGACCACTGGATGCTTCTCTGCAACAGGGAGCCGAAAATGAGGGTCCTCGGAGGCCTGCATCCAAGAAAAGGAAGGTCCCGAAGAGCATACACGCCTCAGCTCCCGAGGACCCAGCGCTGAAGCCTCCCATGAAATAGTGTTGCATCAGAGGCCCAAAATCCCTCAAAGAGAATGAGTCCCTCAAGT
Source organism: Craterostigma plantagineum (assembly GCA_027422505.1). Lineage (NCBI taxonomy): Eukaryota > Viridiplantae > Streptophyta > Magnoliopsida > Lamiales > Linderniaceae > Craterostigma > Craterostigma plantagineum. The sequence goes on from JAPQWV010000011.1 coordinate 25,340,656, forward strand.
AAGGTTGGCGCCAGTCTTCAACCAGCTCCTCTAAGAACTTCTTCTCAGCAGGCTGGAACAGACGAAGGTGATGGGAAAGGCGAATACTTTCAGCCTTCGGATCCACCAACTGGGTAGCCACATGCACCTTCGTCATGCCCGTGGAATTGGCATCCCATTCTTCCTTCTCCTTAGAGAAGGAGCTCCATGGAACCTCCTCGTGCTATTTCACGAGAGTGACATTTACGTCTTTCTTTCTCCAGGGAGCTCTGCATTTCTCCCTCGTGCTGCTCCACTAACTCTGTCTGGTTAGTTATCTCCAGGTCCTGAATTGAAGACTTTGCAGACAGTCCAGAAGCTACGTTCCACCACCTAATAAGAAACCTCGGAGAGATGGCCCCCCGAGATCATCTAGGAACACCAAACAACTTATCTTTATCATCTTTCCAACTATGTTTGGATAGTCCATGGAAGAAGGTGGCACGACCGCTGAGGTCCCTACAGATCCCGAAAGAAGCTTAGCACCTCGCCTCATGAGGAAGAGTGTCCCTTTTTGCTTTTCCTTTCTAACCTTTTTGATGAAGTTGTTTTCCTTTACACTCAAGGCAGGGCAGTGATGGGAACTTCTTGAGCTCCCATAACTGGAGAAAGAACCGAGGGAACATCCTCCGTTCCTTCAGAAGGACGAATCTCCTCGCGAACGTCCCTAGCCACCAGGACATAAAGGAGAATGGAGCTACAGAGGGTGCGCTGGCTTGGGGAGTCGGTCAACATAGCCCACCATGAGGACGTCCTACCCCTGCATCAGGAACCCAATAAACGTGACCGAAAAGCATTAATTTCGCGGCAGAAAAGAAAAAAGAAAGGGAAATGTGCCTTTCCAAAGACAAGAATAAAGGTTTTTCGGTAAGGGAGGTATGACCTACTATCCCTTATTTTACTTATGGCCTGCCTTACAATATTTACTCTAATTCACTTTTGTTCCAAAAGACAAATTAGAGTAGGGGAGTGGCTGATACAAACATAAATTAGGCAGGCTAAAAAGAGGAAATAAAGAAATAATTAGCTAATGATAATTATTAAGAGAACTTAGTAAAAATATGAGTTTCTTTGAAAAATACAAAGTTAGATTACGAAGGGAGACTTTTAGGGACCTTGGACGGGTTTTATGGACCTCCAACACGCTTTAGGGAGCTAACAACAGGAAATAAGGTTTTTAGGGACCTCCAAGAGACTTTAGGGACCTAACGCCCATACTAGGGAACTATTTTGGACCTATTGTGCTAAGCAGGTCCTGTCGTCCCGAGGAAGTGTCGTGAGGAAGCTTCATCAAACGATCAGAAGTCTGAAAGGACGTCTGACACCACTGAAAAGCTGTTCTGACAGAACCTGTCCCATCCACCTGTTGTACCTGACAGCGTAGAGCCAAGTCCCATTTCCAGCCGCCTGACATCCCTGACAGCACAGAAGCTGTAACTGCTGCAGGAATGACCTCTGACAGACGGCCTGGCATTCTGTAGCATCACAGTGCCCAGAAGGTCATATCAGCAGGAATCTGGGTAATATCCAAGAGCCAGGGACGTACCTTCAGGCAATATCCAAGTGCCTCCTATATATAGGGGACTTCACCATTTTCACAAGACAATTCTCATTCTAACACTCTCACAACGAAAAACACTTAGAATATTTACAGTTCTTCCACCTTTATGTATTCAAGAGAGATAAAAAGAGAGGATTGGGTGTGTATATTCAAAAGTGATAATGAAAAGTGTTGAGTGCGGTCCGTGAACGTAGGATTCAAATGAATCCGAACCACGTAATATCTTGTTCTCTCTTTTTACGTCCTTATTACGTCTCATGTTGCACCAGATCACACGCGCAACAAGGTCCGCACCGTCCGCAGACCTATACGGACCTTAAAACATCCATGCCTATTACTTTCTGTCACGTCTCAACACATCCTCAAGGTCCCAACACACCCCTAGATGTCCCAACACGCCCCTAGACGTCCCGACATGTCCCTACACGTCCCAAACACGTCCTAAGATCCCAAATATGTCCCTTTCAGTTCCTTTATAAATAAGCATCTTATGCACGTCTAAAACTTTGAGATATCTTACTTACCGGCTATATAAATTTCCTTTCCATACACATATAAATCTCTTTGATTGTGATAGCCCCATATCGACTATGATATCAATGTGCTTGTTATCGTCGAGGTTTCACACACTGACACTCGTTTCATGTGTCCATGTCTTTAGGCATTCTGTCATGACTCAATGCCACACATGAGGCATGCTGAGATTTTAATTTATCTAAGATCGGATAATTCAGCTCATCCAAATAAATTAAAATGAAAGACGCAATAATAATAAATTATAGATATAGGTCGTGGGATCGAATCACCCCGCAATTTATTGAGTTGTCCACATGTGGTCTCATGACCATCGTGTTAGGTGTATTTGGGACATGTTTACCTAACCCATTGAGATTTATTCCCATTCCATAATATATGGTGTAAGCCCATATAGCATCACAGCGAGTCCCGTCGAGGGTCGTATAAATAAGTGCAAATTAGGTTTCAGGTCCCAAAAGATATTTTAAGTTAGGATTCGGGACCCTGTCAGAATTTTTTTGGGTTTCAGGACCGATTTGGACAAAAATTAGAGATAAGGACCTGGTGTTATCCAGTGTATATGAACTAGTATCGGACGATGATGTTGTGTTATCTCAGAACACAGAAGTGGTGCTGCAAAACGATGAAGTGATAACGCAAAACAATTAAGTGGTACTGCAGAACGATGAAATGGTACTGCAAAACTATGAAGTCTTACTACAGACCCACAAAGTGTTACTACAGGTCCATGAGTGGTACTGAAAAACACTTAAGTGTATCGGGTCCTTAATTCTTGATACGGACAGAAAGGCAAGCTAAAATTAAGGAAATAATTTTGATTAAGGTGATAATTAGAAAGACTTGATAGTAATTACAGTTTCGGGAGAAATAGGGAGATAAAAAAAATGAAATAAGGCTTTTAGGGACCTCCGACAGGTTTAAGGGACCTCCAACAGACTTTAGGGAACTAACACCTGTGTTAGGGAAGTATTTTGGGATCTACCATTCTAAGCAGGTCCGTCATCCTAAAGAAACGTCTAGAGGAAGCCATGCTGAAGGCCCGAAAAGACGTTTGACTGCGCCTGACAACACTGAAAAAGTTGTTCTGACGGTGCTTGTGCCAGCCGCCTGCTTTTTTCTGACAGCAGAGCCAAGTCCTATCCTCCTGACAGACAGCCCAGACTGCACATTACGTTGTCCCAGAAGGTCCCATCTCCGGGAATCCTGGAATCTAGACCGAGCTAGCCGTTGGGAGCTCCTATAAATATCCATAGTTGGCCACTTTCACGATCATAACCATTCAACACTCTCACCACGAAAAACACTTAGGAAATTTACAGTCCTTACCTTCCACTTACTGTTACGTCCCCAACACATCCAAACACATCCCAATACGTCCCAGAACGTCTCCAACACGTCCCAATATGTCCCAGAATATCCCCAACACGTCCCAACGAGTCCCCACACGTCTCCAAACACATCCCTTTCATTTCCCTTACAAATAAGCACCTTACGCATGCTCCAAAACTTTGTAATACGAAATCTACCTCTATATAAATTTTCCTGAACCACATATAAATCTCTTTGGTTGGGATAGCCCCATATCAAATGGCGCCGTCTGTGGGAAATTTCAGAGTTGAAGGCGTGAGCCATTTTGCCTATATTGTGCAAAGCTATGCCTAACGTTTTTTATTTCTTCTTTCTATTTCTTTATTTTTGCTGGGACGAGACGAAACACGTGAAACACCCAAATGATAGTCAAGGTCGAAATAAACCACGGAGGAGGACCTCCAGAAACTAAATAAGTCATAAAGGGATCTCAGAACACAAGGGCAGACCTCCACGAGTCCCGCTAGTGAGCCACCCGAAAAAGCGAAGGAAGCTGGGAGCTCCAGAAGAAGGAAAAGTCGAGCCACGGTTGGGAAGAAAGGAAGAAACTAGGGTAAAAAAGGAAAGGGAGCTGTGAGACCAACTTGCGGACCTCAAATAGGTTACGTCCGGAACTCCGATGAAACATGCGGACATGGGGAGTTAAGCTCCCTGAATCCGTATACTATTCAGTCCCAAGATGAGAAGCAAGTTGTCACGCAAAAGAGGAGAGAGATGTAAAAAAACCATGGACGAGGGAAGCCAATGCCACGGCCTTACCACAGGGAACCCAAGGAATCTCCGTCAAGGATCTCACGAAGATTCACGCCACTGTGCAATAATCCATGAGAGATCCTAACATCAGTTGGGAGACATCCCGTTTTGAAAAGGATCTTAGTCGGAACTCCGGGGCCCTCTAAATATCATTCTCATCTATATGGACTCAGTTCCGCGTTGGCGTGCAAAGATCGGCAGAACCTAGAAGCCAGTTCCGCACCGACGCCTAAAGCTCTGCAGGAGGTCAATGCCCAGCTCCGTGCTGGCGTACGTGTTGGGAATCCCCGAGGGTTCCTGGACCCACGTTCCTAGAACGGTGGAATTTTAAAATTTTACGGGGTTTCCCGCCTATCCACGATCCCTAGGCTACAAACACGAGAACGTATTGATATAAAGAGATAAAGGATCAGCCATGATACCTTGTTGAAATCTCTTAACGATGGCTAGCTTCGAATCCTTCGAATCCCCGAGGCGTAGTGCCCCTCTCCTACGCCAAACGCACACGAACGGGAGGCCTTCTTTGCGCAAGATCATCACGCCGGCACCTTACTAACATCGCAGCTGTTCTTGCATGTGCGGCTAGGCCAAGAACGAACTGCTTGCTGCCCCCGAGAGAGAGAGTGCGAGAGAGAAAGTGGTGAGAGGAGAAAACTCTTAATTTTTCCTTCTTTGGCTTGTATTTCGAAAATTTAGCTTTCACTCACTTTAGGATCACGAAAATCCTTCTTTATACCTCTTAGGATTAGCCAAAAATATGTTAAGGTGGGTGGAGAAAAATCCTCAAACCTCCCCTTTTACCAAGTCTTCGTTTTACCAAGTAATGAATTCAAAATTCCAACTTTATCTTTAATTAATTAAATATCCAATACCTTAATTAATTAAATTTTCATATTTAGTATATTTTAAATATATAATATCCAATATAAATATATTAAATAATTTTCGAAATTTTCTAATAAAAATTCGAAACTTATACATATACCGATATACATTATTTAATTCCAAATTAAACAATATTGTTTCTCTAAGAAAATAATAAAGATCTAAATCTAATTTAAATCATATTCTAAATATTCAATATCAAATATTTTATTACAAAAATATATCGTGAGGTGAAAAGACCATTTTACCCCTCACTAGTCAAACTTAGTATTTTCGGCCAATCAAGGTTTTGGCCAAGCCCCAAACCCTAATGTCACAAACTAGGACCTAGCATTTTCTCTCTCTCTCTCTCTCTCTGATGACGACGTTGTATCGGTTGCCCTTTTTAAGCCCGACTCTCTTGGTTCGTCTCAACCGGCCAGGAGGTATCTAGGAGTTCGGTATTCACCTAGCCAGCCCCGTGGTACCGAACATATCCCAAGTTGAGTAGGAATTTGATCTAATCATAATTCATGAACCGACTGTAGATTTTCGTCATACGTATAAACCCTTTACGTTTGTCCCGGTCGAGTGAAACTCACGCATAGTCGAACTTACAGAACTCAACTCTATGTCGTTTATGTCGGTGAAAGTTCTGAAACTGCACTTCACGACTATCGTGAGTCAGTTATATTCTCTGGCCAGAGACTTGGATAACTTCCCGCACAAACTTGCCATAGGACGTTAACCTCGAATTTAATCGAGACCGTAAATCCCGCTCCGCGGTTCAACCGGCAATCACGTCAAAAAGTCAAGACCGCATTTCGCCGCTGACCCATGCCACCGGCAAGACGGGCCTAGCAAACTAGTGACAAGTCAAGACCTCAAGATCAACCCCAAGTTAACCCTTTCGGTCTAAGGTTCACGCATACTACTACAATCAATCGATCGATCAAGAACAATCCTAGCGTGTGATCGTTCGATTACTAGTCAGTGTCCAGATACAGATAATCCCCTGATTCATCTTGTATCATTGTCATGTGCTCCCACTTCCCAAGTGAATGGTTGGCACAACCATATTGGACCCATCGACAAACAAGTCGTACGTGTCATTCCAGTCACCCTACTGGAGACTTAGACTTGTGGACTATTTTAATATTGCAGTATCTCAGCTTACTGGTGCCCCTCTCTGTCCCCACAGAATCAGTAACTGAACTGCCAATATTTGGGTTTTATTAAATTTATCTTATCCACCCAGATTGCAAGGTGAAATCTTTAGACTAATTAAATAATTTGCCTTTTAATTTATTCATCCAATAATTAATTAATGATGAATAAAGTCATTCCATTAATAGAAGTAATTACATCACTAAACACTACAAAACTAGCAAATTGCCCTCGCCCAGTCCTCGTACGGCATCTAGGGCATATACCTCAACAATCTCCCACTTGCACTAATGCCACGTGTTATCATATCTTAACCCCATTCTATCGAGGTGTCGATCGAGCACTGCCTGTGGTAGTGGCTTCGTGAACGGGTCCGCTGCATTCTCTATAGAGGCGATTTTCTGCATGGCTATTGAGCCTTTTTAACAAACCCACGCAGCACGTGGTATTTTCTCTCTATGTGTTTGGATTAACTGTGAGCATGTGGTTCCTTAGCTTGTGCAATAGCCCCGCTGTTGTCGCACCACAATGGCAGCGGGCGATCCACGATGCTAGGTACCACCTGTAGTTCCTCCAGAAACTTGCGTATCCAAACACCCTCTTTGGCAGCTTCTGAAGCTACGATATACTCTGCCTCAGTGGTGGAATCTACAATCGTGCTTTGCTTGGAACTTTTCCAAGACACTGCCCCACCATTGAGCGTAAAGACAAAACCCAAAGTAGACATTCGGTCATCCACGTCTGATTGGAAGTCCAAATCTGTATATCCATCTATTTCCAATTCTACTGGGCCATAAATCAGTATCAAGTCCTTAGTCCGTCTAAGGTATTTCAGAACTGTCTTTACAGCCGCCCAATGTTCCTTACCAGGGTTAGCCTGAAACCTACTCAATATGCCCACAGCGTACGCTATGTCTGGTCGTGTGCAAAGCATCGCGTACATCAGGCTACCACAAGCTGAAGCATAGGGGACTCCACTCATCTCTTGTCTTTGTACCTCATTCTGAGGAGACATAGCCTTTGAGAGATGAATCTCATGCCTCATAGGTAGGAACCCTTTCTTAGACTCGTCCATTTTAAACGTTTTAAGGACTTTATCTAAGTAAAGGGCCTGGGACAAGCCTATTGACCTTTTCACCCTATCTCTAAATAGGCGAATTCCTAAAATATAGGTCGCTTTTCCGAGGTCTTCCATAGAGAATTCGTTTGAAATCCAAGCTTTAATCTCTGAGAGCATCCCAATGTCGTTTCCTATCAAAAGGATATCATCTACGTACAATACTAGAAACGACACCTTGCTCCCACTGGCCTTTCTGTAAACACAGGGCTCATCTTCATTCTTTATGAATCCGTAGTTCTTAACTACTTCATCGAACCGAAGATTCCAAGCCTGTTTCAGCCCATAAATGGACCGATACAGTTTGCACACTTTTCGAGCATCTGCTTCTGACGTAAAACCCTTGGGCTACTCCATATAGATTTCCTCCTGGAGGAATCCATTCAGGAAAGCGGTCTTTACGTCCATCTGCCAGATCTCATAGCCGTAGTGTGCTGCTATCGCAAGCATGATTCGAATGGACTTTATCATTGCGACAGGTGAAAAGGTTTCCTCATAGTCAATTCCCTCTTTCTGACTATACCCTTTCGCTACAAGCCTAGCTTTGTACGTCTCCACCTGTCCATCAGATCCAATCTTTTTCTTGTAGATCCATTTATTGCCAATTGGTCTAAAACTATTAGACAGGTCTACAAGAGTCCAAACCTCGTCCGTGTGCATCGAGTCCGGCCTGCATAGCCTCAAGCCACTTGAGGGAGTCTGTACCAGCAATTGTCTGGTCGTAGGTGACGGGATCGTCCCCGACGCATCCCTCAGTCGCAGCATCCCCATGCTCGACGTGTACCATACTATATCTCTCAGGCATATATCCTACTGGACCTAAGCAATTGCGGTTGAGCCGGGTTTTCTGGGACGTCGTCCAACGACTCTGGAATAGGAGTCGAGTCGTCCTCTAACTCTCTTAGAGTTATTTCTCGTCCTTTACCGCCTTCGCCTACGAATTCTTGCTCCAAGAAAGTAGCGCGTAAAGTGACGAACACCCTGTGTTCGTCTGGGAGGAAGAAGCAATACCCCATTGAGTCCTCGGGATATCCGACGAATCTTGCCATTAATGATCTTGATTCAAGCTTACCTGCCATCAACTTTTTCACAAAGGCGGGGCAACCCCAGACCCTGATGTGATTCAGACTCGCCTTACGATTATGCCAAGTCTCGTAAGGAATGTGGTCGACAGAGCGGTTAGGTATCCTGTTAAGGATATAGGCCGCTGTTTCTAAGGCATATCCACACAAAGAAATGGGGAGATCTGTGTAACTCATCATCGACCGAACCATATCTAAAAGCGTTCGGTTTCTCCTTTCGGCCATGTCATTCAATTGCGGCGTGCCCGGCGGGGAAAACTGTATGATGATGCCATTTTCTGTAAGAAATGCATCAAACTCAAGGCTCATGTATTCACCGCCTCGATCTGGCCGAACGGCTTTAATGAACTTACCAGTTTGCTTCTCCACTAATGCTTTATACTCTTTGAACATTTCAAGAGCTTCGGACTTTTGTCTCATCAAATAGACATTCCCGTAGCGGGAGAAATCGTCTGTGAACGTATGAAGTAGCGGCAATTACCTTGGGCTGTTACTTTAAATGGTCTGTATACGTCAGTGTGGATCAAACCCAACACTTCCGTGTCCCTAGTGAAAGTCCCTGTGAAGGGCGACTTGGTCATTTTCCCTAAGATGCAAGACTAACAGGTAGAAATCGGGCACGTTCGCACTATGCTAATCAGACCGTCCTTTTCCATCTGTTCAATCTTCGCTTCTGCTGCGTGACCTAGTCGTAAGTGCCACATGTATCGATCGTTTGACGCAGTCGATGATTTGGTGATTGCAGTTCCAGTTTTAACATTGTCTTTTAAGTTGACGTAATATAAACCATTTATTAACGTCGCACTTCCAACATTTTCATTTCTAAAATAAATATGGCAAACATTATCAATGAATCGAAATTCATAACCCAGTCTGCTCAAAACAGGAATCGAAATAATGTTTTTAAGCCCCTTGGGCAAAACCAAAACGTCAGAAAGTTCTAAACAATGTAATGACGATAAGACTAAGGTCTTCGATCCCATGTGTGTAGCTGGTACACTATGTCCACTACCTACGTTTTTTCAAGACCTCGCCAGCTCGAAGCTCTACTTCGTTCTAGACCTTGGTTCAAAACACAAATGTGGGAACTAGCCCCTGAGTCAAGTATCCACGAAGTATAATACACAGAACAATTAGCTTCAAAAACTAATTGTTTTCCTGAGGCGTCAGACTGCTCCAGCTGTTGGCAAAGGAGGCATTTATCCGTGGGCTTTGCGCCCGACCTTTCGACCTTGGTGGTCTTCGTCTTCTTGTCGACTGTACCCTTGATCACGCCTGTCTTGTTCGACTTCTTCTTTGACCCTTGGACGTAGAAGTCGCAACAAGCATGTAGACGTGCACCTTCGCTGAATCTCCAACCCATTTATCGTGGAGTACAATCTCCTCATTAGTGGATTCAGTTGTGGGCAATTTTGGCTCCTTAATGTCCAAGACATAATCTAGTGTTGCTAATTTGAGGACGATCCTCAAATTTCTGAGCCAGTCTACATAGTTCGGTCCCGCCAAACAATGTTTCTCCAAAGAGTGTAATTAATGGGTATGTCATCGTAACTAATAGAGAAGAAAATAAAGCACAGAAAATAAATAGATAGTTAGAATTTATAGTGTTTAATCAGACTAAATTAGGACTTTAAATGTTTTGTCTGACTCCCACTATTTTTCTCGAAACCCTTTCTCCCGCTAGGCATTTCGGAAACCTTGTTGAGTGGTTTCATAGTGGCGTTGAGTTCCTCGCGCTACTGCAAACTAGCCTCAACTTAACAGCTTATTGGCTCGTTTGGTTAGCCGAGGTCGTGCCCCGCACGTTTCTGTCACACAGAAGATTCAACGTCTTCGTCTCAGCCAGGGTCCCTCAGCCGTAACTCGGATCATATTGGCAATGACTGTCCAAGTGCAACCTATCAACGTCCTGCTCACCTTCCACTTTTCCGTGAACTTCATCCCCCGTAGGATAACTCTTTATTAGAGGGTGAAGAGTGGTCGGTGAGCGGCAATTCATAATTGCATCCAAACCCATTCACGCAAAGGCGAGGGTTTTGGCGCCGTAACTCGGTCAACAGCAACCATACCCCTAAGTCGCAACATTTTTGGACTTGATAGAAGACAAGAGCCTAGCCCGTTTACTCACTTGATATTAAAGGTCTAACCTCGGGAGAATCCTCACAGTTTTAACACGAGCACATTATGCACATTATCTCGTTCGAAACCAACACGCACATAATGGACTTTAATAGTAAACCTAGTTTCAACCTATTAAAGTAAATGTGAAAGATCGGGGATATTTCTAGTTCTATCCTAACTGTACAAAACAATAAGACTCCACGCCTTCGGGCTTTGCTCGAACGGACGCCTCGGCTACCAGCTCGTTCGTTCGGGTTCCTCTCGATCGACACCGGTACGGCCGTCATAACATAACTACAATAGCCTATGACGGGGAATCTAACCCTAATAAAACCGTCCGTCTTATCTAATAAGAAAAATTGTAAAGTACAACCCGGGGGGATCTTGTCACCCTTAACATATCACCCGGCAAAAACCAGAACCTAATCCCCACGTTTATTCAAATAACATGCATCACGACAAATTTAACACATTTCCGAGCTAAAATCGAATTTTTACTTTTAAATGGTCCGGGCCTAGCCCAATGTTTATCGGGTCGTAGGATGGGCTAGACCAGGCCTATCGGGCCTGTGTCGAAGATGCTCGCACCATGCGAGCTGCCAGCCTCGTGCCGCGCGCACCATGCGGCAAGCCCCGATCCGCGTGCGCTCTAAGCCTAGCACAGCTCGCACACACGTGCACTGTCATACCTACTTTCCGCGCAACGACGCGCGGCTTTCCCGAGCGCTGCGTGCACCCATGTGTGCAGCCCGTGCCTCTTGTGCCGCATGCCCCACGTGCGGTCAGCCCTATGCGCCGCGGTACGCCCGTGGCCAGCCCATCTTGAGTCGCGCACCCCCGGCGCCGCCTTGGCCCGCGCCTGCCCTGTCGTGCGCACCATGCGCACGGCTAGGAGCAGGCCTCATGCTGCGTGCAGCCCCGCCCTGAGTCGCGCTTCGCATGCGACTCGACGCAGCCCCGCTCGCCCCGCGCGGGCGCCATGTGCGCCATGCGCACGGCTAAGGCTTTCGAGTTTTTCATGGCCTTTTGTCATAGTCCCGTGACTTTAACCGAGCCTATGGCTCTGATACCACTCTTGGGAATCCCGAGGTCCCTGGACTCACGTTCCTAGAATGGCGGAATTTTAAAATTTTACGGGATTTCCCGCCGATCCAAGATCGCTCGGCTACAAACTTGAGAACGTATTGACATAAAGAGATAAAGGATCAGCCTTGATACCTTGTTGAAATCTCTTAACGATGGCTAGCTTCGAATCCTTCGAATCCCCGAGGCGTAGTGTCCCTCTCCTACGCCAAAAGCACACGAACAGGAAGCCTTCTTTGCACAAGATCATCACGCCGGCTCCTTACTAACGTCGCAACTGTTCTTGCATGTGCGTCTAGGCCAAGAACGAACTGCTTGCTGCCCCCGAGAGAGAGAGAGTGCGAGAGAGAAAGTGGTGAGATGAGAAAACTCTTAGTTTTTACTTCTTTGGCTTGTATTTCGAAAATTTAGCTTTCACTCACTTGAGGATCTCGAAAATCCTTCTTTATACCTCTTAGGATTAGCTAGAAATAGGTTAAGGAGGGTGGAGAAAAATCCTCAAACCTCCCCTTTTACCAAGTCTTCGTTTTACCAAGTAATGAATTCAAAATTTAAACTTTATATTTAATTAATTAAATATCCAATACCTTAATTAATTAAAATATCATATCTAGTATATTTTAAATATATGATATCCAATATAAATATATTTAATAATTCTCGAAATTTTATCTAATAAAAATTCGAAACTTATATATATATATCCGATATACATTATTTAATTCCAAATTAAACAATATTATTTCTCAAAGAAAATAATAAAGATCTAAATCTAATTTAAATAATATACTAAATATTCAATATCAAATATTTTATTTGAAAAATATATCGTGAGGTGCAAAGACCATTTTACCCCTCACTAGTCAAGCCCCAAACCCTAATGTCACAACCTAGGACCTAGCCTTGTCTCTCTCTCTCTCTCAGATGACGACGTTGTATCGGTTGCCCTTTTTAAGCCCGACTCTCTTGGTTCGTCTCAACCGGCCCAGGAGGTATCTAAGAGTTCGGTATTCACCTAGCCAGCCCCGTGGTACCGAACAGATTCCAAGTTGAGTACGAATTTGATCTAATCATAATCCATAAACCGACTGTAGATTTTCGTCATACGTATAAACTCTTTACGTTTGTCCCGGTCGAGTGAAAGTCACGCATAGTCAAACTTACAGAACTCGACTCTATGTCGTTTATGTCGGTGAAAGTTCTGAAACTGCACTTCACGACTATCGTGAGTCAGTTATATGCTCTGGCCAGAGACTTGGATAACTTCCCGCAAATTAAACTTGCCATAGGACGTTAACCTCGAATTTAATCGAGACAGTAAATCCCGCTCCGCGGTTCAACCGGCAATGACATCAAAAAGTCAAGACCGCATTTCGCCGCTGACCCATGCCACCAGCAAGACGGGCCTAGCAAAACTAGTGACAAGTCAAGACCTCAAGATCAACCCCAAGTTAACCCTTTCGGTCTAAGGTTCACGTATACTACTACAATCAATCGATCGATCAAGGACTATCCAAGCGTGTGATCGTTCGATTACGAATCAGTGTCCAAATACAAATAATCCCCTAATTCATGTATCATTGTCATGGACTCCCACTTCCTAAGTGAACGGTTGGCACAACCATATTGGACCCATCGACAAACAAGTCGTACGTGTCATTCCAGTCACCCTACTGGAGACTTAGACTTGTGTACTATTTTAATATTGCAATACCTCAGCTTACTGGTGCCCCCTCTGTCCCCACAGAATCAGTAACTGAACTGCCAATATTTGGGTTTTATTAATTTGTCTTATCCTCCCAGACTGCAAGGTGAAATCTTTAGACTAATTAATAATTTGCCTTTTAATTTATTAATCCAATAATTAATTAATGATGAATAAAGTCATTCCATTAATAGAAGTAATTACATCACTAAACACTACAAAACTAGCAAATTGCCTTCGTACTCCCAGTCCTCGTACGGCATCTAGGGCATATACCTCAACAGTACGAGGATCCCGAGGATTAAGAGCCCAACTCCGCATCGTTACGCAACAACATGGAGGGAATTTTGACATTAGCTAGGAGACATTCAACGATAAGAAGGCTCCTAGACAGAATTCGAGGGCCCTCTAAATCTCATTTCTCTATTATATATTATTGCTATCATAATGAGTATCTGCACCACACTAACAATTGATAATATTTGAAGGATGTGATCGAGATGTTTATCCCAGGATACCGAAAAAGAGTATTAGCCGCAACAACGAACATGATTCGAAGATGATCGATAAGGAGTCCTAGGGATCTACGCCGCATAAAGGACTTAAAGGCCAGCTCCGTACTAGCATACGAAGATCCGCGGGACCTCAAAGCCTAGCTCCGCAATGGTATACAATGACCCGCAGAGATGAAGCTCAGCCCCGCGCTGACCGCGAAGGTCCGTGGGACCAGAAACCAGTTCTGCGCTGAAAACAAAGACCCAATCTACACGTTTGGGATCTCCAAACCCGAGTCCTCGCCGACATGCGAAGGTCCTCGCGATTTAAAAGCTTAGCTCCGCGCTGGCTAAAAGGCATAAATTCCTAGGACCTAAGGTCCAGCTCCGCGCTGGCAGAAGGCTTAAAAATCCCAGCTCCATAAAGACCCGAGCTCCTAAATTCGGGATCTAAGAGCTAAGCTCCACGTTGATACGTAAACTTCAACTCCTTTGTGGAGAACCACTGGGGATTTATGAGGACCAACTCCGTGCTGGAAATGAAGATACGATCTATGTGTTTAAGATCTCCATGCCGAGCTCCGCACTAACACGCGGAGGTCTAGGGGGCTTAGAAGACAGCTCCACGCTGGCATAAGAAGACTCGTGGGAGATAAAAGCCCAGCGCGCTGGCGCGCGGACCCGAATCTCCATATTCGGGACCTACAAATCCAGCTCCGCGCTGGTCTGACGAGCCTAGTTACCACATTTGGAACCAATAAGTCAGTTCCGCGACGACGCCTAAATATCCACGGGAGACATCCCGCATTGATAAGGCTCCTAGACAGAATTCCACGGCCCTCTAAACCTTATTCTCATTTATATCATCGATACCATAATAAATACATGCATCATACTGACGACTGCTATTCTATGAAGGATGAAATCGAAGTGCCCTCCCTAGTGGGACAACTGAGGAAGTTCCTTGACCGTGGCATCAACCAAGGTCGGGGGTAGCCAAGAAAGAGTCTGGGGGATCTATGCCGATTAAAGACAGACAACCCCCACCACCTCTAGATAAGGGCCAGCTCCATTTAAGGCTCACATTCCTATCATAATAGGAGCTCCAGGGCAGGCGAATTCCAATTTCCAACAGAGCCCGAAATTGTACACTTGAACAGTCGAAGGTCCGAACCTCCGGAGATCTGGATCCAGGGACCTCATCATTAACCGAGAAGAAAGGAGCTCCATTCCACCACTTCTTTCAAATTCCATGCCTCCAACAAGGAGCTCGGATACTAAGCGAGCTGGCGCTATACCCAGGCATTTAAACGAGCTGACGCTATAACCACGCAAGCGAGCGGGCGCTATAACCCACGCATGTAAGCGAGCGGGCGCTATAACCACGCATTTAAGCGAGCGGGCTCTATACCCACGCATAAGCGCAGTTGGTGCTATAACCAGGGTAAACTAATGATGTCCCTAAGAAAATACCACCTTGTCGGAATATATATTTTTTATTATATAATAAACGGTGCACCATATAATATTATCGAAGCCAAAGGTCGACGGACCTGCGGTGTACAAGACGACAAAGATAATATATCTGCGGTGTGATTTGATGCCAAAGGTCGACGGACCTGCGGTGTAAAGGACGTCAAAGATAATCCATCTGCGATGTGAATGATGCCCATAAGGGTGTACAAGATGCCGCCGCTGACGAGCTGCGGTGTACAGGACACCAAAGGCTCTCAGTAAGCCTGCGACGTGAATGGTACTTAAAGCGAAGTTGGTGCTATAACCACGGTAAACCGATGAGGGGATCCCCGGGGTTAAAATTTTATAGGCCAAAGGGTCTGCACAAATACTGAATTCGAAAAGGACATAGAGAGCCTAGCGCAAATGACACTTGAGGACAATGACGACGGCCATTGCAACTGATGGCATGAATTCGTACTTGGCTTACGAATTACTAAGCGAGCTGGCGCTATAACCATGCATCTAAGCGAGCTGACGCTATAACCATGCCACGATAATGGTGTTCCTAGAAACACCCATCAGGTCCCAAAAGGATGCAAAGCACGAAATACAGAAGAAATGGAACTCCGGTGAAACATGCGAACATGGGGAGTTAAGCTCCCCACACCATTAAGTCTCGAAAGGCATGACAAAGTGTTTGTTACAAGCTATCACCATGATAAAAAAGGAGAGAACTATACAAATAGGATGTCCCAGGGAGCTAGGAACAACATGCAGCAAGGAGCAAAAAATGAGGGTCCCGGGAGGTCTGTAGATCTCCCTGAAAGCATCCAGGAAAAGGAAGGTCCTGAAGAGCGGCCTCAGTTCCCGAGGGCCCAGCACTGAAGCCGCCCATGGAATGGTGTTGCAGCAGAGGCCCGAGATCCCTCAAAGAGAGAGAGTCCTTCAAGTAGGCTTGGCGCCAGTCTTTAGCCAGGTCCTATAAGAATTTCTGCTCAGCCGTCGGGTACCGAAGATGGTGCTGGCAAAGACGAATACCTTCGGCCTCCACATCCACCAACTGCGTAGCCACATGCACCTCCATCATGCGCGCGAAATCGGCATCCTGTTTTTCCTTCTCCTCAGCGAAGGAGCTCCAGAGATCCGCCTCGCGCTATTTTATAAGAGCTGTATTTTCGCCCTTCTTTCTCCAGGGAGCTCCGCAGTTCCCTCTCGTGCTGCTCCACTAACTCTGTCTGGTAGCTATCTCCGGGTCATGGATTGACCACTTGGCAGACAGTCCGGGAGTTACGTGGCCCACCACCTAAGAAGAAGTAAAGCTTGCAAAAGTACACCAAAAGGAACTAGAAGACAAACAAGAAGACGATACACCAATTGCTCTTCATGGTCCACAGAAACAGGTCGTCCACTGAGGACCCTATAAGTCCCATAAGAGGCTCAGCACTTTCGCCTCTTGGGAGAAGGACGTAACTTCTTTTTTGCTTTTCCTTCTGACCCTTTGAAATGAAGTTGTTTTCCTTTTAACACCAGAGGCAGGGGTTATGATGGGAACTTCTTGGTCTCCCCTAACAGGAAAAGGAACCGCAGGAACATCCATCGAATGAGGAACCTCCTCGCGGGGCGTCCCTAGCCACTAGAGTCTGAGGGAGCAAGGGAGCTACAGAGGGTGCGCTGGAGGAACTTGGGAGCTGGTTCCTGATTTCACTTGGTCCTCCACGGGAACCCCGATGAAACATACGAGCATTAAGCTCCCCGTATCGTTACATTATTAAGTCCCGAGGAGCTGATGACGACGATCAATAATATCAGCAGGGGCCAGAACCTCAGCATGTTTCTCCGCAAGGGAATCCATAAGTTAAGGGTCTTGGAGCCCGGGGATCCGATTCAAAGAAATCACGGAAATACAAGGCGACTTCAACATCAGCTCCCGCCGTGCCGCACACGTCCCACGTCCTACACAAACTTTGACGTGGCTACTCCAGACTCCGGTCTATATAACCTCCGAGGGCACGAGGTCAACCTCTTTCGTAGAAGTAGGTAGTAACCTAACCTTTAAAATACCCCGGTTTGTGTCAGGTCCCTTTCAGGTCCGCTCTAGGTCCCTTCCAAGCCCGTACCAAGCCGTGCCAGGTCCATGCCGTGCACGTCCCAATGTGTCAAGCTGCCTCGACTCAGTCGGCCCTCATGTCCGAACAAACTCCGGCGGAAGTCATATCCCACCACCCTGACTAGCCACCCAATGTTGTGACGCACCGAGAAAATCCCGCAAACCATAGGAGGAGCTATCGTAGAAATTGTGAAGGATAGAGTCACAAGCTTCAAAAGTGACAGAGAAGGAAGCAAAGGTGAAGAGCCGTTGCTATTAAGAGGACGCAACTTCCCGAGGACGGAAGAATTAGCCCCTTATTGCAAGAGGTAACGCCTAGCTTAAAACAATTTACTCTAATTCACTTTGTCCCAAATGCAAATTAGAGTAGGGGAGTGGTTGATACGGACAGAAATTAGGCAGGCTAAAATTAAGGAAATAATTTTGATTAAGGTGATAATTAGAAAGACTTGATAGTAATTAGAGTTTTGGGAAAAATAGGGAGATAAAGACATGAAATAAGACTTTTAGGGACCTCCGACAGGTTTAAGGGACCTCCAACAGACTTTAGGGAACTAACACCTGTGTTAGGGAAGTATTTTGGGATCTACCATTCTAAGCAGGTCCGTCGTCCAAAGAAACGTCTGGAGGAAGCCATGCTGAAGGCCCGAAAAGACGTCTGACTGTGCCTGACAATACTGAAAAAGTTGTTCTGACTGTGCATATGCCAGCCGCCTGCTTTTTCTGACAGCAGAGCCAAGTCCCATCCTCCTGACAGACAGCCCAGACTGCACATTACGTTGTCCCAGAAGGTCCCATCTCCGGGAATCCTGGAATCTAAGTCGAGCTAGCCGTTGGAGCTCCTATAAATATCCATACTTGGCCATTTTCACGATCATAACCATTCAACACTCTCACCACGAAAAACACTTAGAAAATTTACATTCTTCCACTTTCATGTATTCAAGAGAGAGAAAGAGAGGATTGAGTGTGTACATTCAAAAGTGACATTGATAAGTGTTGAGTGCGGTCTGTGGACGTAAGATTCAAATCAATCCGAACCACGTAATCTCTTGTTCTCTCTTTTTACGTCCTTATATATCCCGTTTGCACCAGATCACATGCAAAATCGGGTCCGCACCACTCGCGGACCTACGCGGACATCAAAATATCCTCACCTTCCACTTTCTGTTACGTCCCCAACACGTCCCCATAAACGTCCCAGAACGTCTCCAACATGTCCCCAGAATATCCCCAACACGTCCCAACGCGTCCCCACGCGTCTCCAAACACATCCTTTTCAGTTTCCTTACAAATAAACACCTTACGCACGCCCCAAAACTTTGTAATACAAAATCTACCCCTATATAAATTTTTCCGAACCACAGATAAGTCTCTTTGATTGGGATAGCCTCATATAAACCCTAAAAATTTTCTGACTGATCATGAACATTAAATGAAACTTATGTTTGGTCCTTATCTTTAACTGCCCTAAAAATAAATAGTTAAAGCCTAAGATAGTTGAAATTTAATTGAGAGCATGTAGAAAATGAGAAAATATCATTCACTTATGGCAGCACGGTGGCCAGCGAGCCAATTAACATCGGTGAACCCAAACATACGATACGGTAAGAAACGAACGGCGGAGAGGGTTCTGTCCAAAGTCGGCAATATTACCCAACAACAAAAAAATAAATAAAATGAAAATAAAATAGACAAACCGTTCGCTCGGAAAGTGCCACGTGTCCCATTGACCACCATAACGGTCGCTTGGTGTTCACTTGTCACTGAAAATCTACCGAAAGCACTCACGAATCACATATGATTAAATAAATAAA
Organism: Craterostigma plantagineum; assembly: GCA_027422505.1. NCBI lineage: Eukaryota > Viridiplantae > Streptophyta > Magnoliopsida > Lamiales > Linderniaceae > Craterostigma > Craterostigma plantagineum. The sequence continues at coordinate 25,359,908 of JAPQWV010000011.1, forward strand.
TAAGCCCAAGCAAATCGAAGCAAAGAGAAACTCCATTGAGGTTTTCCATTTTCTCAATTCTTCTCTTCGATTGTTTTTCTTGGCTGATTCCGGCATGGATGCAGCTGCGCAGCTGGTCTACTGTGGAATCGATCCTCTCCGCCGAGGCTTGCCGCTGAATAACAAGTCGAGCAGTCGCCGTTTGTCGCCGGGATGCGCGAGAATCAGGCGGCGGAACGCCGTCGTGAAGGCCGTCGCCACGGAGCCTAAACCCCCGGCACCTGTGACAAAGTCAGCTGAAACCGTCGGAAACGGAAAGCCGAGGACGACGTCGTATACATCCGTCAACGGCGTTTCTACTGTATGAACTTCCGCTTCTTTCACTCAGTTTAGGTTCACATATTAACCGACAAGTCTAGTGATGAGCTTAATTTCTTTGTAAAACTGCAGAGGATGCAAGATGTTTCGCAGGAGATCAAAAGGGTGAGGGCTCAGATGGAAGAAAACGAGCAGTTGGCGTACTCTCATGAGAGGCCTACGAGGTCAGAATTTAAAGGATTCGTTGTTCGCCGACGATAATATCAAGCTCCGACTAGTCGAGGTTAGTCAGACGAGTATGATTTTCTTGATGTTCTGCTATGGCGTTTCTAGTGCGTGTCTCTATCTTTATTTCTTTCTGCTGTAGACCATCTACTTAAGTGTCTCAGTGGTTCAGTTCTTTGTATCCATCTCTAGTTTTATCATGTGCGTATTCAATTATCTAAGGTCGATGAGAGCAGCCAATTCTGCCATTGGTGTATGATCCTGATAGTATTTCGGCTTATTGGGAAAGCGTCCGCGTGCAGTTGCAACTCGTATTGTTCAGTTGCTGTCTGTAGCTGGTGGCTTTTTGTCGCATCTTATCGGAGATTTGATCAATAACAAAATAAAAGAGGTAACAGCGCAAGTTGTGCCGTTGCGTTTATTTTAATTATCAGGATTGATGCTGTAATAGAAAAAATGGCTTCTTTGGCCAAGCCACAGAAGAGTGATGTAATGTCATTACAGTGAACTGAGAACTATTATGGCAGCTGAATTTTGAATTATGAATCAACAGAATGAGGTCGCTCGAGCTATTGAACTTAGGGAGATAGTTACCTCTTTGGGTCCGGCGTACATAAAACTCGGGCAAGCATTAAGCATCCGCCCTGACATTCTGTCACCTGCTGCAATGACTGAGCTACAGAAACTTTGTGATAAGGTGAGTATTTCTTGTTTTTCCATATCATTCATAGAATTCAAAAAGCCTTCATTTGCTGTGTGAAGAGGAACCTTGACCGAAGATTTTCTAAAAATGCAATAATTTATGTATGATTTACTTGTGCTAAATCCCTTGCGAAGGTCCCGTCGTTTCCAAATGATGTGGCAATGTCTCTTCTTGAAGAGGAGCTTGGACAGCCTTGGTATAATGTCTACTCCGAGCTTTCTCCTTCGCCAATTGCTGCAGGTAATCTTCAATGGTTCACCTTCTACATGAGCTTTTTTTTTTTTTTTTTGCTTCTTGGGTTCATACTTCGTCACTCAAAGTAACTGAAATTTGTATTTTTTCTGTTGATGCAAATGGTTCGCAGCTTCCCTGGGTCAGGTCTATAAAGGAAGGCTAAAAGAAAACGGGGATGTTGTGGCAGTTAAAGTGCAGAGGCCATTTGTTCTCGAGACCGTGACAGTTGATTTGTTCGTCATAAGGAATTTGGGCCTTTTTCTCCGTAAATTTCCTCAGGTATGGAATAAATTACATTGGTTATATCTTGCAATATTTCTATAGAAATTTGTGGTTTCTTGAACCTAACTATTCGTTTTTAGGTTTCTATTGATGTTGTGGGATTGGTTGATGAATGGGCAGCTCGTTTCTTCGAGGAGCTTGATTATGTTAATGAGGGGGAAAATGGAACATTATTTGCTGAAATGATGAAGGAGGATCTTCCCCAGGTAAAATAAATTGTGGCGTATTGTCAGTTAACTCTACTCGCTCTTACTACATCCAAGGTTAAAGCAAAAAAATCAATTTTTGTAGGTAGTTGTACCGAAAACATACCACAAGTATACCACGAGGAAAGTTCTTACAACACAGTGGATTGACGGAGAGAAGCTTTCTCAAAGTACTGAGAGCGATGTTGGGGAACTCGTAAATGTCGGAGTTATATGCTACCTTAAGCAGGTAATAACTTTTTTTTTTTCAATTTTCTGACGTAAGCTACTGTAATAGCGCTGTATGTCTTTTCTAATTCATTTCGACGTGGTTCTCAGCTTCTTGACACGGGCTTCTTCCACGCTGATCCACATCCTGGAAATTTAATCAGAACGCCCGATGGGAAATTGGCCATACTCGATTTTGGTATATTATTCGACCATGAGATCGTTAGAGCTTGCCTATATTGTTCATTACAAAATGGTGTTCTGAAACTGTTGTTGAAAACAAATATTGCAGGTTTGGTTACGAAATTGACGGATGATCAGAAATATGGAATGATCGAAGCCATTGCGCACCTTATACATCGAGACTATTCAGCCATTGTAAAAGATTTCGTAAAGCTCGGTTTCATCCCAGAAGGAGTCAACTTAGAACCCATTTTGCCTGTGCTTGCAAAGGTCTTCGATCAGGCGCTCGAAGGCGGAGGAGCTAAGAACATCAATTTCCAAGAGCTCGCAGCAGATTTAGCTCAGATAACGTTTGATTATCCCTTTAGAATTCCGCCTTACTTTGCACTTATAATCAGAGCAATCGGCGTTTTGGAGGGAATCGCTTTGGTTGGAAACCCAGAATTTGCCATCGTTGATGAAGCCTATCCATACATTGCTCAAGTACATTGCATCCCATATATGTTCCTTGAATTCTTATCTGAACTATGCGTCGAAAATTTTTATGTTTCTTTTTGCGAATAACAGAGGCTGCTCACCGATGAATCTCCTCGTCTGAGATCTGCGCTGCGATACACGATATATGGAAAAACGGGAATCTTCGACGCCGAAAGGTTCGTAGACGTCATGCAAGCTTTCGAGAACTTCATCGACGCTGCAAAGAGCGGAGGTGGAGAAGATCTCAACGGTCGAATGGCCGAGCTGGGTATATTACAAAACCAGACGAATGCTTTCGTTCCCACTTTTGGGAACTTCTCAGACACAGCCCATACAGACAAGAGCTGCCTTGGGGTTCTTACTGTCCAAAAAGGGAAACTTCTTCAGAGAATTCTTGTTAGACGAGGTATTTTATTTACTATGCTCCTTGTTAAAATTTTGTTATTGGGCCTACGCATCGTCCCACTTAGGAGGAGAGTTAATTCACGGAGGAAAAACCCTTCGATTTCTAATATATGGTATCAGAGCGAGTTCAATTCTCTGCTCACCTTCACCCGATTCATATATCCGTGTTAGCGAGGGGATGGAGTTGAGAATAAAGATTGGATTTTATGCCACTCGGATAATTCAAGCTCTTCGTATTAAAGATATCAAATTTTTCGTCATTCTTAAGGCCGTGTTTGGATTGACATAGTAGTGTGAAAAAGAAAATTGGTGAGAAAATGGTTTTAATAGTTTTTCGTTCTTCATCATTTTTTTTTCTCCGTATCTATTTCATCGATCAACCAAATACAAAAATGAGTTTTTGTTATCCATTTTTCTCATTTTCCTTTCCCTGCTGAATTCCTTAGACCAAACTCAGTGTAAATTTCATCTAATGATTCGTATCTCGGTTGATTTTCTTTCCGAAGATTGTAAAAGGCATAGACGCTATATCGAGGGAGCAGCTCGTTCAGGTAATGGCAGTTCTCGGGTTAGGAAGCGCTTCCCCCATTTTCGGGTTTTTCCCTTCTTTCGGACCCATACGAACTTCTGCGCTCTTCCCTACGGTGACGAGCGAAGACAGAATCATCCTCAACAACGTTCAGATCATCGTAGAGTTCTTAGTCGGCGGCGGGACTTCAGTTTCGTCGGATAATGAGGTGTAATAATTATACGACGCGTGATAATATGTTCTTACTTTTCATTGATTGAAATATCGCCTATTTTCTTTATGCAGGGATTTAATCCTCGTATTTTGCGAGAGTTACTGCCAGTTTTGCCTGGGCTTTCGACGACTTTGTTGCCCGAGGTTCTCAGTCGACTGTCATCGCGTATAGCTGCTCGAGTCATCCGAGATATACTGTCGTAAGAAAGCAGACCGACCGACATGTAACAAATATATATACAAATATATATACGTGCTTTTTTTTTATTTCAGGCAATACATATGAAGAAAACTATATAGTGCTACAGATATATCGAATTTTAACTGCTTTTAACATGTTAGTTACATTACATGGATGTATTATGTTGTTGTAGGTGGCTCTCCATTATTCAATTTTTGTAAATTAAATGGAATGTGATCTTTCTACATTGGCTTCTAGCGGGATGATCCTCTTACCCAAATGTTGACCAAAATTGACGCAGACACAAATATGAAGGAGATCAAGTGAAATATTTAAAATGTAGAAATATGATTTGTTCTGTCAGGCTAGAAATATGTATACAAAAGGAGATCAGTTGAAATATTTAAAATAGCTTCTATAATCAACAAAAATACATGGGCTACACACCCTAAGTGTGTTTGGTTATGGGTATTAGGGGGATTAGGGGGGTTGACATTAGTTAATGAAGTGTTTGGTTGGAAGGTGTATTTAAAGGGGAGATTTAACTAATACCCTATTAATACCTTTCATAAGGTATTAAATAAATCAGTCTCTCACCGTACCTTTATCTAATCCCAAGCTCTTTGGACAATTTTATCCTTTATTTCAATATCTATTTCCAAGTTTGCCCTTTTCATGAATTAAATCTCGTTAACGTGTTTTTTTTCCTTTCATCTTCATCGATCAAATAATTCAATATCCGTGGAAGGCAAACATATGACTGATATCAGTGAAGGATCGATTGAATATGCAATTTAAACACGTTTTCAATGGACGCACATGATCGAGCGAATCGAGTAATAAAAATAAAACGAATATCGACAAACTAACCACGCTCAACAGGCAAGTGTACCTATCGATAATAGTATAGAATGGCGAGTATTCGAGTATCGAATCCCAAGGGAACTAAATAATTAGAAAAACTTGAATTTAAATATCCTAGTGAAAATGCTTTGATTGTTGTAAAACTGAAAATATAAATGAACAAAACTAATAAAAATGATGAGAATGAACGACGATAAGAAAGCGAAACGTATTTGAGACTTCGACTCCCCCTAGCTCGATCGATCTGCTGAAAACATATATCAAAGTTTTAGCTAAACGTTAGACCGTGAGGATTACCAACACATGCGTATGAGTTCATATGACTGACGAAACTGCGCCTTATTACACGAGGCTCGTAAGCAACTAATCTACGTCTTAAATAGCCGGGCAAGCTTCCCTAACTACTTAATCGAAGATTGCATTAAATCATTATTAATCCCTCTATTAGATTTGACTCTAATCCAGCGGAGTAGCTCAACCTATCTCTAGTGACGAGTTTATTCCGCTCGTTTACGAGTGTTCTAATCGTTCACCCCTCTCTCGAGCGCAGCGTACGATTTCCCAATTAATCTATCTTACACACATAGACATGAATAAGATAAATAAGAATTTCAATCACATAGACATAATCGAAATCATATAAATTCGTAAAAGAGTCTTAACTAGCATAACATTAAATATACTTAAAACATACGATCGATCTTGCCAGGGTTCATCTCATCTCAAATACACAAGAAATTAGCTACTCATTTTCTCAACTAAGACATAATAAACATCAAAGAAAATATAGATCTTCCCTGTTTATGGCTTCGTACCCTTGTTCTTCGTTGAGCCGTTTATCGAATACCTAGCATACAAGCTAAGTGAATGAGCTAACTTTCTCTCTAGCCTTTCTTTCTCTTCTCTAAGTGTATGTGTGTGTTCTCTCCCAATGATTCCTTCCTCTATTTATAGCAAGGGGAGCTCATACTCATGTACATGCAAGTCTTCTTTGCTTTAACTTGTTCACATTGAAGAAAGCTAACTTTGTCCCCCAATTCCTTCAACTTTAGCCTCCTTTATTGAGTTCAAATGGAATGGGGTGTTTCAATGTCGAAAGTTAGGTCTAAAGCATGCCTCATTCCTTGAATAATGGTTGAACTTTCGACCAAGAAGAGACAAGTTAGGTAGGAGTCATTTTTAGTTGTTTTGACCTCCAACACCACCTCTAACACGGCAGTAACTTCCGATTAATATCTCTCAATCTAGAGCTCCAAATCCAAATCCCTCCGGTAAGAATCAAGATTAACAAGTCTTCTATCTTTGGTTAAAATTTCAGCTTCATTGGACAACTTCACCCCCTCATCTGTTAAGAATCCGAAACTGTCGAAAAACTTGGAAATCATGCAAACAAAGCTTGACTTTGATTCACTAAAAAATTTGCATTAAGTTCAAAAATTAATATCTCACGATGTAGACATTCAAATGCAGATCCCTTTTGTGAGAATTAAGATCATTAAGTATTCTAGCTCCCCTCCAATTTTCAGATCTATCGTCAACTTTACCCCTTATTTTACGAGACATGCTAACTGCCGCAAAACTGTCCGAAATGATGTAAACTCATAATTAATTACCAAATTTGACATGAAGACTCCTTTTTAACTTGCAAATACTTCAATTATAATACCTATAAACGTAAGAAAATACGTTTATCAAATTTCCCCACACTTAAGCATTTGCTTGTCCTCAAGCAAAGAAATGCAAATGGCATATAAAAGGATAAAATCATGCAACGTATCAATCAAGAAAGAAATCACGTAGGAGATAATGCAAATAAAGTCGGAAGGCATATTCGAAATCACCGACTAACTTTCACGATTTCCTTTAGCGATACCTATCGAAATCCGAACCTCACAAAGATTCACTCAAATCACTCAGTGTATAGGTTAAAATGTCTATGAACTCTCTCGGCCATGCACTTAATCTAATCTCTACCATAAGCTTGTAAATGATTCGTAAATCTACCACTTTCAATGCTCAAGCGTGAATCGGAAGGTCTTTATCGGGTTATAATATGGCTATGATATGTAAGATATGTAAGGAATAAGCATAAAAGGATATAAGCTGTAGTCGTGTCAGAATCATGCCATCATCTCGAATGCGCCAAAATTCGTCGTTTTTTTTTTTTTTTCATTTTTTTCTTTTTCTTTTTTTTCATTCACCAAGCCCTTCTTCTTTCGACTTCTCGATCTATGAAATAGATAATACGCTTCTGAGAGCGAAAGATTATCGGAGGAAGGGTTCTTAGTCAAAATATATATATTTTTTTCTTTTTTTACTTTTCTTTTTCTTTTTTTTTTCCCTTTTTTTTTTCGACGCTCAGCTCGAAAAGTTAGCACGTGTTGCGCTTCTTAAATCCGGCATTCAACCTCCACTTCTACTATCGCTCCGATGGGTTTATGTCTTAAGGCTTAATCAGGTCGGCAATTTATAATCCGGTTTCAAATAAAATGCTCAGGCTCAAAGTGGCTAACTACGGGGGTCAGTCGTGGTTGGATACTTTGGCTATGGACTAAAGATTATCGGAGGAAGGGTTCTTAGTCAAAATAATTATATTTTTCTTTTTTTTTTACTTTTCTTTTTCTTTTTTTTTTCCTTTTTTTTTTCGACGCTCAGCTCGAAAAGTTAGCACGTGTTGCGCTTCTTAAATCCGGCATTCAACCTCCACTTCTACTATCGCTCCGATGGGTTTATGTCTTAAGGCTTAATCAGGTCGGCAATTTATAATCCGGTTTCAAATAAAATGCTCAGGCTCAAAGTGGCTAACTACGGGGGTCAGTCGTGGTTGGATACTTTGGCTATGGACTAAATTCCTAATGCCATCCTCATTTTCACGCAATCACACTTTAAGTAGTTTCAAAACGTAATACACAAGCAAGTTCTGAAGAGAAATAAACTAAGCATGATTCACACAACCAAAGAAATGAGCAAAAAGCTCGTAGGCTCAAAAATCTCACAAAAATAGGGTTATGTGTACGAATCTCTCAAGTATCGCCAAGTTCATCATGTAAGAAAGACTTAGACTACGCATATGCATCCTAATTACTCACACAATTTCTAACATAAAGTCATACCTTCATGATTAGAAACATAATTTTCGAAAAAACATTTTATGCCAAATTTTCGAAAAAATTTGTACCAAAAATCAAGACATGCATATATATAACATGTTCGCATCAATTTCGCAGAAATTCCCCTCCCCACACTTAGATTTACGTTGTCCTCAACGTAACATTATGTGACACAAAGAAGAGGAAATTAATAGATAAGCAAACTTCCCTGAATAGTCCGGTGTGCATGTTTTGTTCGGCTCCTCCCCCACTTGAGATTTTGAATTCCCTGCGATCATCGAAAAATAGAAACATAAAAAAACGCATAGAAAAATAAAGGAAAATATAGGATAGGCTTGGGGTGCCTCCCAAGTAGCGCTTTCTTTAATGTCTTTTAGCTAGACATTGTTCGGTGATTTTTAGCTCTGGGTGGTGGTGAGGTGGATCGTTTCCTTTCCAAGCGCTTTGATGTCACCGCCATAGTAATGCTTGAGGCGCTGTCCGTTCACCTTGAAAGTCCCTCGTTCTGGTGTGTGATCTCGACCGTCCCATAGGGAAACACCCGGGTAACCATGAATGGACCCGACCACCTCGATTTTAGCTTTCCCGGGAATAATCGCAGCCGCAAATTGTACAGCAAGACTTGGTCGCCTTCTTGGAATTCCCGCTTCATTATTTTACGATCATGGTAAAGCTTCGTACGCTCCTTGTAGAGGCGGGTATTCTCGTAAGCCATCTGGCGCCACTCGTCGAGTTCGTTAATCTGCAAGTTCCTCTTTTCTCCTACGAGATTCAAATCAAAATTTAATTTCTTTAGAGCCCAATATGCCTTATGTTCGAGCTCGACGGGTAAATGACAAGATTTTCCATAAACGAGGCGATAAGGTGTGGATCCTATAGGCGTCTTATAGGCTGTCCTATAGGCCCACAATGCGTCATTCAGCTTGTTCGACCAATCCCTTCGGTGCTGCTCAACGGTTTTCTCTAAAATTCGCTTCAGTTCCCGATTCACGACTTCCACTTGGCCGCTTGCTTGAGGGTGGTATGGAGTGGTAACTCTATGCTTAACGCCGTATTTCTCGAGTGTCCTAGAAAACTGAGTGTTACAAAAGTGAGTACCTTTATCGCTGATAATGCAACGAGGAGAACCAAATCGTGAAAACAACGTTTTTAAGAATTTAACGACAACCCTAGCATCATTAGTGGGCAGCGCTTGCGCCTCTACCCATTTAGAAACGTAATCAACCGCAACTAGGATATATCGATTAGTAAACAAAGTAGGGAAAGGTCCCATGAAATCAATGCCCCAAACATCAAATACCTCGCACACTAAAATAAAATTTTGCGGCATTTCATTGCGCTTCGAGATATTACCTGTCCGTTGGCACCTATCGCACATGTCTACATACCTTTGAGCGTCCTTGAAGATTGAAGGCCAATAGAAACCACATTCGAGTACCTATGGCTGTTCGATTCCCCCATAGTGGCCTCCGGTCGGTCCGGTATGGCAATGGTCTAAGATTTTGATCGTCTCGGGAAATGATACGCATCGCCTGATCATTTTATCAGCACAAGTCCTAAACAAGTATGGATCATCCCAAAAGTAATACTTCAAGTCCGAGAAGAATTTCTTCTTCTGTTGGCTTGAGTATTCCTTTGGTATAATCCTTGCCACGATAGTTAGCAATATCAGCATACCAAGGAATATCATCGTTTACCTCACGTAAAGCATAAAGATGCTCATCAGGGAAGTGGTCCTTGATGTTATCCTCGTCCTTCTTTTCGTAATGTGGTTCCTCTAATGTCGATAAGTGATCGGCTGCAAAATTTTCAGCCCCCCTTTGGTCTCGAATTTCCACGTCAAATTCTTGAAGTAGTAGTATCCATCGGATTAGTCTTGGCTTTGCATTGGGTTTGACGAGGAGGTGCTTGAGGGCCGAGTGATCCGTGTAGACAATGACCTTGGAAAGGATGAGGTAGGTGCGAAACTTGTCGAGTGCGAACACGACCGCAAGCAATTTTTTTCAGTGGTAGTGTAATTTGCTTGTGCCCTCGTTCAAAGTCTTGCTTGCGTAGTATATCGGCCGAAAGTGTTTGTCCCGTCGCTGCCCAAAACTGCCCCTACTGCAAAATCACTTGCATCGCACATGAGTTCAAAAGGTAGACCCCAATCGGGAGCTACCATGATAGGAGCATTAATAAGCTTATCCTTAAGTATCGAAAATGCATGCATGCACTCGGATGTAAACTCATATGGCACGTCTTTCTCAAGTAATCGGGTCAAAGGTCTAGCAATTTTAGAGAAGTCCTTAATAAATCTACGATAAAAACCCCGCATGTCCTAGGAAACTTCTAATTGCTTTTACTGACGAGGGCGGGGGTAAACGCTCGATAGTCTCAATTTAGCCCTATCTACCTCAATCCCCCTAGACGAAATCTTATGACCTAGCACGATTCCCTCTCTCACCATAAAATGGCATTTCTCCCAATTCAACACAAGATTGGTGTCCTCGCATCGCTTAAGCACAGCCTTAAGGTTTAGAGAGACATACCTCAAACGTGTTACCAAAAACCGAGAAATCATCCATGAATACCTCCATTATGTCTCCTACTAGCTTGTCGAAGATGGCCATCATACACCGCTGAAAAGTGGCCGGAGCGTTGCATAGTCCAAAAGGCATCCTTCGGTATGCGAATGTCCCGAACGGGCATGTAAAGGTAGTCTTTTCTTGATCCTCGGGCACAATGGGAATCTGCAAATATCCTGAAAGACCATCAAGAAAGCAATAAAAATCATGACCCGATAAACGTTCAAGCATTTGATCAATAAAAGGTAAAGGGAAATGATCCTTTCGCGTTGCATCGTTTAACTTTCGATAGTCGATGCAAACGCGCCACCCCGTGACGGTTCTCGTCGGAATTAACTCATTCTTCTCATTGGGCACTACAGTTATTCCTCCCTTCTTAGGTACCACTTGAACTGGGCTCACCCACTTGCTATCCGAGATCGTATATAACACCCCGCATCGAGCAACTTAATCACCTCGGCCTTCACGACTTCTTTCATGTTTGGATTCAATCACCTTTGGGGTTGCACCACCGGTTTGTACTCATCCTCCATGAGGATCTTATGCATGCAAAAGCTTGGGCTAATTCCTCGAATGTCTGAGATCTTCCATGCAAGCGCCTTTTTGTGTTCTTTTAGTACGTCCAAGAGCATGCTTTTCTGCTCCTCTTCTAGATCTGCGGCCACGATGACGGGTAACTTCGAATTTTCTCCTAAGAATGCATACTCCAAGTGATCGGGTAGTTGCTTGAGTTCGAGCGTCGGTGGTTCCTCGATTGAGCTTTTCTCCCTTTCTTCTTCGTGGCTCGTCTTTACCTTGACGAGTTGCTCGTCTTTGATGTTGTTGTCTTCATTTATGTGAACGTCCGTCGTTAAGGCAACCTCGGGCTCTTCAAATTCTTGCACTAAAGAGAGTGAGTCGGCTTGTGAGAGTCCCTGCAAAGTCAGGAAGTTATCCCAATTAATAATATCCATGTAATAGCATTTATCATCGTGCTCTTCGATGTTACTCATCGACTCTGTCATATCAAAGGTCACTTTCTCGCTATCTATAGTCAACGTCAATGTTCCATTACGAACATCGACCATCGTTCCCCCGGTAGCGAGAAATGGTCTTCCTAAAATAAGGGGAATATTCTCATCCTCCTCCATGTCAAGAATAACAAAATCAGCTGGGATTATAAATTTATCAACTTTCACGAGTACATCCTCGATGATACCCTAGGATACTTGATAGATCTATCGGCTAACTGAATACTCATTCTAGTGGGTTTGGGCTCACCTAAACCTAGTCTTTTGAACATAGAATAAGGCATTAGATTTATACTAGCACCTAGATCGGCCAATGCCTTATGAACAACTAAATCTCCTATAAGACAAGGTATAGTAAAACTCCCTGGATCCTTAAGCTTCTTCGGAATCTTGCATTGGAGAATGGCTGAGCATTCCCCTCGAAGGCAAACGGTGGAGATATCTTCGAGTTTGCGCTTGTTCGTTACCAAGTCCTTGACGAATTTCGCCCAACGCGGCATCTGTGCAAGAGCCTCGACAAGCGGTAAATTAATATGTAATGCTTTGAAAATGGAGAGAAATTTACCGAACTGATCGTCTACTATCTCCTTCTTGAGTCTGGCTGGGTACGGGACCTTTGGTTGGTACGCCTTAATAGTCGTTTGACTTCGTCCTCCTTGTTGGCCTTCTCGTCCTCGACATTCGCCTTCTCGATCTCGACATTCGCCTTCTCGATCTCGACGTTCGCCTTGGTCCTTGGTACTTCCTCGAGCTGTCGTCCGTTGCGAAGTGACACCGCCTTCACATGGTGGTCCTTTGGGTTGGTCTCGGTGTAACTTGGCAATGAACCGGAAGGACGTTGTTGGATTGATTCGGCAATCTGTCCAACTTGTTTCTCCAAGGCTCGTAGAGAAGATTCGGTGTTTTGCAACCGCGCCTCTTGATTGTCCAAGCGAGAGTCGAGCTTTCCCATTAGCTTCTCGAGCATTCCCTCCAACTTATCACCGCGACCTTGAGGGGCAACTTCGGAATTTCCACCGTGGTATCCATGCGACCTTTGATTTTGAAATCCCGGTGGAGCTTGTTGTTGATTTCCATAGGCGAGGTTAGGATGAACACGATTCGGGACGAAATTTCGCTGACCTTGGTAGTTTCCCATGTAATCGACTTGCTCTGTTGGAATAGTGGCTGGGCAGTGATTTGTATCGTGGCTCCCTCCGCATATATGTGCATGGTGGAATATACGCCGGATATGAATGAGAAGGCGCAATAGTTGTGGGAGGCCTCGGTGTGGGTTGTAATTGGACAGCATTAACGGCCGGTTTCATAGGCAAGAGCGCATTCATCAAAGTCTGCATTTGTTGTTGGAGAGCGTCGAACTTGGCGTTTGATTGCGGTAGTTTCAGCGACGTCGTACATTCCCGGTGGTTTGCCTCTATTGCCAGAACTCCCCCGCGCCGGAAGCTATTAGCGCTATAATCCTCAATCAAATTCCAGCCTTCCGTTGCGCTAAGATTACACAGACCTCCATTGCATGCTCCGTCTAATAGTTGTACAGTGTGGTCGTTCAGTGACTCGTGGAACCGCTGGATTTGTTCGCTTTTCGTCATCCCGTGTTGAGGGAATCGGTTCAAGAGCGCCTTGAATCTGGTCCACACGTCATAAAGATTTTCGCCCTCCTTTTGCTTGAATGCGGTGAGGTCCATCTTTAGTTTGAGAGCCTTGGAAGGTGGAAAGAAATAATTGATGAAGGTGGCATGCATCTGGTCCCAAGTGGTGATAGATCTCTCGGGAAGTAAGTTAAACCACTCCTTCGCGTTCCCTCGTAGACAAAATGGAAATAGATAGAGTCGGATGGCTTCGGCGCTTACGCCTTGTACTCGTATTGCGTCGGTGACAGATAAGAAGTCTCGTATGTGTCTGTAGGCATCCTCCTCGGAGAGCCCGTCGTATTGTGCTGTCGTCTGAAGCATTTGAAGCCAATGATGTTTCAGCTCAAAGTTGTTCGGGACTTGAGGGACTATCGCTGAGCCGACCGACCCTACGGCGTTGTTTCTCCACAACTCTCTCATTGGAGGTTCTCTCGTTGCTAATGGCATCTCGTCGCGATTCTGCTCCGTCATTTTCACTCGCCTTGCGTTTTCTCGTAGGTTGTGTCGGAACGTTCTTTCGATCTCCGGGTCTCCTTCAACTAATGGTAGCGAATGGTTTCTCCGGGTCATGCACCAGAGTACACGTACCTAGACCAAAAGAAATTCGATTAAGCAAAATAATAAAAATAACAATAAAAATATTTAATTAAAAAATAATAATACTAATTAAAGTAACAATAAAAATTGCGAAAAAAAAAAAATAAAAAAATAAAAATAAGTAAAAATAAAAGTAAAAACAATAATAATAATAATAATAATAGGACTAATAAAAATAATATAATAGTAATAATAATATAATAACTGACACACAATAATAATAAAGAAAATAATAATCACTATAATATAATATATATATTTTTTATTTTGAGGATGATAAAAATAAATAAGATAGTTTGAAGAAATAATATTAATAATAATAATAATAGAGCTAAAATAATAACTGAAGTTTTCCAAATATCAATAGTTCCCCGGCAACGGCGCCAAAAACTTGATCGAGCGAATCGAGTAATAAAAATAAAACGAATATCGACAAACTAACCACGCTCAACAGGCAAGTGTACCTATCGATAATAGTATAGAATGGCGAGTATTCGAGTATCGAATCCCAAGGGAACTAAATAATTAGAAAAACTTGAATTTAAATATCCTAGTGAAAATGCTTTGATTGTTGTAAAACTGAAAATATAAATGAACAAAACTAATAAAAATGATGAGAATGAACGACGATAAGAAAGCGAAACGTATTTGAGACTTCGACTCCCCCTAGCTCGATCGATCTGCTGAAAACATATATCAAAGTTTTAGCTAAACGTTAGACCGTGAGGATTACCAACACATGCGTATGAGTTCATATGACTGACGAAACTGCGCCTTATCACACGAGGCTCGTAAGCAACTAATCTACGTCTTAAATAGCCGGGCAAGCTTCCCTAACTACTTAATCGAAGATTGCATTAAATCATTATTAATCCCTCTATTAGATTTGACTCTAATCCAGCGGAGTAGCTCAACCTATCTCTAGTGACGAGTTTATTCCGCTCGTTTACGAGTGTTCTAATCGTTCACCCCTCTCTCGAGCGCAGCGTACGATTTCCCAATTAATCTATCTTACACACATAGACATGAATAAGATAAATAAGAATTTAAATCACATAGACATAATCGAAATCATATAAATTCGTAAAAGAGTCTAACAATAGCATAACATTAAATATACTTAAAACATACGATCGATCTTGCCAGGGTTCATCTCATCTCAAATACACAAGAAATTAGCTACTCATTTTCTCAACTAAGAACATAATAACATCAAAGAAAATATAGATCTTCCCTGTTTATGGCTTCGTACCCGTGTTCTTCGTTGAGCCGTTTATCGAATACCTAGCATACAAGCTAAGTGAATGAGCTAACTTTCTCTCTAGCCTTTCTTTCTCTTCTCTAAGTGTATGTGTGTGTTCTCTCCCAATGATTCCTTCCTCTATTTATAGCAAGGGGAGCTCATACTCATGTACATGCAAGTCTTCTTTGCTTTAACTTGTTCACATTGAAGAAAGCTAACTTTGTCCCCCAATTCCTTCAACTTTAGCCTCCTTTATTGAGTTCAAATGGAATGGGGTGTTTCAATGTCGAAAGTTAGGTCTAAAGCATGCCTCTTTCCTTGAATAATGGTTGAACTTTCGACCAAGAAGAGACAAGTTAGGTAGGAGTCATTTTTAGTGTGTTTTGACCTCCAACACCACCTCTAACACGGCAGTAACTTCCGAAGTTAATATCTCTCAATCTAGAGCTCCAAATCCAAATCCCTCCGGTAAGAATCAAGATTAACAAGTCTTCTATCTTTGGTTAAAATTTCAGCTTCATTGGACAACGTTTACCCCCTCATCTGTTAAGAATCCGAAACTGTCGAAAAACTTGGAAATCATGCAACCAAAGCTTGACTTTGATTCACTAAAAAATTTGCATTAAGTTCAAAAATTAATATCTCACGATGTAGACATTCAAATGCAGATCCCTTTTGTGAGAATTAAGATCATTAAGTATTCTAGCTCCCCTCCAATTTTCAGATCTATCGGTCAACTTTAACCCCTTATTTTACGAGACATGCTAAACTGCCGCAAAACTGTCCGAAATGATGTAAACTCATAATTAATTACCAAATTTGACATGAAGACTCCTTTTTAACTTGCAAATACTTCAATTATAATACCTATAAACGTAAGAAAATACGTTTATTAGCACACATATCAATTTATCATGGTATTTTGCATAAATAAGAACGACTCCAGCAGCGAATAACCAAAAGCAATCAAAGAAGAACAAAAGCAACTAAAGGTGAACAAAGATAATCAAAACACAATACATAAAATGAATAAAAAATTGATATGAGATGATTGACAATGACAAACTTGCGCAGATGGATGAATTGTGCAGACAACCCAAATCGATGTTTATATTTTAAATTCAAACTGAGGGTAAAATTGTAATTGAAATTAATTAAACCTAATATCATCAAAATTAATCTAACAAACACGTCCGAAATTATTAGTCAAACCCATCAACCAAACACCTCAAATAACTCATACTCTCCATTATTTAAACCCAACTAAAACTAATACCGTCTAAACTCCTCCTCCCAACCATCAGTATTCCGGTAGAGAATAAATGCTCACAGAGGAGCAAAACACAACGTGACAAAAAGCCGACAGAAAACGAATTAAACCGAGAATTTGGACAAAATAACTACAGAACATACCACGAAAAAGCTATTAATCCAATTTTACAGTACTCTATACTTTCTTTGTTCAACGACTCGTGGTCCTCGTCTCTATCGAAAAGGGCTCCACAAGGGGAGAAAAGGCCCCACAATGTGAGAAAAGAACTCCCGACCCATGGTTGGGAGAAAAGAGCTCCACGCGGGAGACTCAAAGTGGGCGCGCGGTGAGACCGGATAAGCGGGGTCGCTGACCACGGCGGCGACGGCAGCATGCAGGACGACAGCGAGAGTGGTGGTGGCGGCTGTTTTTGGGTAGAGAAGTCGAGTTACTTGGTGGTTTTATTCGAACATTCTTCAAAAGCGCAAGTGTAATCAGGCACGCCGTAGCTATCGTAAGTTTTACCGTGAAAATTGTATGTGCTGCGCAAGCTCTCTACGAGCTCGGATTCTTTGAGCAAAAATACGAACGGATTTCCTAGTGGACGATATTGGTAAGATGGGAAGAAAGTTCTTCACCAAAGCTTCTTTTACACATAGATCCTTTTAAAAGGCTGCATCTTGAATCCTTTTATTTTTATTCTTGAAACTAAGATGAGATTTCTACCAAAAAGAAGATATCGCCACCTCTTCCAAGCTCTTACAGTCAATCAGTTTGGAAAAAAACTAATAAAAATGAGAGATTTGCTTTCGGTGCTACGGTAGATGAGCAACATAACATATCTCATTATATATTAATGCATAAATGAACACTTGATAATTTTATATCTATTGACCGTATCTACTGACGGTATTTTAATAAAATAAACAAACAAAATTAAGCATTAACAAAATAAATGTGAAACGAAAAGCATTTAATAAAATAAAGCATTTCGTATGTATATTATACGAGTTACATAACTCGTAAGAACTTTATACGAGTTACGTCGCCTCGCTGGCGTTCGCATGAGCTGGCGTAACTCGTATGAAGTTCTTACGAGTTATAACTCGTACCTCGTAAGAATATCCTACGAGTTAGATCTGGTTTATTATAACCAGATCTAAGCGACGACGACGACACAGACGAAGACGAAGAGTCCTCGAAAACGCCGCTCCTCTCGACGCCCTCGCCGCTGCCTTCCCGACTCTGCCCCCTCGACGCCGCCGCGTTCACGTCCTCGACGCCGCCGCCATCTTCTGCTCGACGTCACCCGCCTCGAGTTCGCCCGTCTCGACGCCGCCAGCCTCAACGCCCTCGCCGCTGCCTCCTCGACACCGCCGCCTCGACGCCGCCGTGTTTACCTCGTCGATGACGCCGCCATCACCCTCTGCTCGACGCCGCCCGCCTCGACGCCGCCTGCCTCGGAGGCCGCCGCCATCACCTTCTACTCACGCCGCCGCCGCCTCCTCCACGCCGCCGCCTAGACGACGCCGCCATCACCTGCTGCTGCCCGGCTCCTCGACGCCGACGCCGCCCGCCTCGACGACCACCTCCGCCGCGACGCGCCGCCTCCTCGACTCCTCCGCCTCGACGACCTCTTCCGCCGCGACCCGCCGCCTCCTCGACTCCTCCGCCTCGACGAACGCCTACGCCGTGACCCGCCGCCACCTCGACAATCTCCTCCGCAGCGACCTGCCGCCCCGCGACGATCCGAACTACGCCTCTACGCTCGATTATTAAAGGTTAGGTACCGATTTGACGATCCGAAATACGCCTGCTTGTTACATCATTTTTTATTTTATTGATTGATTTGTTTGGTTTCATTTTTTTACTGTAGAATGGATTTGGATTCTTTTTACGGATCTTTTGATAGTTCGGTGTTGACAATGCAGTCAAATCACCGTAGTGGGGATTTATTGTTAGATGAGGGTGCAATAGATAGGACTATTAAGATTAGGTCCTTAGAGAATGTTATGTGGGGTACGAGAGAAGCACCGAATGTTCTACACGGTCGCTTATTAGATAAAGTGAACGGTATGGGTCTATACAGCGTCTACAGCTGTATGTCACGGAGGACTATTAAGATTCCATCGTGTTTGGTAGAGCGTTGGAGGAAGGAGACCCATACGTTTCATTTTTTGTCGGGGAGGTGATCATTACTTCACAGGATGTAGGAATTTGTGGGTTTGCCTGTAGATGGTAGTTGTGTCTCCGGTGTGATCCAACCGAGGACGGTCACAGTGGATGGACGAGTGCGAGCGGTTTCTAGGTTTAGACCACCTGCTGAGAAAATTAAGGGGTCATCGCTTTCGATGAAGTCGTTAGTGAGTTGGTTGTTTGCCCATCCGATTTCGGATGATAGTGACGATGAAGAAGTTGAGTGTTCAGCACAGAGTTATGCGATGCTGCTGTTTGGTGCGGTGATATTCCCCGATCGTAGCGCGAGCATCGTATCATTGACATACCTTCAACTGTTGGAGGATATTGATGAGGTGGCCCCGTTTAGTTGGGGTTACTGTCCTGGCATTCCTATACAAAGAGCTTTGTTCGGCTATTGCAGGTAATTATATAGAAACTTTGATTAATTTTATAGTTATTTTTAAAATTTATTTAAAACATGTGATTTGCTTTAGGCATGGGCATGTGTGATGATCCTTTCATTTCAGCCAGTTTGTGGTCTTCATCGTATCTCTATATAGCCCAGTATAGTCACGGGATAGTCTTACCGATCCCCCCACATGCTGCGAGGTATGTTCGTTCATAAAGTTTGTAATTTTTTTTCCTTTTTACATTTATAAATGTTGTGTAAATATATGACAGGTGGAACGGGTTATATGATCACACTACGTAGACAAATTCGAACATACGCACCATCCGCGAGTGTCTTGATCGCCTGCGGGCGCATCAATTTGTATGGGATCCGTACAACATGACGCTCCCGGAGATTGTCGCACTTCCCTCCACTGCTTACTGATCGCTTGTCGATCAAGGTGTCCCCTCATCGTCTTCAATATCGTGGAGTGGAATTGCCCGAACGAGTCTTCGACGGTTTGGAATCATCCAAGGGATTCCCGTTATACCCGCCATATCGAGATACCAATCTTCATACGTACGAGCGTCGACAGCGGTCGGGGATGGATTGGAGAACGCATCATGCAGGCTGTATTGAGTTATGGGAGGATCGAGAGGAGATCGTTGTTAATGATCCTCCCACGACTGCACTCGTTCGGTGGAGGATGGATATTACGACTTGTTTCATCGAATCACTCGCCTCTATATATCTCCACATGCGGTGCAGATGTCACGGGGCTTCCAGATGGGGGATGCGGTTTTTATGTCGATCGTCGTAAGTTTAATTTATTTATTAATGTTATTTATTTAATAGCTCTAATGATATAATTTTCTTTTCATTTTCAGGAACCCGGGGTTCACGACAGCCTACGTTACGCGAGGAGCGGCAATTATGACGAGTCGATCCATTTACTGGAGCAGATGGATAACATGTTCATCTCGCGACGCCAGATTCAACGGAGCAGTGAGGCCGGACCATCTCACGTACATGAGGCCGGACCATCTCACGTACATGAGACGGGACCATCTCAGGTGCACGAAGCCGTTAACCCGTCCATCTTTGACAATTTTTCGCCCTTCTTGCAGTCATCTGCAGCCCAACACAGCTCACAGCCAGATTATATGGATCATCAGGTATGTTAAATTATTTTAAAGTATTTACTAAAATTTAAATTAAACATTAATTTAACACATCACATCTTAGGCGTTTCTGACACCTTCATGTACATTTCGTTGTGGGACCGGCGGTCATCTGGCGCATCACCGCGATAGATGATGCGGAGCAAGGTAACCGTCGAGGAAATAAAGTTCGTAGGCCAGCTCGTTGTGGGACCGGCGGTCATCTTGCATATCACCGCTGATAGATCGTCATGTGCCGCGTTGTTTTTTTTGTATTGACTATTATACACTTTCGAAAATTTGGAATTTTTGAAGTATTATTATTATATTTTATGATTATTATTGTTGTTATTATTTTTATTATTATTACTATATTTATTGTTGCTGTTGTTATTATTATCATTTATTGTTATTATTATTATATTTATTGTTATTATATCCATTATTATATTATATCTATTTTTTATTCTAATTATTATATTTATATTGTTAATATTATTAGTTATTATTATTAGTATTTTATTACTATTGTTATTATTATTATTTGTTGTTATTATTATATATATTGTTATTATATCCATTATTATATTTATTGTTATTATTCTTATTATATTCATTATTGTTAAGGCATTAGTTTTATTATTATTATTTATTATTATTGTATTTATTGTTATTATATTTATTGTTATTATTTTTAATATTATTATATAAATTATTATCATATTATTATTAAGAAATCAATTTTGAAATTCAGTGGATATATAAGTCTGAAACGGTAAAAACAACGAGTGTATATTTTTCAGCGTCGTCCGCGTTGTCTAGAACGAGTTCCACCCCTATCCATCTCATTCCTGATGCGAGATCGACAATATCTACCGGACCAGTTCTCTCTCTACGAGCCTCGTTATGAATAAGAGTCCAATCTTCGGGGGTCCAGTATCGTTCATCGTGTAATGGTTCAAAGGTACCTTCTTGTGTCTTGTAATACTCCACCTTATTGTAATACTGTGCTACTAAATTACCGGAGTGTATTTGCCACTGACGACAAGCCGCTTGTGCGTGAGAACATGGGATGTTATACCTGCTATAATTTCCACATGTACATGTTCGATCATTGATCCTTACCGCATATGTGCGCTGCTGAATTCCAGATGTTATGACTTCTGCTGTATGTTGTCGGACATCAAAACGGTATACAACGGGATCCCAAGATTCTGGCGTCCAACTTTGAAACATTCTCGTTGCATAACGTGACCACCTAGTTTCATTATTCGCCACTAGTGACGAGGCTTCTTGAAAGCGATCACGAAAATATTGTACGCACCTGTGAATTTTAAAAATAAAAGAAGTCATAACAACAAAAATTAAAATAAGACTAACGTCGTGAATAGAGCTCACCTATTAAAAATTTTAATACCCCGTTGAGATCTTCTGAAATATTAGTCGTCATGACACCGCATCGATAACCGCCGTCGTGTACGAACGACCATTGCTTGACGTCTACTTTTTCTAACCAAGGCTTCCACGTTTATTAATTTGCGCAATCTGAGCCATAATGCGATTAAATTTATCCAATGTTGCTCAGTACTGGCTCTATGACATAGATCCTTCAATTGTTGATCCTTGAATTCTTTGTAGAAGTTTGATTTTACATGACGAAGACAGAAGCGATGCACTCCATTTGGTGGACGAAAGAATTCAGTGTCTCGTACTGCTCCCAGAAGGCCTGCACACACCATATACGCCACTAAAAGTAACTGATTTTAAGAAAATAACGAGTAAATTTTATTACTAAGATTAAATACCTGTGTGACGATCTAAATAAGGCAAACCGATTGATCTCTAGGATAAATGTGTTCAAATGGTTAAGGAACCAAGTCCATGAGTGTGTACTTTCTTCCGTGACAATGTCAAACGCCAGGGAAAAGACGATTTGGTTGGTGTCCAGCGATGTAGCAATCAGTAATTTGTATCTATATTTGGAGTATAACTGCGTACCATCGACACAAACAACTTATCGATAATGTTTGAAGTCATCGATGCTCGGTTTAAAAGCCCAAAAGACATACCCGAGTTGGAAGTGTCCTGGTCTCCCTGTCTGCAGATGCAGCGACTTCACGATTGTCCCTGGATTGTAATGCTGCAACGCCTTCATAAATATTGGGAGTTTGGTAACATAATCTTCCCACGTACCGTAAACATTTTCCATCGCTCTTTTCAGACCATGCCAAGCTTGAATATACGAGATTTCGTAGCTATATTTATCTTTCACGAGTTGTTGGACGATTTTGGGTAGGAATTGCGGATCGATTTTAACGGTTCCAACCAACATATCAACAATAAAATTTCGAGAGATATTACGGTGTGTGCTCGCCAGTCAGTCATATAGTAAGTGTGTGGTCCTTCAAATTTTGTATCAGACCGGTAACCTTTTTTTTGGCTTGAAGGATGCCCTCAGTCTCCATGGGCAACCAGTCGTGTGATTACACTCCAACGTGTATTGCTGCTCTCGTTGACGTGATACTCGCGTCTAGCAACCCTGATCAAAAAATCTTCGACGGCACGTTGTAAATGTTCTTTAGTTTGAAAAATCATACCTCGACAAAACATAGGTTTATCTCTGTCATAAAACTCCTCGTAACAACCATAGTCGTCACCACCAGGAGGTGGCATTTGGTACGTTTGAAAAAATGGGACGGACTGAAACAGCGTTGGAGCAGTAGAGTCCAGCGGAGTGGTATCATCTGGCGCATCGCCGTCGTCCTCGTTGGGATCGGGTAACTCGGACAGTGGATCCTCATCGTCCGCTTTCGAATCACTAACATCAACGTCTTCTTCTGGTTCAGGCACGACATCCGACACGGGTTCTGACACGGATTCTGACATATTGAAGGGAACACGAAGCGTGGGCATCTCCAGAGAAACATTGCTGAACCCTGCCAGAATGTGGGCAAGCGTGGGCAAGCTGAAGCAACTACTTCACCAATCTTGAACATTCAAGAACGACAGAATTAGCTCAAGCTTTGAAAATCACAAAGTTCAATAAGCGAGTAAGAAATGGATGTTGTCATTACTGTACTAAATCGGAACTGTTAGTGAGTAATATCTTAACGGACTGTAAAAAGCTGTCTAGAGGATACTAGGAGTTTAGTTAGCAAAATATAGCTGTGAGATTTATATTGAGTGAGTCTAGTTAAGGAGGTTGTACGATAAGTGTGGTAAACCAAGGCTTCTAGTGAACACCTTCCTGACCGGAAGAATGCGAGATGTAGGAGGTTTTAACTCCGAACTTTCAGAAACAAACTCTGTTCCGCAAAAACACACAACAACCATTTTTCTTTCTACGCCCCTTTTCTGTAGGTGGACACACACAAACATTTTCCACATTCACATCCGGTCTTGGTTCAACCCGACCGTTTCGTCCGCATCAGTCAAACACTAAATATCAAGCCCTTGTATGACCTTTAACGAGATCAAAATCGAAAACTAACATTAGATAATCGAGTATTTATTTAACCCTCCCTCTAAACACACAAATCGATCATAACACTAGCCTCCCGATTAGATATGATCTAAAAGTACAAATATGACATCTTGATACAAATTACTTTTTGGAAAAAAAAATACAAATTACATAATAATATGAATTGGATTAAAATATGACACTTAAACAACAATCAATACGTCACCGTGATTAATAAACAAAATATTTCAATAGTATCGTGATACACAAAATAAAATATCATCAAAAATCAAACACGTAAATGACATATTACATTGATTCATATTACAGCTAAGTAAGTATGAATTAATGTTAGTGTTACCTCAAACACTCCCTCTTATATGATATATTTGTTCTATTTCTTTCTTTCTTTTTAATAAGTTTGAAGGAAGGAAGGAATGATGAGATGCATTTCAATTATTATATTAGTGTTCACACCTAACCTATTTTTACTTTATTGCCCACTCCTGACTTATTTTATTTTTTACAGCACCCATACTTTGACCAGATCAGCATCGTTAATTAATAGTCTTATTTTTTTAGTTACTAAGTTTTGAAAATAAGAGATTTCGATCACCCTAAATTACAACAGTAAGTTTAAACTTCATGTCAGAAAAAATTTGTATATTCAATAATCGTTTCTTCCGAAATAAGTCCAAAGAATTGAGTCAGATGGTTTTGCCACTTGAGGAAGATAATTTCTTGCTTTAGATTACCAAAGATAAAATTACAATCTGGTTTGGCGACTTTAAGTGTCCTTATATTATTTAAATGTGGTTTCTTGGGCTCATCATGGTGGAGCAATGTCAAGTCAACTGTGAGGCTCGAGTCGAGATTGTTTTATAGGTTAGTTATTATCACCACTAATTTATTCGTAACAAAAGCTACTCAATATGTCCTAATACTCCCTCCCTCCCGGTAACTTTATCACATAAGTTACCGGACACGTAATTAAGGTGGTATTATTATAATATAGTACAATGAAAAGGTAATAAAGTGTATATTTTGACACGTCTTTTAAGGATATTTAATATTATTATATTGATTGTTTGGTGATAGTTTTTTTGCTAAATAAGGAAAGGTGATAAAATTAGTGGGTCGTCCGAAATGGCAAAATGTGATAAAATTAATGGGACGAGGGAGTACTTTACTGACGAGGCCGGCGAGGGGAGGTTAGTTAGAACAACTATCGACATGTGAAAACACAAAAAACTGGCAAAAAAATGACATTTCACTAAGTAACAAATATATAAATATGTTAGGCCATAAAATATATAAAAAATGGTTCACTAGGTGCCAATAATGACCCCAACCCAACGTGCCAAAGGAATCTTTTCAGCAAATTGATTATCGTAATTGGATTTATTTATATGAAGCTAACAACTTCGCTGTCTAATTATTGCCTCAGAAGAAAAGGAAAACTAATAAAGAAAAAAATGTTATTAATAATACATTTCATTTCGGCTTTTTAGTTAGATAATGTGAAAACAATAATATATGAATTAGGGTAAACTGTCTTGGTCTGTCAATTAAAATTAATTTAAAATATAATATTAACTAAATAGAAACCACACACTACGTGTATTTTTATATTCTCAACTTTGTTCTTCTATTAATAATTTTTACAATTAATATATTATATAGCACATGATGATAATTCATGACTTGCTCCGATTGACCATTCCATGATGAAAGTCACCGGTCAATTAATATAAAAAGAAATATACTACTGCATAATTAAGTGTTAAATAAGAAGTAATTTATTACCCTCGACAACCTCTATCATAAAAATACACACCCTGCAGGCTAAGAAAAGCTAAACATCAACTCAGAAAGGAAAACTAAAAATGGCCGAAGCAGCTTTAATTCGGTTCACCCTCGACAACCTCTATCACTTCGTGTCCTACCACAAGGATTTGATCTCCAATGTTCGCAGCGAAGTGGATCAGTTGATCGACGATCTAAAATACTTTGAAGCCTTCTTAAAGTACGCTTCAATGAGGAGAATTGAAGACGAGAGAGAACTCGTATTCCTCAGTCGGGTACGTGACAGCATAAACAAAACGAATGACGTGGTCGACGCCTATGTGACCCAGAAGATGAAGTCAAAGTGGGGAAGTTGTTGGGTCAGAAAGTTTTCTACCGATATAATCAAACTCGACAGAATTGCAGAGGATGTTAGGAAGGTCAAGGACGACTTGGAACAGAGGTTTGGCAATCGCGAGATGCTGCTGAGAGATTTTGGCATCAACATTAACGAGCGTGTTGAGGTACATTAACTTTTTTCAGTTCGTGATCAAAAGCTACGTGTTTTTTTTTTTTTTTTGTTGTTGCCACTGCGACCGAGCTGTGTCTGTTTCCAGTTCTAGTATGATATATTGATAGATGTATGTGTAATCATAATAAGGTTCCCCTGGTAAGAGCAAAAAACGTGGTCGGTTTAGAAGAGGATACGACCAAAATAATTGGAATTCTCAGAGAACGCACTCCACAACTTGGCACTCCACAACTCGACGTCGTCTCCATCGTCGGTATGCCTGGCCTCGGCAAATCAACTCTGGCGAGGAAAATCTTCACAGATGCAAGAATCAAACGCGAGTTCCCCTTGCGTTTATGGGTTTCTGTTTCTAAGTTCCCGCCAAAGGAGGTGTTCCTCAGCATTCTGGAAGAGGTCACCACGGTGACCGAGGAAATGCGTAGCATGCGCCAAGACAAGCTAGCGAAAAAAGTTAAAATGTGCCTTAAGGGAAAGTTTTTTATCGTAATGGATAACGTGTGGACAAACCCAAGACTGGGATATTATTTCTTCTGCTTTTCCCGCTCTCGACTGTGAAGGTAAAATCTTGATTACGAGCCGCGACAGGGAGGTTGGGGAGGCATGTAAATCCCAAGAGACAGCCCCACGAATTGCAACCTTTAGAACCCGAGGATAGCGAGAAACTCCTACAGTACGAGGTTTTTGGAAAGCCGGAGTGGGAGCCTGATTACAAGCATCATGGACAGCTGATAGCCGAAAAATGTAGAGGGCTTCCACTTACGATAGTTGTCATTGGAGGGGTTATTAGGAAGAAACTATCCGGGACTGATGGCAACGTGGCGAAAGTGAGTGCATGGAAGGAATTTTCGGAAATAGTATCCCATCATCTTGATGATCCATTGAGGACTATGTACAAAGTTATTTTGTTGAGTTATGAGAGATTACCTTATGACTTGAAGCATTGTTTCCTCTATTTCGGAATGTTCCCCAAAGGCGTTCAGATCCCAACGTGGAAGCTGTTTCGAATGTGGATTGCGGAAGGGTTAGTCGAAGAAAGGACATATTGCACCCTAGAAGATACCGCGCAGAGCTATTTGGATGAGCTTATCAATAGCAACTTGGTAATGGTTGACAAAAGAGGTATTGATGGTAAAGTGAAAGCCTGTCGCATTCACGATT
The DNA here is from genome assembly GCA_027422505.1 of Craterostigma plantagineum. Lineage (NCBI taxonomy): Eukaryota > Viridiplantae > Streptophyta > Magnoliopsida > Lamiales > Linderniaceae > Craterostigma > Craterostigma plantagineum. Next base: position 25,386,991 of record JAPQWV010000011.1, read on the forward strand.
CTCTCCGGGATTTTTGCAAGGAGAAAGCTGAAGAGGACAAGTTCCTCGTAGAGATTATAAATCAAGGGAGGGAACTTTAGCACCGTTGGTAGATGATCGTGTTCGTCGTATTTCCATCCATTCTAATATTCCAACATTTCTAGGTTCCGAACCTCATGGACGTCGAGTTTGTTCTTTTGTTTGCTTCTCTGAAGAAACCGTACATTTAAAGGCATTATACAGTTCAGCCATTCCGAAAGGATTTAGGCGGCTCAGGGTCTTAGATGTGAAGCCCATCAAACTCGGTAAAATCCCCAATGATACGTATAAGTTGCTTCATTTGAGGCACATCCACTTGACGTTCAACTCGAAGGTTCTCCCTCAAGAGTTTTCCAGACTATGGAACATACAAACTCTCATTGTTGAGACATCTCAGGATACTCTTGAAATCAAAGCAAACATATGGAAGATGCGCCATTTGAAGCATATGAAGACGAACGTAGCTGCCAAATTCTTCGAGCCAACAAAAGCTAGTGCAGAAGACGGAAGCAACCTACAAATACTTGGCAAGATATTACCTCAAGAATGCACGGATAGAGTTCTCAAAGTGGCACGAAACGTGAGAAGAGTCAGCATTTCTGGGAAACTTGAATCCCTTACAACTGGAAGCTCATTCGATTACATGGCAAACCTGGAAAAGCTCGAGAAGTTAAAGCTTCAAAACGATGATGTATCTCCTGAAGCACCTTTCGAGGGCGCATTGTTTCGCCTTCCTTCACCTGACAAGTTTCCCCCAATCTTAAGATATTGACGTTGTCCAGCACTTTCCTCAAATGGGATCGCATGCAAGTCTTAGGTTCTCTTCCCAATTTAGAAGTGCTCAAATTAAAAGACGACGCATTCTCTGGGAATTATTGGGATACTGATGCTGCCGGCTTTCAACGTCTTACGGTCCTGTTCATCAAGGGCGCGAACTTAGTCATTTGGAAAATGTCGGCTGGCATATTTCCCAACATCGTTCATCTTGAGCTGCACAACTGCAACGATCTTCGAGAAGTTCCAACTGAATTCGCTAATAGGCGGAGCCTAAGTGTGCTGAGCTTGAACTACTGTCGAACGGCTGCTCGCTTGGCGGACGAAATCAAAAGGCTGAAGATGGAAGCTGATGCAAACGCTGAGTTCAGCGTGAATGTGTTCCCCCCTACTATTAGCAACTAGTCATCTCAAAATCAGGTATGGTATACAATTATCGCACCCCTACAGCATGTGTTTTGATGTTAAGCAAAAATGAGTTTCCTAACTGTGTGTTTTTTCTTCTGTGTACAAGTGTTGAAGAGTTGGCTGGCGAACAAGATGTTTGATATTTGTCGTTTGGAATTGATAAATTTGAATAACTGTTGTTTGAATAATGATTGACTTGTCGCACTTTGTTTCCTCTTTGATTGATTGTCTGTCCGCTTTGTCTAAGTTTGCTCAAAGGTACTTTATATGTTGAGAAGTTTGCTTTGTTGTAATAATAACTCAACTTCTGAGAGTGCTGCGTTTATTCTCTTTTCAACTCAGCATTGACGTTTTCAACTTTCATATATATTTCCAACGCTCGAAACTAATTCCTCAGTCCTCTCCTTTTTCCATCTCAACGTGTGAATTTGTATATATTGTATATAGTTCGACCACTATTGCTTTCGTCGTCGTCATCACACTCAAACGAAGAAAAACAAACACAACGAAAAATGAAATTAGAATAATACACCATTTCAATACCCATCTATATAGGATAAAAATAAATCAGCTTGGTTTGGACAGTCTTCTTTACCTTAGAACGCATATCTTACCCTCACTATGCAATGATGAGAGTGAAGTTCTCTCATTAAATCTTGACCAAAAAAAATAAAATTAAATTAAATAAAACCTGAGCAATCTCCTCTCTGACCAGAGCAATATGTGATCGTTTGTATGGCTATACACAGATAACAAACACTAGCTAAGTTATTCATACTCACCCATAACTACATATATCCACCTATATACACATATATCAAACGAACGTGAGTTGAGATTTACACATATATGAAAGCTCGGGTTTTTCTCAGACACAAACATCAACATCGTAGATGCTATCCATGCTTTCGTATTAGATTATCGATGCTTTCGTATATAAATCGATGGGGCTCGAATGTGAGTTGAGATTTACATGTGTAGTGTAAAAGGTTTCTGAAGTGGCCCGGATGCGGATTCGATCTAAGTTAAAAGCAAAACCTTAAATGTTGAAGCAACACTCGTGATCACACAGTTTTGGCACAACGTAAAATAAAAACTTGGTAATAAACACGACGCACACATGAACTATAAATATGCAACAAGTTCTTCAACTTGCTATGCGCCTTCAAGGCAAAATTCCACTATACGAATGGATTACAAAAATTGCAACTATCAGTGATAGTAAAAATAAGCCTTGAGAAGAACACATTGACTCTTCTAGTCTTTACACAAAGTTCTACGGCCTATATAAAGAAAATCACTAGACTAAACAGTAAAAATGGTGAACGCTCTCTCGTTCTTTTTGTTCTCCCGTTCGCTCGTATGTCTCAGTATTTGGTTTTTGCTCGGAAAATGAAGTCTTCTATATATTATATCCGACTTTGCAACGACTCCCATAACGTCCACAACGTTCACTACTTTGAATGTGGCCGCCGTTGGTAGTTACTTTGGATAGCTCCAATTGACTTTTTCTTTCTTCTTCTCCACTTCTATATTTAGTAGGCAAGTTTACTATTTTTAGCTCCATTTTCACACGTTTTGACTCATTCCAGCTTGTAACTAAGTCCTGCACAACAGTAAATAAATCTAAAAATAGGTTAAAATATTTTTTGGTCACGAAAGATAAAATAGAAGGTTAACCAGGCCTGAGTGTTAGACTTGAATGTGGTCTCTACATTGTCAATGTTAACCAAGTCAACATTAACAGTTTCCTTTGTTTCATCGCCTGGAAATGAGAAACAAAACCAGCTCGGAGTTAAATTAACTTACATCTTTTTAGTCTATTACAACATAGTCTCCTTGATCCTTTGCGCCATGGAAATCTTGAAATACAATTGTATTTTTGGATGGATTCTCACCATTACAGCAATTCTTGGAGGAGAAGATCCTTCTTATTTAAATGAGTTCGAAGATGCTATAAGGTTAACACGAGAACCACGATTTGCTGAGAGAGAATGCGACTTTCTTGTAACTCGAAAAGGAGGAGATTCAGTTAAAAGAAGCGTTTATTATGAATCTATTATGAATCATCATAGTAGTTTGATTAAACGTGGATGCTATTGGAATATTAATGACTCATGAATTTATGATAAGATGATGTTGTTAATGTTGAGCTTTCAGCATTGGCAATGTTGGGGTAACATTCTAGTCAACATCTGTTGGCCGAGAATGTTCCATATCTCAGTTTTATCTTTCTTGCCCAAAACTAATTTTATTGATGACGTGGCATTTTTCTAGTATTGTGCAGGTTATGGATAAGAGCTAGAATGGATCAAACCGTGTGGAAAGAGTGTGGATAAGCTAGAGCAAAAATAGGAAGAGTGCATATAGGAGACTTGGAGCTCAAGTGAAGACCAAGCCTTTGGAGCTGACCAAGTCGAGCCCCAACGGTCACTAATGGACCAAATACACTTAGTGGATAATAGTGGACGTTGAGGGCAGTTACCAAGTCGTGGGAGAAGTCCTTAAGAAGTCGAAGACATATAAAAGCGAAGGGACTTCACCATTTTGACTAGGCGCACTTACAACGAACAACGAGCGAAGTTGAGAGCATCCTTGAGCAAGTATCATCTCTTGAAAGAGTTTTCTTTTTAGTCTAGCTTTTCAGAGATCGAAAGTCTCGTAGTTTTTCAGAATCCTTTTTGATTCGTAGTTTCGGTAGGCTAGTTTTAACTATCCTTTTTGATAGTTTGTGATCCATCTTTATAGTGGATTTTTACGCCGTGAGGCACGCAGCAAGTTATTTGACTTGCTGCACAAAATCACTTCTCTTGTTCGTTTCGTTTCGTCACCAAGTTACTATCATTTCCGCTGTGCGTTTAAAAGTGAGATTGAGTGTTAGCCCGACATCTCGTCCAACATCAGTATATAACTTAGTGTTTTTACATCCATTGTGTACGGGACCCCCTTCAAAGTGGTATCAGAGCCTACGCTTGACATTACGAAGCGCTGAAGATCATCTACATGGATGTTACAAGCTCAAATCATCTCGCCAAAGTCCCTGTGTTAGACGGTTCCAATTATGCCTATTGGAAGGTTCGTGTGCGCCAATGCATAAAGTCGATAAATACTCATGCTTGGGACGCTATTCTCAATGGGTATACGACACCCAAATCTGCCCCCGACGCTGATGGCGAAGTCGTGGGTAAGCCTTTCGAGCAGTGGACGATCGCGGAGAAGAACGCGGCCGAATACAACGACAAAGCACTCAACGCCATCTTCTCATCCGTGGACATGTTTATGTTCAAGATCATCCAGAATTGCTCTACTGCTCAAGATGCGTGGGATCTTCTCCAGAAGTACTGTGAAGGCGACGCTAGTGTGCCTGAAACCAAGCTTCGCCTCCTCCTTAGTCAGTTCGAGAACATCAGAATGAAGGAAGACGAAGATATCAGCACGTACTTTGGAAAGCTGTTGACGATCTCAAGCGAGTGCGCCAGCCTAGGAGATCTTATGACAAATAAGGTATTAAACTCTAAAGCTCTTCGTACACTAACCGAAAAATTCAATGTGAAGGTATCGGCGATCGAGGAGTCATACAACCTAGCAAACATGAACTTCACCGTCTTGATGAACATCTTGAAAAACTTCGAAACCAATCTTGAAGTCCAAAGGAGGGCCGCACGAGGAAAGAGTGTTGCACTGGTCAGCCAGCCATCGAAGGAACAGATTGAGTTCGATCCCAACAACGAAGAGGACATGGCCATGGTTGTGAAGAGATTTGCGAAGTACTTCAAAAAGAAGAATGTTGTGCAGAATGTTGGCCCAACATTCAGAAAAGGCCAGAATGCACAAATTGAAACGTCTTCTGCTCCTCCGTTCGTTAAGCGCAAGCCATTTGGGAAATCTGATGGAAAAAAAGAATATCAATTATGAGTCAGTGAGATGCTACGAATGCCAAGGTTGGGGCCACTTTGCCAACGAATGTGCAAACACACTTCGCAAGCATGGAAAGGCCATGTGGATCGACCTTTCAGACGATGAAGATGAAGAACCCTACTATGAGGAGAATAAGCAATCATCTGTTACTATCCAGTCCTTCTCTGACGACGAAGGAGATGAAGATCATCACATTGCCTTCACTGCGGTAACTGATGTTGAGCCAACATTGGATTCAACATCTGCGAAATTAATTATTTTCGATTATGATGACTCAAACTGTGTTGATGGGTATTTGAGTTTTGATGATGCAGGAATAGTAACTAATGTTCGTGATGATGTTCAGACTGAGGATGCCTTCAAACAACTTTTGACCGAATATGCGAAGAACACAGTGAAAAAGTTGGAGTTGGACACGGTAAAGGTAATGAAAACGCTCATGGGGTCTACGCAGAAGGTAAGTAAAGACGAGATTGGGCAGAATGTTGACCCAACTTTGTACCGTTCTGTGATTGGCAGTTTATTGTACTTATCTGCGAGTAGACCTGATATAATGCATAGTGTTTGCGTATGTGCTAGATATCAGTCTGAACCTAAAGTTACGCATCTTAATGCTGTTAAGCGAATACTTCGTTATGTGAGTGGATCGTGTAGCTTAGGACTATGGTTCTCCAAAGATACTAATTTGAGTCTTGTAGGCTATAGCGATGCTGACTGGGCAGGTGATGAAGATGACCGCAAGAGTACAAGTGGCGGCTGTTTCTTCCTAGGTAATAACTTAGTTGCATGGTATAGCAAGAAACAAAACTGTGTGCCCTTGTCTACTGCTGAGTCTGAATACGTTGCTGCGGGTAGTTGTTGTACTCAATTATTATGGTTAAATAGCATGTTATATGACTATGGGTTAGAGTGCGAATCCGTTCTTATGTATTGTGATAACCTTAGTGCCATTAACATCTCTAGGAACCCCATTCAACACTCACGTACGAAGCATATCGACATTAGGCATCATTTTCTGAGAGATATGGTCGAAAAAGAGTTAGTGCATATTGAACATATAGATACTAAGAATCAGTTAGCAGACATTTTCACGAAAGCATTGGATTTTGAAAGGTTTTCGAACCTGAAGAAATCCATAGGATTGCACATGTCGAGTAAATGTTGGTCCAACATTTGGATCAACATAGCATATGTCAAATTAGATAGTTACTGCTTTAATGTTTGGTTAACTATTCTGTTCTGTTCTCCTGTGAAATGATTTGATTCTTCTTGATTGGTCCCTGAATGAACCCGATTCCTCTTTTGTTTAAAGGATTTTGGTAATACGTCCCTAGGTACACGGCATTCGCTGTGACGATGTACTCTTTGCGACTAAAAACCAATCCTTATTGTGTTTAAGCATGCTCATAAACTCTCTGCTAAATGTGGTTTGTGGTTATAAGATTCCTTAGGTACACGGCATTCGCGGTGACGATGTATACTATGCGACAAAAAGGCCTAACCGTGAGCTGAGGGTATAAGGCAGTGCATAAATTCTGTTGGATATGTGTGGTGAATGGGTAGAAATAAAGGGTACTGATTTTGAGAAGGATTGAGCAGATAAGTCTAGGATTACGGAATTAGAATGTTGAGTCAAATGTTAGGGCAACATGTGTGACTGTCTGTTTGATACTGCTATATTTTGTGCTTTCGTTTTATTCGTGTCTGTCTTTAGTACTGTTTGGTTAGTTTCGTGTGTCTAGGTTAGTTATCTCTCAAAATTGCATTAGAAACTCTCGGAGAACAGCTCTTTACACTTGTCTCTTTGTGCTCATCGCAGTCGCTCAGACGGTTAGTATTTCTTGATTCTACCTTGACTTTTGACTTAGTTGTTTTTGGTTGAATCGTGATTTGAAAGCTCTTATTTACTTGCATGAGTTAGTCTTCGAACTGCTTTTGTGTGCTCGCATGATAAATGAGTCCGTTTACTATTTTTAGATCCATGCTTTGAAAGATCGTGACCTAGCTTTATTTTATCCATATTATACGGCTTTCAACGGTTATTTTTTCGTTGGATTCCTTTTTGCTCCTTGATGTGACTTAGTCATCTCCTCACAGGTTGTACATTCTGTTCTCATATCACCTTTTTGGATTTATCTTTGATTTCTTTATGGTGAACTAACTTGTTTCTGAGCCTCAGAATGTTGGCCCAGATGTTAGTCCCACATTTACCTCAACATCTGCAAGTTAGCTAACAGAGTAGTTCTCTGAGTTTTTTCTTTCTTCCCAAAAGGGGGAGAAGGTTGTGCAGATAAGAAGGGGTGGAAAAGGAAATTCAGGGGGAGCAGAATAGGGAGCCTAACAAATAGGGGGAGTTGATCAAGAAGGAGAAGCAGTCGAGAAAGCATTAGAAGGAAACTCCATACTCCATTGAGAGTGAAGCTCTGATTCTTTCTCTTTTGCATGCATAATCGATTTTTTTCTGATTTTTATTTTGCATGTCGAGAAATTTGTTTTACTATATGCATGCTGATTTGCGTCTCCGATATGTTTACATGTGTGCCTGCTTACTTGCCGGATATTTTTATTTTGCAGATTTTCCTGAAGATCGTTACTTTTTGCACGCCCGACTTTATGGTTATTTTGTGCATGCTGATCTAGTTAATTCTGCTTGTGTGAACCCGGCCTACGTATGAACTGTTTATATTTTGCAGATGTTTAACTTAGGACCTTGTTATGGCTATGTACTATTGTCGTAGTACTTTGAATAGTTTTTTTGTGCTATTCTGTTTGCGTCTAACTCTAACCATTTTTTATGTTTTGTGGTTGAGTTGATGTTGCCTTCAGGGGGAGTTTCGCTATGACTGACTTCTGCATTGGTTTTGGGAAGAAAGATAAAAAGGGGGAGATTGTTAATGTTGAGCTTTCAGCATTGGCAATGTTGGGGTAACATTCTAGTCAACATCTGTTGGCCGAGAATGTTCCATATCTCAGTTTTATCTTTCTTGCCCAAAACTAATTGTATTGATGACGTGGCATTTTTCTAGTATTGTGCAGGTTATGGATAAGAGCTAGAATGGATCAAACCGTGTGGAAAGAGTGTGGATAAGCTAGAGCAAAATAGGAAGAGTGCATACTAAAAATAGGAGACTTGGAGCTCAAGTGAAGACTAAGCCTTTGGAGCTGACCAAGTCGAGCCCCAACGGTCACTAATGGACCAAATACACTTAGTGGATGATAGTGGACGTTGAGGGCAGTTACCAGTCGTGGGAGAAGTCCTTAAGAAGTCGAAGACATATAAAAGCGAAGGGACTTCACCATTTTGACTAGGCGCACTTACAACGAACAACGAGCGAAGTTGAGAGCATCCTTGAGCAAGTATCATCTCTTGAAAGAGTTTTCTTTTTAGTCTAGCTTTTCAGAGATCGAAAGTCTCGTAGTTTTTCAGAATCCTTTTTGATTCGTAGTTTCGCTAGGCTAGTTTTAACTATCCTTTTTGATAGTTTGTGATCCATCTTTATAGTGGATTTTTACGCCGTGAGGCACGCAGCAAGTTATTTGACTTGCTGCACAAAATCACTTCTCTTGTTCGTTTCGTTTCGTCACCAAGTTACTATCATTTCCGCTGTGCGTTTAAAAGTGAGATTGAGTGTTAGCCCGATATCTCGTCCAACATCAGTATATAACTTAGTGTTTTTACATCCATTGTGTACGGGACCCCCTTCAGATGTGTATAAAAAGATTGTATTTTTGCATGAGTTATATAGATGACTAAATTATTTTAGTGTGTGGTTTTAGTATAAATAGGTGATTTGGGTTACATTGTAAAATGCATCAAAATTATAGAAATTATATTATCTCCCCCTTAAAAAAATAATCTAATAAATACTCCCTCCGTCCCAAACCATTTTATATATTTGACTAAATCGGCGTCCACATATTTTGTACATTTCCTTATTTACCAAAAAAACTATCACAAATAATCAATATAATAATATTAAATATTCTTAAGAGACGTGTCAAAATACACACATCTTTACCTTTTAATTGTAGTATATTATTAAAATATGCAATTTCTTAATTCCAGTACTAACTCCCAAATGTTCATAGGAGAGGGGGAGTATTTTATAACAACGTTTGATTTCAATTTTCAAATAACTAAGAAGAAACGATAAAATAAAATTGATTGATTGACGTCATTTTTTTTTGTGTATCTGTCCGATCAGATCGGACGTCTTCTTTGCTTCTGTCTCATAAATTCGTCTAAAAATAGGTTTTTCAGCGTCCAACAAGATTTCGATTTTCCTCCGATAAAATTATCTCTATTGCTTGAATATCGTTTGCGGAATACTTTTTGTCCCAATTTTTGAATTATGGATTTGTGATTTACATTAGCTTTGCTGTTTCATGTGATCTGATTAATTCCGGGGGTATTATCAGGGTTTGTCAGATGAGGTAAGATTGGAACGAGTTTGTTCTTGAATGGCGTCGACGCAGGTGTTGAAGAAGCAGGAGCATTTGGAAGCTGGGAAAAGGAAGGTGCGAATCATTTACTGAGATAGATTTGACAGAAAAGTTGATATTTTTGTTTTTTTGCACTCTGAATTCATTGCATTCATCATTGTTCTTGATACGGGCCAAAGGAAGATGGGCCGAGAAAATGAGAAAGGCCCATTAGGCCTGTTAAGAAACATTTAATATTTAATAAAAAATAAAAAAGAGTAGAATAAAGGACCTGCAGGGACCTCCAATGCCAGCTGGTAGTGCCTCGGGAGAAACGAAGCTTCTCCAATACGCCGGTGGTCCCTTGGGAGAAATGAAGCTTCTCCAGTACGCTTTATAAAGGTAAAAGCAGAAGGAGACCATGACTGATGAGACAGCACAAAGGCTATGACTGCTGCAGGAGCTACTTCTGACAGACAGCCCTGCACCTCACGATGTCCCAGAAGGTCTTGTCATCAAGACTCCCAGGACCGATGGGAAGCTCCTATAAATACCCATACTTGGCCATTTTCACGACAATAACCATTCAACACACAAAAAACACTTAGAACTCTCCCCTTTTCACTGTAGTATTTATTTTCCACTGGATCTTTAGCATATATGAGCGAAATTGAGTGATCTGAGTGTGTAACTTCTAATAGTGATAAAGAAAGTGTTGAATGCGCCCCGTGGACGTAGGATTCTAAATAATCCGAACCACGTAATCTCCTGTCTCTCTTTTTACGTCTTTATTATGCTCCACGAAGCACAATTAGGTCCGCACCGTCCGCGGACCAATACAGACCTCAAAATATCCATGACGTCCCCAACACATCCCCGAGGTCCCACACGTCCCAAACAGGTCCCCCAACGTTCCATACACGTCCCACGTTCCAAACAGGTCCCATCACGTCCCCCAACATACCAAACACATCCCAGACACGTCCCAGGTCCCAATCAGGTCCCACACGTCCCAATACCTTCCATACACATCCCTTTCACATCCCTTACACACAAGCACCTTACGCACGCCCTCCAACTTTGTGATAATTCATTCTCCGGCTATATAAATCTTCTAAACCCCACATATAAATTCTTTGATTGGGATAGCCCCATATCAAATGGCGCCGTCTGTGGGAAAATTCAGAGTTGAAGGCGTGAGTGATTTTGCCTATATTGTGCGAAGTTGTGCTTAACCGTTCTTCTTTCTTTTCTTTGTGGGACGAAACGAAACACCCAAAAGATAGTCGAAGTCAGAAGCGAACCGCGGAGGAGGACCTCCAGAAACTGCCAAACGTGTTGAGAAACGGTCAGGACCTAAAATACAGGCCAAGAGATGATGAAGACAAGCAAGCGGGTACAGATAAGTCTTCAAGGGATCTCAGAACATCCAGGCGGACCTTCACGAGTCCCGCTAGTGATCCACCCGAAAAGTGAAGGGGGATGGAAGCTCCAGAAGAAGGGAGCTGAGCCACGGTCAAAAAAAGGGGGGGGGGAAACAGCTCTTGGCAAAATAGGAAGGGAGCTGCGAGACCGACTTGCGGACCTCAAACAGGTTACGTCCGAAACGCCGATGAAACAAGCAACATGGGAGTCAAGCTCCCCGAATCCATATACTGTGCAGTCCCAGGATGAGAAGCAAGGCATCATGCAAAGAAGGATAGAGATGTAAAAAACCATGGACGAAGGAAGCCAACGCCATGACCTCACCACAGGGAACCCTGGGGATCTACGCCAAGAACCCTAAGAAGATTCGCACCACTATGCAGATCCAAAAGAAATTGACATCAGCTCGAGGGACCTCCTGTGATGAGGAGGACCTTAGCCGGAATTCGAGGACCCTCTAAATTTCGTTCACTTATATACTATGATAAATGACGACCATACTAACAACTGTTGTCATTTGAAGGACTTAGAGGCCCAGCCCATCAATGGCGTACGGAAGTCAGAAGGACCTCAAAATCCAGTTCCGCGCTGGCAGAAGGCTTAAAAAATCCAGCTCCGCACTGGTAAAAAGACCCGGAGCTCTAAATTTGAGACCTTCTAGCTCCTCGCTAGGACGCGAAGCTCCGCGGAACTTAGAAGGAATCTCCATGCTGACATCAGAATATCCGCGGGAGATACAAGCCAAGCTCCTCGCTCGCACACGAAGGTCCGTGGACCTAGAAGTCACCTCCGTGCAGACGCTTGAAGATCAATAGGAGATAACAGTCGAGTTCCCTGAGGGCACATGAAAATCCGCGGAAGGCATCCCGCGTTGATAAGGCTCTTCGTCGGGACACCGTGGCCCTCTAACTTACATTCCCATTTATATTATCAATACCTTAATAAGTGCATACATCATGCTAACAACTGCTATCATTTGAAGGGTGAATCGAAGGACCCATCATAGCAGAGCACCTGAGGAAGTCCTTTGCCGTGACCTCAACCAAGTTAGGAGGTGGCCAAGAAGGAGCCCGGGGGAATCTGCGGCGATTAGAGGCAGACAACCCCACCTCCTCTGGGCCAGCTCCATTTAAGGCTCAGCCTCAAGCCGAGCTCTGCGCTGGAAAGGATCCGCAGGACCTCCAATCCCAGTTCCACGTTGGTAAGGTCCGTAGAAAATCAAGCCGAGCTCCGTTCTGGCACAAAGACCCGAAGCTCCTCATCCGGGATCTCCCAGCTTCGCTCTGGCAAGAAGCCCCGAAGCTCCGCATTCAGAACCTCCCAGCCTCGCGCTGGCAGGAAGATCCTCTGACTGTGGGACCTATAAAAGTCCAGCTCCACACTGGCAGAAGACCTAAAGGTCCAGCTCCATGCTGGAATAAAGGCAAAAAAGCCCGGCTCCGTGCTGGCACATGAAGCTCTGCGGGAGGTCAAAGCTCAGCTCAGTACTGGCGTACGAGGACCTCCATGCACGCATTAGCATGGAGCTATCGAGATACCTCCTTAAGGTCCTACGGAACTTCCACCGTGACGCAACAACATGGTGAAAATCCTGACATTAGCCAGGAGACATCCCACGATAAGAAGGCTCTTCGCCGAAACTCCGAGACCCTAAACCTCATTTTCATTTATCATTACCATACTAAATATATGCATCCTACTAACAACTACGATCATTTGAAGGATGAACCGAAGGGCCCACCCTAATGGGATGTTCGAGGACGTTCATTGGCCATAGCCTCGACTAAGGTCTGAAGGCAGTCGAGAGGGAGACCGGGGGATCTATGCCAACTGAATGCAGATAACCCCCGCCTCCTCTAGACATGTGCCACTCCAGTTAAGGCTCGCATCCCTATCATCGTAGGAGCTCCAGGCCAGGAGAATTCTAACTTCCAATAGAGCCCGAGATGGTACACTTATTCAGTCGAAGGTCCAGACCTTTGGAGATCTGGAGCCATGGACCTCCACATTACCGAGGAGAAAGGAGCTCCATTACTTCAAATTCCCAGGCCTCCAACAAAGAGCCCGGAGCTGGCGCTATAACCACGCACTAAGCGAGCTGGCGCTATATCCACGAATTTAAGCGAGCGGGCGCTATAACCACGCAATTTAAGCGGGCGGGCACTATAACCACGCATGTAAGCGAGCGGGCGCTATAACCACGCATTTAAGCGAAGCTGGCGCTATAACCAGTGTAAACTAATGATGTCCCTAAGGAAATACCGCCTTGTCGGAATAAAATATTTTATTAAACAATAAACGGTGCACCGTATAATATAATCGATGCCAAAGGTCGACGGACCTGCGGTGTACAGGACGCCAAAGATAATATATCTGCGGTGTGATTTGATGCCAAAGGTCGACGGACCTGCGGTGTACAGGACGTCAAAGATAATCTATCTGCGATGTGAATGATGCCCGTAAGGGTGTACAAGATGCCGCCGCCGACGGGCTGCGGTGTACAGGACATCAAAGGCTCTCAGTAAGCCTGCGACGTGAATGGTACCAAAGCGAAGCTGGCGCTATAACCAGGGTAAATCAATGAGGGGATCCCCATATTTTAGAGACCTAAGTGTCTACACAAATACTGAAATCGCTAAGGACATAGAGAGCCTAGCGCAAATGACACCTGATGACGACGGTCATTGCAACCCAAGCGTGAATTCATACTTGGCTTATGAATTACTAAGCGAGCTGGCGCTATAACCATGCATCTAAGCGAGCGGCGCTATAACCATGCCACGATAATGATGTTCCCAGGAACATCCATCAGGTCCCGAAAGGATGCAAAAACATAAAATACAGGAGAAAGGGAACTCCGGGGAAACATGCGAGCATGGGGAGTTAAGCTCCCCATACCATTATGTCCCGAAAGGAAAAAATAACATAGTATGTTTTACAGGCTATGACCATGATGAAAAAGGAGAGGTCTATACAAGTAGGAGTTCCTAGGAGCTAGGAGGAACGTGCAGTAGGACTTGGGGATCTCCTTCAAAATGCAAGGCTTGAAGAGGAGTTCCGCCATCAGGTCCCTGCAAGGTCCCTTCCAGATCCCAAAGACGGCAGATACAACATATGAAGCGTACATAGCACAGAGAAAAATCCCCCGATAGAGACAGGTGAACCTAGGGGAGTTAAGCCCCCGTAAAACGTTGCTGGTCCTATGATGTCTGAAAACAAGAAAGACAGAGGTTAAAGAGAAGGAATCCAGAAGTTATGAGTCTCGGGAGCTCAAGGATCTTCTTCGAAGAAATCACGAAAGTAGAAGGCTTTGACATCAGCTCCCTCAATGCCGCGCACGTCCCGTGTCCCACACCAACTTTGTGTCGCCACTACTTCGGATTCCGATCTACATGACCTCCGGGTGGCATGAAGTCAACTTTTTCCGAGGAAATAGGTAATAACTTAACATTTAGAGTGTCCAGGTCTGTGCCAAGTCCTTTTCGGGTCCGCTCCAGGTTCCTTCCAAGTCCGTGTCGGGTGCCATGCACGTCCCAATGTGTCAAGCTGCCTCGACTCAACTGGTCCACCGGGACTTGTCCGCTGAGGTCCCTATAGGTCCCAAGTAGCTCCGACTTCACCATCGCCGATCAGTCAAGCTCCGGTTAATTGAAAGATCTTTGACGAGGAACCTCACTCACACAAAACAAGCATCGGGAGAACTCCAAGGAGCTATCGACCATGCAATGGAGGATGAGAAGCTGTTGTCGCCGCCGGCTATCCCTGACAGCGCAGAGCTCGGTCCCTCCAAACTGCTTGATGTCCCTGACATGACGGACTACATCCCATCTCCGGGAATTCTGGGATGTAAGCCAGGCCAGCTGCTAGGAGCTCCTATATAAAGGGGACTTCGCCACTTCGACATTACGGAGCTCCTCTTCGCGTTGTTTCACAAGCGCGGCACTTTCATCTTTCTTTCTTTAGGGAGCTCTGCATTTCTCCCTCGTGCTGCTCCACTAACCCTGTCTGGTTAGTTATCTTCAGGTCCTGAATTGAAGACTTTGCAGATAGTTCGGAAGCTACGTGGCTCACCACCTGAGAAAAAGAAGTAAAACGTACAAAAGGAACCAAAAGACAAGCCAGAGAGTACAATAAGGCAATTGCTCTTCGCTTGTTCCCATAAACCCCCGAGAGATGGCCCTCTGATCATTTGGGAGCACAAACCGACCATGCTCATCTTTCCATCCATGATTCAGATGGTCCACAGAACCAGGGAGCTCGCCCACTGAGGTCCCTATAGGTCCCATAAGGGGCTCAGCATCTTCGCCTCAAGGGGAAGGACGTAACTTCTTTTTCTGCTTTTCACTCTGACCCTTTGGATGAAGTTGTTTTCCTTTTAACACCAGTAACAAGGGGCTGTGACGATGGGAACTTCTTGAGCTTCCCTAAAACAGGAGAAGGACCCGCAGGTACATCCTTCCCCTACAGAAGGAGGAATCTCCTAGCAACAACCTTGGCCACAGGGACCTGAAGGGAGCTATAGAGGGTACGCTGGCTTGGGGAGTTAGAGAAACTTGGGAGCTAGTTCCCTTCTCCACATTTGTAATCAAAGCATACCATGAGAACCCATACTTGCGCCAGAAACCAAGACACTGACTGAGCCCCTAACCACACAAGACGTGTCCATTCCAGAAGTTACGGTAGGTCCCTGATAAAGAGGTAAGGGCCATCCTACTATTTTACTCTAATTCACTTTTGTCCCAAAAGACAAATTAGAGTAGGGAGTGGCTGATACGGGCCAAAAGGAAGATGGGCCGAAAAAATGAGAAAGGCCCATTAGGCTGTTAAGAAACATTTAATATTTAATAAAAAATAAAAAAGAGTAGACTAAAGAACCTGCAGGGACCTCCGATGCCAGCTGGTAGTGCCTCGGGAGAAACGAAGCTTCTCCAATACGCCGGTGGTCCCTTGGGAGAAATGAAGCTTCTCCAGTACGCTTTATAAAGGTAAAAGCAGAAGGAGACCATGACTGATGAGACAGCACAAAGGCTATGACTGCTGCAGGAGCTACCTCTGACAGACAGCCCTGCACCTCACGATGTCCCAGAAGGTCTGTCATCAAGACTCCCAGGACCGATGGGAAGCTCCTATAAATACCCATACTTGGCCATTTTCACGACAATAACCATTCAACACACAAAAAACACTTAGAACTCTCCCCTTTTCACTGTAGTATTTATTTTCCACTGGATCTTTAGCATATATGAGCGAAATTGAGTGATCTGAGTGTGTAACTTCTAATAGTGATAAAGAAAGTGTTGAATGCGCCCCGTGGACGTAGGATTCTAAATAATCCGAACCACGTAATCTCCTGTCTCTCTTTTTACGTCTTTATTATGCTCCACGAAGCACAATTAGGTCCGCACCGTCCGCGGACCAATACAGACCTCAAAATATCCATGACGTCCCCAACACATCCCCGAGGTCCCAACACGTCCCAAACAGGTCCCCCAACGTTCCATACACGTCCCACGTTCCAAACAGGTCCCATCACGTCCCCCAACGTACCAAACACATCCCAGACACGTCCCAGGTCCCAATCAGGTCCCCACACGTCCCAATACCTTCCATACACATCCCTTTCACATCCCTTACACACAAGCACCTTACGCACGCCCTCCAACTTTGTGATAATTCATTCTCCGGCTATATAAATCTTCTAAACCCCACATATAAATTCTTTGATTGGGATAGCCCCATATCAGTTCTGTTTATTCCTGTGTGGGCGTTTTTACGGTTTATGATCATACTGGGTTCATGATGTAGGTTGTGTTCATGTCTGTAATTCAGTGAAGTGCATTAAATCTAGTCTCTTTTGTATAGTTTATTGGGGCAGTTTGGGTGGAAAATTAGAAAGCTGTATGGTAGTGTTGATGGTCCTATCTTTGTAAGTGGAAACACGTATTTGTTTTGATTAGCGATGGTATATTACAATCCGTTTAGCGAGCTTTGAGATTGTTTGCGTTATTTTACTGGTCATTATGATTTATGATTGATCATGTTCTGTAACTGTAGTTAGAGGAGTTTCGTCGTAAAAAAAAGCCGCAGAGAAAACCAAGAAAGCAACCTCAACTGCTCAACGAAGTACCATCAATGACATTCCAAACAAACATCAAAATTTTAGCCGAACAAGTGCGTGTCACAGATTCAAACGGTGCCAACACGTCTGATGCGCATGTTGTAGGTCGTTTGGAACCCTTTGGTGGCGTTTCAAACGATTCTACCAAGCATTTTGATAGCTCCCCTATTGATTTGACTTCTTCAAGCAACACGGATATTGAAAGCAAGAATGAGAATGCCTCATCTTTTCAAGAGCTTGCACGCTTAAGTGGTGATGAAATTAAAGACGAATCAAGAAATAGCAAAGGAATATTCGAGGATGGAAAGGATTATGATATATCATCAGCTCAAGTGACCTTTGAAAATGATCAGTATTTTCCCGAGCAATTGTCAACCTCTCAGGAGAAACATGCTCCAAATCGGAGTAGCCACGGGCTGTATGACTACTCTTTAAATACTAACGCAGCGGAAAAGATAAACATCAACTGAGAAAGGAAAACTAAAAATGGCCGAAGCAGCTTTAATTCGGTTCACCCTCGACAACCTCTATCACTTCGTGTCCTACCACAAGGATTAGATCTCCAATGTTCGCAGTGAAGTGGATCAGTTGATCGACGATCTAAAATACTTTGAAGCCTTCTTAAAGTACGCTTCAATGAGGAGAATTGAAGACGAGAGAGAACTCGTATTCCTCAGTCGGGTACGTGACAGCATAAACAAAACGAATGACGTGGTCGACGCCTATGTGACCCAGAAGATGAAGTCAAAGTGGGGAAGTTGTTGGGTCAGAAAGTTTTCTACCGATATAATCAAACTCGACAAAGTTGCAGAGGATGTTAGGAGGGTCAGGAACGACTTGGTGTTCGGTTCACTGGGCCGCACGAGGCGATCGCAGCGGAAACTTCGAAACAAAATTGTACATTTATCGCATAAATGTTCGCCCCGTCGGTTCCACTACCGATTGTTGGGATCGTCATCTTTTAAAATCACGTAAGTGGTACGAATTTTGCATGGCTAGGATTTAGTATATTACCTATTCCTTAGCTTCCTTTTAGCGACGAATGAGAGGGAATCAATTCCCGGCTAGTGGCGACCACCGTCTTCGTAGTTCGTCGTAGACGTCACCGTACTTGTATTCGCCGTAGGGATTCAAATGCCTCCCCTCTAATTGAGTCCACCATTTGGATTACGACGCCAGAATGAATTCTTCGCTAGTAGAAAACACCCCGGATATTAAATTGATATTTGCTCGAGAAAAAGGAATAGCCGAAACAATTTTCTTATTCCATGTGCTCACGCCCATTAAGAGTTCATGGTGATCATTTCGTACTTCCACCTCTTGGTTAATCCATACAAACATATATATAGCATTGCATGTAATTAACTATCCTTGAAACGTTTTTCAAGTTAATGCAAAATTATAACATTTATATATATGTAACGTTTATGCAAGGGCTTTATTAGGTTAAAACCGTTGCCCCTCTACTTATAAAGAATTAATTTCCATTAACCCATTAAACGTTACTAAGAAATGGTCATAACTCTTTTATCCCTTTTAAATTCAAAATTAATAAAAGGATAACACCAAGGATTTTAAGAAAATCTATTTCTTATTTACTTGGCTAAAACTCTAACGTGCAAGCATAACATTTACTTCAAGCATCTCATTATGCTCACATAGGGATGATCGTGGATATCAAAGTCCAACTTTAAAATCCTATTAATTGAATTCTCACAATTACTAAATTAATACTTAACTTCGAAATAATCAGTCCAACTGACTTTTATTCCTTTAATCAAACAATCAATTCATTCAACAATTGAATTAAAGATTAATACAACTATTGGAAATATCAATCTCATATTGTCATTCTCCAAAACTTCGTGTGACCCTTTTAGGTTCACGATCAACACTAGTAGTAGATTTACAACTCCTTGTAATTTAATAAAAATAACTCTTTAATCTCACGAATCCACGGATCACGGTAACACCTAGCAAGTAGCGCGACTACCTAGTATTGAGTGAAATAGCGAGTAAACCTTTTCAATTGCAAGTGCATACACGTAAAATCCTTTCGACGACTAATTTCCCGATTAGACCTTGGGCATGGAGTTATAAGTCGAAACCCAATTGATCTAATTACTATGATTCCATTTCAAGTTTAAATGATTCATTTATGAATCTCAATTCATCATGCCTTGGCCAAGGTCTTTGAATCATAAACTATGAAAAACATAGGAAATTCACTTATTAATATAAGTGTCGAATTCTATGTTGGTCACATACAAATCTCCATACACACTGATACAATACCCAAAATATCCCTTTTGTGATTATCCAGCAAGTAAAGGATAAATCTAAGTAAAGCACAATGCGCACAAGACTACTATCGTGCCTCAAGTCAGAGGATTAGTCATGTACTATCGCAACACGAAAATTCTCATTCAACTGTTCCAATTAAGAATTTTTCGTCGGATCATGTTCGATGAACTTGTTCCCTAACAAGCATCTGCATATATGCATTTGCGTCACACACTAATGCTAATGGAACGTAACATCCTCGTCTTACAAGCATGCAACATACGCACAAGTCTTTCCGGGTTATTCAATGTCCTGTCTTGAAATACCCATCGACTTGGAACTTATTTAAGATCACAGCCTAAGACATATTCCATGACCACCATCAAATGCGTAATCATGTCCTTCAGCTTATAATGACCTAAGGACTATCATAATATATCAACATAAGATAAACATTGCCTTTTATTTGATATAATTTCCAATAAATTATTTTTACAAGTAGAAAACATCCAATAAAGTTGGAACACTGGGCATTCTACTCTAACACTTGGAACACAAGTTTGAGGAAG
Organism: Craterostigma plantagineum; assembly: GCA_027422505.1. Classification (NCBI taxonomy): domain Eukaryota; kingdom Viridiplantae; phylum Streptophyta; class Magnoliopsida; order Lamiales; family Linderniaceae; genus Craterostigma; species Craterostigma plantagineum. The sequence continues at coordinate 25,406,926 of JAPQWV010000011.1, forward strand.
GACTAGCCCTTTTGGCTGATTTTGAATGGAACAGCAACCACTTAGTACATGAGGATGTTTCATAACGTAAGCGAAATAATTTGCCTCTTATTGAGTCAGATTTATGACTCTAAGAGTGAATCTCTTTAGGTGTATTTTCTCGCCGATCCACCTGAGTAAGATATCTTTCCTTACTCAAAAAGAGTTGTTTTTTTCTATGTTATAGCTTCGGAGGAACTCCAAAGATAAAAAACATAGACCGGCTAAGTCATGTGTGGGGATCTGTTAAGTTCTTTGTATTTACTCTCTCCTGGCAAAGAAAGGAGGGGAGAACCACGGTATCTATCTACTGATCACCCCCTCCTTCCCTCAAATGCTTGCCACTTAGTATCCTCTTCCTGTTCTATTAATTAGAAGCATTCAACATTGACCACACCGGAATGCGCTAAAACTACAGCCAATAAGATACCTGCCAGCCAGAATCCAATTTGTTGAGGTGTATTAGAAGTAGGCATAATAACAGCACTTTGATGCTCGATATCTGCTTTTGCCTTTCAATGGTTCTGACGAGTTCCATAATAACTTCACTATCTCCAACAGGGGTACTGATATTACCATTGGATAATCCAAGTATCCACATAGTAGTATTGTTTTCCAGGGTAGCTCCCAGAGCTATGCTCCCATCTTCAAATGCATACGGGACTCGAGCCATTCTTTCTCTTTCTTCAGGCGTCTTAGGAGACATAGCCTTAGAAAGTGAAACACCATGACTCATTGGCAAGTATCCACGCTTGGATTCCTCCATGCTAAACCTCTTTAGCACCTTGTCTATGTACATCGATTGGGACAATCCGATCATCTTTCGTGACCTATCTCTATAAATCTTTATCCCTAGGATAAAAGATGCTTCTCCCAAATCCTTCATGGAAAATTGTTTAGACAACCAGGTCCTTGTTGACTGCAACATTTCCTATATCATTCCCAATGAGTAGAATGTCGTCAACATAGAGCACTATAAATGCCACTGCATTTCCACTAACCTTCTTATAAACACATGGTTCATCCGGATTTTTATGAAAATCAAACATTTTGATCGTCTCATCAAAGCGGATGTTCCAACTCCTTGAAGCTTGTTTAAGTCCATAAATGGACCTTTGAAGTTTACAAACCATTTGCTCGCTCCCACTAGATATAAAGCCCTCCGGCTGTCTCATATAAATCTCTTCCTTAATGTTGCCATTAAGAAAGGCAGTCTTCACATCCATTTGCCATATCTCGTAGTCATAATATGCAGCTATGGCGATCAGGATACGAATGGATTTAAGCATTGCTACCGGTGAAAAGGTTTCATCGTAATCAACACCTTGTTTTTGAGTATAACCTTTTGCAACCAGACGCGCTTTATAAGTACTTCTCCATCTACTCCAAGCTTACGCTTGTATACCCATTTACAGCCAATCGGTACAATACTTTGTGGTGGGTCTACCAAGGTCCATACCTTGTTCGAGTACATGGAGTCTATCTCGGACTGCATTGCTTCTCGCCATTTATTAGAGTCAATGTCTATCATTGCCTCTTCATAGCTTCTTGGATCATTATCCAAAAGGAGTCCCTCTTCTTTGTTCTCTAACAATAGGTTCAGTCTATCAGGCGCCTTTGAAACCCTGATAGACTTCCTGAGAGGTTGAGCCTCAAATGGTTCAGGCTCAACTTGTGTGTTATTTGCGACAACTTGTGGGATACTTAGTGGTTCCTTTTCTTCTCTAAGTTCTACAGCTTCGCCATTGTTTTCAGAAAGCAACTCTTCCTCTAAGAAAGTGGCATTCCTCGAAACAAACACTTTTTGTTCGGAGGGATCGTAGAAATAGTATCCTATAGACTCTCTTGGATATCCAACAAATTTACATAAAATGGATCTCATGTCCAATTTATCTCCCACTTGCTGCTTCACGTAAGCAGCACAACCCCATACTCTGAGATACCTGTAAGAGGGTGTCTTGCTACACCATATCTCATAGGGTGTACTTGGGACAGCTTTGCTTGGCACTCTGTTTAGTAGATGTGCCGCCGTTTCTAAGGCATAGCCCCAGAATGAAAGAGGTAAAGTAGTGAAACTCATCATTGATCGAACCATGTCTAACAAGGTCCGATTCCGTCGTTCTGAAACTCCATTAAGTTGTGGAGTACCAGGAGGAGTCCACTGTGACCGAATCCCTTTCTCTTTTAGATAATCAAGAAATTCTGTGGTCAAGTATTCGCCTCCTCGATCAGATCGAAGAGTCTTGATGCTACGTCCACTTTGCTTCTCTACTTCAGATTTAAATTCTTTGAACTTTTCAAAAGCCTCAGATTTATACCTCATAAGGTATACATAACCGTATCTAGAGAAATCGTCGGTAAATGTTATGAAGTAGTGATAGTTCCCTCTTGCACTAACACTTAGTGGCCCACAAACATCTATATGAATCAGATCCAACAGACCTTTGGCTCGCTCCACTTGTCCAAAAAAATGGTGACTTGGTCATTTTTCCCTTAAGACATGACTCACATGTAGGCAACTTATCCTCTCCCCTAAGGTCAAGTTTTTGCCCTAACTTGTGGATCCGCTTTTCAGATATATGACCCAATCTAGCATGCCAAAGTGTAAATGGACTATCATTATCTAACTTTCTTTTATTTTGTTGAATTGTAAGGACAGAGCTTTGTGGTGTAATGGTGTATAAACAATTTGTCAAACAAGCTGAATATATAAAAGTATTATTTTGAAAATGGAACAATTTCCACTCTCAATAACAAACTTAAAACCTTCTCTATCCAAAACTGGAATAGAGATAATATTTCTAATAATGTCTGGAACATAAAGACAATTATTCAAAGATAAACCAACACCATTATTCAAAGCTAAAGAAACAGTTCCAATAGCTAGTGCCGCAACTCTTGCTCCATTGCCCATCCTAAGGACCGTTTCCTTACTGTCCAGCTTCCTGCTTGTTGCCATCATCTGTATATCATTACAGATATTTGAGCCACATCCGGTATCTAATACCCAAGAAGCATCATTAACTGATAAGTTAACTTCAACATAATACATACCGGAACGCTTCAGGCTAGCAAGGTATTCCTTGGAGTTCCTCTTCCAGTGCCCCATTTTGCCACAATGAAAACACTTGTGATCGGCTTGAGAATTAACATTCTCTTTTCCTTTTCCCTTTGCCTCATTGCATTTCCCCTTCTTGTTGGGCTTGGTAGGAACCTTTCCCTTCCACTTTCTTTTCTTAGACATTGCTGCCTTAGAAGTGGATCCAACTAGAAGCATCGGCTTGTCCTTCTTTATAGTTGACTCAGCCGTCTTTAACATGTTCACCAACTCGGGGAGAGTAGTATCCATGGAGTGCATGTTAAAGTTAACAACGAAGCTGTCAAACGATGGGGGTAGAGATTGCAACACAAGGTCCACAAAGTGCTCATTATCCATAACGACTCCAAGCGACTTAATCTTTTCAATGAGGCCTATCATCTTAAGCCCATGCACTTGCACTGAAGAGCCCTCAGTCATACGACATCTGAAAAGATCTTTAGATATCTGATATCTCACTTGCCTAGTTCTCTCACCGTACAACCCTTGTAGGTGAACAAGAATATCTCTAGCATTATCAAATGGCTCGTGCTGACTCTGCAGGTCATTTGACATAGATGCTAACATGTAGCACCGAGCATGTAGGTTATCATCAACATGAATAAGATACTGCTCATAGTCCTCAGACGTTTCATCCTCAGGTACAGGAGGAGGGGCTGTGTCAAGCACATAGTCCTTCTTTTCAGACTGAAGGACAATCTTAAGGTTTCTCAACCAGTCAACGAAATTTGGGCCAGTCAACTTGTTTTGCTCAAGAATACTTGCAATTGGATTTTTAGCCATTGTAGTATAAAATCTACAGAAATAAATGAAGCAGAAAATAAACAAACTATGGAAAAAATATCTATTTATATAAGGTCTTTATATTAAATTTCCTCCCACTATTTATTTAAACCCCAAATATATTTTGAAAATCACATTTTCAAAGTGGGCTTGAAGTCCAATTAAAATAATTCACACCTCAATTTATGAGCCCATGAAAAACTTATATTGGTAGTCAACGCTTTGACAATTGTATCAACATACAACCTTCAAGATTATTTGCCTCACTTTTCCTATATACCCAATTTTATGAGCCCATATAGTACTACGTGTCAAATCAAGCCCATCAAACCTTCGCGCAAATGGTACATCAAGGTGTCCCACGACTCGTGGCCAACACAAAGACGAAACCACCTCACGAACATCTATATGTTTGGTAGAGATCACAACTTTTCACACAAAGCCACTCCACGACTAATGGCCAGCGACCAAGCACGATAGCATCGTCATGTCATCTACCTTTTGATGGAAGGCATGGAGTAATAGGTCACCACCTATTTTATCCATTTCGATTTGATATGGAACTAATCAAATTAGATTCCTTCAGAGTTTCAAAAACTAGGGTTTTCAAGACCTCATGGACTTAGAATAACAATCATCATATGAAGCGCAAGCAAATAACATTCTAATAAATATAACATGCATTCTATGCAAATAATCATGGAAAAAGAAAACATGATAAATCATTCATCACATGAATTTGAAACGAATAAATTCACCAATTTATGTAAGCAATCATTTACATGTAAATGCACTTTAGCAATAATCATCCGTCGTTAATCATATCGACAAAAATATATTTCCTATGCTCATAGGAAACACTTTTCTTATGAACAAACTACGCTTTTCATGAAAAGAAACAAATAAATGTATTTATCGTATAAACAACCAAAGCAAAATCTGATTTTAAAGATGCTAGAACCCATGGCTCTGATACAACGGTTGGGTTCACTGGGCCGCATGAGGCGATCGCAGCAGAAACTTCGAAACAAAATTGTACATTTATCGCATAAAGGTTCGCCCCGTCGGTTCCATTACCGATTGTTGGGATCGTCATCTTTTAAAATCACGTAAGTGGTACGAATTTTGCATGGCTAGGGTTTAGTATATTACCTATTCCTTAGCTTCCTTTTAGCGACGAATGAGAGGGAATCAATTCCCGGCTAGTGGCGACCACCGTCTTCGTAGTTCGTCGTAGACGTCACCGTACTTGTATTCGCCGTAGGGATTCAAATGCCTCCCCTCTAATTGAGTCCACCGTTTGGATTACGACGCCAGAATGAATTCTTCGCTAGTAGAAAACACCCCGGATATTGAATTGATATTTGCTCGAGAAAAAGGAATAGCCGAAACAATTTTCTTATTCCATGTGCTCACGCCCATTAAGAGTTTATGGTGATCATTTCGTACTTCCACCTCTTGGTTAATCCATACAAACATATATATAGCATTGCATGTAATTAACTATCCTTGAAACGTTTTTCAAGTTAATGCAAAATTATAACATTTATATATATGTAACGTTTATGCAAGGGCTTTATTAGGTTAAAACCGTTGCCCCTCTACTTATAAAGAAGGGAATTACTATTTACCGCCCCCTTTTTCCTAGTTACCGCCCCCTAAAGGGCTGAAAAAAGACGTTTATGTCCTTATGTTATTTAAATTAATTTAAAAAGGTAAAATATAATAAAAAGTAAGAATTTTCTTTAAATTCCTACACGACGCAACACTTTTCAAATCACACAACCAAATTAAACAAAAAAACAGAGAACTTTGCCAATCGTAATGGAGCGAGGACACGGAAAGGGAAAGGGAAAAGGGGGTCCTGTCACGATTGGTAAGAAAACTGTCGTAAGTTCATTCGTATTTAGATAGATTGTCGAAAACGGATCGAATTAGGCTGAAAACGGGCGATCGGATGCGAAATAGGGCGAAAAACGGCACGACCAAACCGAAATTTCGGTCGGCCTAGTCGCGACCAAAACGTGATTTCGGTCGTTCAAGACACGACCGAAATCAGATTTCGGTCGCAACAGGCTCGACCGAAATATGATTTCGGTCGTGTATTGAACGACCGAAATCACTCGTCGGTCGCCGGGGTTCCGACCGAAATCAGGTTTCGGTCGGATCTGGCTCGACCGAAATCAAGTTTCGGTCGGTTCCTCGCCGACCGAAACTTGATTTCGGTCATTCCACTGTTTGGCCGAAATTTTTTTTCGGTCATATTTTTTTTTTTTAATAAATATGTAATTGCAGGCCAAGAGTGGGAAAGTCCTACTTGGAGGGAGCAGCAGACCGGCCCCGGAGGCGGAGGAGGGATCTGGAGAGCGCCATACGAGAGCGCGCGGCGTTGATGCATCCGTTCGTAGGCAACGGGACGAGGAGAGGCGGCAGCGAGCTCTTGATTCTCATTCCGTATATGCGGAATACGATCCGCATGCGGATGAGGAGGCGCCTGCGGATGAGGAGGTGCCCTACGATGCGGCGTCGTTTGAGTCATCCGACGACGATGCGATACCGGTCTCCGCAGGTAATTTCATTCTCCTTGATAAACTGTATTGCGATGTAGTGGTTTAATATACGTAAAATAAATAATATTTATTTTTGGGAAATTCTTAAAAATAAAATAGGGAGCAAGCGCTCCAGGGTCGTAGATGACGATTCGTGGAGGGTGCAGGGGCCACAGCCAGGTGGTCCAGAAGACGGCGAGGTGATCCCTAGTTACTTGGGGCACATCGCGCCCCGCATCTGGATGGGTGAGGAGGATCGACCCCTGCTGAAGTGCGAGCGAGCAGCGTGCGTCAGTGCTTCGGTCGCTTAAGCAGTGGTACTGCCAGTTCCGCCGCGCAGACGCAGAGCGAGATCGATGGCACGGGGCTTAGCCACCTCACAGATGCCATGCTGGGTCACTTGGACCAGCCTCTTCTGAGCGCTTTTGTGGAGCGCTGGCACCCTGACACGAACACCTTCCACATGCCGTGGGGTGAGATGACGATCATGCTCCACGACGTCGAGCAGATCCTGCGTATCCCGATCGAGGGGGAGGACGGTATCGGGCACCCCGGACAGCGGCGACCAGCAGATCGCGGCGAGGGAGATCATGGGGGTTAACGCAGACGCGCTGCGGGGATTATGGAGAGGCGGTGCGGTCGCGACGAAAGACGTGATGCAGAGGATGCGGTCTGGAAATAGGCCGGCGGGGGTTCCAGGCAATCGCCTGGCTGTGGATTCTACTGGGGTCGACGCTGTTCGTCGACAAGAGCGGGAACCGGGTGAAGCCCGACATCATGCACGAGTTCTATCGATCGCTGCCAGTTGCCAGCGGCCACTTGTGGGGGTCGGCCGCTCTTGCTTACCTCTATCGCCAGCTTGGTCTCGCAAGCCGAGCGGATTCAAGGGGTTTAGCTGGGTGCCTGTCGTTATTACAGGCGTGGATCTACGAGTACTTCCCGTGCTTTCGCCCACACCGTCTACCCCATCATGTGGAGGCCTGCGACGCACGATCACGCATGTGGTCGTGTCTCAGTACGAGCGGACGGGCCACCGGATGATTGAGATCCGCCGTCAGCTAGACATGATGACTGCGAGCGAGGTATATTAAGTGATTATATTCTATATTCACGACGATTATATACAAATTTGCAAACTGTTATCAGGTTGCTTGGTTGCCCTACGGCCCCGATCCAGCGGCGCACCACATGAGGACTATTTTCGTAGGCTGGGTACGATATCGCGACATTGTTGAGCCCTATGTGCCCTCGAGAGTGTTGCGCCAGTTGGGTTACGTGCAGCACATCCCGCCGCCGATGAGTCCGCCACAGAAGGCGTACATGCCAGCAGACCCGAAATGGTATAAGGTGCACCATTCTGGCGACGCAGCAGAATTTGCTTGGCGTCAGTTCCCGTACGCGTACATTCTCAATCTATCGTACATCAGCCGGGCGACTGCAGATTACCTTGGCGAGGCCGTCCAAGGGTACATGGACTGGTATGAGCGACATTCTCATCCTCGTCTGTTATCGTCGGAGTCGGGATCCTCTTCGGGCGGCATACCCCCGCGCAGCCACTCAGACTACGTACGTAATATTAAGTGATTCAGTCTTTGTATGTATATCAATTTTTATATTTATCAATTCTGTGTACAGTGGTACAGCTCGATGTATGCATTGAGCACCGAGATGCTATCTACGTTGCAGCTCCACGACGAGGAGCAGACGGAGCGCTACAGAGACAAGCTGGACGAAATGAACGACCGCTGGCGCAATGCTCCATGATCTGCTTTTATTTGTCGTTGTCCTTAGTGTGTGTACTGAACACGTACTATTTTTATTTATATTAATAAAATAATGTAATAGTATAAAATAATAACATATAAAATAATTAAATATAAAAAATACTAAAAATACGAACAAATAGTATTAATAAAAAATTATAATAGTATAAAATAATAACATATAAAATAATAATAATAAGAATAAATTAATACTAATAATATAAAATAATTGTATATAAAAAACATATAAAAATTAGAACAAAAAATAATACCAATAATATAAAATAATAATATAAAAAAATACTAAAAATAAGAATAAAAAATACTAAAAATAAAATAATTGTATAAAAAATAACATATAAAAAAAAAATAATAATAAGAATAAAATAGTACTAATAATATAAAATAATAATATATAAAAAATACAAAAAAATAAGAATAAAATATAAATAATAATATAAAAATAACATATAAAAAATAATAATAAGAATAAAATAATACTAATAATATAAAATAATAATATATAAAAAATACTAAAAATAAGAATAAAATAATACTAATAATATAAAATAATAATATATAAAAAATACTAAAAATAAGAATAAAATAATACTAATAATATAAATAATAATATATAAAATAACATATAAAAAAAATAATAATAAGAATAAAATAGTACTAATAATATAAAATAACATATAAAAAATATAAGAATAAGAATAAAATAATACTACAGCGAAGCGGCACGCAGAGGCAGTATCGTGATAGAATTCAAGTTGATGGTCGATCCATTGCCGTACCCGTATAGTGTAACTACAGCGTTCCAAATAGTGGCCACAGCCCACAGATCGCACGGTGTCAACATCCAGTGGTTTTCCAAGCAAGGTCCCCCTTCCCAGCGTATACGACGCAACTGCATTTCCAATGAATCACCGTAGTACAATGGCGAGTAAAGATCCCATGAGCCTCGATTTCGTTCGCGACGTTATTCCTTACGGTGACCCATTCTTCTTCGTCATTGTAAATATGGGAAGCGATAGCGCGAAATCCGCAGTTTCCGTCAGCCACGACATCATTAACACTAACTATATACGGATGGATGACTGATGTTACGTGGTACTGCAAAGCGGCCGTGGAAGAAGTTGGATTCAACTGTATAAAAAATTATACCGGATTAGAGATGCATCCATAAACTATTTTTATGAGTGAAAAAACAGAAGTACCTGTCTCGCCAGTAGAACTACGAGATCGCTTCGCAGATGATGATGAGGTACGGCCATGACTGCTACGACCCTGGCTGCTACGACTGGTACTGCTGCGCCCTCCGCTGCGTCCCCCCTTTGGGATTGCGTACTCCCAAGCACTCCGATCACGTTTCGTCGAGTCTCTTTTCTTTGGCCTACCTTTTACAGATGTCTTAACAGCAGGCGCGGTCCACTCTTGATCCTCGGGATAGAGATGTTCGTGAACTACTCGATGGAGGCCACGCATAACGGCGGGATCGCGACCTTCTGCCTCACGCACAAGATCGGCTAAGCGCTCTTGATCAGAAATATCGGGCACTACTCCCTCGCCGATTGTGAGTGTCCTCCAGAAGTCGTGCAAGCATTCTACTGATACTGGGTAGTTGTTGTCCACGCATTGCTGAAGCCCGCAGGCACATGGTAGTTGGTGCATACGTCGTACTACACATCCGCACCTGGAGTAAACCTCATCCGACAACTCTTTGGCCCGCCGCAGCTCATTTTCCATAATTTTTATTGCATGGTGTGAAACTCTGTATAACAATGTTAGGAATGGAAATCCTGACATCGGAATAGGTCGTTTTGACCGGGACTCCTCAAGTGTCTGCATGTCAAGATTAAAATATTATTCGATAAGGATAAGAGAGACGTAATAATAATTAATTTACCTTCTGATGCGAATCAACTGGTTCTGAATCTGCTCGTTCACCTTCACCCATACGGTGTCAAGCGACCCAGTGGCCGAGTTCAGCCATCCTTTCAGTTCGCTATGAGCACTCTCCACACGACATGTAGTGGTGTTCCCGAAATGAAGCACATGGTTCGTCCAAGCTCTGGCGAACTTCTCCTTATGCACCAACCACGTCTGCTCAACATAAGTAACGATTTCTGAGTCTTGTAGCCAGCGCAGACGCATGTCATTCACTGCATTCTCATATTCGTCAACCGTCGGAGCTTCCACGACTGCTTTCCAGGACTTGTGCGTGAAGTGAGCTGCGGTCTTTTTGCTATTCCCCCCCAACCTATAAACTTTGTTCTCCACATCTTTATAAATATGCCACGTGCACAGCAGATGGTGAGAATGGGGAAATACCATATGTACCGGTCGAACAAGGCCCAACTCACGATCAGTGACAATCGCCGACGCGTGGACAGCTGGCCCTAGGAATATCCCTGATAGACTGCAACATCCACCGGTAACTGATCTCGGTCTCGTCCACCATGACGGCAAACCCACACAGAAAGTTGTGATTACAGGGAGTCATCCCTATAATCTCAACAAGAGGCATCTTATATCTATTGGTCTTGTACGTCGAGTCAATCCCAATAAAATAAGGATACGTCCTCAGCAGTGCGAGTGACTCCGGGTGTGTGCGAGAAAGACATGTGTCAGCATATTAGTCTCCTCGTCTCTTCTATATTCAACAAAATATCCGGACTCTGTCGCCTGGTGCATCAACTGGCTCACCACGTCTCGACCCTCAGAATATTGCTTCTTCAAACGATCTCTGTAATTATAAATATGTCGGATCGTCGCGTTATCTACGCTGTGTCGAGCCCTCATCGCTGAGAGGATATGTGATGGTTTCGCTTGCGCAGCACTCATTTCCTCTACGACCTTCTTTGCCTGGCTGCTTAACCCACTCGTCTGGCGGTTGTCCCTCGGGATAATGTATCAGAGGGTGATTGTGCGTGGATTTTTCAGGTGGGCCCGTACGAATGAACCATTCCTTAGTAGCTGGATCTTGCTGGGCTATGACGACAAACGGACACCTGCACTTGTTAGACTTCGACAGCCTCTCCAATTCATCCTCCTTGCCTCTATAACGTTCTCCGCGAGAACATCTAATCAATTTTTTTTTCCTAATTTCTTGTGCGACGAAATTATCACCTCGAAATCAAGACCAATAGCGACGCCTTTCGCCCAGTTAATGGCTTCCACGTCGGTTGAAAATCGTCCTCCTTCGCGAAAATGCCGACTGTAGTTTATCCCATCGCCCGTGGAATCCTCCGGGACACTATCCAAGTCTGACAAAAAAAAAATTAATAACCGAAATCAAATTTCGGTCAACCTAAGAGGCGACCGAAATCAAATTTCGGTCAACCTAAGAGGCGACCGAAATGAGATTTCGGTCACCTCTGTCGTAGCCGAAGCCAGATTTCGGCCGCGACAGTCGTAGCCGAATCCAAATTTCGGCTACTACAGTCGCGGGCCGATCTATAGTTTCGGTCACCCTCTTGGGCGACCGAAATTGATTTTCGGTCATCACAAGGGTTGACCGAAATTGTTGTTCGGTCACCCCTTGTGTTGACCGAAATTATGTTTCGGTCGGGGCGAAATTTTCGCTCGAATCCGACCGTTTTTCGAGAATTCACGTCTATAAAAACGAAATTTACGAGAATTTGATTACCATCCGCTCCAATAGACGCTTTCTTTTGACTTTTCCACTTCCCAAATAGACGATTCATTGCGATTTGAACGTTTTTTTGTTGTTTGTTTGAGTCTCATTTGAATGTTTAATTGCTATATGAAAATTGTGGTTTGGAAAAGGACTTCAAATAGAAATTTAAATTCAAAAGGGCAAAATCGTCTTTTTTCAGCCCTTTAAGGGGCGGTGACTAGGAAAAAGGGGGCGGTGAATAGCAATTCAGTATAAAGAATTAATTTCCATTAACCCATTAAACGTTACTAAGAAATGGTCATAACTCTTTTATCCCTTTTAAATTCAAAATTAATAAAAGGATAACACCAAGGATTTTAAGAAAATCTATTTCTTATTTACTTGGTTAAAACTCTAACGTGCAAGCATAACATTTACTTCAAGCATCTCATTATGCTCACATAGGGATGATCGTGGATATCAAAGTCCAACTTTAAAATCCTATTAATTGAATTCTCACAATTACTAAATTAATACTTAACTTCGAAATAATCAGTCCAATTGACTATTTTATTCCTTTAATCAAACAATCAATTCATTCAACAATTGAATTAAAGATTAATCCAACTATTGGAAATATCAATCTCATATTGTCATTCTCCAAAACTTCGTGTGACCCTTTTAGGTTCACGATCAACACTAGTAGTAGATTTACAACTCCTTGTAATTTAATAAAAATAACTCTTTAATCTCACGAATCCACGGATCACGGCAACACCTAGCAAGTAGCGCGACTACCTAGTATTGAGTGAAATAGCGAGTAAACCTTTTCAATTGCAAGTGCATACACGTAAAATCCTTTCGACGACTAATTTCCCGATTAGACCTTGGGCATGGAGTTATAAGTCGAAACCCAATTGATCTAATTACTATGATTCCATTTCAAGTTTAAATGATTCATTTATGAATCTCAATTCATCATGCCTTGGCCAAGGTCTTTGAATCATAAACTATGAAAAACATAGGAAATTCACTTATTAATATAAGTGTCGAATTCTATGTTGGTCACATACAAATCTCCATACACACTGATACAATACCCAAAATATCCCTTTTGTGATTATCCAGCAATCAAAGGATAAATCTAAGTAAAGCACAATGCGCACAAGACTACTATCGTGCCTCAAGTCAGAGGATTAGTCATGTACTATCGCAACACGAAAATTCTCATTCAACAAATGTTTCCAATTAAGAATTTTTCGTCGGGTCATGTTCGATGAACTTGTTCCCTAACAAGCATCTGCATATATGCATTTGCGTCACACACTAATGCTAATGGAACGTAACATCCTCGTCTTACAAGCATGCAACATATGCACAAGTCTTTCCGGGTTATTCAATGTCCTGTCTTGAAATACCCATCGACTTGGAACTTATTTAAGATAACAGCCTAAGACATATTCCATGACCACCATCAAATGCGTAATCATGTCCTTCAGCTTATAATGACCTAAGGACTTTATCATAATATATCAGCATAAGATAAACATTGCCTTTTATTTGATATAATTTCCAATAAATTATTTTTACAAGTAGAAAACATCCAATCAAGTTGGAACACTGGGCATTCTACTCTAACACTTTGAACACAAGTTTGGCAATCGCGAGATGCTGCTGAGAGATTTTGGCATCAACATTAACGAGCGTGTTGAGGTACATTAACTTTTTTCAGTTCGTGATCAAAAGCTACGTGTTTTTCTTTGTTGTTGCCACTGCGACCGAGCTGTGTCTGTTTCCAGTTCTAGTATAATATATCGAGAGATGTATGTGTAATTATAATAAGGTTCCCCTGGTAAGAGCAAAAAACGTGGTCGGTTTATAAGAGGATACGACCAAAATAATTGGAATTCTCAGAGAACGCACTCCACAACTTGGCACTCCACAACTCGACGTCGTCTCCATCGTCGGTATGCCTGGCCTCGGCAAATCAACTCTGGCGAGGAATCTTCACAGATGCAAGAATCAAACGCGAGTTCCCCTTGCATTTATGGGTTTCTGCTTCTAAGTTCCCGCCAGAGGAGGTGTTCCTCAGCATTCTGGAAGAGGTCACCACGGTGACCGAGGAAATGCGTAGCATGCGAGGAGACAAGCTAGCGAAAAAAGTTAAAATGTGCCTTAAGGGAAAGTTTTTTATCATAATGGATAACGTGTGGACAACCCAAGACTGGGATATTATTTCTACTGCTTTTCCCGCTCTCAACTGTCAAGGTAAAATCTTGATTACAAGCCGCGACAGGGAGGTTGGGAGGCATGTAAATCCCAAGAGACAGCCCCACAAATTGCAACCTTTAGAACCCGAGGATAGCGAGAAACTCCTACAGTACGAGGTTTTCGGAAAGCCGAGTGGGAACCTGATTACCAGCATCATGGACAACTGATAGCCGATAAATGTGGCTTCCACTTACGATAGTTGTCATTGGAGGGGTTATTAGGAAGAAACTATCCGGGACTGATGGCAACGTGGCGAAAGTGAGTGCATGGAAGGAATTTTCGGAAATAGTACCCCATCATCTCGATGATCCATTGAGGACTATGTACAAAGTTATTTTGTTGAGTTATGAGAGATTACCTTATGACTTGAAGCATTGTTTTCTCTATTTCGGAATGTTCCCCAAAGGCGTTCATATCCCAACGTGGACTGTTTCGAATGTGGATTGGGAAGGGTTAGTCGAAGAAAGGACATATTGCACCCTAGAAGATACCGCGCAGAGCTATTTGGATGAGCTTATCAATAGCAACTTGGTAATGGTTGACAAAAGAGGTATTGATGGTAAAGTGAAAGCCTGTCGCATTCACGATTCTCTCCGGGAGTTTTGCAAGGAGAAAGCTGAAGAAGACAAGTTCCTCGTAGAGAATATAAAATCAAGGGAGGGAACTTTAGCACCGTTGGTAGATGATCGTGTTCGTCGTATTTCCATCCATTCTAATATTCCAACATTTGTAGGTTCCAAACCTCATGGACGTCGAGTTTGTTCTTTTGTTTGCTTCTCTGAAGAAACCGTACATTTAAAGGCATTATACAGTTCAGCCATTCCGAAAGGATTTAGGCGGCTCAGGGTCTTAGATGTGAAGACCATCAAACTCGGTAAAATCCCCAATGATACGTATAAGTTGCTTCATTTGAGGCACATCCACTTGACGTTCAACTCGAAGGTTCTCCCTCAAGAGTTTTCCAGACTACGGAACATACAAACTCTCATTGTTGAGACATCTCAGGATACTCTTGAAATCAAAGCAAACATATGGAAGATGCGCCATTTGAAGCATATGAAGACTAACGTAGCTGCCAAATTCTTCGAGCCAACAAAAGCTAGCGCAAAAGACGGAAGCAACCTACAAATACTTCGCAAGATATTACCTCAAGAATGCACGGATAGAGTTCTCAAAGTGGCACGAAACGTGAGAAGGGTCAGCATTTGTGGGAAGCTCTAATCCCTTACGACTGGAAGCTCATTCAATTACATGCAAAACCTGGAAAAGCTCGAGAAGTTAAAGCTTCAAAACGATGATGTATCTCCTGAAGCACCTTTCGAGGGCACATTGTTTCGCCTTCCTTCACCTGACAAGTTTCCCCCCAATCTTAAGATATTGACGTTGTCCAGTACTTTCCTTGAATGGGATCGCATGCAAGTCTTAGGTTCTCTTCCCAATTTAGAAGTGCTCAAATTAAAGGACGACGCATTCTCTGGGAATTATTGGGATACTGATGCTGCCGGCTGTCAAGGTCTTACGGTCTTGTTCATCAAGGGCACGAACTTAGTCATTTGGAAAATGTCGTCTGGCATATTTCCCAACATCGTTCATCTTGAGCTGCACAACTGCAACGATCTTCGAGAAGTTCCAACTGAATTCGCTAAGAGGCGGAGTGTGAATGTAAATATAATATTTACTTCCTTACGTTTACATTCTACATCATCCTCTATTTATACAAGTATTCTATACCATATGTAATCAAGATAAATACAATCCCATAATTATAGCCAATCATAAAATTCCTTGATTTACTCCATGATTTATACTCCATGATTTACTCCATTAGCCCCCCTCAAGCAAGAGGCGGGATGAGGACCAACTCGTAGTTTGCCTCGGAAAAATTCAAAGAGCGGACGACGAAGAGCTTTAGTAAAAATATCTGCGATCTGTAAGTCGGTGGATAGGTACTCCGTGCGTAGCTTTTATTTGAAAGAAGCTCACGAACAAAGTGAAAATCAATATTGATGTGCTTCGCC
Source organism: Craterostigma plantagineum (assembly GCA_027422505.1). Taxonomy (NCBI): domain Eukaryota; kingdom Viridiplantae; phylum Streptophyta; class Magnoliopsida; order Lamiales; family Linderniaceae; genus Craterostigma; species Craterostigma plantagineum. The sequence continues at coordinate 25,423,050 of JAPQWV010000011.1, forward strand.
CGCTTGTGAGCACTCGGATTTTGACTAAGAAAAAGCACACTATTGTTGTCTGAATATAAAGTAGGACAAGACGTCGGTTGGATACGGAGCTCTCGAAGAAGTTGAAGTACACATACAATTTCTGAGGCTGCGTTTGCAAGAGCCCGATATTCGGATTCACAACTTGAACGAGAAACTGTGGGTTGTTTCTTAGCACTCCAAGAAACTAGATTGCCACCAAGAAAAATAGAATATCCATAAGTAGATCGTCTTGTTTCCACGCAACGCGCCCAATCAGCATCAGAATAGGCAATGAGAGTCGATGAAGAGCCACGAGTAAAGGATAAACCATAAGCTGGCGGCCTTTACGTATCGAAGAATTCGCTTTACTGCTTGAAAATGTTCGCCAGTAGGATTCTGCAGATGTTGACTAACCAAATTCTCGGCAAATGATAAGTCGGGGCGTGTAACCGTAAGATATTGGAGAGCTCCAACCAACGATCGACATAAAGTAGGATCATCATACGCCTTTCCATCAGTAGAAAGCTGACAACCTGCAGGTAGTGGAGTAGAAACCGGTTTGGCGTCTTCAAAGCTGCCCGCTGAAGAATATCACGAGCATATTTTGCCTGATTAAGGAAAATGCCTGACGAAGTATAAGAAACCTCAAGACCTAAGAAATAATTTAGTTTTCCTAGGTCCTTGATGGCGAACTCCTTACGTGGGCGGGCGATGAAGGAATTCAGACTAGTTGTCGAGTTTCCTGTCAGAATAAAATCATCAACATATACCAAAAGATATAAAATTGATGACCGCGAATATAGATGAATAACGACGAATCAGTACGACTGCATATGAATCCAATGCTCAAGAAAAAATCGCTGAGTCGTTGAAACCAAGCACGTGGAGTTGCTTTAAACCATACAACGCCTTTTTAAGGCGGCAAACATGGCCTGGATACTTGGCATCCACAAATCCAGGTGGTTGCTCCATGAATACGAGTTTGGATAAAACTCCATTTAGAAACGCATTTTTGACGTCTAACTGATGAAGAGGCCAATTATTCAGTACAGCAATAGAGAGCACAACTCGAACCGTAGAAGCCCTAACCACAGTACTAAAGGTATGTGAGTAATCAAAACCCGGCAACTGCGTGAAACCTTTATCCCACAACATTTGTATTTGTAGGACGTGGAACAAGATCCCAAGTATGATTTGAGTCCAACGCAGAAAGTTATTCGTTCATAGCGGCAACCCATTCAGGCCGTTTTAAAGCCGATTTGATCCCACGTGTTCACGAACCATAACAAGAGCATTGAACGAGCTAGTGCAAGCATAATAGGTCAGATGCTTCGGTTTAAAGATACCTGACCGAGCCCGAGTTTGCATAGGGTGAGTAGAAATGATGGGTGGCTGCGCTACGAGCGGTTGTACTTGAGAAGATGAGTCAAGCTGTGTCGTTGAGTCAGATTCAATAACATGATCAACAACATGGTCGCTTGTATGACTTGCAGGAGTGGGGACAACTGAAGGAGGTTGCGACATGGATTGTTCGTCACATATAGTACAAAGTTGATGTTGAGAGCGTTTGCGTACAGTATCGGATGAAGTCGTGGTGTTGGGTAGTGGACTAACTGCTCTTGGTGGCTCAAAAAATTCTTGAATAGGTACGGAGTGTACGCTTGACCTGTCATCAGATTTAGCGGACGGAAAAGAGGATCCACAATTTAGCATGACGAGATATATAAAAGCGTAAGGAAATAGGATCGTAGCAACGAAACCCTTTATGTGAGCTGCTGTAACCCATAAAGATACAAGTTGTGCTTCGCGTCTCAAATTTGTTTGAATCTCGAAGGCATGGATATACTCGACAACCAAAGGGATGAAAATTCTCAAAGTTCGGAGCAGTAGAGAATAACAGCTCAAATGGCGATTTTCCATCTAGTACTTTGGAAGGTAGACGGTTGATCGTATACACTGCACTGCTAAAGGCCTCGACCCAGAACTTCAGAGGGATATGAGAATGGAAGAGCATCGCTAGCCCTGTTTCAGTGACATGTCTATGCTTTCATTCGACCCATCCATTTTGCGCTGGCGTATAAGGACAAGAGAGAATGTGACGAATGCCCACTTCATGAAAAAATTTCTGCACCTTATTGTTGGTGAACTCTGTGCCTCCATCACTGTGAAAGGTCTTAATACGACAAGAAAATTGATTTTCAACAAATGTACTAAACTGAAGAAGTACATCATAGAAATCAGATTTGTGCCGCAACGGATAGAACCACGTGAACCGAGAGAAGTTATCCACAAAAATGACATAATAGCGAAAACCAGAACCCGAACAGATTGGAGCAGGTCCCCACAAATCACAATGAATAATATCCAAAACAGAAGAAGAACGCTTATCATCTAAATTAAAGGGTTACTTTTAGCCTTTTCGCAGGTGTCGCAAATAACTGGTTTGGGTAACAAGGAAGTCACAGATATCCTCCCAGCCTTATTTAAATAGGAGATTGCATCGTAAGATACGTGACCAAGACGGGAGTGCCACAATTCGAAAGATGCATTCGGTATTCGAGTCGCCACCAAAGCCCTATGAGGAACATCCAACTTATAAAGTCCTTGACTACGGCGCCCATGTGCTAGAATGTCTTGCCTGAGACGATGTTGAATCATAAAACGGCTTTCAGTAAAAAGCACATTGACAGGTAAGTCATTAGTTAATTTGCTTACAGAAAGCAAATTCTTCGTAAGGCCAGGGACAACGAGTACGTCACATAATTTGATAGAAGATATCAAGGTACAACTGCCGATATGAGAGATAGGCAGTAGTAGTGCACCATTTCCGACGACAACTGAATCCAAACCTGTGTACGGCGAAGAGAAATCCAAATCTGACACATTTGGAGTCATATGGGACGATGCGCCCGTGTCCAAGTACCAAACAGAATTTGAAGGGGTCATAATCGTGACGGCAATATATTGGCGAGAAAGATCAAAGAAGAAGAAGAAAGAAGGGTTTTATGTTGCTGGCTCTGATACCATGTGAATGTAAATATAATATTTATTCCTTACGTTTACATTCTACATCATCCTCTATTTATACAAGTATTCTAAACCATATGTAATCAAGATAAATACAATCCCATAATTGTAGCCAATCATAAAATTCCTTGATTTACTCCATGATTTATAATCCATGATTTACTCCATTACGGAGCCTAAGTGTGCTGAGCTTGAACTACTGTCGAACGGCTGCTTGCTCGGCGGACGAAATCAAAAGGCTGAAGATGGAAGCTGATGCAAACGCTGAGTTCAGCGTGAATGTGTTCCCCCTACTATTAGCAACTAGTCATCTCAAAATCAAGGTATGGTATATGAAGTGGTCCCGTCGTGTAATGGATGTAAAATAAAAACTGGTGATGTAAATGTTGACTGTAATGTCGGAGCAACACTCAACCTCACACAGAATGCACAGCGAAAAAACTAACAACTTAGTGACGAAATACGAAACACACGAGATGTAAATTTTGTGCAGCAAGTTAAAAACTTGCTGCGTGCCTCATGGCGAAATTCCACTATTACGATGGATTACAAAAACAACTATCTCGCGATAGTACAAATCACGCCTAGTAAAAGAATAGAATCTAACGACCCACTAAACTAGAAAGTCCTAAGACCTTTGCAAAACTAGGCTAAAAAGAATAACTCTCGTGAGTTTGTTCAATCTCAATGTAAGCTTTGCTCTTTATGACTCGTGTGTCTGTAACGGAAAAATGAAGTCTCGTATATATTACTTCGACTTCTCAAGGACTTGCTCAAAGTCCATACTGCCCTCAACGTCCACTAACTTCAACATGGCCGTTGGAAGTTAAGTTGGATAGCTCCAAACGACTTAATCTTCACTTGGGCTTCAAGACTCCTATTTTTAGTAAGTTTCTTTCCAATTTTAGCTCCTAAGTCTCCACGTGTAATCCACACGTCTTTGATCCATTCCAAGCTTTATCAAAGTCCTGCATATCACTAAAAATAGCCAATAACCGAATTAATAGGGTTTTGGCATGAAAGATAAAACTAGAGGTTGATCCAATCTCAGCCAACAATGTTGACTGGCATGTGGAGCCAATATGATTGTCAACATTGAAATATCAACACTAACAATCTCCCCCTTTTTATCTTTCTTCCCAAAACCACTGCAGAAGTTAGACATAGTGAAACTCCCCCTCAAGGCACGATCTACTCAACCACAAAAATATTAAAAGATGGTTAGAGTAAACGCACATAGAATAATAGTTAACCCATTCAAAGTACTAAGAAATAAGTATATATCCTAAGAGGTCATGAAAAAAACATCTGCAAAACGAAAAACAAGTGATCCATAGGCAGAACTAAAAACATGCGCACGCAAAATAAAAACACAAGTCAGATAGGCATGCAAAAACAAAAAGGCACTAAGAAGTGCGCATGCACAAAACCGACCTAGACCCACTAATGGCCTAAATCGTGGACTCTGACTCGTATCGGCGCTTGCATCTTCTCCAGCAGCTCCTACTCCAACCTGTTCTCCCCCTGTCTGTTCGACGGTTCCTTATTCTGCTCCCCCTGAATCTCCGCTTATAAAGTCACCCACATTGGTCAGCAGCCATGATCGCCATCCATCTGCACAAACAACCTTCTCCCCCTTTTTGGGAAGAAAGTAAACCTCAGAGAACTTCTCTATGAGCAATCAAAAAAAAATAATATTGTCATTCAGACACTTAATCTCTTGCTGCAGATTCGATGTTGAGGTAAATGTGGAACTGGCATCTGCACCAACATTCTGAGACTCAGAAACAGGTGAGTTTGCCATAGATAAATCAAAGATAAGTTCAAGAAATGGAGAAGCAATACAGAATGTGTAACCCTGATTATATCAAACACAGTCAAGAACAGAGAGTAATCTCAGCGTGAAGTTCGAATTATGACATAGTGTATGCGAAAGTGATGAGAACTCAAGTCGAACCTAAAAGAGAGAAATATCCAACGGCACAAATAAAATGGTCACTCAGTAAATAGGAATAATTTCATCGTGGAATAGGTAAGGCCGAGAAAAATAACCGTTGGACTCAATCATATACACTTAGGCAATTTTAAATGATAAGGATGAATTAACTCAACAAGTGCCTAAGTTAAAACTGAAACTAAATATTGCATGTGGAGGACTGAGTCACACAAATTATAGGAACATATCAGATTATGTTTCAGCCAAAAATACCAAGTCAAAAATCAAAGCAGACGCGAGCGATACTAACCGTTTAGGCGACAATGATAATCACTTGAGACAAGCGTAACGAGCCGTTCTTCGAGAAGTTCTAATGCAATTCAGATAGATACTAAAACTAGACACAAACATACTGACAAAACAAGCTTAAAAACTAATGCATAAAACACGAAGCAAACAAAATGTAGCACGATCAGATTGACTGTTACTAATGTTGCCTCAACATTCTAATTCCGTAATCCTAGACTTTTCTGTGCAATCCTTCTCCAAACCAGTTCCCTTTATTACCCTTTCACCTTATTAATCTAACCGAAATCATGCACTGCCCTTATACCCTAAGCCTCAAGGTTTGGCTTTTTGTCGCATAGTATACATCGTCACCGCGAATGCCGTGTACCTACGGAAACTTATTACCAAGTACCTATATCTAGCAAAGAGTTTATGAGCATGCTTAACGCAACAAGGATTGGCTTTTTGTCGCAAAGAGTACATCGTCACAGCGAATGCCGTGTACCTAGGGACGTATTACCAAGAGCCTATAGAACAAAGGGATTGAGTTCATGCAGGGACCAGTCAAGAAGAATCATGTCATTTCACAGGAAAACAAAACAGAATATTTCATCAAACATTAAAGCAGAAACAATCTAATCTGACATATGCTATGTTGATCCAAATGTTGGACCAACATTCAAACTGACATGTGCAAACCTATGGATTTCTTCAGGTCCGAAAACCTTTCAGAATCCAATGCTTTCGTAAATATGTCTGCTAACTGATGTTTTGTGTCTATATGCTCAATGCAAACTAACTCTTTTCTACCATATCTCTCAGAAAATGATGCCTTATATCTATATGCTTCGTACGTGAATGCTGAATAGGGTTCTTAGATATGTTGATGGCACTAAGGTTATCACAATACATGAGAACAGAATCGCACTCTAAACCATAGTCACACAACATGCTATTCAACCACATCAATTGCGTACAGCAACTACCAGCAGCAGCGTACTCAGACTCAGCAGTAGATAAAGACACACAGTTCTGTTTCTTACTGTACCATGCAACCAAATTGTTACCTAAGAAGAAACAGCCGCCACTTGTGCTCTTGCGATCATCCTCGTCACCTGCCCAATCAGCATCACTCCTACAAGACTCATATTAGTATCTTTAGAGAACCATAACCCTAGGCTACACGAACCACTCACATATCGAAGAATACGCTTAACTGCATTAAGATGAGATACTTTAGGCTCAGATTGATATCTAGCACATACACATACGCTATACATAATGTCAGGTCGACTCGCTGAAAGATATAACAAACTGCCTATCATTGAGCGATACAATGTTGGGTCAACATTCTGTCCAACATTATCTTTACTTACCTTTTGCGTAGACCCCATGGGCGTTTTCATTACCTTCGCCGTGTCCAACCCGAACTTCTTCACAGTGTTCTTCGCGTACTTCTCCTGGGACATAAAAATCCCGTCGCTGCTTTGCTTGATCTGCAATCCTAAGAAAAAAGTTAGTTCCCTAATCATGCTCATTTCGAAAGTGGAGTTCATGGCATGTACGAACTGATCTAACATTGATTGTGAACTAGATCCAAAAACTATGACATCCACATAAATTTGAGCAATTAAAATGTCAGCACCAACTCTTTTCACAAAAAGTGTGCGATCGGCCTCACCTCGAGTGAATCCAAATTCAAGTAAAAATGTAGCTAACCGTGCGTACCAAGCTCGAGGTGCTTGCTTCAATCCATACAAAGCTTTCTGCAACTTATAAACATGGTTAGGAAAATGAGGGTCTTCGAACCCCTTAGGTTGTTCCACATAGATTTCTTTATCAATAAACCCATTTAAAAACGCACCCTTAACATCCATTTGGTGTAATGTAATGTTAAGCCAACATGCAATCGCTAATAACAACCTAATAGATTCTAGCCGAGCAACAGGAGCAAACGTTTCATCAAAATCTATCCCCTCTACTTGCGTATAACCTTGGGCTACTAAACGTGCTTTGTTCCTCACAACTCTACCAAGTTCATCAGACTTATTCTTAAAGATCCACTTTGTACCTATGACATTAATGTCTTTCGGCCGTGGCACTAAACTCCAAACCTGGTTTTTCTCAAATTGCAAGAGTTCCTCTTGCATGGCATTAATCCAATAATTATCCTTGAGTGCTTCAAGGACATTCTTGGGTTCTATTTCAGAAACAAAACATTTAAAGCGTACCTCAGCGTATACGGTGTTCATGCATACGTTTCTTACCATAGATTTGTAGTCCTTACGTGGCTTGTCTCAGGTTTTTCTTCCTTCGTTCACGTCACCAATAATGAGCTCTGAGGGATGGTCCTTCTGTATCTTTGCTGGCGGATCTCTTCGAACTTCGCTGGGTCCGGCTTCTTCAGCGTTCTGTTCAGGTTCAGATGCTGAGTCAGATGCTGGCTCAACATTTTCCTCCACATTCTCCTCTGTTTCACCAACAGCTTTGACAACGTCTGTAATAACAACTTGTGGAGCATTTCTGCTGAGGTCAGTAGTATCATCAAATACAATATTAACAGATTCCTGAACAGACTTCAAGCGCAAGTTATATACACGATAAGCACGGCTGTTCGAAGAGTAACCAAGGGATATGCATTTGTCACTTTTGGAATCAAACTTGGTCAAATACTCACGATCATTCAACATATAGCAAACACAACCAAAGACATGAAAATACTTCACAGTCGGCTTTTTCCCATTCAACAACTCATATGATGTTTTCTTAGTGCCATGTCTAAAGAATACACGATTCGAAATATGACAAGCAGTATGTAATGCTTCAGCCCAAAAACGCTTAGAAATATTCTTAGATTGCAACATAACACGAGCCATTTCTTGCAAAGTCCTATTCTTCCTTTCGGCCACCCCATTTTGTTGGGGCGTCTTAGAAGATGAAAACTCATGAATAATGCCTTTCTTATCACAAAACTCAGTGAATGACAGATTATCAAATTCCCTACCATGATCTGATCTAATGCGAAAAACAGTAGCACTAAAAATGTTCTTAATCATGGCACAAAAGCTCTTAAAGAAATCGAAAGACTCAGATTTTCCCTAAGAAAAAATATCCATGCATATCTAGAATAATCATCCACGAGCACATAAGCATATTTTCTACCACCAATGCTATCTACTTCCATCGGACCCATCAAATCCATATGTATCAACTGAAAACAGTGGGCAGTATTAAAATGCTGAGCAGAATGTGGGTCAACATTATGACTGGCATGCACTTGCTTACCCTTCAAGCACGACTCACATTCAACCTTACCAAACTCTTTCAGCTTTGGAATGCCTCTGATTGCTTCGTGTTTGATAAGCTGCTCCAGAGTTCGGTAATTAACGTGCCCCAGTTTGTGATGCCAAAGAATCACATCATCTTCGGCCTTGGATAGTTGACATATGTCCTTCGAGTTGGATTTGTCGCCTACTAAGTAGCAATTATCACTTGACCTTTTACCTGCCATCACTCGAACACAATCGCTGTTAAATACCTCACAACATTCTTTATTAAAACGTACCTCAAGGTCATCGTCGCAAAGCTGGCTTATGCTTATCAAATTCGCCACAAGACCTTCGACATGTAGAACATTGCTTAGTCTAGGAAAACCTGCCACATTCAATCTGCCGCGGCCTAGAATTCGTCCCTTAGCTCCTCCTTCAAACGTCACAGATTCGCTGCTTAAAGGCGTATAATTGCTTAGAAACTCCTTAGTACCCGTCATATGTCGGGAACACCCGCTATCGAAGTACCAAGAACCTGTCACGTTAGCTCGCAAGGAGGTATATACAACATGGCATTTATGAACAGATTTCTCTACCCAGACCTTTTTAGATGATGAAGCATTTGGACTATTACAATTTGAAGGCGAGCCAGCCGAAATCTCACCAGACATTCCTTCGAGCACTGATTTCTCAATGTTGAGCGAAATGTTGGACGACATTTCAGCCGACATTGATTTCTTTGCAGAAATCTCCCCCTTCAACTTCCAACAAAACGGTTTGATATGACCAGATTGCATCCAGTGATGACATTTAAATGATCTATCATTAGACTTAACAGTAGCATGCTTAGGATTCTTCTTAACACTCGCAGTTATAATAGGATCACTCGAAACATGCGACTTTTCTTTAACAAAGACCATCTTAGGCTGAACATGTGGCACAGGTTTAGGAACTTCATTAATGGGCTCAGTATTGAAACCTAGACCTTGCTTATCAAAAATACCTAGAGATAATACCTCATCAAGGGTTGATTTACCCTTGTTCATTTTCGCAAACGTCTCGTCATCCTCATCGACTCGCTTCTGTAGCTGGTCGATCTCTTTGTCCTTTCGTGTTAGAGCAGCTTCCATTTTATTCATCCCATCAAGAAGGCCTTCGATCACCGTTTCGTTCTTTTCATTCTCCTCGGTCAACACTTTTACGGCGGCTTTAAGTTGAGCATTTTTCGCCTTTTCTATTTCCAATTGTGCGGACAATCGCTTCATAGCTGCACAATCATCTGTTTCTAAATCTGCATCATCAGAACTTAGAAACCCATCAAAACAGTTTGAGTCATCATAATCAAATATAATCAGTTTTCCAGATGCTGAGTCAGATGTTGGATCAACATTCTGCTCAACATCCGTTACCGCAGTGAAGCCTGTCTGATTATCTTCGTTGTCTTCGCTGTCTGAGAAGGACTGAATGGTCACTGATGTTTGCTTGGTCTCCTTAGCACAAAGTTCTTCATCTTCATCGTCGGACAGCTCGATCCATATCGCCTTTCCGTACTTGCGAAGAGTGTTTGCACATTCGTTGGCGAAATGACCCCATCCTTGGCATTCATAGCATCTTACGGATTCATAGTTGATGTTCTTCTTCTTTCCATCTGGTTTGCGTTTAAAGAACGGAGGAGCAGACGAGGAATCAGCTTTAACATTTTGCCCCCGCCTAAATGTTGGACCAGCATTCGGGCCAACATTTTTCTCAGCGTTCTTCTTCTTCTTGAGAAACTTTGCGAAGTTCTTTACCAGCATGGTTGTTTCATCCTCATTGTCAGAATCTTCCTCAGTTTGAACCTTGGATGGTTGACTGACTAACGCAATGCTTTTGCCGCGTGATGCCCTCTTTTGAACGTCAAGGTTGGTCTCGAAGTTCTTCAAGATGTTCATCAAGACGGTGAAGTTCATGTTCGCTAGGTTGTATGATTCCTCGATCGCCGATACCTTCACATTGAATTTTTCGGTTAGTGTACGAAGAGCTTTAGAGTTTAATACCTTATTTGTCATAGGATCTCCTAGGCTGGCGCACTCGCTTGAGATCGTCAACAGCTTTCCAAAGTACGTGCTGATATCTTCGTCTTCCTTCATTCTGATATTCTCGAACTGACTAAGGAGTAGGCGAAGCTTGGTTTCACGCACACTTGCGTCGCCTTCACAGTGCTTCTGAAGAAGATCCAACGCATCTTGAGCAGTAGAGCAATTCTGGATGATTTTGACCATAAACATGTCCACGGATGAGAAGATGGCATTGAGTGCCTTTTCGTTGTATTCGGCCGCGTTTTTCTCCGCGATCGTCCACTGCTCAAAAGGCTTATCCACGACTTCACCATCAGCGTCTTGTGGAGTCTTTGGAGTCGTATAACCATGCAGCACTGCTTCCCACGCTCGCACATCGATGACTTGATGCACTGCCGAACACGAACCTTCCAATAGGCATAATTGGAACCGTCTAACACAGGGACTTTGGCAAGATGGTTTGAGCTTGTAACATCCATTGTAGATGATCTTCAGTGCTTAGTAACGTCAAGCGTAGGCTCTGATACCACTTTGAAGTGGTCCCGTCGTGTAATGGATGTGAAATAAAAACTGGTGATGCAAATATTGACTGTAATGTCGGAGCAACACTCAACCTCACACAGAATGCACAGCGGAAAAACAAACAACTTAGTGACGAAATACGAAACACACGAGATGTAAATTTTGTGCAGCAAGTTAGAAACTTGCTGCGTGCCTCATGGCGAAATTCCACTATTATGATGGATTACAAAAACAACTATCTCGCGATAGTACAGATCACGCCTAATAAAAGAATGGAATCTAACGACCCACTAAACTAGAAAGTCCTAAGACCTTTGCAAAACTAGGCTAAAAAGAATAACTCTCGTGAGTTTGCTCAATCTCAATGTAAGCTTCGCTCTTTATGACTCGTGTGTCTGTAACGGAAAAATGAAGTCTCATATATATTACTTCGACTTCTCAAGGACTTGCTCAACGTCCATACTGCCCTCAACGTCCACTAACTTCAACATGGCCGTTGGAAGTTAAGATGGATAGCTCCAAACGACTTAGTCTTCACTTGGGCTTCAAGACTCTTATTTTTAGTAAGTTTCTTTCCAATTTTAGCTCCTAAGTCTTCACGTGTAATCCACACGTCTTTGATCCATTCCAAGCTTTATCAAAGTCCTGCATATCACTAAAAATAGCCAATAACCGAATTAATAGGGTTTTGGGCATGATAGATAAAACTAGAGGTTGACCCAATCTCAGCCAACAATGTTGACTGGCATGTGGAGCCAATATGATTGTCAACATTGAAATATCAACACTAACATATACAATTATCGCACCCTACAGCATGTGTTTTGATGTTAAGCAAATGAGTTTCCTAACTGTGTGTTTTTTCTTCTGTGTACAAGTGCGGAAGAGTTGGCTGGCGAACAAGATGTTTGATTATTTGTCGCTTGGGATTGATAAATTTGAATAATTGTTGTTTGAATAATGATTGACTTGTCGCACTTTGTTTCCTCTTTGATTGATTGTCTGTCCGCTTTGTTCTAAGTTAAGTTTGCTCAAAGGTACTTGATATGTTGAGAAGTTCGCTTTGTTGTAATAATAACTAAACTTCTCAGAATGCTGCGTTTATTCTCTTTTCAACTCAGCATTGACGTTTTCAACTTTCATATATATTTCCAACGCTCGAAACTAATCCTCAGTCCTCTCCTTTTTTCCATCTCGATGTGTGAACTTGTATATATTGTATATAGTTCGACCACCATTGCTTTCTCGTCGTCATCACACTCAAACGAAGAAAAACAAACACAACGAAAAATGAAATTAGAATAATTCACCATTTATATACCCATCTATAAAGGGAAAAAAAATCAGCTTGGTTTGGACAGTCTTCTTCACCTTAAAACGCATATCTTATCGTCACTACGCAATGATGAGAGTAAAGTTTTCTCATTAAATCTTGACCCAAAAAAAAAATTTAATTAAATAAAACCTGAGCAATCTCCTCTCTGACGAGAGCAATATGTGATCGTTTGTCTTTACTTACCATCGCCGGCAACATCGGTTTGTAGCCTGCTTGACAAGACTTGCGCCGATGTTCTTCACTTTGTCCTTGAATGAACTAATTAACCTAAGTCCAAGACTTGCAACTTTAAGTCTTGATTCATTCATTACAAGCATCTTTACATAGGTATAAGTTACTTGTTTATGGGTTTTCACGGATTTCGTTGATATTGTATTTTAACATGTCTGATACGTTTATATTAAATATTTATGTAATGATATAAACTGTGTTTGATAGATGTATTTGAGATGTGTATAGGTGTATATGGATTAGTGATACACACCTCATACCCACCTTAGAGGTGGTATGCATATACAAGTCATATAAGAAGAATCCTTGTAATAGACGTGTAAAGTCATACCCACCCCATAACCACATCTATCAAACGAACGTTAGTTGCCGTTTATACATATATGAAAAGCTCGGGTTTTTCTCAGAAACAAACATCAACATCGTAGATGCTATCCATGCTTTCGTATTAGATTATCGATGCTTTTGTATATAAATCGATGGGGCACGAATGTGAGTTGATATTTACATGTGTTGTGTAAAGGTTTCTGAAGTGGCCCGGATGCACAACGTAAAAATAAAAACTTAGTAACTAAACACGACGCACACATGGATTATAAATATATGCAGCAAGTTTTTCAACTTGCTATGCGCCTCAAGGGCAAAATTCCACTATACGAATGGATTACAGAAATTGCAACTATCAGCGATAGTAAAAATACGCCTTGAGAAGAACCCATTGACTCTTCTAAACTTTACACAAAGTTCTACGGCCTATATAAAGAAAATCACTATTCACTAGACTAAAACAGTAAAAATGGTGAACGCTCTTTCGCTCTTTTTGTTCTCTCGTTCGCTCGTATGTCTCAGTATTTGGTTTTTGCTCGGAAAATGAAGTCTTCTATATATTATATCCGGCTTTGCAACGACTCCCATAACGTCCACTACGTCCACAAACGTTCACTAATTTGAATGTGGCCACCGTTGGTACTTATTTTGGATAGCTCCAATTGACTTTTTCTTTCTTCTTCTCCACTTCTATATTTAGTAGGCAAGTTTACTATTTTTAGCTCCAGTTTATTTCACATGTTTTGACTCATTCCAACTTGTAACTAAGTCCTGCAGTAAATAAATCTAAAAATAGGTTAAAATATTTTTTGGGCATGAAAGATAAATAGAAGATTGACCAGGTCTGCGTGTTAGACTTGAATGTGGTCTCTACATTGTCAATGTTAACCAAGTCAACATTAACAGTTTCCTTTGTTTCATCGCGTGGAAATGAGAAACAAAACCAGCTCGGAGTTAAACATCTTTTTAGTCTATTACAACATAGTCTCCTTGATCCTTTGCGCCATGGAAATCTTGAAATACAATTGTATTTTTGGATGGATTCTCACCATTACAGCAATTCTTGGGAGGAGAAGATCCTTCTTATTTAAATGAGTTCGAAGATGCTATAAGGTTAACACGAGAACCACGATTTGCTGAGAGAGTGCGACTTTCTTGTAACTCGAAAAGGAGGAGATTCAGTTAAAAGAAAAACTAAGCGTTTATTATGAATCTATTATGAATCGATAGTAGTTTGATTAAACGTGGATGTTATTGAAATATTAATGACTATAAGATGATGTGTATAAAAAGATTGTATTTTTGCATGAGTTATATAGATGACTAAATTATTTTAGTGTATGATTTTAGTATAAATAGGTGATTTGGTTACATTGTAAAATACATCAAAATTATAGAAATTATATTATCTCCACTGTAGATAAAAAAAATAAGCTTAATAAATACTCTCTCCGTCCAAACCATTTTATACATGACTAAATCGGGCGTCCACATCTTTTCTACATTTCCTTATTTACCAAAAAAACTATCACAAACAATCAATATAATAATATTAAAATATTCTTAAAGACGTATTAAAATGCACACATTTTTTACCTTTTAATTGTAGTATATATATGCAATTTCTTAATTCCGGTACTAACTCCCAAATGTTCATAAAACATTTGGAAGAGGTGGAGTATTTATTTAGGGTATTTTGGAGTAAAATACCTAATATGATTTTAAACTTAAGAGTCAGTCCCTAGATGATTCATTTTCTAGATAAGTACCGACACTGAGCATCAAATTTGTTTTAACTCCCCTACCTGATTATTTAATATATTATCATTCATCTGAAAAATACAAAAATAAAGGGAAAAAAAATTAAACTCCACACGAGGACTTCAGAACCAGAGAGCTTCTTTACCCAAGAAAGGAACCCTTCAAAACACGGTGCAAGAAGGAAATTTGTTCGTTGGATCTCCTCGGTGCTCGATCGCCTCTTTCGCCCACACCAAAGTGCAGACTATCATAGCTAAGGTGATTTAGGGATATTTTCCCCCATTTTCCTACATTTGACGGATGGGTCGTGATTCTCTGTACGCAGAACATTATTGCTTTCATTCGGCGGTTTAAGACATGCATAGATTGTTATTAACATTCTTCTTGCAACATGACATTTCTGCCTGAAGCAATCTCATTTTTATTGTTAAATTCTCCATACTGAAATTCAAGTCCAATCCTTATTGCTTTCATTACAAGAATATTGCGATAAGGTAAGTATCAAACGGATGAAGGCTATTGATGAGCGCGGGAATTCGTTGATATTTAGTGTTATCAGCTCTGATGATTTATGTTTGTCGGATGTCCTGATTCACTTATGATTTTTGTAAGTCGGCATATGGGTCGTGATTCTCTGATGACTGAGACGAAAAAGAAAAGATCTTTTAATTTGATTATGTTAATGTTGACTAGCTCAGCTTTGACAATGTTGGGCTAACATTTCAGCCAACATTGTTGTCTGTCAACATTCGATTTTATCTTTCATGCCCAAAACCGTTTAACCTTTTTTGTAGCTTGATTTACTGATATGCAGGACGTCGTAAAGTGTTGAAACGGGTCCAAACCGTGTGGAAAGCGTGTGGAGTTGCTTGAACGAATTTAGGAAGTGCAAGTACTATAAATAGAAGATTTGAAGATCAAAGGAGATCAAGTCAAGCAATTACCATAATTAGAAGATCTTAATATCAAGGAGAATCAGTCAATCAGTTTACCATAAATAGAAGATAAGGATCGGCCAATGAGATGAGAAGATTCGAACTAAATATATACTATATTTAGGGAGATCTTCGAAGAGATATTTGAAGAGATATTCAAGGGATCTTTTTACCAATTCAAGAGGGAGCCAAGGTCTATAAATAAGAGTTATTTTCGAGCTGCAACTTACGACTTTCGAGAGAGCTTTCAAGGAGTAACTTTGAGCGACATATTGAGCGAAAACGATGAGCGAAACACATATCGAGCTTGAGCGAGTTTTATATATTGCGAGAGTTGTCTTTTAGTCTAGCTTTTCAGAGGTCGAAAGATCTTGTAGTTTGCAGAATCCTTTTTGATTCGTAGGTTTTGCTAGACGTTTTTTGACTATCCTTTTTGATAGTTTGTAATCCATCTTTATAGTGGAGTTTTGCGCCTTGAGGCACGCAGCAAGTTATTTGACTTGCTGCACAGATTTACATCTCGTGTTCGTTTAAGTTTCGTCACTAAGTAATTATATTCCGCTGTGCACCTGAATGTTAGGTTGAGTGTTACCCGACATTTTACCCAACATCTAGTCTATACTTAGTGTTTTACATCCATATCGAACGGGACCACTTCAAAGTGGTATCAGAGCCTCCGCTTGACATGACTAAGCGTTTATGATCCTTTTCCATGGATGTTACAAGCTCGAACTACGTTGGCAAAGTTCCCGTGTTGGACGGCTCCAACTATGCCTATTGGAAGGTTCGCGTGCGCCAATGCATCAAATCCATAAATGTGCGAGCGTGGGAATCTGTTCTCAATGGATACACTCCACCCCGATATCCTCTAGATGCTAATGGCGAAGTAGTCGAAAAACCGATCGAAGAGTGGTCTATTGCCGAAAAGAATGCGGCCGAGTATAACGACAAAGCTCTTAATGCCATTTTCTCTTCGGTGGATATTTTCATGTTCAAGATCATTCAGAATTGTTCGACGGCAAAGAATGCTTGGGATCTACTCCAGAGGTACTGCGAAGGCGATGCGAGCGTGAGGGAAACCAAACTACGATATCTCCTCAATCAGTTTGAAAATCTCAGAATGAAGGAAGACGAGGACATCACCACATACTTCGGGAAGATTCTGACGATTTCGAGCGAGTGTGCTAGCCTCGGAGATCCGATTTCTAATAAGGTACTAGTTTCTAAAGCTTTACGTACGCTAACTGAAAAGTTTAATGTGAAGGTAGCGGCCGTCGAGGAAGCACATAATCTAGGGACGATGGAACTCAACACCTTGATGAATATCATGAAGAACTATGAGACCAACCTCGAAGTCCAAAAGAAAGCTTCACGCGGAAAAAGCATTGCTCTAGTCAGTCAGTCATCCAAGGTGCAAACTGAAGTTGACCCTGACAATGATGAGGATATGGCTATGCTCGTGAAGAATTTCACAAAGTTCCTTCAGAAGACGAATGTCGAGCAGAATGTTGGCCCAACATTCAGGAAGGGCCAGAATGCCAAAGCAGAACCTTCGTCTGCGCCTCCGTTTCTCAAACGCAATTCATATGGAAAGAAGAAGAACATCGACTGGGAGACAGTGAGATGCCATGCGTGCTCGGGCTGGGGTCATTATGCCAACGAATGTGCCAATACACTTCGCAAGCACGACAAAGCTTTTGGATTGATCTCCCCGATGATGAAGATGATGAACCATGCCCAATGGAGTTCAAGCAATCATCTGTGACCATACAGTCCTTCTCAGATGACGAAGAAGAGGAAGATCAACAAATCGGTTTCACTGCGGTAACTGATGTTGAGCCAACATCTGACTCAACATCTGAAAAACATATCATTTTCGATTATGATGATTCAAACTGTTTTGATGGGTATTCTAGTTCTGATGATGCAGGTTTAGAAACTGATGTTCGTGAAGAAGTTCAGACGAATGAAGCCTTCAAACTGTTGTCCACGGAGTATGCGAAGGAAAAGGCGAAAAACTCGGAACTGGAAGTAATCGTGAAAACGCTGGCCGAGGAAAATGAGAAGAGTAAAAAGATGATCAAAATCCTGCTAGAAGGGATGAACAAGGCGGAAGTCGTGTTGAAGAGAAAAGACAAGGAGATCGATAAACTTCAGAAGCAAGTCAATAAGGCTGATGAGACGCTCTCAAAATTGAACAAGGGTAAATCGATTCTTGATAAGGTATTGTCAATAGGTATTTCTAATACTCATGGCTTAGGTTACAATTCACAGCATGTTCTAGATTCTGCCACTTACGATCGATCAAAGTTTGTTTTTGAAAATTCCCATGTCGCTAACGATCGATGTATGAAGCATGCTGCTTGTAAGTCTAAGGATAGATCGTTTAAGTGTCATTATCGTATGCAGCCTGGTCATAGTAAACCATACTGCTGGAAATTGAAGGGGGAGAATTCTGCAAAGAAATCGATGTTGGCTGAAATGTCATCCAACATCCCGCTCAACATTGAGAAATCAGTGTTGAAAGGTGTGTCTGGAGAAAGTTCGTCTGGCTCACCTTCAAATTCTGGTGGTCCAAATGCTGTTTTACCATCTAAGAAAGTTTGGGTAGAGAAATCTGTTCATAAATGCCATGTAGTATATACCTCCTTGCGAGCTAACGTGACAGGTTCTTGGTACTTCGATAGCGGGTGTTTCCGACATATGACGGGTACTAAACAGTATATAAGTGATTACATGCCTTTACGGAGTGGATCTGTGACGTTTGGAGGAGGTGCTAAAGGACGAATTCTCAGTCGAGATGACCTCGAGGACGTGTGCCAACTATCGAAAGACGAAGACGGTGTCATAATTGGGCATTACAAACTGGGCCACGTTAACTACCTAACATTGAAGCAGCTTATCAAACATGAGGCGATCAGAGGCGTACCGAAGCTTAAGGAGTTTGGTAAGGTTGTATGTGAGTCATGTTTAAAGGGTAAGAAAGTGCATGCTAGTCATAATGTTGATCAACATGTTACTCAACATTTTAAAACCGATAACTGTTTTCAGTTAAGACACATGGATTTGATGGGTACGATAGCAGTAGGTAGTATTGGTGGTCGAAAATATGCTTATGTGCTAGTTGATGACTTGTCTAGATTTGCATGGATATTTTTTAGGGAAAAATCAGAACTGTTCGATTTTTTCAAAAACTTTTGTGATATGGTCAAGAATGATTTTCGTGGCCACATTTTTCATATTAGGACTAATCATGATAGAGAGTTTGAGACTCAGTTATTCTATGATTTCTGTGATGAAAAGGGTGCGTTTTTGAACTGCTATATTGATAAAGATATTTATGTTGAGCACCCGAAAGGATTTGAAGATCCACATTTTCCTAATTATGTTTTAAAGTTGCAGAAAGTGCTTTATGGTCAAAGGCAGGCTCCTCGAGCTTGGTATGGTAGGTTGACTAATTTCCTACTTGAATTTGGGTTCGTGCGAGGTGAAGCCGATCGAACACTCTTTGTAAAAAGAGTTGGTTCTGATATTTTGATAGCCCAGATTTATGTAGAAGATACTGTTTTTGGTTATAGATCTAAGTCTATGATAGATCAATTCGTACATGCTATGAATCCTACTTTCAAAATGAGTATGATTGGTGAACTAACATTTTTCTTAGGCCTACAGATTAAGCAAAGCAACGACATTATTTTCATGTCTCAGGAGAAGTACGCTAAGAACACTGTGAAGAAATTTGGGAAAGATACTGCCAAGGTAATAAAAACACGAATGGGTTCAATTCAGAAGGTAAGTAAAGGTAATGTTGGACAGAATGTTGACCCCACATCGTATAGTTCCATGATAGGCAGTCTATTATATCTTTCAGCGAGTAGACCCGACATTATGTATAGTGTATGCGTATGTGCTAGATATCAGTCTGAGCCTAAGGTTTATCATCTTAATGCCGTTAAGCGTATTCTTTGTTATGTGAGTGGATCGTGTAGCCTAGGATTGTTGTTTTCCAAAGATACTAATATGTCTTGTAGGCTATAGCGATGCTGATTTGGCAGGTGACGAGGATGATCGCAAGAGCACAAGTGACGGCTGTTTCTTCTTAGGTAACAATTTCGTTGCATGGTACAGTAAGAAACAGAATTGTGTGTCTTTATCTACTGCTGAGTTTGAGTATGTTGCTGCGGATAGTTGTTGTACGCAATTAATATGGTTGAATAGCATGTTGTGTGACTATGGTTTAGAGTGCGAGTCAGTCCTCATGTATTGTGATAACCTTAGTGCCATCAACATATCTAAGAACCCTATCCAGCATTAACGCACGAAGCATATAGATATAAGGCATAATTTTCTGAGAGATATGGTTTAAAAAGAGTTAGTCCGCATTGAGCATATTGCCACTAAGCATCAGTTAGCAGACATTTTCACGAAAGCATTGGATTTTGAAAGGTTCACGGACATGAAGAAATCCATAGGATTGCACATGTCAGGTTAAATGTTGGTCCAACATTTGGATCAACATAGCATATGTCAAATTTGATGGTTACTGCTTAAATGTTTGATTAAATATTCTGTTCTGTTTTCTTGTGAAATGACTTGATTCTATTCGACTGGTCCCCAATCCCTCTTTAAAGGCTCTTGGTAATACGTCCCTAGGTACACGGCATTCGCTGTGACGATGTACTTATTGCGACAAAAAGCCAATCCTTATTGTGTATAAGCATGCTCATAAACTCTCGGCTATCTTTAGGTATTTGGTAATAAGTTTCCTTAGGTACACGGCATTCGCGGTGACGATGTATACTATGCGACAAAAAAACCGAACCACGAAGCTGAGGGTATAAGGGCAGTGCAAAAATTTGGTTGTTGTATGAGGTGAAAGGGTAATAAAGGGAACTAGTCTTGAGAAGGATTAAGCAGAAAAGTCTAGGATTACGGATTCAGAATATTGAGTCAAATGTTAGGGCAACATGTGTGACTATCAGTTTGATATTGCTACATTTTATGCTTTCGTTTTATTTGTGTCTGTCTTTAGTACTGCATTTGGTAGACATATGTGTCTAGTTTAGAAATCTCTCAGAATTGCATTAGAACTCTCGAAGAACAGCTTGTTACATTTGTCTCAAGTGCTCATCATCGTCGCTCAAACGGTTAGTCTTGCTTGATTCTATCTTGACTTTTGACTTTGTGTCTTTGGGTTGAATCATGATCTGATGTGCTCATATTTGCTCGCATGACTAATACGTCCACATACTCTATTTTAGCTCCATGTTTACTTAGACAGTTGTAACCTGATTCGACCTTATCCTCTAAACTGTCTAAATTATATTTGAGTGGCTCGCTGACATTACTCTCTGCCCCTACGTTTATGATATAATTCACGGGTTATACATTCTGTGCTCATATCAATTTTTTTTGAATTTATCTTTGATTTCTTTATGCGAACTAACTTGTTTCTGAGTCTCAGAATGTTGGGCCAGATGTTACCTCAACATCTGCAAGTTAGCTAACAGAGAAGTTCTCTGAGTCTTTTCTTTCTTCCCAAAAAGGGGAGAAGGTTGTGCAGATAAAAAGGGGGAGATAAGGAAATTCAGGGGGAGCAGAATAAGGAGCCGAACAAACAGGGGGAGCTGACCAAGAAGGAGAAGCAGCCGAGAAAGCATCAGAAGGAAACTCCATACTCCATTGAGAGTGAAGCTCTGATTCTTTCTATTTTGCATGCATACTTGATTTTTTCTCTGACTTTTACTATATGCATGCTGATTTGCTTCTCCGATATGTTAACATGTTTGCCTGCTTACATGCCGGATATTTTTATTTTGCAGATTCGCCTAAAGATCGTTTCTTTTTACATGCGTGACTTTATGGTTATTTTGTGCATGCTGATCTGGTTAATTCTGCTTGTGTGACTATGTGGTTTGCCGGCATGCGTATGAACAGTTTACATTGTGCAGATGTTTAACTTAAGACCTCTTTATGGCTATGTACTATTTTCGTAGTACTTTGAATAGTTTAATCGCTATTCTGTTTGCGTCTACTCTAACCATCTTTTAATGTTTTTGTGGTTGAATAGATTTTGCATTCAGGGGGAGTTTTGGAACTTTTAAATCTGCATTTGGGAAGAAAGATAAAAAGGGGGAGATTGTTAATGTTGACTAGCTCAGCTTTGACAATGTTGGGCTAACATTTCAGCCAACATTGTTGTCTGTCAACATTCGATTTTATCTTTCATGCCCAAAACCGTTTAACCTTTTTTGTAGCTTGATTTACTGATATGCAGGACGTGGTAAAGTGCTGAAATGGGTCCAAACTGTGTGGAAAGCGTGTGGAGTTGCTTGAACGAATTTAGGAAGTGCAAGTACTATAAATAGAAGATTTGAAGATCAAAGGAGATCAAGTCAAGCAATTACCATAATTAGAAGATCTGAATATCAAGGAGAATCAGTCAATCAGTTTACCATAAATAGAAGATAAGGATCGGCCAATGAGATGAGAAGATTCGAACTAAATATATAATATATTTAGGGAGATCTTCGAAGAGATATTTGAAGAGATATTCAAGGGATCTTTTTACCAATTCAAGAGGGAGCCAAGGTCTATAAATAAGAGTTATTTTCGAGCTGCAACTTACGACTTTCGAGAGAGCTTCCAAGGAGTAACTTTGAGCGACATATTGAGTGAAAATGATGAGCGAAACACATATCGAGCTTGAGCGAGTTTTATATATTGCGAGAGTTGTCTTTTAGTCTAGCTTTTCAGAGGTCGAAAGATCTTGTAGTTTGCAGAATCCTTTTTGATTCGTAGGTTTTGCTAGACGTGTTTTTGACTATCCTTTTTGATAGTTTGTAATCCATCTTTATAGTGGAGTTTTGCGCCTTGAGGCACGCAGCAAGTTATTTGACTTGCTGCACAGATTTACATCTCGTGTTCGTTTAAATTTCGTCACTAAGTAATTATATTCCGCTGTGCACCTGAATGTTAGGTTGAGTGTTACCCGACATTTTACCCAACATCTAGTCTATACTTAGTGTTTTACATCCATATCGAACGGGACCACTTCAGATTAGGTTGTCCATATATTGCAAAGTGGTTTTTTATATAGTTTATGAGTTGTTAATCATGTGCTTCAATGTTGTATACACTTGTCCAAATATGTTCCAGACAATGCATTAATGGAATGGAACTCGACGGCACAAGTATGGCATTCGTCGGAAGTTGCCGATGTATCGATGACCTTTATTTGATCTCAATTCCTAATGCCATAAACTTCGTAGAGATCTTCCGAAGTTTACATGAAAAATGTGATGCCATTATTTCGGAATCTACACTATTGCAATACATAGCACCCCCATGAGAATATTGCCGTAACATTGACCGGAGATGATGATGTTCAGAACATGATAAATCTCCATTGTTGCCTGAAATTGAAAATTATAAACTTGAGGGCAGCCCCAAAAATTACTGCAGTCAAAACGCACCGAGGTATTTTCTGTCGAATTCTTGTTGTTTGCAATTAATAGATATCAAATTGTTTTTGGCTCCATTGACTATTTTCTTTTAAACTGCTTAGGTTTGATTCCAATGACTTGTTTGAAGTTCACACATTAAGATGAGTCTTGGGTGCGTTGCATTCGGAGTGATGGACAAAGGTTTAAAGATGCTGCAAAATTCAGGATATGTCTGAAAAATTATGCCGTTGCCACTAGGCGGTCATTTCGCTACAAGAAGAATGATAGTGAGAAGATTTCAGCCGTGTGTAGCCAAGAAAATTGTGATTGGAGAATTTATGCCTCTAAACATAAATTAGATAAATCATTTGGCATAAGGAACTGCAACTTATTCATAGCTGTGGGGACGACAATTTACGGAGTAGAGGCCACCCTAAAGCCGACTCCGCGTGGGTAGCTAATGTGGTGAAAGAAAAGTTGAGAGGAGAGCCATCATACCGTCCATGTACAATGATAAAGGATATTCAAAGAGATTATGGAGTAGATCTTCAGTATCATAAAGTTTGGGCGGGCAAAGAGATGGAAATGCATGATATTCATGGGGTTGATAATGGATCATATGATAAGTTGCGATGGTATTGTAATGCTGTTAAAGCAACAAATCCTGGGAGTTTTGCTGAATGCGAAGTGGATCCGGCAACAAATAAATTTCGAAGATTGTATGTTTTCATGCATGTCTTCTCGGGGATGTCGTCCATTGATATTCTTAGATGGTACCCACATTAAGAACAAGTACAAAGGAAGTCTATTATTAGCCGTGGCGAAGGATGCGAATGATGATCTTTTTACGCTAGCATATGCTGTTGTGGATGCGGAGGATGACAGTAATTGGGAGTGGTTTTGTCATGGTTTAAAACATGTTTTGACATCCCAGTTAGTCCTGGAATACATTTTTCTCAGATCGGCATCCCGGATTGATCAAGGCTATTAAAAAGTGTTCCCCGGTAGCCATCATGCTTATTGTCTACGACATTTGGTTGATAACTTTGTGAAGCAGGTATAACATTTGTTGTTTTCATTAATATATTCAATTGAATATTCTATACATTATGCTAAATGTTTTAAGTTGTATTGCAGGTCTTGCGAAGCTACCCTCTCCATAACAAAAAACATTGGTCTTCTATTCTGAAAAAAGCTGCATACACCTTATCGAGAGGCGAGCATTTGGAACACGTAAACAACATGATCACATCAATGCCACTCTCACAAGATTTTCTTATCAAGTCGACTCCAGAAAATTGGGCCAATTCTTTGTTTCAAGGTACTCGATGGGGAATTCTTAATAATAATACGGCTGAGAGTTGGAACAATTGGGTGAAATCTGCTCGATATCTACCTATTGTGGCGATGATTGATCATATGCGCATTCAAATTATGACCACGATGCACAAGAGACGTGAAAAAACATTGAATATGAGAAGTGTCCTGAGTCCAAAAAAGGAGAAAGAAATGTCATTCGAGTATGGTAAATATCGAAGTCTGATGGTGCACAAGTCTTGTGGAGCTCAGTTTGAGGTCATAGAGGGGACAAAAGCTTTGCAGTTGATTTGAACTCATGGCGTTGTTCTTGTCGAGCTTGGGAGATCTATAGGATTCCATGTAAGCATGCTTGGGCTTGCATAGAATCTAAGTCCTTATCAGTTTATCAATTCTGTGATGGGTATTTTAAGATGGACATGTACCGAGAAGCATACAAGGGAATCATTAATCCCATTCCAACAGTTGACATGCCTGAGGGTTATGTCGATGATGGAAATGTCATCCACGCTCCAACAACTCGTAGCCAACCTGGACGTAGACGGACTAAGCGAATACCTTCTCAAGTTGAAAAGCGAGTGATAAAGTGTGGAAAATGTAATCAGATCTCAGACCACGTGCATTGTTGATCAAAATATTAAAGTAGGAATAAATGACATCAGATCTCAGCTATTTTCCAAACAGACAATTCAACAACTCTCGTCCATTCAATATCACCTCTTCATCCTCCCATACTATGCCACTACATTGATAGTAAGTAAAGTTAGTAAATCCTGAAAGTAAATAATAAATAAATAAAAAGGTGATTTACCCCAACGCGCCACCACAAAGATACTTCTCAATAATGGTTTTCACTTCTGAAGATGCTTTATTATTTCCTTTGTAGTCTTGTCTTCCTCGAAACTCCTTTAAAGCTTCCTCTTCACTATCACTTTCAGACACGGCTTGATCACCATTGTCGTCCTAAATAATAAGCAAATATGGGAGATAAAACTTTCAAACAACTTGCTACAGAAATCCCAACATATATCAAATATCTATAAGCACGGTAGAAAAAGATAATCAAAACTACCACTTTTAAGACTTGAGTGGGATATCCTTTTCTCTTCCGCTTTCGGGGCGTACTTGGGAGTGTAATGTAGTCTGGACCTAAAGTCTTTTTCAATCTGTTGCCTCTTCTTTTCTGAACAGTCTTCACGATAGATGATTTCAAATTACCATTGATCTTGTTTTCTTCTCCAATATCATTATCCCCAACATCCGTACTTTGGTGCACACCGTCCACAATTACGTTCACTAAACTATCCAAATCAAGTCTATCACTCGTGTTCAATTCCCCTTTCTCCGTAATAACTTCATTCAAGTTCTCACAAGTATGATCATCAACTATATCATTAACTTGTTCTGGATAGACTTCATCATCATGCATATTGTCGGCAATGACGAGCCGTAAACTCGCCGGAGGTTGCCTGAATCGACCTGAGAAGTTGGCCGGTCGAAACTGCTGCAGAGCTGAAGGTTTCAGGTGAAGATGCTCGCGACTTACAGCAGCCGTCGGATCAAGATGCGCGCGGGTTCTGAGAGCTGAGATTTGAAGACGCGAGATTGAATGCTGAGCGTCGGATAGCACGCGAATGCAAGAAACGGCCGAGATTGAAAGTTGCTTGATGGAGCGGATTGATAATCTCAGCCCTTAGATGAATGATCGACGGACAGGATTAAAATCGTTGTTCCACTTATAAAATCGTCATGTTCTTTATGCTGGTTCATGCGAGATGACACAGGCGACGTGGCAAGCTACGAAGCGTCAGATCAAATCGGGTGGACGGCTGGGATACATCGCGAGACATGCTTTAAGTGTGATCTTCAGTGTATAAATAGCAGAGTTACGAGTTCTGGGTAGCCATCTTTGAGCGTTCGTATTTTTCTGTAGAGTGAGAATCTGAGTGAGTCACAAACACGAAAGTTGTAGAGGGCACGGCGGTGTATAATTCTCGTGTTGGGATTAATACGAAAAGAGGCTCGGTTGATTCGTGGACGTAGGCCAAAGTTCGGCCGAACCACGTTAAATACTGTCTTTACAAAGTGTGTGTGTGTTGCTATTTTTGGGTTCGATCAAGCTCGCGATTGCTTAGATTGATCCAGAACTTAAGCATACATTGATAGACCATTGAATTGCGGTCTCAACGGTAGCAATTCCACAACACATATGTAAGGTGTCCTTGTCGTATCCGGCTACATTCTCTTCAACTGTTTTATTTCTTCCCTTCAAGACTACAATTTCATTTTCAAGCCTTTTGATATGATCCAAAAATTTAGCATCCTTCAAATCACAATGATTAAAAACATAAGTGAACTTCGAAAAAAAAAACACAGAAATGATAGATCACGAATTTTTAATAACTTATTTAACTAAATAAACAAATATTACCTCACCAAGCTTCTCCACACCAGTAACAAGATTTTTTTCCTCCTTAAATGCTATGATCGGAACAATCTGGAAAAAGAAAAGTCTCAAAAACTGTATCAAAATATGGATTAAATTCCACCAACCTTGTTAGGTGTCACGGCCATCAATGCGTCTTCAGCTTCTTTATGATTTGTAGGAATTTTGCTTTTTCCCCATTTAAATAACCTTGGAAAGCAATGTAGAACACGAGGTTCGCCAAGGATTGGAACTCTTTCATAGACCCAAGCCTATAAGAAAACAATGGCTAACATTTACCATATAAGACATTAACATATTTATTGCAAGGAAAAATAAAAAGCAGATTACCATTAACCCAACAGTGCAACCTCCCAGGTATGCTTTTTCCTTTTTCGCCACTTTTGAGTATCCGAGATGAGCTTCAATTTCATCACGCAAAAATAGAAAAGCTGCATCTCCCCAAGCATACATAAAGAAGGTATCCAAATCATCCAGGTACGGGAAAATAAACTTGGGTGTACCAAAATTACTCATAGGAAAAATAATACAATTAAAAAGGACTAGAATAAAAAGGCGAAAAAAGTCATCAACTTCGGCGTCATTGTTTGCCAACTCGAACAATTTCTTTATTAAGGCTTCCCTTTTCACACATTTCATTCCCTTGAAATGTCGTTCACGGAAAGTAGAACCCAACTTCAAATCGAGGTTAATAGGCTGTCCAATGCTTGGGAGACCTATGACGATCGCAAATTCGTTAAAGGTGAATGGAACCGTAGTTTTGCTTCCAAAACTAAAGCTACATGTCTCTACTTCGAATCTTTTAAGCACTGCATGAACTCTTGATGGGCTAAGAGATATTTTCGAGATCTTCAACCAAGGTGCAAGAATTGAAGATTCTATTTTATCTTTTTGCAGTTTCCCCAACGTCGGAATCAATTGATTTATCACTGATATAAATCTTGTTGGGGAACACCTTGAATAAGCTTCTTTTCCCATTGCTCCATCTTCATTGTTATCTGTTCCTTTTTTATTCTTTGCCATTCCTATTTCTGAAAAAAAATTTAGGAATCACAATTACACCAAAAATTTACATCATCGAAGAATGCCAAAGAACCTTAATGAAAGAAAACAACATAAACATCATATGCCTAAATGAACCCAATGCGAGTTCTGAAAAAAAAAAGCATCTAACTTATTCAACAATTTCGAATTAGCAAACGAATCGGAAAACACCGAAGCATGTCTCAGCTCACTTCCTATCTCGATTTCCATTAACCCTCTCAGAATTTTACCCCAAAAAAGTGAACCCAAAAACATAATCCATTTCGAAATACAGAGAGGGATTAACCCGAACCCTAATTTCGAAAACTAAAATACTTACTTTGGATGAATCTTCAATCGCTCGAAATTAGACGAGAATGTGCCTCGTCGGCAAGGCTGTGAACCGTGGTTGAGCAGTGCGACGATGACGACAAGGCTGTGACCTAGTTTTTGTTCTGTTCTTTTTTTTTTTAAAACTTTTGGGGTTCGTTCCTAGTTTCATTGTGTTTTTTTCAATCAAATAACACATAAGAAAAAGGCTATAATAGTAAATTGCCATATGAGGGAGTTAAAACTTAAATTCTTGTGTATTGTCAGCACCTATTCATAAATGTTAACTCGTGGGGACTGATCACCAAGTTGAAACTTCAATTAGGGATTTTTCTCCAAAATACCCATTTTATAACAACGTTTGATTTCAATTTTCAAATAACTAAGAAGAAACCACAAAATAAAATTGATTGATTGACGTCATTTTTTTTTTGTGGCGTATCTGTCCGATCAGATCGGACGTCTTCTTTGCTTCTGTCTCATAAATTCGTCTAAAAATAGGTTTTTCAGCGTCCAACAAGATTTCGATTTTCCTCCGATAAAATTATCTCTATTGCTTGAATATCGTTTGCGGAATACTTTTTGTCCCAATTTTTGAATTATGGATTTGTGATTTACATTAGCTTTGCTGTTTCATGTGATCTGATTAATTCCGGGGGTATTATCAGGGTTTGTCAGATGAGGTAAGATTGGAACGAGTTTGTTCTTGAATGGCGTCGACGCAGGTGTTGAAGAAGCAGGAGCATTTGGAAGCTGGGAAAAGGAAGGTGCGAATCATTTACTGAGATAGATTTGACAGAAAAGTTGATATTTTTGTTTTTTTGCACTCTGAATTCATTGCATTCATCATTGTTCTGTTTATTCCTGTGTGGGCGTTTTTACGGTTTATGATCATACTGGGTTCATGATGTAGGTTGTGTTCATGTCTGTAATTCAGTGAAGTGCATTAAATCTAGTCTCTTTTGTATAGTTTATTGGGGCAGTTTGGGTGGAAAATTAGAAAGCTGTATGGTAGTGTGGATGGTCCAATCTTTGTAAGTGGAAACACGTATTTGTTTTGATTAGCGATGGTATATTACAATCCGTTTAGCGAGCTTTGAGATTGTTTGCGTTATTTTACTGGTCATTATGATTTATGATTGATCATGTTCTGTAACTGTAGTTAGAGGAGTTTCGTCGTAAAAAGCCGCAGAGAAAACCAAGAAAGCAACCTCAACTGCTCAACGAAGTACCATCAATGACATTCCAAACGAACATCAAAATTTAGCCGAACAAGTGCGTGTCACAGATTC
This sequence comes from Craterostigma plantagineum, assembly GCA_027422505.1. Classification (NCBI taxonomy): domain Eukaryota; kingdom Viridiplantae; phylum Streptophyta; class Magnoliopsida; order Lamiales; family Linderniaceae; genus Craterostigma; species Craterostigma plantagineum. Next base: position 25,452,592 of record JAPQWV010000011.1, read on the forward strand.
AAACGGTGCCAGCACGTCTGATGCGCATGTTGTAGGTCGTTTGGAACCCTTTGGTGGCGTTTCAAACGATTCTACCAAGCATTTTGATAGCTCCCCTATTGATTTGACTTCTTCAAGCAACACGGATATTGAAAGCAAGAATGAGAATGCCTCATCTTTTCAAGAGCTTGCACGCTTAAGTGGTGATGAAATTAAAGACGAATTAAGAAATGGCAAAGGAATATTCGAGGATGGAAAGGATTATGATATATCATCAGCTCAAGTGACCTTTGAAAATGATCAGTATTTTCCTGAGCAATTGTCAACCTCTCAGGAGAAACATGCTCCAAATCGGAGTAGCCACGGGCTGTATGACTACTCTTTAAATACTAACGCAGCGGAAAAGATACCTTTTACTGTGAATCCTGAGATGCCTACAGCGTTTCCTACAGAAACTATGTCTAAGACTTCTGTCAGCTCTCTTCTGGCTAACAGGTTCGCTAATAGTGCGCATCTCGACAGCTCTCAAACCTCGTCCCCATACCCAGGTTTGTGAGCTCTTCTATTTATACCTCAAAACTCCAGTCCTATCATTTCATGTCCTAAAATTTTCCTGGTGTATTTTCATGGCCCTTGCTGTTTGGTGAAAGGATCTTTTCATTCTTCTTCGAGAATAACCAACTCCGGGTTTGAATATCAAGAAAGTGCGTCTCCTTTCTCCAGTGCCAAGGAAAAACGATCTTGGACAAACATTAGTGAGTCATCTCCATGGGGCTATGATCATGGTTATGCTGATAGCATTTCTGATGCTCAGCTAAGTCATGCACCATCATCTCCTCCTTCAGCTGCGAGAAGATCCCGACCTTCGTTTCTTGATTCGATTCAGATCTCAAGAGGCCCTTCTCCTTCATTAGCACCTTCCCTTTTCGGAGCAGCTAAAGCTGATTCGTCTGATTCCATAGTTCATACAGGAGATGCCATTGGGCCATCAGTTTCTCAGAGATCTGCTGACGCTTCTAATGTTGAGGGATTACCCCAACTCAATTATGTCATGGAAGAAAGACATGACTTTGTATCTCGTAAGCATAACGAGGATTTCGCTGCTCTTGAACAGGTTTCTATTGGTGGTTTTTTTGTTTGAAGTTAACACTTTGGTTACTTTATTAATCAGCAGTTACATTATCGTGAGATGGTTGCTCATTTCAAATCATCCATTGTTCTGTCTTTGGATTTCTTTGCAGCATATTGAAGATTTAACACAAGAGAAGTTCTCATTGCAACGAGCTCTTGAAGCTGCTCGTACTCTTGCAGATTCTCTGGCTGCTGAAAATTCAGCCTTAACCGATAGCTTTAATCAACAAGTTCGTACCCTTTTCTCTCTTTATATCATGCATCACGGGAAGTTTCTAGTGTGAATTTTATTGTTGACTGGTTTACTGCGATAATATATGCCTGCACGATTTTTCCATGTTTTCTCAAATCTGTCACGATATACATTGAGATAAGCATTGCCTGCTGATAGAAATGTACAGCAACCAATATCACTATAGAAATTTTTTCATCCATTATTGTCAATTTACTTAAGCTAGTGTTTGGTCAGTGACTTAAATGCTTCTGAACGTGAATATTGGAGCGGCATTTGATTTGTATTGTTATTGTTATCCTCAATTGTTTTCACCTGCTTAAATTGATTTGGATTTGTCTCTTAATTTCTTGAATTTTAAATTGTTCATTGTTTATTCAGTAGTTTATTTGCCTTTTCCCCGATTCATTAGGGTGGTGTTGTCAACCAGTTGAAATACGATATGGAGATGGTACAGGAAGAAATTAAAGCTCAAGTGGTTAGTTTTGATAAGTTAGGTTGCAGTTCCATTTCTAGACTGAATACTTTCAGCTTGCTTGTTCCTTTCTGTGTTTTATTTTTCGTATAACCTGTTTATCATAATTCTTTTCTCTTCACCTGATGGATTACCTATGTTAAGTTCTTTCTGCTATATCTTAACCCGACATCAAATTGACATAATGTGTTGTTCTGTGCATTCATTTACTACTCATAGGCTCAACTTGAAGCCGCGCAAATTGAATACGCTAATGCCCAGATGGAATGTAATGCAGCTGATGAACGCGCAAAACTGCTGGCATCTGAAGTTATTGAGCTTGAAGAAAAGGTAAAACCGTTTGTGAAATATTCAGCTTGTTAAATGGTTCGCTTACTCCTATTAGCATGTTCTGTATAGGCATTACGTTTGAGGTCTAATGAACTAAAACTGGAGAGGCAATTAGAGTCTTCTGAAGCAGAAATATCTTCTTATCGGTATATTTACTGTTAGAATTAACTTATTCTTGTCATAGATAGTTTGTTGCTTGTTTGATATATTTTACATGTCTCTTTCTGTTCCTCAGGAAGAAATTGGCAAGCCTTGAGAAAGATCGTCAAGATCTACAATCAACCATAGCTGCTTTAAAAGAAGGTATATTTCTGGTTCTGCTCTCCCTTTAATTCAACTTCACTTGGAAGAATCAGTTTTGAAATTGTAGAGTAAAACTCGAATAAATTATGGACGCCCTTGATGTCTAGGCATATGGTCTCGAACTGATTTTGTCGAAGGCCTCCTCTTTTTATCCTTATTAATGAATGCCATTCTCAAATTTCTGTGCTTCTCATTTTTCTGGACAAGTCTAACTTTTCTTTTGCGATGGTCGTGGTTATCTTCATATTCCTCGAGAGCAGAAAAGAAATTGATGCAGTCTAAATTACGACAAGCACAAGCTTCTTCAAGTGGGAAATCTGTGGACCTCATCAAGATAACAGTTGATAGGGAAGATGTGTCTACTTCCACTGAGGATCTTGGTATGGGATTTTTGTCTTTAGGTTACTGTTCAGAGTTATCCCTTATACTCATAAAACTTCATGTATTAATATTTGGCGTCGATCTCCCAATGTACAGATGTAAATAAACCAGAATCATCGAGCTCAGAAAATATTGGCTCTCCCTTACCTGGAGATGATGCCCTTGGTCTCGAACATCTAGCTGTAGCTCTTCCTTCCGACCAAATAGGAACGATCCAAAACATAGACACCTTAATCGCAGAGGTAAAATTGGTTTCTATTGACCTCTCGTTTCGCTTCATACGGCGTGCCCCTTTTCAGCTGAAATTTTGGAAGCTCTCTATATACTTACTGCCATCCCAGAATCGAATTCAATGTTTGGATTATTTCGTTGCAGTTGGCTTTGGAAAAGGAGCAATTGATGCAAGCTTTGGCTGCAGAATCATCTCAAAGCTCCAAGCTTTTGGTAATCTTTACTATTGTCCATCTTACTTTGACTGTTGTTTTATTTGCCTTTTTTCTGCATCAACAGCAAATATTAGTCGATTGAATTTTAGTGTTTGTCTGCCTTTAACTCATTATTTTCCTTGTGCATCACGCCTGCCTTATCATTCCGTGTGATTTCATATAGTTTTGTTGACTTCATCTATATTTGTGGCCTTATTACTGGTTAAAAGGATCTGAACAAGGAGTTGAGCCGCAAACTTGAAGCTCAAACTCAAAGATTGGAACTCTTAACAGCTCGAAGTATGACGAACGACAGAACTCAGCTAAAGCAATCTGATTCACGCATCTCAGTTGAGAGCACGCGATATGCCGACGAAGGAGATGAGGTAAATAATAACATGACTTGATGTTCTACATCGAAGAATCGCAGTTCAAAAGTATTGGTCCCCTGTTTCAGCGAAAATCTTTTCGTCGTTTCAGTGGAAATTGTAGAAATTTTGAAACCATGATGAATTCTATATTTGCAGGTAGTTGAGAGAGTGTTAGGGTGGATCATGAAGCTATTCCCAGGTGGACCGTCGAGGCAACGAATCACTAAGCACCACTAATTACTCTCCATAGGCTTGCAATTTCGAATGATTGTTTGTCGATTCGTTCTCTTCACTCTCAACCGGAGGGGAAAATTTTGGACAATTGTTTTATTCCTTTGGACACACGTTGCAGTTGTTTAGTTTTCATTCGAGCAGATTTCATGGCTAAGAGAGCAGAGGAGGGAAGATATTGCCAGTGTAATTGTACTTAAGAGAAGCAAAATGATATGTTATCATCTTCTCCATGTAATAGGCTTCTATGTACGAAGCTTGACTTCACTATGATACGTTTTGTAGAATCTGGAAACATAGAACTACCGGCACTGTAATAGAATAGAAACATCTGAGTTCAAGTTTTAATGAAACCATGTATGAGATTTTGTTTCAATATATATACATCGTATGGGACTAACTACATACAAATGACATGTTCTTGTACTAAATTCAAGCCGATAGCTTTTGTGATCCTCCAGGAGCCTGATAATTGGATCTCACCGTCTGAAGATGATGAGATAAAATAGGCTTTAAAAAACAAATATATCTAAGATTTTTAAATGAATAACTGTGATATAATAGAAAGTTCAAATGATTCAAACCTCCAGCAAAGTGATGTAATAAAAGTCTTCCATATGCTGCATGAGTGCACTTCCATCTCTGATGGAACGAAAAATGTTTATCTCCGTGTTTAGTATTTTCTCCACGAGCTCTTTCTCGCCTCTCATCTTGCGTTGCAAAGCCAAATAAAACGCATATGAGCAATGAAACCACCCCGATATATATTGTGTGTGTTTGCATATAATATGCGATTATGAAGAGAAATGTTGGTCGGGGAATTTGGGGAGAACATACGAATTCACTGACAAGAACTTCTGGCGTTGCTTCTCCTATAACATCGCCTTGATATCCACCTTCCAACAAATCCACATCATCCTGCAAAAGGTTGATGTTTTCATTCGAAAATTAAGAGTTGAAGTTAGTAATATATATAAGTTTCGAAATGTATATGCTGCGTGGAATTTAATCGAAGTTTACAATGATCTGTGCTATGAGAAAGACATCAAGCTAACGAACAAGATTCTGACCGTAGTATTTTGTACATCTTTTGCGCCCAAATAAATGGGATGAGCCACGTGGCAGTATCCCATAAGGCGAGGAACCGTTGGTATTATGTCTCTATGGTTGACAACTCTCCAGCTATCCTTCACTTTCTGTTTTATTACAGAGAACGTTTTTTCTTTCCATAGAATCATCAAAAGTAACTCAATCTCAAGGAGTGTGTGTGTATATCTGTTGAATTTTCACCTACCTCATTGTAAACTTCTGCAAATCTTCTGTTTCCTACCCTCGGTGATCCAAAATTATACATGGTAACAGAAATAATACCACGCCTGAGATGAGACAAGAAATATATAACATATAAAGAGAGCAAAGGAGAGAAGGCGTGAATGAGATACTTTGAAGCTCAATAAAAGATTATGATGGAGATAGCGAGTCTTTTAAGAAGCTTTTTATCTAATGAATGTGCTAAATAGAAATTATCAAATGTGAGTCCCTCGATAGATTGGTTACACATTAAAAGTGGAACCCATAATTTAATATATCCCAAAACAAGTGAATAAACAAAGGGCTGTGAAAAGCATTCATCCGTTAAGGAACTCACTTTGATAATTGACTTGATGACAGCTCTAGCGCGAGAAGTGTAGATAATGCACCGCCTAAGCTATGTCCCGTAATATATATTTGCCACTTCGGGAGATGGTCGTCGTATGAATCTTTTCTGCATTATTATTTCTTAAGCAATTATATTACCGCGACGAATGAAATAGAATAACAATATGTAATGCACATTTGTTTAAGAAGGTAAGTGATCGACAAACCTGTGCCCGATAGCCTGTTTAATGAGTGCGATGAGCCTCGACCTAACAGAATCATATGCACCAAGAAACCCGCTATGGACCTATAATAGAAGTGCATCATATTCTTGTTTTTTCAGAGAAAGTTAAAAAACTTGAATAAGCGAAAAGAATGGAAGAAAAAAGATGAACTTTACTTGGACTTCATGCTTAAAGTCACCACCTATTCTTTCGGGATTTAGCCTGAAACAAGAATACGAGTTTTTTAAAGATTAGAATACGAGTTGGTGGTAATATTAACTGATTCTTCCATTGACAACACAAGGAAGATAAAATTTTGAATAAAAGATTATATAAAATATAAATTCATTACCCAGCAGGAACTAGCATTAAGTCTGTCAAAAGATCCTTCCACTTAGTCTGAATCCATCGAAAACATTAGACAAATCGACAAGACAAGTAATCGTTAAAGGATGTAATAGAACATACTTGTTCTGTTCCTCTAAAAGCTACAACAAGTCTTCTCCTTCCCGGGTCACGCCAAATTGCTACCTGTGATTTTTTCATTTATGAAATGAATATTTTCGCAATAATGTTTTGTTATATAAAACTTGCCTGGGTATCCGAAGAATCATTATCCAAGAAACATATCTTCTCAAACTCAGATTTAATAAACGTTGGGTGGCCCAAGGCATTAGCAAGCATAGCCCAAGCCTCCATTGCACTCTCTGCAGTGGAAAAGAGTTCTCTCATCTCCTCAGCTTCCTTTTCTCCAAGAACTATCCCAGTTTGCTGATGGGCTAACGTTTCGCTTTCTTCAGAGACCTCTTCATCTGAGTCAGACGAGTCTTCGCTCGAATCTGCGATGCTTAACTTGGATACTGCAGCATTTAAGACCATCATTGCGCTCAAGATAGAGTCGGTTTGCCTTAGTATGTCAAGTGTCAACTTTTTTACGTCGGGGAGAGATGTCTGTGCTACGCTTTCAGCTACCATTTTTACTTCTTCCTTAAGAACATCTCGGGCTGCAAGGCCAGACTCTATATAACTCGCATCAGCAATTTCCTGTAATTGCAACCCAATGTTTTCTAGCAAATCGAATCCATCCCACTTTATGTTCTTGGGTTCGGGCAAACCCAGTTTCTGGAAAATGTTTTCGTTGACGGAATCTGCAAACTTCTTCCAAAACTGCTCGTCAGATGATGAATCATCTTCACAGTCTTGACTTTCTTGAGAGGAAGAGTGATGCACATTATCCACTGCATTATCATTTGTTTCTGAATCCAAATCATCGATGTGATTTTCTTGATTTGTCTCACTTTGAGCTTCCTCTTCATTAAGAGTAGAGTCGATAAGAGATTTGGCATTAGAGAACCAATCATATTGGAGGTACGTTTCGTTGATCGACTTGAGCTTTCCAAAAGCAAACTGCACGAATTCGCGCGCTTGAACAGTTTCTGAATCAGAAATCATTTTAAGCGCTGGTTCTAAGCCACTCTTCTGAAGAAACTCAGTCACCACAGGAATCTTCCACCATTTCTTTTCATCATCAATCTTTTCAAAGCTCTTGTACTTGATCTGTACACAGATATTCTTTTAGGACTAACAGAATTTCTCGAAAACAACATTTGAATTTACAGCATGGTATCAGCATTTGATCTTTGATAAGGCATAAGAACGAGGAAGTTTACCTCAAGTTCTACCTTGCCACCACCTCCCATACCTTCCAAATCGAGAACTAACTCATGCAACATCCCTATATAAGAGGAGTTCATCAGTTGCATCACAGAGGTTTTTATAACTTGGAATTTATATCAAATCATTACCATCACAGAGGTTTTCCAAATCAATTCCAGCATTCCCCATGCGCTTGTGTGGGGTAAACAGATTTGCATCCCAAGCCGCAACCTAAAAGGATGTTATTATATAAAAGAAAATTGAAATTAGAAAATCATTTGAAGTAGAACGTTTAGAATGGGAAAGCTCCATAAACAACCTGTAGAATGTTCGTCGGCGGTAGCTTAATGTTCAACGTAAATTCCTCATTCCATGTAGGCTCTTTTGTCCTGAAATAGTCGACGAGATCATTCAATTCTATGGTTCACTATACAATATATAATTAGTACAATTAAAAAAAGCTGCTATACCCCCATTTGGTATTGCTTTTGACAACCTGGGAATCCAATTCGAGGACCACATATGGATCACTAGTTCCCTGTTATAATAGTGTTATCATGTCAACAAAAAGCAATTGAAAAACTGATTCTGAATAAGAGATAACAGTGCCCTAAAAAAGGAATAACATAGCATTACCCTACCCATGGATCCATAGCAGGGAAGTCGAAGCCCTTCTTTAACTTTATGAACAGCTGACCATCGTAGATTTCTCGCAGGAACGAACTGAACACATGGGATTGAATTTTTCAGACCCTGACGTGCAATATGAATAATCTTTCTTGCAATGGTAATACTGAGTAAATCACCTACTCTGAGAGAAAAAAAATCTCGCAATTCGCTGCATCCATCTCACGCTTTCCAGCTTTCTCCTGATTGATAGAAACGATATTCAAACTCAAGCTGGAGGTATTAAACAGATAAGATCAATACGCAAGCTCCAGTCAGAGCTTTCTTCAAGCATGTTCCACGCACTAACATCACATACATAACATAACGCCAAGACAACAAAAAGAGCTCTTTTGTATAAATTAAAACGGGAAACAAGGATATACATACAGGTGGAGAGGCGTAAGCCTCAAACGCAAACCCAGCAAGAATAACAGCCAAGTTGATATCAAATGAAATTCTCTCATCTCCACTTTCGATTGAATCCGACTCCTCAATCTCTACACTGCTTCTGCTGCTTCTATTACTAAATACACAATCTTTGAAATTATTCCTCGAGCTCAAACGTAAAACCCCATCAAACTTTGAGTTCTTGGAAAGCAGAAGCTTGTTGTAGAAGAAGAAGGAACGGCGATTCTTGAACTGAACAAGTATTGGGGCGAATTTGGTTTGGGGCGTAAGACTACTGGCCATTGATGAAGATGAAAGCGTCATCATTTTCGCCAGACAAACTGCATTTTTTCGAACACGTTACGGCTCTTCGTAAAGCAGCTGATAATAGAATGTCCACGAAAACTGTATATTAACGGTCTTATCTTCTTTAATTCCCTCCATTATCATTTTCAGGAAACAAACGAAAAAAATATAATTCTTCTGTTACCTTTCTAATTTAGTCGATAAAGTAAATTCTTATCAGATAAAACATGAGTAAGCTCGAGCTCGTGAGTTTTTCTTTTAAAATTTATTTTTAACATTAAATTTAAAAATTAGAATCGAACTCGTCGAGTACATGAGCTCACGAGCTGAGCTCGAACTTAATTAACTATAATATATTTCCAAGCCCCAAAATAAAATAGTAATAAAATTCATAGAGCTCGACCCTAAAAAATGAACCATGAATACTGCATATAGCCTTACAATATTTTATACATGAGTACATAGAAAAGGCAAAGATAAACAAAAAAGAATTCTACGCATGGGCTAATGGTAAAGTTATCATCTTGAGAATAACTCAGTTCTATCGAGGAAACAAGCCGAGGCTGCGTCTTGAAGGCAACCGCAGAAGTACGACTCGTCTTTGGGAAACGAAGCTGGCAAAGGTTTGTCGGGAACGATACCAACCTATTTAACCGAAAAAACGAAAATAACACAATTAATGGCAGCTCAATCATAGCGTTACGCCTCGACGACAAAAAGGGAGAGAATATCGATTCTTGCCAAACCTTATCGATATCAGCGTGCGAAGGAGTTTCATATCGAGCGACTGTCACAGCCAAGCCAGAACCATCCGACATCTCAAAGACCGACTGAATCTTACTATAATGTAGGAACATTAATGGAGTTAGTTTAACAATGTCTGGAAATGTAGGGACTCATTGAGGTAGAAGAAAGGAATGCTGTGACTGTACCCTTTTCCATACGTAGCTTCTCCATATAGAACGGCTCGTTTGTTGTCTTTTAGAGCGCCTGCTAGGATTTCGCTTGCACTCGCCGTTCCTTTGTTCACCTATAAAGTTATATGTACGTATCGAACAAAATGTGTTTAGATTTGTATACATAAAAATCATTGTTGGATGGATGCATGTGGCAAAACGATTATCAAAGTGTGGAAAAAGATTGAAATCAGCGTACCAAAACTACTAACGGTTCGGAAGTTGCGATGCCATTGCTGCCATCTGTGTCGTAGATATCTCTGACGCCTTTGCTATCACAAATGTAGACTATCACTCCTTTGTCCAACCTAACGATTTTCGAAAATGGCAATCAGTTGTAAGAAGAATATACATTCACCAAGATAGAAAAAGGATGAAACTGTCATCAAGTTTGTAATTTATAATTTACCATATTTTTGCTATTTCAACTCCTTCCGGGAACAGCCCGCCACTGAAACAAAACAAACAAGTCAGAAAGAAAAAGAAAAATTGATAAAATCCAGTTTCAGGTAGTTCTTCAGATAGAGAAGGGTCGTTGCACTTGCATGGTTACCTATTATCGCGAAGGTCTAATACGAATGAGTTCACATTGTTTGCTCTTAAGGTTTTGATAGCTTCCCTCATAGCACCTAATTATCGTAATTGAGATGTTAACATGGACCAGAATATATAGGTCACAAGAGATTTACTGATAAGTAGAAGTCTTACCAGAAGCATTTTGATTGAACGATGTTAGTTTAATGTATCCAATCAAGGGCCCATCCTCTCCCGTCCCAGGTGTTCTACAGATTCTTGACTTCACGGGATTAAGTGAAACTCTCTCACGACTGCAAAAAATGAAAAAAATATCGAAGAAAAACGTTAGATGACTACCGTCAGTTTAAACCAAATCTAAGTTACACGTAAATAAATAACACATACATAAGGGACAAGTGCCTCGTTTCAGAACCATGGCGTAAAACTAGATCCACCATGCTTCCTTCAGGTCCCCTGCGAAAGATGTAAGCTATGAAGTTCGTCGAAAATTTGCTGATTCACACAACTTTTCAGAAAAAAAAAAAGAAATTGAGCTAGTTTTATTCACGTAATTACTGCAAGCGTTGAGCTGCATCGTAGATTTCCATGCTCTCCGTGCTCGTATCATCGATGGCGAGAAGTACGTCGCCCGAAGAAACACCTGCCTTATATGCAGGACCGCCCGGCGCAGCTGAAACCACCACGAGCCCAAGGGTAGACTTGTCTTTTACAGAAGGGTACCCAATCGATATCCCTACTCCAGTCAGTGTATTTCTTGTCCCCGACTGCCTTTTTGAAAGATATTGAAAACACCCAATATTATACAAGCTGGGAAGAAATCGAATGTTAGACGTGTTTTTTTGTAAGAATCTGTTTACTGTACCCTCAGACTTTTGAACTTCTGAGGCTCGAGGAAACGAGTGAAGGGGTCGTCTAATGTAGCTACCATCTTCTTAATAGCAGCATCTGCATTTTAAACACACTGTCAATTTCAGCATTAAGGAATAAGTTCCCACAATTGGAGGAAAGATTCGATTAAGATGGTTATTACAAGTCTCTTCTCTCGTGGTCATGGGTTCGCTGCGAAGCGCGTTTTCTCTGTACCTAAACCAACTCTGACCGTTGAAGGTTTTATCGACGTAAGCTCGATCGAGCGTTCTCCACGCCTCCAAGAACAGAAGGTTTTCCTCACTAAGTGCCCCTAATCAGAGAAACACACGATTACGAAACAGTCGAAAGAGATGTAATCGAAGAAAAGCATCAGTGATTGCTATGAAAACAACTCACAAGAAGGGGCTTTAGTGACGGTGAATCCCAAAGCCATCATTACAACCATAACTCCAACAACTGTGTGTGAAAAAGAAGGAACGAGTCTGCGAATTCGCTCGGGCTTCAACGCAGAGAAATCAATTAGGGTTGATAACAACAATAGCTTCTTATTCAGCTGCAAATCGGCGTTTCTGCTAGAAGAACGATCAGAAGGGAAGCTTCCAATTCTCGATTCTTCTTCAGACGGTTGAAGAAGGCAGGAAACTCGATTACAACTTCTCTTCACTCGAAACTGATTACACAGAAACACCTGTAGGTTTTCGATTATGGAGGACTCCGATATCAGCTCAACAGAGAAAAGCAAAAACATCGTATTCAACCAATTACAGAGAAGAGAAGGGTTAATGACTACCTTGGAAGAGAAAACCTTGGGCTGGGCAAGAGAATTGCCGAAAAAGAAGGATTGAGAAGAAGCAATTGTAGCAGCTGAAGATCGAAGGATAATTTCCATTCGATTTCTGTATTTATATGAAAGCTTCGAGCTTTAAGCTTTTCATTGTGAAGGGTAGTTATCAGTTGGCGATTTTCTTCGGAAAAAGAAAAACTAAATTGTTTATGACGAAAAGAATTAAAGAATTATTGGGAATTTGTGGTCAGTAATTGCCATTGCATCCATGGTAGATTTTCACCCGCAAAATTTGGATTGAAATAAAAAGTCCCACTCCTTGAATTTTCTTGTGGCTACAAATATTACACTAATATTATAAAAGGAATATATATGTGTCGCCAATGACTAATATTATCCTCAGCGAATTTCGAATTAATTCACCCAACTACGATGATTAGTTTCATTCTCAGAATTTCTACCGTAAGTTTGTAACTTCATATTGGATTGAGTGGAATACTTGCTCGAATATATTATATATATATATATATATATGTATGTATGTATATATATATGGGGTCTCACATAAATATCCCTCTGGAAAAAACTTGTAATTTAGTACCTGTCAGCATTTTTATATGTAGGTACATAACAGATAAATTTTTTGCAGATAGGTACCGGATCCGCCGCAGGTACGTCATACAACACATTTGGGTACCCTATATCAACGTATTGTGGTACGTAATACGTTTATAAAATGGTACGCCCGTATTAGCACACTTAGGTACGTCCTATTTACACATTAGGTATGCCGTACAAACACATTTAGGTACCATATATCAAGGTGTTATGATACGCAATAAACACACAGGAAGGCATGACTGAAGAGACTGGTACAAATTAAACCGGGTACCTATCTGTAAAAATTTCTGACATAGGTACTGACTTATTCAAATAGGTATTTATGTGTAACCCGTATATACATACATATACTAGTCATTTTGAGCCGCGCACAAGGCGCGTCAATAAATGCCCAGGTTTTCATTTATTCCCATATTTTTTATCAACAAATCTAACTAATCAGTTAACTCATGAACTTAAAACATCAATGTTATCCACTTTCGAATAATAAGAACACATTACATAATCGCCTTCGTAACCTCAACATCTCGTTTGATGTACTTCACGACCAACAGCTATTCAGTCCAATCGTCCTACAGGACGCATGGACCGTTTTTCAGTCGTCTTCTCTTCATCTCGCTCGGCAGACGGCTGGGGTCGTGAGGTTCCCCCGGCGTGAGATGGATATTGGGGTACAAATGAGTGTTTTCGACTTCGAGAATTGTCAGCCATCTCCGCTTTGATAGTCAGGTTTCGAGCTTCAGTCATTGTAACAGCCCAGACCTCGCTCGCATTGATATTGTCTGCTTTTGACGTTAAGCTGCCTGGTTGAGGACTTTCCAGGTGGTCACCCATCCTGGTACTACTCTCCCCCCAGCACGCTTAACTACGGAGTTCCTACGAGCTCCACCCACCCGCACGGCTTTAAAACGCGTCAATGGGAGGGGTGTCCACGCCCTTATAAAGGCATGCTTCGTTTCCCACTCCTAATCATCTGAACCCCGATTCGATCACGGATGTTTTCGCGAAGCCCCTTGAGATATCTCGCCACTATTTGACCCTCTGATTCATTAAGATTATTCCGCTCCGTCAGCCGCAGAAATTCCGCGGTGTACTCTTGTACACTCCTATCCTTCTGGCGACACTTTTGGTATTGATGGAATAACATTTGCTCATAATGGGGGGGGGCAAAAATTCACTCATCAACAGCTGCTTCATACAATGCCAAGATTGAATGTTGCCCCGACCTTCTCTGTTTCGACGCCGTTGGACTCTCTCCACCATGCTGACGCTCCTCCTTTAAGTCGACACGCAACCATCTTTACCCTCCGATCTTGAGGCGTATCCATGTAATCGAAGAACTTTTTGACATCTGTCATCCACTCCAGAAAGTCCTCAACGCCGAGAGACCCGTCAAAGGTGTCAAGGTCCACTTTAAGTTGGAAGTTATTATTTCGCTGCGGTCGTTCCTCCTCGTCTAAGCTGAAGCTAGAATCTGAATCCGAAGGGTCTCTGTCCCTTCGTTGATCTCTTCGCTGCGGGTTAGGCCGTCGGGCCTCGAGTTCGTCGAATCGTCCGAGCACTTTCAAAAACCGCTCTTCCAAGCATTGGAAGCGTTGTTCTATGCGTTGCTCCAAACGTTGCAACGCTTCGCCGTTGTTCCCGGTCTGATCACCGTCACGACCGTCACCGCTCATCGTGGTCGGCTCGGCTCTGATACCACTCTGATACGAATAGCCAAGGATCACCACAGTGAACTTGAGCAAAGAATTGAGGATGATAGTAATTTTATTAAACTTAGTCCGTTTACACCTTATTTGCTAGAGCAATTATAAAGGCAAACATTATTTAATAATATTAAAGATAGGTGTCGAATGGTTCTTGGTAGCTTGAAGGGCATGCATAAGTTTTTGTGTCTTCACTTCCGACCAGTAGTTTGACCATTCCCATCAATACCCCAATCAGCTTTTTGATGGAGCTGTTATTATTATTATTTTTTTTTAAAAGTAAATTCAACGGTATAATGGTTCTCAATGGTGCGTGAAGGGTTTGTGAAATCAATAATCGTATGAAAAGTAATATTATAATTGCTTTTTATTTACAGTAGAACCTCTATAAATTAATAACATTGGGACCATGAAATTTTATTAATTTAGAGAGATATTAATATATCGATAAATTAATATTTTATTAATTAAAAGAGACTCTTTAAATTCAACAAATTAAAATACATTGACGGTAAATGAATTCAAATATGTTTCATTAATTATATTCATGTGCTCAAAACAATTTACAAGTGTGAATGAATGAAAAATATCATTTCAAATTAGTAAAGATACAATATCAAATGCTCTCTGAATATCATTGAAGTATCGTTCAACCAACTTTGAGAAGGGTGATGATATTAAACAACACAAAATTGCGATAACAATGCTTCACAATTTTTTGTTGCAGCTAGAGAACTCGACATCGAAAATTGACCGCTTTAAAAAAGTTGGGGATGAAATCTAATTAAATTAACATTAAAGAAAATCTAGTAACAAATAGATTCTTACTTTATCAGATTGCCACAATTTATAATTGTAATTTTTATGAATTATTAATTTAGAGTTTTAATGGGACCTAATATTTACAAAGGCATTTTCAAAAAAGTTATTATCTTATTATCTTATCAAATTTGACGATTTTTAACAAAGGCCCAGGTGGGGACCAAAAGATTTTATTATTTTAGAGAGGTAATTAATTTATCGAGTATTAATTTATAGAGGTTTTACTGTATTCATTATTTGTTTGGGAAGTGCAGACCAAGCCATCAGACCATCTCCAACAGTCAACCGCAAACCCAAACGCATTTTGCAGTAACAGCCATAGTTTGCAGTAACTGTTCTCCACAACTGCAAACGCAAACGCAAAAGAATATTCCTGCAATATTCCATTTCATACCAACTTTATAACTTTTCAATATCACCCCTATATTTTACTACTTTACAAACTAACCACAATATTCTTTAATTTTGAAGTCATTATTTATACATTAATAACATAAAACAAAATATTTATTAAAAATATCGAAATTACACAACATAACAATCAAATTCATTGAGATACACGTCGTACAAATAAAATATAAAAATTATATTTGTGGTCAAATCAATAATTATTTATATTACATCTAAATAAAATATAAAAAATAATAATACGATATAAAAAATTAGCACTAAAGTAAGTGTCAATGTTAAAATAATTATTTATTATATCAATATAATCGTATTTTACAATTTTCAAAGTCTTTAGTATATTTTTATATGTTCGATTTAATAATCAATACAAGTAAAGGACTAATTTGCAATTTTAAAACATCAAACGCATTTTGCGTTTGCAGTACTGTTGGAACAGTTTTACTGCATTCTTGCGTTTGCGTTTGTGTTTTGCGGTACTATTGGGATGGTCTTAGCGAGGTAGATGATGCAATTAGAAGATATGATGTTTGAGTTTCCTAACCCTGTGGGCCAAGAGCCCTGTCTAGGAAGGAGTGAGCATCTAATCAATTTTCCCAAGCTCTAATTACTTTGTCTTCATCTTTTCTCATTGAAATGTCTTTTAGATCTTTGTAGGTTGATTGGTTGAGCAGATTTTCGTTCTAAACATGTAGGCTTTCTTCGACAAGGTATATATGTCCGGACAAGGTATATATGTCCGTGGTGTGTGTGTGAGTGTGTGCAAACGAGTAGATTAGGGAAGCAGTAATTTCGCGTTCACATGCAATTTACATTGCAAAATAGATCGAATTGGTTGAATTCAAGAATCTAAGTCTTGTAAAGCTTCCACCACCTATATTCTCTCTAGTAAAGTGCATCTCGTAAAAGGACAGTATAAAATAAAGGGGACACCAGTAGGGTTGGCAATGGGGCGGGGATTCCCCTTCCCCGTGGGGATCCGCCCTGAACGGGGCGGGGAGTCCCCGAGATTTTATCCCCGCGGGGCGGAGACGGGGAATGATGTCTCCCGGTGGGTTCCCCACGGGGATCCCCGCCCCGTCTCCGAACCTTCTTTTATATATCATAATATATATAATATTACATTATAATTTAAATAATAGTAAAATAATATCAAAATATAGATTAAAAAATATTAAATTAATACAAATAATATATAAAAATTTAATTTATATAATATTTATTACACAAATATATTCAAATTTATATATTATATTAAAGATGTTATTTTTTTAAAGAAAATTAAGGGGCGGAGAATCCCAGTGGGGAATCCCCGCCCCGCGTGGATCCCCGCGGGGACGGGGACGGGGATGATTTCGTCCCCGAATGCATCGCGGGGACGGGGATGGGGATTAGATCTCCACCCCCGCCCTGCCCCATTGCCATCCCTAGACACCAGGAATTTACGTGGAAAACCCTAAAGTCGGGGTGAAAAACCACGGGCAGGTAAAGAAATTTTACTGTGGGTAATTTAGGAGTTACAACTCTCTACCGTAAGGAGAACACTAGCTCTATCTCTCTTACAATAGGAGACTCACCAACTCTCTAAATATTTTTCCTCACAACACTTGTATATACTGAATATAAGAAGAAGTTATTGTTTTCGATGATTTACAATGACTTAGAGCTGGCCTATTTATAGCTGAAGGTTTTAAGCTCGGACGAATCAGAATCAGCCGCGTAGCTGTATACGTGGGCGAACCAGAATGAGCCGCGTAGCTGTATACGTGGGCGAACCAGAATGAGCTGCGTAGCTGTATACGTGGACGAACCAGAATCCGCCGTGCAGCTATATTACGTGGGCGAATCAGCTAAGTGGCCCAATAGAATTAATACAACATCGCTAACTCCTTTTGTTTTTCCTACTTTGTATGTCGTCGTTACGTTAGCTAATATATGTGGTTTTATTTACTTGATCTGTGTGAAGTGGTTCGTTATTGGCAAAGAAAGGCGAATGATACGCATCACACTCATCCAAAAATATTGATTATGTCACCTGTTGGGTTTTGCTGCGGTTATTATTTTCTGTTTTTGACTCACCTGTTATCTCAGCTGCTTATAAACATAAATACTTCTAGATTCTATAAACATTGATTCAGCTGGAACTTTGTTAGCATTCTTAACGTTCACTAGGAATGTTTCCTTGTAGAAGGTAATAGTTCTCTAACAACCTTGGTTTCGTTCGAGACGATGAACCAAATATGCGCCAGCCATGTGCCTTGAAGAGTATCATTTTTACTATCATACTTGGTGAAGTCAATTTTGATAGAATCACTTCCGAAATCAATAACTACCTTGTATGATTTGGTTTGCTTAAAACCATTTTCCCCATCGAAGTGCAATGTTTCTATTTGTGGTCTCTTTTTTTCAATGTTTTGTTCAATAGGTACAAACACCTGGGACAGATTTGAGCTCCGAGTTCACATTCATGTTCAATGGTAGATTCATCGTCCAGAAGCTTCATTGGATTCTTCCTCAAATGCTGTAAGCGATATCGGGTCTCGTGCAGGTCAAGTATCGCATATTGCCCACGAGACTTCGATAATCGGTCGCATTCACTCCTTGTCCTCCCTCAAACTTGGACAGTTTTGTTCCAAGTTCCATTGGTGTCGCTACCGGGTTGCTCTCCTCCATTTTATTTTTCTTCAATATAGCCTTCGCATACGCTTCTTGCGATACAAAGATTCACGTGCTTCTTTGCTCGACTTCGAGACCGAGAAAATATTTCATCAGTCCCAAGTCCGTCATCTCAAATTCCTTTGCCATCTCCTTCTTGAAGTCGTTGACTCTATTCTCATTGCTTCCCATGAAAATAAGGTCATCGACATAGAGTGCGACGATGATCATTTCTTTTCCTTTTCGTTTGACGTAGAGGGCGTGCTCGAACGGACATTGCTCGAACTTGGTCTTTTCTGATATCCATCAATTCGGGTGTTCCATGCTCGAGGCGCTTGCTTCAGCCCGTAAAACGCCTTTTTTTAATTTTAGCACTTTGCCTTCTTCTCCCGATTTCGAATATTCCGGCGGCTGCTCCACGTAGACTTCTTCCTCGAGTTCCCCATTCAGAAAAGCGGACTTCACGTCCATCTGGTAGATTGGCCAGTTGAGTTGTGCAGCTTGAGCTAGTAGCAAACGGATTGTCTCAATTCTTGCAACGGGAGCAAAGACTTCGTCATAATCTATTCCCGCTTGTTGTCGATAGCACTTCACCACCAATCTCGCCTTGTAACGTTCAATTTTTCCTTGAGCATCCATCTTCTTTTTATAAACCCCTTTGACTCCAATGGCTTTATGCCCGTTTGGCAACTCCACAAGTTTCCATGTGTCGTTCTTTTCGATCGCCTTTATTTCCTCGTCCATCGCTGCTTTCCATCTCTTCTCTCTTATGGCTTCTTCGAAACTAATTTGTTCCGAGACGGCCTGTAAGCAAACTAGGTAAACCTGTTCGGCTGATTTGTACAGGTCCTGCATGCTTCGCATCCGCGGCTGCTTTGGTTCATCCTCCTCGTCATTTTCTTGAGATGAAACCGGAACAGGTATTGGTGCAACGATCAGTGGTTCTCCCTCAGTTGTATTTTCTTCATTGTTCCAGTTCCACGAATTTTCTTCGTCTACTCGAACATCTCGACTTACTATCACTTTTTATTTTCTAGATCATAGAGCCGGTACGCCTTCGTCTTCTCATCGTATCCAATAAACACGAGCTTTTTGCTTTTGTCGTCAAGCTTAGTTCTTCTTTAATCGGGCACATGTGCATACGCCACGCTTCCAATATTTTGAAGTGCGCTACCGTTGGTTTTCGGCCAGTCCATGCTTCCGGTGGTGTTCGATTTTAGAGGCTGTGATGTGGACATCGGTTCTGAATATATATAGCACATCGTACCGTTTCGGCCCAGAATTTGTCCTTGCTCTTTAACATTGATCGAACCATGTCGAGAATAGTTCGGTTCTTCCTTTCAGCTACGCCGTTCTGTTGTGGTGAATAAGGTGCGGTGAGG
The DNA here is from genome assembly GCA_027422505.1 of Craterostigma plantagineum. Classification (NCBI taxonomy): domain Eukaryota; kingdom Viridiplantae; phylum Streptophyta; class Magnoliopsida; order Lamiales; family Linderniaceae; genus Craterostigma; species Craterostigma plantagineum. Next base: position 25,472,071 of record JAPQWV010000011.1, read on the forward strand.
AACCTCCTAACGCCTTGCTCTTCGCAAAAATTAGCGAAAGCACCTGACATGTATTCGCCACCTCTGTCTGATCGGAGGGCCTTGTTTGAGCTTGTCGCCTTTTCGACCATAGCCTTGAACCTTTTAAACGTCTCGAACGCTTCTGATTTTTCCTTTAGAAAATACACCCACGTCTTTCTTGAGTAGTCGTCGATGAAAGTGATAAAGTATCTCCTTCCACCGAATGATTCCGGTGTGATCGGTCCGCATATGTCTGTATGTATGAGCTCGAGTGGTTTGCGCGCTCGATATTCTGCCTGCTCCTGGAATGTCGTCCTCGTATGTTTCCCGATTACGCAGCTTTCGCAAAGCTTCTTTTCGCCTTCTATCACCGGCATTCCACGGACCATGCTTCTTTTGGAGAGCTCCTTTAGGCCACCGTAGTGCAAATGACCAAACCACATATGCCCCAAATGGTCTTTGTCCTCCACGTCAACTTGCATACATTTTTCTTGAATCGCCTTCATGTTGAGTCTGAACATTTGGTTCCTTTCTATCTCGACCCGTGCGATCATTCTTCCGTCTTTGTTTCTTAGTTGTAATGAGCGGTCCTTCATGAACACTGAATATCCTTTTTCAAGTAATCGGCCCCTGCTTAAGATGTTCGTCTTCAAGTCGGGTACGAAATAAACGTCCTCGACCGATCCCTATTTGCCATCATTTTGAGAGAAACAAATTTTTCCTCGGCCTTTGACTTCTATCTTTGATGCGTCTTCAAAAGACACGAGACCGTCATCGATCTTTTTCAGATCCGTGAAAAGATGTTTATGCCCGCTCATATGATTGCTGGCACCGGTGTCAAGATACCACACCATAACGTTGTCTGGACTTGTATCCTCGAGCGCGATTAAGAGAACGCCTTCGTCTTTTGGCTCTTCTTACATGATTAGATTCGCATTTTCGTCCACCTTCTTTTCGGACCAACAGTCTTTTGCGAAGTGTCCGAATTTCCCGCAGTTGTAGCATTCAACGCTCGGTCGATTCGAGCGACCACCTCATCCTTGAGCTCGACCTCGTCCTCTCCAATTTTGATTGCTCGTTTGTCGTTGTTCCGGATTGTATCCTCGTCCTCGGCCTGAATTTTGATCGAAACCTCGTCCTCGTTGACCTCGTCCTCGACCTCGGCCGTGATGCGTATATAGCGCCTTGTCATCTTTCAACGATAACTTCGTCTGTAGAGCCTCTTCAAGTGATTCCTGCTTCTTCTTTTTCTTCCGCTGCTCGTGAGCTTCGAGCGAACCGGAGAGTTCGTCAACCGTCAGTTCTTCGAGATTTTTGGATTCTTCAATTGCACATACCACGTTCTCGTACTCGTCCGTCAGAGTGCGGAGAATTTTCTCGACGACTCGGGCTTCCGTTAGGGCCTCACCGTTACTCTTCAACTGATTCAAGATGGTTTGTATTCTCGTTATATAATCGGATACGGCTTCGCCGTTCTTCATTCTCGTCATCTCGAATTCGCCACGAAGAGTTTGCAGCCGTACTTGTTTTATTCGGTCGGCGCCTTTGTATGCTGTCTCCAGTTTTTCCCATGCTTCCATCGATTTCTTTACGTCATTGATTTTTTTGAAGTCGGCATCTTCTAGGCCATATGATGGTGAGCGCAGCATCATTTAATTTTCGAGAATCCTCCAACGCCTTCAGCTGGATCGGCGTGTACTCGTCCGTTTTTTTCGGGTTCAGTGTATCCGTCTTTAACGATATTCCATACGCCTTGCGAACCGAGCAGTGCTTTAATCCGAAAATTATCATAATTGGATTTTGTGAGGCGTGGACGGGCATATTGCCGAACGACATGGCTCTGATACAAATTTGTTGTTTATAGAAACTGTGAAAGATCGAGAATGGGTCGGATATTTAGGTTGGCAAGTGTTTTGGTCGTCGAGTGTGTGAGTAAATTTTTAAACGAGAGGAACGAAGGCTTTGTTTTTTTTCTACTGATACATGCATACTACAACAACGAGGCTTTTTCTTTCTTACTTGGACATACACTCATGCACACATATATATAATATATAGAAAGTAGATGAGATAAGACTAGCAGACTTTTTTGAGATTCTCTTGATATGCTATCTTAGACTTGATATGCTATCTTGACTATTGGAAATGAGAAATGCAATTCTTCTTCTTTTGAGTGCTGCGCGTGATCTTGCTTCGTCTCCTTCATTTTTTTATTATTTTTCCATATCTTATCTATTAGATATAGTATAGAACTTATTCAACACGTCGTTCTGAGTTCGAGCTAAAGTAATGGATTTTTTGCACTTTTTTGCCCGAACAATCTCCGTGAAAAGAATGTACTTGCCATTCTAGTATTCCTCGTCATCTCGTCCTTAAATAGTTGATCTATAGAAAACCAACATGGAAATTTATTTGTTTTCCGCTGAATTGCGTAGGATTATACGCTACAATGTTTGCTTCAAAATTTCTGAAATATCCGTCTTATGTTTACTCCAAATACAACAGCAATGCTCGTAAAACCAAATGTACACATGCTTATTTAAGATACAATGTCAAGGCGAACAACGTTGAAGGCTATAGACAACATTCTCCGCCGCCATTTTCTGACTTACCAAATCTCGATATATATATATATATATATATATATATATATATGTGTGTGTGTGTGTGTGTGTGTGTGTGCGTGTGTGTGTGTGTGTCACATTATCGTGCAACCGAGAGCTCCCGCTACACCGCCGAAGGCAATCGACGCCTCCAATGCATGAAAGAAAACCCTCCATTTTTCCTGATGAAAAACACAGAGAAATATAAAGTTATTTATCATGATGAAAGCTGGTTATCATCTATAGGAGAGGTTTTATAAATGAAAATCATACAATATATTAGATACTCACCCACTTATGATCATTATTACACGGCGCTGCTATAACGATCGCCGTGGAAGGGACACCAGGATTTGGAGCATGTAATGGTGGCGGTGTGTTTGCGTAGTAAGGTTGCTGATCGCCGTATGGGATGATGGCATTTGGCGGCGGAAATGCAACTGGAACTATCTCATTGTTCGATGGGCCGACGGGCGACCTTGCCTATATATGTAAACAAATTTCGCATGGGTATTCGATGAGAATCATAATGTTTTAGTGTTTGGTTTGAAGAAAGTAGCGTGTATAAGAAAATTGTACAGAAAGTGGTTTCAAGTAAGTACGGGTTTTTTTTCTTTTATTTTCCTTGTCTAATTCTTCAATTAGCCAAATACAAAATCTAGTTTTTCATTTCCCTTTTCATATACTTTTCCCTACTAATTCCACAAACTAAACACACCCTTAAAGGCGCAAAAACGCAAGGCGAGGCACACAGTTTCAGCAAGGCGTGCGGCTCGCCGTGAGGCGAAGGTGCGCCTTATATATAAGATTTACAAAAAGAAGAAAAAAATAGGTACGAAAATGTATGAAGGGGCATAAGTATTGAGTTAAATATCCCAAAAAGTCTCTATAAGAGGCAAGGTGAAAGTAGGCAATGTTTAGACCCTAAAGAACTTTTCAATGTGAGAACATCTGGCAATGAGAACAGCAAAGAGCATGTTTTTCTACACTATGACTCATTAATCTTCTCAATCCTAGTTTATGCTCCTTCCTATTCTCAAGTATTACTGCTTTGTTACTATATGCATCAATATGACTTGTTTACCCTAAACCAATCAGCATTCAAAGCGTAATAAGATGCGCCTAGATTTTTTAGTCACGCGCCTCAAGTTGCACCTTGGTTTTGTTGCCAGGTGATCTGCGCCTTACGCCTTTAAGTAATACGGATGAGATACTGCAAATGCGCTTCTAAGTTAATAATACGACGTTAGGGTTTTGATTATTACCTTACTAGAATCCGCGCGAGCGAGGGGCGCCGATGGCGAAGAAACCCCCTTTTGTTTCAAGCAAAGCGTAGTTATCCAAGAACTGAGGCCTCCCCTCGTGAGTGTGACTTTGGACTTGACTCTTATCACGGTAGCATTTCAGGCAAAGGCAAAAGGGGGTTTCTTGGCGTTTAAAGCACTCGGCGCATTGAAAGTATATACCGGGAATAAATTCCCTACAACCGTCGCAAAAGGGCCGCCCGCTTTTAATGATGTAGTAAAGAGGTCATCACCTCGTAGAACTCTAGGGTGCCATTTCCGTCTTGGTCGAGCTCGTCAAAGAAGCGATTGTCGCGCATTTGGGCGAACCCTTGTTGCCTCATAAACGATAGGAACTCGCAAAGATCGACGCAGTGGTCTTCGTTCGTATCCATCGAGCTGAAGAATGCGTAAGCCTTGTTTTGAACTTCTTTTGGCGCTGCTAGGTAATGCGCTTTTGCGGTTTCAAGCAGTTCTTCCATCTGTCTCTGTTATGACTCAACCCGAAAATCATATAAACATCGGTACTATGTTATGACCATGTATATCAATCTGATGCAGTAATTGAAGTATAAAATATGCCTAAGAGGTGGCTGAATTAGGATTATAAAAATTTTGCTTTTTCCTTTCGAAAAAACCCTTTCTTTAACTGCTACTACCGCAGAATTTTTCTCCATGTTTCATTCCAATGCAACACAATATAAATGACGAACACATCAAATTGTGTTTTAACAACTACTTCTCATGCAATTAATACACGCTTAGAATATGATAAAATCAAACTAATATCATATCATGCATTATAAAATATTACAAAAATAAAAATAAAATAAAATGATAGACATATCAAATTGTGTTTTAACTACTACTACTAATTAAATTGAGTTACCTTTCTTGGGCTGAGCTTCTCAAGTAATCGGTGATTATCCAAGAAATGCTCGGGCGAGTGCTTGTGATAGACCGATCCCTTACGGTAGCAATCGCAGCAAAGGTTGAACGATCCCGAGCTTTCGCCGGCGCACAGAAAGCAAGAAAAGTGAGGGCCGAGGAGCAATTCGTAGCATCCATCGCAAGTTAAAATCTTTGTCTTTTTCAACATGTAATAGACTGCTAAAAACTCGTGGAAATCGAGCGTCCCATCTCCGTTTTCGTCTAGCTGTCCTTCTCGTTCGATAGGAATCTTTCGCCGTCGAATTTCCTCAGCTCGTCTCGGGTCACAATTCCATCGCCGTCGACGTCCAACTCTCTGAAGAATTCGCTCACTTGTTCTTTCTCTTCTTCGCTCGCCCCTTTCGTAGTAAGCCGTGGCAATTCTTCTCATAGTGTCCATTATTTCGTATAGTCGACCTTCTTTTTCTGACGAGTGTGTGGCGATTTATCTGTCGTTTGCGTTTATATCTTCAATGTTAGGACAAGAAGTTACTTTTGATGTAAGAAAATAAGATGGAGAGACTAGTGACAGCTTATGGAGAGACTAGTGAAAGCTTATAGTCAACGGAAGGGAAGCAATTGTTGCCCAAGTTTGTTATCATTTACAAGAGAAGAGGTCTAGTTTATTTTATTTTTTTTTAGCATACTTGGGGAATAAAAAATCTAATGAGCTAGATATTATTAGGTTTTGTGATAATAAACAGCGAGAAAGGGGAAGACTTCCATTTATGTTCTAGTCAACGGCTGTCGGCTGTTTGAGCACAACTTGAGATGATTGGATTGGTAGCTCGAAAATTTAAGACGTGATCAATTCAATATAATTCAACTACTCGAAGGTAGGTGCTTGTTGATCAGGTCATCTCTAATTATTTCTTTTGAGTCAATTTTATATCCATTTGTTTGATGTAATTCGAATGGCGTTGTTGATCGTAAAAATGTAACTTATTTGTTCGGTGGTAACATACAAGGTTTGGATCATATATTTTAATTATATACGACAATACACTCTAATTTCATATGGCAGAATAAATTTGGGTATCGGAACTTTTATCTACAAAATAAGTCTGTGATCTTATCTTAACTTAAGAAATTATTTCATGTTTGGATTTTTGAATCATTCTATTTAGTGATTGCAAAAATAAGTTAATCATTTTTTAAAACAAAATCTAAGAAATCCTACTTGGCCGTATTTTCTCTTTCGATTTTGAATCATTATATCTGATAGTTGAATAGATTACTAACTTTATATGTTGAACGAATTTGTGTCTCCGATCATTTATTCAACAAAATAAAGTCCATGTCATCTGCCAAATTGGAATATTACATTCTTATTGTTAAAGCTCTCGAATGATAGATCATGGGTAATAGTGCCAATAGAATAAACATTTTAATGAATCTTGATATAGGCCATAAACATCTAACTTGTAGATAAGGCATTTAATGCCAGCCTATACATGAAATGAAATCAGTGGTTATAAATCGTCTGAAAAAAGACCAAGACTTGGACACCAAAATACATATACACTCATGAATTGGAAGCTTCCTTCGTCGACTTAGTCATATTTATTTTTTGAATTTATAAAGAACATATAATCTTCATTGCATCCATGCAATAAAATATCACATTATCGTACACGCAGCTGCTGGGGCAGCAATCTGCCCAACCGTGACTGCAACATCTAACGCTTTGAGGGCCGCACTCCATTTACCCTAATCAAGCACATAACTATAATTGGTCCCAAAAATATAAAAGAATTTCGAAATATGCTTACCCTATTAGCATTGTTAGATTCAGAAACAACTGTATTTGAATGATAAGTAAGACTCTGAGTACGGCCCATATTCTGTCCATTGTTGTAATAAGGATGAGCTGGAACCATAGCATTAGAGGACGAACCCAACTGCAAGAACCGAATATTTAATGTTACTGATCATTGAATCATCGAAGTTGACATAATTTAGTCAATAAATATTGCACTACAATAACTTAATATTAAAGGTGTGTTTGATACGCGAAATTCGATGCAGAAAAGAAAAAGATAATGGTACGCATCGAACCAGTATATTGGTTTAGGGTTTAGGGTTTCGTATGTTGTGCCATTACGCATCGAATTCTGCATACCAAACGCACCCTACAAGTAACGAAGATCCATAAAATATGGAAAGAAAATGAAGCCGACTAACATACCTTGCTAGAATCCGATTTTATATTCAACAAAGTGTAGTTATCCAAGAACTGGGCCGACCTTCCCTCGATGTGAACATGGTTGAACCTCCTCGAGCAGTAGCATTCTCGGCAAAGATTATACGACGATTGGTAATAAGGGTGGAGATAGCACTCGACGCACGAGAAGTATATCCCTGGAATGAAGTTCTTACAAGCCTCGCAGAACGGCCGCCCACTCTTAATGATGTAGTAAAGCGTCATCACCTCGTAGAAACCGAGGGTGCCGTAGCCCTTGGGATCCAATTCATTGAAGAAGTGAGTGTTGTGCATTTGTGTGTAGCCTTCTTGTCTCATGAAAGACATGAAATCCCATAGGTTGACACGTCCGTCCCCATCGGTGTCCATCGCGCGGAAGAATTCGTACGCTAGGGCTTGGACTTGGGGGGTCGCCGCTTGGTAGTGGGCCTTCGCTATTTCTCGAAGTTCGTCCATTTCGCTCTGTTGTATACCGAGTTTATTCATTAAGTTTCGCGGCTAATAATTCAGTCCTATAATTTTCAGTATAAAATGAGTCTTTTATGTTTACGTCATTTATCTTAAACAGCCATTTCCGGTCATTTTTAGTCATATAGTCAGTCATCCGCGCTAACGCGACCGCGGCAATGTCATGTCATAAATTTAACTTTACCTAATAAAAAAATCATACCCCTTCACATCAAACCCTCCCTCGCGTCCAACAAAAACATTAGCGTGAAAGCACAAACCACGCTAATTTTTTTGCACGTTAAGGGAGGGATATAATATGAGAATTTTTTTGTTAGGTGGAGAGAAACGTATGAAATGACATTGCCACGCCAGTCCCAGTGGCTGACTAAAACAAAAAATGATCGAAAAATGGCTGTTTATGATAAATGATCTAAATATACTGCACTTATTTTGTACAGAGAAAACTTAGACGATTAAACAATTTCGTAAAAGTTACGGGACCAAATTACTAGGTACTCGTTCGTTAAGGCGGTTAGCTTAATGTGTGTGTAAGAAAAAAAAAGCTAATACTTACATTTCTTGGAGCAAAGCTAGTACCACTACTTTGTTGTTGCTCGACCTTTCGATGCCTCAACGACTCGATCAACGAATGGTGATCGAGCAAGTACTCACACGAATGCTCGTGGGGAACTCTGCCTCCGCGATAACAAGCGCAACACAAATCGAAGGTGTCCTTGCCTTCCTTTATTACGCACAACGAGCAAGAAAAGTAAGGCCCGAGCAATAAATCCCAGCATCCACTGCAAGCCACCATCTTCACCTTGTGAAGCATGTAATAAACGGGCAACGCTTCGTAGAAATCGAGGGTTCCATCGCAGTTTCGATCGAGCTTTTTGAACATGTTGTAGACTTTCTCATCTGAAAGCCACGACCCTAACATTTTTCGAAGCTCGTGGAGGGTGACTTGGCCATCTCTATTACAATCGAGCTTTGCGAAGAATTCGCCGATTAGGGTTTTCTCTTGGTGGGAAGCTCTTTCGAAGTAGGATGCTGCGATTTCTCTTATTTCTTCCATGGATCAGCTTCGGTGTGAAAGATGATTTGAGGTTGCACTTATCTTTGAAAATTGAAGAGGGAATCTCTTCCCAGAGATATTCGCGGTTTGAATAATAGATAAATGCGATCAAAGTCAACTATTTGCGTGAATTGAAGTCAACCCTTACGCAAGTTGATATATATATATATATATATATATATATATATTATATAATATATATAGAACAAGTAAATTTGTTATGGAAAAGAATGCCTTCGTATGCATCTTGTCAACCTTTCACGTTACTATCGTAGAGGTCTATGTATGAATCGGCAAACAATTATTGTCACTGGTCTTAGGTTTTACTGCTATGATATTGCATAACGGGTAAGTGGTGGAGCAAATGTTTATCTCTGTGTGATAAGTTCGATCTCACTACAATTCTTTGACTTTCTGTCTATGTAGATTTGAGACAAACACATGTCGGGTTGATTAGTTAGTTCCACTAGAAGTGAAGGTTGTACAATGACCTATGTTAAGCTTCATATTCGTTCAAACTAAGTTTAGTCCAAGTGCGATAGTGACGATAGTGTTGCAATTGATACGTCCTCATATGATAGGAAAAACAAGCATTAAATAAGGGAATTTTTGAACTCTCAATACTTGAGATTTATATTCGCTTCAATTTCAACTTTGTCTAAGATGCATATACATACATTATTACAACTTTATGTGCTTGGATTGCGTCTTTGGACCAATGGGTTATTGTTGTTAGCAAGATAAAAAGCAAATTAATCTTAAAGATTAAGATTAATTAAAAGATGATACAGATATAAATATACATAATTATTCGAAGAGGTCAACGAAAAGTCCAACTTGCCAACTCCTACTATGCATGTGATTCACTTCCCTTCTTCGCCTTTTCCATTTATGGGCTTTTCTTATCATGTCACGTGTCCATCTCCCTTTCCTTCTCAACAACAGTTGGCCACACACATATCGTGAGTTTGCTAAAATCACACCTTTTTATTGTAATAAATAAACAAAGCCCATCTTTCGATACCTAGAAACCATCTCAAATCTCAAGAAAAAGCAGAGAACTTGTTATTGTTAAGAAAAAAAATGTTGCACACAGAGCCTTCCTTCTGCATATACAGCAACGAAGATGATGCTGGGAAAGAAGATTATATTCAAGAAAATGTTGAGAGATCTGATACAGTCGGCGAAAGCTTAGATAGGCAGTTCAGCTTTGCGAGGAATAATTACATGGAGGTGTGATTAAGGAAGACGATGACCATGAACATAAAGATAGGGTGATGAGTCGTTTTACCGATCTTAAGACTGATAATCACAGTGTTGACGATGTTCATACATATTACAGACAAATTCTTAGCGAATATCCAAACGATTCGCTGATTTTGAGGGATTATGCCCAGTTTCTTGAGGTGAGTACTTTGATTCTTTCCTCTGTTTCTCTTACAATGAATGCTTAGGCTCGGTTTGGTTGATGGATTTTGACGTGGAAAAGAAAAATGAAAACTTGAATGGTACGACACGTTATGCGTAGTGTACAATGATTTAATGCGTACGATTATATTTCTTTTCTTTTTTCGCACCGAATTCCGCAGACGAAACGCACCCTTAGGGTCCGTTTGGTATGCAGAATTCAGCGTGGAAAAAGAAAGCAAAATGCAGTGATACACATCTAATCATTGTATCTTGTGCTTCGCGTATCCTATAATAACACAATTTCTTTTATTTTTCGCTTCGAATTTCGACGCAACCTTAGTTTTTTTGTTGTCAGAAAGTAGTGGTTAGCTTTAATATCGTAAAGAGAAATCTCAAAACTTTGGGCTGAAAATACAGTCGAAGAACGATTTTTCGGGCGCCGAAGAGTACTATCGTGGCGCTGTGCTGGCCGATCCCAAAGATGGGCCCACACATTCTCGATTAGCCAAATTGTTGTGGGAAAAGCGCAGCGACAAAGCTAAGGCCTCGGTCTACTTCGAAAGGTCGATTCTTGCCGCTCCAAACGATAGGTGATGACTCATCGATATTGCGTTTGAGGCTTTTTCGAAAAATCGAATCTTGAAAATATTGTAATTCCGACGAATGGTGTTTTCTGCAGTGATGTCCTCGCTGCATATGCTAAGTTTCTATGGGAAATCGATGAGAATGGCGAAGACGATGAAGAAGAAGACGGCGAAAACATACCGAAACCTAAGGTATTGTGGTGGTTTCTAACATAATTAGGTTGGACTGATTATGTCTTTGGTCCACGGAAAATAGGATTGGAGAAATTATAATGACATCTGAATTAAATGTTGCAGTCTTAGGACAATACGTTTCGAAAATTGAAGCATTCTGATAACGATTCAAGTTTGAAACTTACTGTCAAAAAATTGCACCGCAAAGTTCTACGATTTCAAAATCTATTATCCATTGCCACCTCCCAAATTTAGGTGTCTTCAAAATGCAGTTCCTCCAATTATACATTGTAAGAAATCGCAGGTCGACGAATTCGAAAAAGAAGAAGAGCGACCAAAGAGTCCGCCTTTGCATCTTGCGCTGGGATTAGGCATTGGCCCGACATTCCATAACGCTATCGATTCTTACATTGGCGACGACGAAGAAGACTTCAAAAGAATGGTCGACGAAAATCCTTGCAATCCTCGGCTTCTAAGGAACTATGCTCAATTCTTGCATAAGGTATAATAACTGGGAAAAAAGAAGAAGAATGCTAGTTTTGTTTGTGCGGTTAGCAAATGCGCTTTAATGCGTCTTTTTTTTTAGTCGAAAGGAGACGTAAAAGGAGCCGAAGAATACTACTCGAGGGCGATATTAACCGATCCCAGCGATGGAGAATCGCTGAGATTATACGCTCAGTTAATTTGGGAATTCCATCGAGACAAAGATAGGGCAAGTGTCTATTTTCAGCAAGCAGCCATGGCTTCTCCCGAGAATAGGTGCGCTTCAATTCCCTTTTCTTTTTTTTCTTTTTGCGTTTCTGCGTAAATATTAACGATGGATTTTTTTCCCACCGTTTTCGTCGTCCAGCGACGTGCTAGCGGCTTATGCGAAATTTCTCTGGGAAACTGAGGATGATGAGTAGAGAATTCCCTTTTGATCCTATGTAGTATATGCTTATGAATATTCTTGAGTTTATTACATTGATGCTATGTAACCACTCCCTGGATATTTTCTCTAGTTTCATACAAGATATTTCTAGACAGAATTTGAGCCCAGAAATTAGAGAACAATTACAGTAAATGAAAATTAAAGGAGAAAGTACCTAATTATATAAAAAATTGCATGTCAGTACCTTGTAAGTATTTTTTACAGTAAATGGACCTAATTAATGCGTGACGTGGTCAAGACTGGAAAAATGATACACACAGTCAAGCGGGTACTTATATAAAATTTTTCTTATATGGGTACTGACTTGCAATTATATAAATGTGTATTTTTTTTTTTTTAGATTCACCAAAATTTAATTGAGGCACTTGAATTTAAGTTTTTGACGCACAGAAGTTCATTCTTGAGAGTAATACCATCAATGATATAACTCTATTTCCTTTGCAATTTGTCCAAGCTATGGAGATGGACTGACATAATACTTCTTTGACTTCGTATTAATTGAGTTCATTGTCTCTGGTTTGACCAAACTTAAGAGAACAGACAACGAAGTGCCAGAGAGATATAAATGTGTATATACACACACAATGTCCTCAAAAGCATAAAAGCTCAGAAAGAAATCAGAGCTAATTATTCCAAGAAATAAAGGATAAGAGACAAAAACTCACATGGCAACTGATGAGATTAGAAGACAGAAGAATTGGTCGTAAGTCTTGGTCCACAAGGAGAACCCATTAGATTCTTATTTTCTTCAGCTTGTAAGAATCAATACTTTATTTCATGGTAATAACACTTATGGATTCACCGAATCATCATTACAGATGAGTACCAAAACTGCTTCCATTTCTAACTAGATTAAGAAGAAGAATCAGAAGAATGCTGATCTAAAACTCGATTTCTAAGACAAAATCATCAGATAATCAATAAATAGTCTCAGTGGCAAAAGACATCTTTAATTCAATGTACAACTCTTGCTCTTGACCTCAGTAATCTGCAGGAAAATTACATAGTATAAGAGGCTAACAACTCATTGGAAAGTTATGTGCAGATTTGAGAAAGCAAATAGTTTGAAAAGTTACCATCTTTTTTCTTGATCAAACCTCTGGCGAATAGCAGGCAAATTACCAAAAACCCCACCCCAGCTGCTCCACCCAATATGATAGCCACAGTCTTCCCTGTGTTTGGTGAACCTAAAACCAAAACATGCATCAGATTAAACACTAATCAAAATGTAATAAAAATCACCATCAAATCCACAGATTAGGCCCTCAAATCTACCCTCAACAACAATCATCTAATTCGAAGCAGAAATGCTTGCAAAATCTCTGTCACCCTTCAAGAAAACTAACCTGATGAACTTGGAGAACTGTAAGAATCAGAGGCAGATTTCTTGGGAACACCATTAGGGTAAAAACTGTAACCAATCCAACACCTATGCAAGTAAACTTGTCCGCTCACAGAGCTACCACACTCAACTTGTGCCCTTTGGACAGCACTCTTCACACACGCCACACAGTCACTGTTCCCCACATCACCCTCGCACTGTCCCATAGCATAAACGCCTTGAAAACTAGTCGCAAAGAACCCATTCAAAGCACTGCAAACTACTCATCCCATTCTCTAAAGAATTCAGCCCAGTATCTCTCCTCTCCTCAAACCCTTCCCCGGCGGCGTTAGTCCCACTGCAAGTCTTATAGAGCATTTCCATCCCAGAAATCCGAGTAAAGCCATCGACTTCGTAAAGCATGTAGCAGCCGTAAAGTTGGATTCTTGACGCTACAACTCTGCCACAGAGCTTTTCCATCAAGATTGGCAGATTGCTTACGCAGTTGTAGCAGTCTACGTTCGTTAGGTCGCCTCTGCATTGGAAAATGCCTGTGATTGATGACTGCGTGGCTTTGTAGTACTTTGCTTTAGAGGACTGTGCAATGAGGGTTCCATACAAGGATGACAGCGCTTGTGAGTACGCGCCATTTGGGTCTGAAATTGGCTGCTTTGCGCAGCCCTTGTAGACCAAATTAGTGTAGTCCTGCGCAGAGCGGCATGATGGTAATAAAGCGAGTTTGAGAATGATTAGGAAAAAAGCAAGTGCGCCACCCATTGATTGAGTTCTTGATGGGGTGAGCTAAAGCATGTCTTTTTAGTATTTCTCTTGAGAAAAAGATGGGATTTTTATTAGGGTGGCTTTGGTTAAGAATGAGGGGAGAGCTTGTGGGGTGTAGTAAGGTTTTCTTGGTTTGGAACAAATTTTCAGTCGAAACAACGTGAAAAATGAAAATAAAATCGTATTGTTTTTGGGGTTGTTTGGTTTTCATTTTTGTGCTTGGGAATTGGGATTTCTACTGTATGGTTCAGAAGGCTTAGGGCTTCTCCACGCAAAACCCAAAATGGGTACAATAAAAGGTCCAACCGAACTTGAAATAACAAGGCATAATGCGTTGATTTTTTTTTTCTTTTTTAACGCATTTTTGGGTTTCTACTATTCACAAACCAAAAAGTTTGATAGAATTAGATTTTGACCCATAATGTTACTTAATTAGGTTAAAGTCCATTTGATAAATTACATTTTAACCAAAAAATAATCATTTTAGTCTTATCATTATGGGTTGTTTTTATTATTATTATCATTACTATTATTATTATTATTATATTGTTATTATTATTATTATCCTTATTATACTATTATTGTTGTTTTTATTGTTATTATTATTATGGTTGTTTTTCATAATATTATTATTATTATCAAAGCAATCATTAAATTTATTTAATTTTAATTATGAGTTGTACAATAACACAATTATAAAATTAAAATATTGTCACTAAAAGAAAACGATAGAATAACATACTAGTACGAAAATAACAATACATTACATGCCGTAGAAAATAACACACACAGAAAATAATAAACAATACATAAATTATTAAAACAACAACATATATTCAATAGTCAGGCAGACCAACATCACTTCCTCCAATATCATTGAAAATATGCCCAAATGCATCGGGTTGGAACGAATCTTGTTGAGTTTGTTGAGCTCTTTTTTGCAAAATGCGTGTCTTTTCAGCTTCAACATATGCTCGAACCTTTTGATCACTTATGGAGCTGACATCTTGAAACAAAATTTTATTTTCTTCCCTCATTTCTTTCAGGGCGTGGGATCTGTTTTGCATTTCTAGTTGGTGTTGCAATTGTTCATTTGTTTTTTTCAACTCATCAAGTAGTTTATTGTTTGCTTCCAGCATAGTGTTAATGATTGATGATGTATCATCATTTATCTTTCTTTTTAGTTTGGCTTTCTTCACCCCAATAGGTCTTTCCGAAGGAGAATCACTAACAAAGTTATCTGAGTCGTCTATGTTTAGAGAAAATGAAGAAATACCATGAGATGATTGTCCGACAAACTCGGGAGTTGGAGTTTCTGACTCAGAAGAGGGATAATGGCCGAATTGTTTTTTTTTGCTCCTTGTTGCACCATCTTTAGTTTTAAAACCCTTTTATAATATCCCAAACATGATCGTATTTCCATCCTGATTTGAATTTAGGATCTTGTGCGAACAACACTTTTGCTCGACGCATCTACAAGTTGTTCAAAATAATTACTCATAGTTAATAAATATAATAAATTAGATATTAGAAATTTAATAAAATTTTAATGCTCACTGTATCTTCATTCGAAGCACCACTTTGGTGCATCTCATCTACGGCTTTTATGCATGCATGAAGTCTCTTGGCAGCTCTCTCGATTGTTTGGATCCGTGCTTGCATAGACCTCTTGGTACGAACCTCATAATGCTCTGTTTTTCTTCATTGAAAGCTTGTTCTATATGAGACCAGAATCGATCAGATGATTGGTACACCCCAATAATAGGGTCTTGAGAAATTTCCACGTAAACCCGGCATAAGAGGATACCTTCATCGTGGTTATAAGATGATGATCGGATCGACATTCTTACACAAAGTTAAATGTAATAGATGTTCTGTTTGATGTTGGGAAGTAGTGAATCCTACTAAAATGCCACGAGTTCTTTTTATAATGAAACAACATGAAAATAACAACTCACTACAAAGATTCCCACACATCACTATGTTATAGCCCCGTAAGTGACAATACTCTACAAAAATTCTCACACCTCTCAATCTTATGGCTCGGAAGTGACAACTCTCTGCAAAGGTTCTCACATCATTGAATGATCTACTCGAAAATGACAACTCCCTGCAAGCAATCTCACACCTCTCAATCTTATGGCCCCGAAGTGACAACTCTCTGCAAAGGTTCTCACACCTTCCAATGCTATGGCCCCGAAGTGACAACTCTCTGCAAAGATTCTCACACCTTCCAATACTATGGCCCGAAATGACAACTCTCTGCAAAGGTTCTCACACCTTCCAATGAAATGGCCCCGAAGTGATCAATCTATGCAAAGATCTCACTTCTTCCAATGCTATGGCTCGAAGTGACAACTCTCTGCAAAGGTTCTCACACCTTCCAATGCTATGGCCCCGAAGTGATCACTCCATGCAAAGATGCTCACTTCTTCCAATGCTATGGCCCGCAAGAGACAACTCATTATGATTGTTCTTACACCTTTGACATACACTACTATAAATACATATAACTTATACTCATGTGGGAACAATCAATCCATTTAGACACTTAGCATAATTTTCTCATCCTACATATACTCTATCACTAATGAATTTCAATTTCGGCAATTCGTCATCTTCCTCTTCTGATGATGATAACATGCAAATTATAAATACTCTTCGTAAAAGACAAGAAGTGATAGGTCGTGTTATCGTTAACAATAACATGATCATTCAACAACTTATCCATCAACAAAACCACCAAGCCCCTCATGGAGGTTCTATTCCTGGGCATATATTTATCAACCGTGATCGAGAGGCTGCCGATCGTAGGTTGTACAATGATTATTTTTCAGATAACCCATTGTACAATGAGGTCATGTTTCGTAGACGATATCAATGTCACGCTCTTTGTTCCTTCGAATTGTCGAGGAGGCAAAAAATCATGATAACTACTTTCAACAGCGAGCGGATCGTGCCGGAAGACTTGGATTATCTCCACTACAAAAAATGACTGCTGTTTTTCGTATGTTAGCATATGGTGTTCCAGCAGATGCTACAGTCTACTGCAATTGAAAGCATGAAAAAGTTCTGTCGGGCGGTAGTTGAGGTATTTAGTGAGCGTTATTTGAGGAGGCCTACGTCTAATGATATTTCTAAACTTCTTTATATTGGTAAGCAGCGTGGTTTTCCTGGGATGTTAACGAGTTTAGATTGCATGCACTGGAGGTGGAAAAATTGCCCTACTGCATGGGCCGGGCAATATGCAGGCCGTAGTGGAAAGCCTACCATTATTCTTGAAGTTGTAGCAGATTATGATCTTTGGATATGGCATGCTTATTTTGGTTTGCCCGGCTCCAACAATGATATCAACGTACTAGAGTCATCTCATATTTTCTCAGACCTAACTCAAGGTATTGCTCCTTCAGCTCACTACGTTATTCAAGGAAAAGAATACACTATGGGTTATTATTTAGCTGATAGCATATATCCAAAATGGTCTACAATTGTGCAAACAATTCACGAGCCACGCGGTCCCAAGAAAAAAATATTTTGCAATGAAGCAAGAATCTTATAGAAAAGACGTTGAACGTGCATTCGGAGTTCTTCAATCACGTTTTGGCATTGTAGCAGGACCGGTACGTTATTGGAAAAAGGAAGTACTGCACGATATAATAACTACATGTATATTTTGCATAACATGATTGTGGAGGATGAACGTGACCTTAGTGCGCCAATTGAAATTGAGATGGAATCGTCGCCGCCGGAGGTCGAACTGGCGATAGATGAAAATACTCGATTTGAAGAATTCATATCTCGTTACAAAAAGAAATTAGGGATAAAGATGATCACATTGCACTCCGTAATGCATTGATTGATCATTTGTGGGAGGAGTATACAAATGGCGAGACTTGAAATCTATCTCTTTGTTATGTGTACGATTTTACTTATTTGCGTGTATTTTTTTAGCTCGTCTATTGTAATTTTTGTTTTCTAATAATTATTTATTTTATCAGCTTTGGTGTGTACCTTTTATCAATTATAAAAAAATAATGAAATTTTTCCAATCGAAATAAAATAATATTGTGGTCTAATATGTAATATAGACAAAATATGTGATTAATATAGAAAAGTTATAAAAGTTGATGTGAAAGGGAATATTCTAAGAATATTCTTTTGAGTTTGAGACTGTGTTTAATGGTTGGAGTTGAATTACTGTTTGATGTGACATTTACTGCAAAACGGGTTTATAAATGGGTTTTTCGGTTGGAGATGATCTTAGTGGTAATGTTTGTTTGTGTGTATGGATCTGTATGTATCTACTGCACACATTATGTGAAAGGGACTTGAGAGTGATGTAATGGGTAGCTTCCAAAATTGTTTTTTATAGATGAATAAAATGAAGGGGCATTTTTATTTCAGGCCCCCCATAACTATCATTTAGGATTCGCGTCCTCTTGGCAAAAAATTAGTTTTAAGGACTCATTTCTGACAGTACCACTTCATTGCTCTTTCATATCAGTATGTTGAAATTCTGTACCACAAAACCATAATCCGGTACCAGATTATGATCATCTGATACCAGTTTATTTTCTGCAGTACCACTTCATTGATCTGACATACCAGTATGAAGTTTGTAACACAAAACGATCATTCTATACCAGTTCATATATCTTTCATACCACTTTTTACACCACACAAAATGGGTCCTTTAACCTAAAAAATTCTCAAATAGGGCCTGAATTCGAAATCAAACCCTTAATGGGGCCTGATTTCGAATTGACCCTAAAATGAATTATGATGAAATTGTTACGTCATAGCATATTAACTAAGTGTAATAAAATGTGGTTTTGAAGTTAGATAGCAATTCAAATTTGAAATCTAATTGACAGAATTCTTTCACGTGCAAACAAATTAGGGATCAATTCCAGATCGTCCTATAATCGAGGTTCAGATTCTATCCAAGGTGTTAAAACCCTATTAAGTCGCACGTGTCTCATCCGATAATTTGAAGAAATTGAGTAGCTTATAAGTTAATGGGGTACTCCACCCAATTGATTTTAGGGATGGAACCTCAACTTATATGGGCCCAACTCTTCTCTTAATGTGCCGATGTTAGGTCCAATTTTAAAATTTAACATGGTGTCAAAACGGACGATCCTAAAATGGTTCATGAGGTTCGAAAAGAGTGGGTTCTAAAAGAATTGGTTTTCCTGTACGCATTAAAAAAAAGTGGTTCACACATGTGAGGGGAGAATTTAAGAATTAGAAACTCTAATAAGTCACATACGTCTCACATCGGATAATTTGGAAGAGATTGAGTAGCTTATAAATTGATAGGCTACTCCACCTATATCGCCAAGATTTTAGGATGAAAATCCATCAACTTATATTGTCCCAACTCTTCCCTTAATAGGCCAATGCTAGGCCCAACTATAAAATTTAACACAAACTGAAGTAGGCCCAACTTATATTGTCCCAACTATTTTTGGATAAGGTTGAGTGCATGAGCAAAAAATACTATCACGCAGTACGTAGGCAATTGCACCATCTTGAGGAGAAGATTAATGGCATCTAGGCGGGCCGTGTCACGTCAAGGAGCAAAGAAGAAGAAAAGGCATTAATAAAAGAATACAATAATATTCGGAAGCTGGATGAGTTATACTGGCTCCAGCACAGTAAAGTTGATTGGCTGAAAGGGGGATCGAAACACGAGCTTTTTTCATCGCCGACGTTCGTCGCGTCAGAAAACAAATCGAATACGGCGTCTCCATAACAAAACGGTGCATGGTGTGAGTCCACTGGCGATATTAAGGGGGCCGTTCATGAGTATTTTTCGGAGTTATTCTGTTCTCAATGTCCAACTTCGTCAGATATTGATAAGGCTACTCGAGCGATCCCCGTCAAAGTTACGAACGCGATGAATGAGGCCTTTCTACGACAGTATACTATCGATGAGGTTCGTGAAGCGCTCGCATGTATGTTCCCCTATAAATCCCCAGGCCCAGATGGCTTTTCACCAATTTTTTATCAAAAATATTGGAATTTTGTCGGTGAAAAAATATCTCAATTCATACTTGATTTCCTTAATCGTGGTTTGTCGGCACCCGACATGCATGAAACCCACATTGTTTTGATCCCAAAATGTACCAACCCAGAGAGCCTTTCTCAATTTAGGCCAGTTAGTTTGTGTAACGTCCTATATCGTATTGCATCATAATGTATATCGGCTTATGTACTTCATGGACTCCATTATTTCGCCAAGCCAGTCTGCTTTTATCCCTAACCGCTTGATTACAGATAATGTCCTTGTTGCTTCCGAAACTAATCATTCTATGAAGCAAAAAAGGAGGGGTCGAGAGGGACTAATATCCCTTAAACTGGATATGAGTAAAGCGTACGACAAGATCGAGTGGTCTTTTCTGAAAACAGTGCTCTGTAAGTTGGGTTTCCACGAAAGATTTATTTCATTAGTTCTTCGATGTGTAACTGAAGTTAACTATTCCTTTCTTCTTAATAGAGTTGTTTTGGCCGATGCACCCTTCAACGGGGGTTACGTCAGGGTGACCCATTATCATCATATTTGTTCCTTTTTTGTGCGTGGCTTTTTCTAGTCTATTATAGAAAGCAGAAAGAAACGGCGTACTCACAGGGGTTTCAGTGTGTCGTGGTGCACCAATGATCTCCCATCTTTATTTGTTGACGACACCTTGATTTTTACGAGATCGGCTGTAGAGGATATGACTACGATCAAGCGCATCCTAACTGTATATGAAAAGGCGACGGGCCAGATTGTTAACCTAGATAAATCATCATTGGCCTTCTCACCAAATCTTCGAAGCGAGGCTAGCGAGTTGTGCTGCAACACCATAGCTATCCAAGCCAATAATAAACACGAGATGTATCTGGGTTTGCCATCAGTGGTGGGCCGCATCCGGAAAGAGATTTTTGCATTCATACGTGATAGAATTTGGAAGCTAGTAAAAGGATGGTCCGAAAAGATGCTTTCACAGGCAGGTAGGGAGGTCCTTATCAAGGCGGTTCTTCAAGCAATCCCGACATATGCTATGAGTTTCTTTGCTTGCCCACACTCTGTTATTCATGAAGTTCAAAGACTCATAGCGAGATTCTGGTGGTCAGCTTCTGACAAGCTTAAGATCCATTGGGTTCGATGGGACAGACTTTGCTAGCCAAAGGCACTAGGAGGGTTGGGTTTTCGCGATATACAAAACTTTAACTTGGCGATGTTGGCCAAGCAGGCATGGCGGCTGATGACGTGACCCGATAGCCTAGTCTCAAGAATCTTTAGGGCTAAGTACTATCCGAATCAAGATATCCTTCAGGCGAATCTCGGTCATAAACCGTCACTCACTTGGCGTGGGATCTTCTCAGCATGCGAAGTTCTACGAGCGGGGTATCGATGGCAAATAGGAAATGGTTGTTCTGTCAAGGTCTGGGGAGAACCATGGCTTCCAAGAGCATGTCTGCCTAGAGTTGTTTCACCGCTAATTCCAGGCTTCGAAGAATTACGAGTTTCTGACCTCCGATCTTTCTCGACCAGGTACGTGGAATACTTCGCTTATCGAGCTTAATTTTTTCGATGGATGCAGAGTCTATCCTTGGTTGTCCTCGTAGTTCGTTGGGTGCTCCAGATAGACGAGTGTGGAGTTTCTCGAAGGATGGCATCTTCTCCGTGAAATCTACATATTGGGTTTCTCGCATGATTCACGGGACTCCAACGGCGGCCTCATCCTCAACTCCGCCCTTGTGGAAGTTCATTTGGAATGCTGACGCACCACCTCGAGTCAAGCTGCTCGCATGGAGACTCGGTCGGAATCTGCTGCCGACGGCGGTAAACCTCGTTTCTCGCCATTGTATAGCTGACCCCTCGTGTAGGCGTTGGGGGTTTGCATACGAAGATGACCGCCATGTGTTTCTAAATTGTCCAAAATCAATTGGACGACATCGGCCGAGGCATGGTTGCGGGATATGCACAGGAAAATGACGAATGCGGAGTTCACTCTCTTTCTGAGCCATTGTTGGGCGCTCTGGGATGTGCGGAACAGATTTACGATGGGAAACGAAGCGCTCACTGTGGAACAAGCTTCATTAAGGGCGAATGCGATGCTTATTCGAGAGGACCGAACAGAGGATCAAAGCAGGACGGGGTTTCCGCCCGATCTTTGTAAATGGTCAAAGCCTAATCGTGATTTTGTCAAATTGAATTTTGATAGTGCTATTCACAAGGCGAGGAAGGGAGTGTCAGTAGGCGTCGTTGTTCGTGATTATGAGGGTCCTTGCGTTGGGTGGTGGTCGAAATTCTTTCACGGAGATTTTGAGCCTGAGACAATCAAAACAATGGCGGCGCGATTGGCTTTTGAGGTTGCATATCAGAGGGGATGGCCACAAATAATTATCGAGGGGGCTGTCGATCAGTTATTTCGAAGCTCAAAAATAGAAGTATAGCATCACTTCGTGCGGGCTGTATTCTCAATGATTACGTTTCTTTGTTACCGTTTTTCTTTTCGGTTAACTTTTCATTTGTTAAGAGAGAACGTAACTCGGCAACTAAGGTGTTGGGGTTTGCTGGCGAAGGTTGTTCTCCGCCAACCCAGGCTATGGCGAACCTTCTATGTTCTGATATTAGTTGAAAAAACAATTTTTACTTTCAGAAAAAGAAAATGTGAATAGTTGAAACGCCGACGTTGATATGGTGTTTGTATTTTATTTAATAAATATTGTTGGTCACGAAAGAGGGAGATAGTTTATATTAAAGTAATAAATTAATGGGTTTTTTTGAAGATCCAAGTGATTGGTGATAAAATAGTTTCATGTATTTCATTTAATGAACATTCGGAAATTATATTAGAGATGAATATATGTATGTAGAGTTGTTTCCTTTACATTTTCAAGTTATATTATACTTCCTCTGTTTCATATTACATGTCGTTTAAGGTTATTGCACACAAATTAAGAAATAAAATAAAATTCCCATTATATCCTTAATTATTAAATGATCTCATTTAAGATAGGGTAAAACTGGAAATAGTCAATATTTTTTATCTTGAAAACTGTAAAACGACATGTATTTTAAAAAAAAATAAAAATTTCTACAACGACATTTAATCTGCATCAGATGGAGTATTTACAAAGTCCATACACAAAGCCCAACGAAAGATCTCAGTCTTCACTAGAGAATAGGATCTATATGATGATCATAAGACTAAATCAGTTCTATAAATAGCATTGTGCAAGAATTCAAGAATATTTCATTCTTCCTAACGTTAGTTGTAGTCTCATCGTCCAATGCTACTCCTATTCTTTGTAGCACTCGGTGCCTAAAAATACGGGAGACCTTTCTATATATCACTGATATAAATTCACAAAATCAAAATTTTCGATAAAATTAATCCTAATTTTTGTTCAAGAACATGAAAGAAGCGATGCCATGCTTAGTTAGGTTCTTCGATTTAACGATGCAAGAGAACTAGGATAATGCTCAGCCATCAATTCATTTGATTTGACTTTATAATTTGTTTTCTCCTACACTTGATGGATATTATGAAGACCCAGCCCTAATAAGCCATATGGATAATTATCGATCAAACATCGAAGAGCCCATGGGTCCCACCGATGGGTCCCACCGCGGCAAACCGCCGCCCACCGATTTCAATGCATCTCCGACTAATTTCTCGGCCCCACAAAATCAGCCTTGGCTGAACATCAACAACTATGGCGGCCAAAACTTTTCATTGGTAGTCAATCACCACCATTTTATTATGAGCGGTGGTGAAAATATCTCCTTCCAAAATCAGTGGCCGGCGGTGGCGGCACCACCACCTATGCAGGCGGCTCCTAATCATCAGACGTGGGCTTTGAATAATTCTGTTCAACCGGCGATGAACGACGCTTCGATATCAAGGCTTCGGAAATTATCCGCGGAAGAAAGAAAAATAAAGATCCACAAGTACAGAATGAAAAGAAATGAAAGGGTTTATTGCAGGAGAGAGGAGAAGGTTATATATTTTCTCTATCTACTAATTACATTTTCTTTATCTTTTTTAATTTCGAGTTCGGTCACGATTTTGTCTGTCCAATGTTGAATCTTTGCACAATTGCAGACAGTAGACGAGAAGGGTATGTTTTACGAGGATGATTGAAGAACGATGGATGAGCTACCTCCACGAAGGATATGTTTTGAATAATCAATGGCGGAAATTACGAAATAAAAAGGTACATTGAATAAATGGCACACTCAACTTAATAAGCGTACAACGTCGTAGTATTCCAACTTATAATCTATATATACATTAATAAGAACCCTAGCTAGGCTTTAATTTTAATTTAATTATGTGGTTGTTGACAATTTCGGAAAACTCCTCCGCTATATATTACGTCGAATGCCAAAACCACCGTGTACCCATTTGTTAAAGGTGGAAAATTGATCAAGGTAATTGCTAGAAGTTTTAATATAATATATGTTCCGAGTTAGCAACAGCTGATTATTTATATTAACGTAATAAAAAACCCTAATCTTGACCATGGTGTGGAAAGTTTTGATAACAATGTAATTTGTAATTTTTCTAATTTTATAGGTGGCTGTGAAAGAAGAGGATGAAATGGGCTCATCGTTATAGCTGAATAAGCGTTTTGTCCGTTCATTCGAATCCATTACGACCCTACATTACCACCAAAGCTGTACTCTTTGAATAATAATTATAATCTTAATTTGATTATTGGCAATAAGCAGCCGCAAGCACGATTGAATGCTGAAAACAGCTGTGTGTTGACAATGTGCATCATCTTTTGTCCATAATGGGACAAGATATATAGTGGTTGGGCATTTAATTTCAAGAAAACCCATCGCTGACTGTTCTCAAATAAGAAAAAAAATATACAAATCAGTTGGGTTCTTAAATTTTAATATAAAAATTTTCTTGCATTGCCAGCTTCAAACCCCACGTTGTGATCCAAGACAACTAACTAGATCTATTTAGAAAAAAATACATTGACATCATTACCTGCCAAGAGAGAAATAAAGAGAATAATTCCCTTACAGTTACAACCCATGTGAATGCACCTGCCTATTTGTTCCATGTCTCTCTTCGTTATATAAACCACATCAAATAAAAGCTCATGAGCTTTGCCCATTAGCCAAAACAAAGAAGATGGCCATCAACAAGGTTGTTCTTTGCGTTGTCATCTTACTACAAACCCTAATTTCCCTTACATTCTCAGCTGCACCAAATTCGGATCGTTGGAACATACTGAAACAGAAGAAGTCGAGCAAGTACTACGGCCTTCAGATAACTCTGAAGAACTACTGTGAGGGTTGGAGGATGAACGTCGAGCTTCGCAATAGGGACTTCGAAGTCGTCCCCGAAGAGTGCGTAGAGTGTTGGAAATTAGGAGTTATATCGGAAGGGAGGAACTTATCGAAGGATGTGTTTAGAGGAAGAGACTTTGTATTACAACACACTTGATATTGTTTTGCTTTTGCTTACTTGATACAAAATGGTAATACATCACCCTATTTATACTAGTTTCTACCCCCTTAAGATTAAGCCAACACATCACCTTTCTAGAATGCTCCATAATAATATCTAGGTTCTATAAGGTTTTATGAATTACTCTAGATTTTTAACCTTCTAGATATTGGGCTTGTAATACTCCTAAGCCCAAATGCTAAACCCACTTATAATTATCAAAGCCCAAATCAAGTTTATTATTTCAACACCCCCTTAAACTTGATTTGTCATTCCGAGCATACTTCGTAGTCGTATGAAGTCTTCCTTCTTGAGTGGCTTGGTGAAAATATCAGCCACTTGGTCTTTGGACTTCACGTATTCCATTTCAACGTCCTTCCTCGCGATGCACTCTCTTATATAGTGGTAACGCGTGTCGATGTGCTTGCTCCGATCATGGAAGACTGGGTTCTTGGCTAACGCTATTGCTGACTTGTTATCCACATGAATCTTAGTTGGCTCGTCTTGAGGAATCCCAACTCTTTAAGCAGGTTGCGAAGCCAAACTGCATGACACACGCATGAGGTAGCCGTCACATACTCCGCTTCACATGTAGAAAGGGTAACGATTGGTTGCTTCTTTGACATCCATGTGAAGGCAGTGTCTCCATGTAAAACACGAAGCCACTTGTGCTTTTGCGGTCATCGACATCTCCTCCCCAGTCGCTATCACTATATCCTACGAGCTTGAACTCATTAGAACTTGTGTAGTGCAAGCCATATTTAGTCGTACCTTTGATGTATTGGAGGATTCTCTTAGCCGCCTTCAAGTGAGTCGTTGTTGGAGTTTCCATATGTCGACTAACGACTCCAACCACATATAAAATATCGGGTCTTGTGCACGTCAAGTACCTCAGACTTCCTACCAAGCTCTTAAAGAACGTTGGGTCCACTTTTTCACCTTCTTCATGCTTGGTTAACTTAGAACCGCATTCCATTGGTGTGTCGACGGGATTTGCATCATCCATCTTGAATTTCTTGATTATCTCCTTAGCATATCCTTCTTGCGTTATGAGAATCTCGTTGTCACCTTGTTTCACTTCAATTCCAAGATAGTACGCCATGAGCCCGATGTCGGTCATCTCGAACTCTCTCGTCATCTCTCTCTTAAAGTCCTCATACATGCTTGGGTTATTTCCTGTGAAGATCAAGTCGTCCACATATAGGCATAGAATTAGGATATCGTTACCTTGTAGTTTGATGTAGAGTGCATGCTCGTATGGATACTTGATGAAGTTTCTCCCTTGAAGGTACTTGTCGATCCGTGAGTTCCATGCCCTCGGTGCTTGCTTCAACCCGTAAAGAGCCTTCTTCAATCTTAGAACCTTGTCTTCTTCTCCAGCTACTTTATATCCTTGCGGTTGCTCTATATAAACTTCTTCTTCAAGAACTCCATTTAGAAAGGCGGACTTCACATCCATTTGATGAATTCTCCAATTGTTCTGAGCTGCCTAAGATATTATTAGTCGAACAGTTTCTAGTCGAAACACCTCGTCATAGTCGATCCCCGCTCTTTGACTGTAGCCTTTAGCCACTAATCTCGCATTGTATCTTTCAACTTCTCCTTTGGCATTTTTCTTTGCTTTATACACCCACTTTACGCCAATCGCCTTATGCCCCTTTGGCAGTGTTGTTAGCTCCCACGTGTCGTTCTTCTCGATAGCTTTAATTTCCTCATCCATGGCGTCTTTCCAGTTCTTATTTCTCACGGCTTCTTGAAAGCTCATCGCCTCACTGTCCGCGAAGAAGCAGAAGAGAGTTAGGTTATCTTGATCTTCTGGTACTCCACATATCTCTTTAGGCTTTTGAAGCGTGGGGTTCTCTCGCTTGAGCTTTCGTCTTCTGAACTCGCATGCGACGATGTTGTTGGAGTAGTGGGCTCGTCTTCCGCTTGCTCCATTGTTGGCTGTTCTTTATTACTTTCTTCAAAGAATGGAGTGTAATTGTACTCACCTCTGCATGTGTTCCAATCCCATTCTCCTTCTTCGTCGAATATCACGTCTCGACTGATGATAGTCTTCTTTGTCTTCGGATTGTAGAGTTTGTATCCCTTGGTGTTGTTGTCATAGCCTATGAAGATGTACTTCTCACTTTTGTCGTCCAGTTTGCTTCTTTTCTCGTCAGGAATGTGAACATGGGCTATGCTTCCGAAGACTCTTAGATGTGATATGCCAGGTTTCCTACCACTCCATGCTTTTTGCGGTGTCATTCCCCACACACTCCTTGTTGGAGATCGATTAGAGAGGTAGACTGCACATGCAACTGCTTCTGCCCAGAACTCCTTCGGTAGCTTCTTACTCTTGAGCATGCTTCTAGCCATGTCGAGGATTGTTCTGTTCTTTCTCTCTGCTACTCCATTCTGTTGGGGGATCTTGGTACCGTCAGGGGCGTCTTATCCCGTGCTCTTCACAATACTTATTAAATTCTGTCGAGGTGAATTCTCCTCCACGGTCGGATCTCATTGCTTTTATCTTGAGGCCACTTTCTTTTTCAACGAGGGCTTTGAACTTCTTAAAGTTCTCGAATACTTCCGATTTGTGCTTTAAGAGGTATACCCATGTCTTTCTTGAAAAATCATCGATGAAGAGAAGGAAATAGTTACTCTTACCAAGTGAGCTCGGCTTGATCGGTCCGCACACGTCAGTATGAATAAGCTCCAACGGATTTTTAGCTCTCGAACTCGACTCATTTGGGAAACTCTTCTTGAACTGCTTTCCGACTAAACATCCTTCGCATACTTGATTGGGATGGTCGATGGATGGCAATCCTTTCACCATGTCCTTCTTTGATAGCAGTTCTAGTCCGCCGAAATTTAGATGCCCATATCGAAGATACCAAATCCATGATGGATCCCTATAGCATGTCTTGAGGCATTTCGCAACATCGTTCATGATGTTGAGGACGAACATTCGATTCCTTTGCATTGGCACCTTAGTGATTAATTTATTTGAACCGTCTCTTATAGAAAGGTTATTATCTCTTAGACGAATATCATAA
This sequence comes from Craterostigma plantagineum, assembly GCA_027422505.1. Lineage (NCBI taxonomy): Eukaryota > Viridiplantae > Streptophyta > Magnoliopsida > Lamiales > Linderniaceae > Craterostigma > Craterostigma plantagineum. The sequence continues at coordinate 25,500,318 of JAPQWV010000011.1, forward strand.
CCTTTCTCTAAGAGTTGCCCAAGACTTAAGATGTTACTCTTCATCTCCGGCACATAGTAGACATTGGAGATGAATTGGTGCCCACCATTCTTTAAGCGAATAAGAATGTTACCTTTGCCTTTCACCGCAACCTTTGATTCGTCCCCAAATGCAACATTGCCGCTCACAGATTTATCAAGCTCTACGAACATGTTCCTTTTCCCGCACATGTGATCGCTTGCGCCGGTGTCTAGGTACCACTTGTTACTTTCGCCTCTTTCATCATCCTTATGGGCTAGTAGTAAAATATCTTTTCTCTTCGATGTAGTTGCCTTCTCCTCAACTTTATGTTTAGGAACTCTACACTCGGAAGCATAGTGCCCAAACCTCTCGCAATTGTAACACTTAACTTTTGATTTATCATACCTTAATCTTGGGTTACCTCTCCCACGACCTCTCATTGAGTTATCTCTCCTTTGATGATTGTTGTTGCCGTCATCATTGGGCCTCCAACCTCGTCAGTATCCGTGTCCACGACCTCCTCCTCGTTCTCCTTTTTGACCTCGTCCGCGGCCTCGTCCTTGATAATTTTCATCATTATCCCTTTCTTTTGCAGGATCAACTTGCAGTTTTAGTTGTTCTACAATCCCTCCCTTCTTCCTTTTTCTTCTCTTCATGAGCTTGCAATGAGCCCAATAGTTGCTCCATCGTCATTTCTTCTAGATCCTTAGTTTCTTCTATGATGGCTACGGTATGCTCGAATTTCGGATCTAACGATCGAAGAATTTTCTCCATGATTCTAACATCATCAATTTTCTCGCCATTCCTTTTTAGTTGATTAGTTATTGCTAATACTCTCGGGAAGTAGTCCAACACAACCTCATCTTGTTTCATATGCAAGGCTTCAAACTCGGCTCTTAAAGTTTGAAGACGTACCTTCTTTACCGGATCCGCTCCTTTATACGACGTTTGAAGCTTCTCCCATGCTTCCTTGGCGGTCTTCGCTTCCGAAATCTTCTCGAAAGCGTCGTCATCTAATCCTTGATAGATTAGGTAGAAGCTTTCTTGTCTCTCTTTCACAATTCTCTCAAACTATCATTTTGAGTTTGAGATTCGGTTTCTTCGTTCTTCGGCTCGACGTAGCCTTTCTCCACGATATCCCATACATCTTGTGATCCAAGGAGCGCCCTCATCTTAATACTCCAATTGTCGTAGTTGCTCTTGTTGAGTGTCGGGACTTGGAAGGGAATCATGCCGCTCGCCATCGCCTTAGGATCTTCTAGCTCTGATACCACTTTGTTGGAAATTAGGAGTTATATCGGAAGGGAGGAACTTATCGAAGGATGTGTTTAGAGGAAGAGGCTTTGTATTACAACACACTTGATATTGTTTTGCTTTTGCTTACTTGATACAAAATGCTAATACATCACCCCTATTATACTAGTTTCTACCCCCCTTAAGATTAAGCCAACACATCACCTTTCTAGAATACTCCATAATAATATCTAGGTTCTATAAGGTTCTATGAATTTCTCTAGATTTTCCGTAACCTTCTAGATATTGGGCTTGTAATACTCCTAAGCCCAAATGCTAAACCCACTTAAAATTATCAAAGCCCAAATCAAGTTTATTATTTCAACATAGAGTACGTTGGAAAGTACATGACTTCGACTCAGTACAGAGTCGACTCTGAACGTACGGTGGACGAGTGCATCGTTTACCTAAGCAAGAGCTGCGGACTGAAGAAGGACGGCGTCGACGCCTGGGTTTTCGACGTCGACGACACGCTGCTTTCGACCGTGCCTTATTACAAGAAGCACGGTTTTGGGTAAATAATGATGTTTTGTTCTTGATTGGCGGACTTTTTTTTTTGTCTTATCGGGATTTGTTTTTAATGGGTTAATTAACTTTTCAGTCGTATAGCTTTGGGAATTGGCAAATCATTCGTGGGGCAACTGCTAAAAATCCTATATATTTTGTTCCAAATTTCTTCATTTTTTAAATTGCCCGTTTAATGACACTCAATAAATCCTAATTTTTTTCTTGCGGACTTTTTTTCTTATATAAAGCCATCTTTTATGTATGAATTATTTTTGTCACTCATGTAACTTAAGAAGGTTGGCAAATAATTCATGGGGCTAACATTCTATAACTTTCGAAATTGAGCAGTTTAGGAATAGTATATTCGGGATATTAGATTTTGTCCCAAAATTGCTTCAAGTCATTGTATGTTTTAACACTATAGCTTTAAATTCTCCTAGAATTTCGAGCAAAATCTAGGAGTCGGGCGCATAGGTAGTCCCTAAATACACCTTAATATTTTAAATTTATTATATTTTTAATGTCACCTCTTAAATACACCAGAATCCTAACATTTCGGACAAAAAACTGGGATGAGGTATATAATGTCCCTGAGTTGCTTAATCTTGAATTATTGCTTTTTTAATCCCACCGCTTAAATTCGATGGAATCATAGATTATACACAAAACCTAGAATTTGACTCAAAATTTAGGTTTCCGACGTCCCTAAATTGCTTAATTTAAACGTCCGTTTAACACCACCTCTTAAATTCGCCAGAACCCTATATTATACGACGAAATCCTAGCATCTGGTCCCAAATCTAGGATTCCGGCATATAAAGAGCCTCGAAATTGCTTAATTTTGAATGTTATTGTCCGTTTGATATCCTCCCCTAAATTACACAACCGAAAAAATAATTAAGCCTTTTTCGATCGTTTTTCAGGGGAAAGAAGCTGAACTCAAGCTCATTGGAAGAATGGATGAAGCAGGGGAAAGGGACTGCATTAGAGCATTCACTGAGGTTGTTCAATCATTTGAAGGACTTAGGCGTCCAAATCTTTTTGGTCTCTTCGAGGCGAGAATGCCTTCGATCGGCCACCATCAACAACCTCGTCGACGTTGGTTTTCATGGATGGACTAGTCTCATCCTAAGGTTTGAAATTTCTACACACATTACGATGTTGTTGGCATGGCAGCTGACCCGGTCGATTAATACCGCGGCTAATATTTGAGCAATTAAAGATAAAATATGGACACCGAGATTTAACGTGGAAAACCCCCAAACAAATCGGGGTAAAAACCACGGGCAAGGAAGAAGAATCCACTATAGAGGAAAAATATAGGAGTTACAAACTCTCAATAAAGGAAAAAACCCTCAAACTCTCTCTTTATGGTCGGAGAAAATACCGACAAACTCTCTATTTATTCTCTCTATTTTCTCTCTTCTGTGTGATGATTTTCGTTTGATGATCCGTAGCCTATTTATAGGCATTTGATCTTGATCTAATGAGGTAATTGCTTACCTCATTTATTACTGTGACCAATCATATAAAGTCTTCAGCTAACCAAACGTTATCGGCGTCCAACTTCCTTTTTGTTCTTTGACCATTCAAAGGCCATGTGCCTTTTACTATTATTATGTCGACAATTTTCCACTTGAAGTTTTGATTGAGGATCAATCGAATCTTCACACCATTCTTTCTCCCTTGCATTCATGTTGCTTACGTCTCCGCTAGGCCACTTGAGGAACGACACCAAACGAACTTGTCAGTGCTGACCGCCTTAGTCAAGAAATCTGCTAGGTTATCTTTCGTATGAATTTTCTGCATATCAACCGTGTCCTCTTCCACTTTCTCACGAACAAAGTGATACTGGACTCGTATGTGCTTTGACCTGGAATGAAAAGCTGGATTCCTTGCGAGATGCAAGGCACTCTGACTATCAGAGAACAGAAGAATATTCTTCTGTTCGTGCCCGAGTTCCTCCATGATCATTTTCAACCATACCGCCTCTTTACTTGCCTGCGTAGCTGCAACATATTCAGCTTCAGTTGTTGACGTCGCGACAACGGACTGAAGTTTCGATACCCAGCTTACGGCTCCACCAGTAAGAGTGAACACATAACCCGTGGTAGATTTCCTCTTGTCAAGATCACCTGCATAATCAGAGTCAACATACCCTTTGACAGTAAAGTCTGCTTCCCCGTAACATAATGCAACATCTGAGGTTCCTTTGATATATCGTAGGATCCTCTTCACCGCGCTCCAATGCTCTTTACCCGGATTCGCCATGTGCCGACTTACTACTCCCACTGCATGCGCAATGTCTGGTCGTGTACAAATCATCGCGAACATAAGACTTCCCACCGCTGATGCATACGGTACTCGAGACATTTCCATCCTCCCTTCTTCACTGCTAGGACTCATACTTGAGGATTATTTGAAATTAACAAGAAGTGGAGTAGAAATTGGCTTACAATCTTGCATATTGAAGCGTCGCAAGACCTTCCTCAGATAACTCTTCTGCGAAAGCCAAATCTTCTTGTTATTTCTGTCTCGGTAAATTTGCATCCCTAGAATCTTGTTTGCTGGTCCCAAGTCCTTCATTTCAAATTCCCTAGCCAATTGTGCCTTGAGTTCTTCAACACGATCTTTGTTGGGACCTGCTACCAACATGTCGTCAACATACAACAGTAATATGATAAAATCACTTTCACCAAACCTCTTGAAATATGCACAAGGGTCTGCATTCAATCTGCTGTATCCAAGGCTCATGATGAAGGAATCAAAATCTCTTATACCAACACCTCAGCGCCTGTTTGAGACCGTATAGAGATTTGTTCAACCTGCAAACCAAATTCCGTTTTTCTTTGTCTTCAAAACCTTCCGGCTGGAGCATGTAAATCTCTTCTTCAAGATCTTCATGAAGAAAAGCTATCTTCACATCTAGTTGCTCTAGATGTAGGTCGAATGTAGCACACATCGTCAGGAGTACCCGAACAGTCGTTAGTCGAACCACAGGTGAGAATATCTCGTTGAAGTCGATGCCTTCTTTCTGAGCATAGCCTTTAACCACCAGTCGTGCACGAAACCTCTCTACTTGATCATCGCTGTTTCGCTTGATCTTAAAGACCCATTTATTGCCGATTGCCTTTCTGCCGTTCGGTAGTGGCACCAGCTCCCAAGTCTTAGTTTTCTGTAGAGCTTCCATTTCTTCTTGCATTGCCGCCAACCATTGATCTGCATCTGAACTGTTCAGCGCTTCTTGAAGAGTTGATGGCTCTCCATCATCAGTTAGAAGGCAGTATGCAACGTTACTGTCCATATCGTAATCTTCATGCCAGTATGGTGCGGCTCTTTTGCGTGAGCCCCTTCTAACTTCTGGCTCTGAAGATTTGCTTGGCCCTTCATCGTGCTCCGGTGCTGCTTCAGAAGAATCTTGTTCGATAGACTTCCCTTTCACCTGAATCGTCGTAGTTTCTGGACTTTCATTTGTAGTGCTATCATTTTCTCCGATTATTTTATCTTCTAAGAAGATAACTTCCCTGCTGATGACAACCTTGTGGGCAGTGGGATCCCACAGGTGATACCCCTTCACACCATCAGCATACGTCAAGAACAAACACTTCCTGGACTTTGGATCCAGCTTCGTAGTTTCTTGGGCGGTGTACATCATCACGTACACAGGACTTCCAAATACATGGAGTTTGGAATAATCTGTTGGCTTCCCCGGTCCACATCTCCATCGGCGTCTTCTGATCAATTGCCGTTGAAGGCGATCGATTGATCACGTAGCAGGCGGTGTTGACTGCTTCTGCCCAATATGATTTATCCAGATCTGCAGCTCCCAACATGGCTCTTGTTCTCTGCAACAGAGTCCTGTTCATCCCCTCAGCCACTCCATTTTGTTGTGGAGTATACACCGTAGTGAAGTGCCTTTTGATGCCTTCCCTTTTGCAAAAGCTATCAAATTCTCTGCCAGTATATTCTCCTCTATTATCCGTCCTCAAACACTTGATCTTCTTTCCTGTATCAAGTTCGACCCGAGCCTTGAAATTTTTGAAGGTTGCAAACACATCTCCCTTACTCTTGATGATATACACCCAACATCTCCTGTAATCGTCGATGAAAGACACGAAGTACTTCCCTCCTCCTCGGGATGAAACTGGTGACTGCCATACATCAGAGTGAACCAATTCTAGAATATCATTACTTCTAGAATTTGATGTGTTGAATTGTAGCCGATGCTGCGTGTTTGCTACGCAATACTCACGAACGGTAGTGACACCTTCGTGAGACCCGGAAGTAGATTCTGGCCCGCAAGAATTTTGTTGTGTAACGACGTCGGCTCGTACAGATTTGTTAGATGGTCCCAAATCTCCTTTGCCGTTTTCTTTTCTTCGACGCTAGACAATATCTCATCTGCTAGTGCCAGATGAAGATTTGCAACAGCGCTTCCGTCCATCTCGTTCCATTTCTTTTCATCTGTAACTGTGGCTAGTTTTCCATCGATAGCCTCCGGACAGCCGTCCTTTCGCAAGATCACCTTTATCTTTAATTTCCACAGTGAGAAATTTCTCCCGTTGAACTTTTCAATATCGAATTTGGCTGCCATAATTTCTGCTCAGTCGTGAGTGATACCTCCGACGGAGTTGTAGCAGATAATTATTGAACTTGTACCGGCTTTTTCGTCACCGTAACAAGGGCAATATAATATCTATTATTTTCTGATGTGGAGGGTCCACGTTAGTGGCAACCACAGAGCATACGATAAATAGATATATAAAACCCAAGTTAGGCTCTAATACCAATTGTTGGCATGGCAGCGGACCCGATCGATTAATACCGCGGGTAATATTTGAGCAATTAAAGATAAAATATGAACACCGAGATTTAACGTGGAAAACCCCCAAACAAATCGGGGTAAATACCACGGGCAAGGAAGAAGAATCCACTATAGAGGAAAAATATAGGAGTTACAAACTCTCAATCTATAAAGGAAAAACCCTCAAACTCTCTCTTTATAGTTGGAGAAAATACCGACAAACTCTCTATTTTATTCTCTCTATTTTCTCTCTTCTGTGTGATGATTTTCGTTTGATGATCTGTAGCCTATTTATAGGCATTTGATCTTGATCTAATGAGGTAATTGCTTACCTCATTTATTAATGTGAACAATCATATAAAGTCTTCAGCTAACCAAACGATATCGGCGTCCAACTTCCTTTTTGTTCTTTGACCATTCAAAGGCCATGTGCCTTTTACTATTATTATGTAAAAGAGAGACATTATTTCATTATGGTTGTTTAAGAACTAATTTCTTGATATAGAGGCGAACATGACGGAAACAACGTCGAAAAGTTCAAGGCCGATGCGAGGAAGCAATTGATCGGCGGAGGTTATAAAATATGGGGAGCTTTGGGAGATCAATGGAGCAGCATTAATGGGGTGCCTAGTGCTAAGAGAAGCTTCAAGCTTCCAAATCCTCTGTACTATGTTGTTTCAAAAGAAAAAGAGCAATCGTTTTGCTCTGATTTCTTTCTTCACTCTTTTTTTTTTGGTCTGGCTTTTGTTAATATGTGTTGAATCTGGCGTTGTCTTTCTTCCTCCTCGACTGAGGCTTTTGTATGTAATAAATGTATGAAAGATTGATTCATTTTTATGAAGTCTGAACATTTTCCATGAATATCCATATCCCCTGTGATAAAGAGCCGATGTTTTCACAGACCATATAGCTACCTATGTAAAGATATCAGTGGTTCAACTATGGATGAGCTTTTTCTATTACATTAAACAAGTAAAGATAAACGAGCGAACAAAATTTCCTTAGCACGCATGATTAGGAGCTCGACAAACAACGTGTTGTTTCTCTCCACAGTTAATTATTAAAGAAAGAACTATTGATCAAAAACCTTAAAGAATCAAGGGATGACTTCAAGACAAGCAAGAATAAGCCATAGCTTTCTCCTCAGTCAGCTCAGCGGCCGTCGCATCCAATTTCTTCCTAGAGAAATCATCGATGGAAAGCCCTGCCCAAAAAAAGATATATGAATTTCGTTTTTATGTAACGTAAAACGTCGAATTGTTTGCGCTTCGTCGACTCTCACCTTGAACGATAGACCATTCGCCGTTCTTGCAAGTGACGGGGAAAGAATAGATTAGCCCAGATGGCACATTGTACGATCCGTCCGAGTATACTCCCATTGAAACCCAAGAACCCTAATGCCAAATATCGATAAATCACTCATCAATTACAAGCCATTTCAGATCAGCGTGTTGAACGACTACTTCACCTAAATGCTTAAGCTTTTAGGGTGTATATCATTTTTTAATTTCATTTATTATATTTTCAACACGAATCCGGCCTTAGAAGCGTAATTTTCTTAAATGGGTGGTCGTAAAGATTCGTATCGAGACCTATTTGGTCTATGAGTTCTGATACCATGTTGAAAGACACTTTTCACCTCAGAGCCTACACTTACGGATAGTGTATCATTGTTTAGTTTTATATATTACATTTTCAGTAAATCCGTGTAAGAACGATAAATTAGGTATTACGTACATCAGGCGTTCCTAGGACCCAATTGCGAATATGGTCGCAAGCCGAGCTAGCAGCGGATAAGGCGCTCGAAAGCTTTCTCGCCTTGATGATCGCAGCTCCGCGCTGCTGAACGATGCTTATGAACTCCGACTTCAACCTAATATCATAATAGGTGAACAAATATATTCGATAGGATAGAACGAAAATTGATAGGGGCGATTTTTTTTTTTTTTTTTTATTTTTTGCGTTGAATGTCGAATTTCTATTTTTTACCACTCGTCGTTAGCTACGAGCTCGCTGACAGGCTTATCTCCCGAGGGAGTCTTGACGGTGGCGTGGCTGAAGTCGGGGTACTGAGTCGATGAGTGGTTTCCCCATATGATGACGTTTTTTATATCAGAGACGTGGACGTTTAGTCTGTCTGAGATCTGGCCGAGGGCTCTGTTGTGGTCCAATCTTGTCATGCATGTGATTTTCTTCGCCGGGATCGACGGCGCAAACTCCTTGAGGATCAACGCATTCGTGTTGGCTGGGTTCGCCACGACCAAAACCCTATGACAATCCATTCATTGGAAAAACTACACAAAAAAATAAAAATTCGCGCAATATTACAACCAATGTGTAAAATTTGCTAGGCTAGTTTACCGCCCAAGGGGCCTAGCACTTCGGCAGTTTCTAGGCGAAATCAGACGGATGCCTATTTCAATATCTTTTTTTTTTCGTAGAATATGCTGACAATCTACTAAAGTATAGTTGAATCAAATTTTAAATAGATAGTTTCCGACAATGCAACAAATTAGTAATTTTCAAAATAAAAATTGTGAACCGATTAATCGGTGATTAAATGGTAATTGATTTCACCAAGAGGAGGGCCGTCTAAGTGCTTTTCGCCACGGTTAGTGGAGCGCCCAGTCGTCTACTAGGCCGCCGCCTATGTCGATTTTCACAACATTGACTACATGGTACAAATTCAATCCTCCTAAAAAAAAGGGCTTCGAAAAGAAAAAAAATAATACGCATTCCTGCAAATAAAACCCTCCTAAAAATGCGCTTCGATAAGAAAAAATTATATGCTTTCCGGCGACAAATTCAAACCTTGCAATTGGGAGCGGCGTGCTTCTCGAGAGCAGAAGCCTGGGATTTGTAGATGGAGACGTTCTTCGACATGACGTCCTTTCGCTCAATTCCTTCCTTTCTCGGAAACCCGCCCACCATGACGGCGATGTTTACGCCGGCGCAAGCTTCGGCAACGTCAGTCGTCGCCACGACACCTTCTCGATCCAAAACATAAAAGAATGTAACGAGATAGCGTACGAAAAAATTTAGCGCACGCCAAATAAAAGATGAGAAATAGTCGCCGACCTCGAACAAGCGGAAATGCTGCGTCGACTATTTCCATCTTGACGCCGTTGAGCGCCTCAGCAGCGGGCGGAATGTCGAGCATGTGAAGGATCACGGGCTGGTCGGGGCCCATCATGGCCCCACGTGCGATCATAGGGACCAGTGCATATCCGATTTGCCCTAAAAAAAAACCCCCAAACGCATTAATCTTTTACAAATGTGTCCACTTATATATGATCATTTTGTTACAAGAATTTTCTTTTCCGAACGAAAATTACAGCAGAATCATCCTACTATAATGTATACCTGCGGCGCCAGTGACGAGGACACGAGTTGGTTCTTTGGCCGCCATTGATGCGAAGGATAATTAAGAAGATATAATAACAGTGATGAATGAAGAGTTAAGAGTGGTGTCAGTCAGTCTATCTACTATATATAAATGCCGAGTAAATGGCGTTCGTTGGGTACTATTATTCGGGAAGGATTTGACAGGATACAGTCTAACATATCCTAATGTCTTGCTTGCGACAAGGTCTAAGCTACGACTGTTGTTTTCGATTGAAATAATGGATAACCACTTGATCCAATTACTATTATCGTTGGATTAGTCAACTACACAAACATGTTTCTGACCTTGTTGCTATTTTGATTATCTACAACGCTATAAGCAAGTGAAAGAAAGTTTATTCGATTAACATTTGAGTGGGTAACGAAATTGGGCAGTCGCTCAAAAATCGGATTTAACATCTCATCTTTCAACTTTCACAAGGATTTTGTTTTATACGTTTAGGTTGCCATTCTATGTGATACAACCGTCCCTTACGACCCCTTTTGTACTAGTTACTCGATTCTGATTCCCAAGAGAGAAAATATTTCTTTCTTCTAAATTTTATTCGACAAGACCGATTCTACGGTCATGCTTGGATCATGTTATGACCTCGTATGCTATTTAATGTTAGAAAAAAAAAAAGAACTCCGACCAACGCTCATAGTATAATGCAAATAACTTGCACCACTTCACCATATTTTCCCCAATCTTCAAGCTCTTAAAAACACATAGAAGACACTTTCGACAAGACGATCCATAACCACGCTCTTTAGACGGGAACCGTCCTAACATCGCCGGGGTTCCCTCCATAACTCCTCATCTCACTACCACTTTCTCCTCCAGCGTTATCACCATCATCGTCTTCTCCCTCGTTCTCCCTCGACATCTCCTCCAACGACTTCCCTTTCGACTCTGGCACCAAGAACGTAAAAATCACCCCCAAACCATTCACGCACCCGAGCACGATGAGCGCGTTCTTCACCCCAATCCCCGCCGGGTAACCCGCGTCCCCTCTTGCTCGGGTCCTTCGACTGGGCGGCGTACAGGAACCCAAACGCCCCTACGATCGCCCCCGCCTTCCCCCCCCGCCGCCGAAATCCCGTGGCAAGTCGACCTCAGCCTCGCCGGAAAAATCTCGGCAGGGACCACGAAAGTCGTCGCATTGGGCCCGAAATTTGCGAAGAAGAACGTCAGCGAGTACATCACCACAAACCCTAATCGGTTTTCTTTGTGTGTCCAATGGTCGTAGGGAATGGCCAGCGCGAACATGAACACGGTCATCATGAAGAACCCCATGAGCTGAATCTTGAACCGCCCGACTCGGTCGATGAGCGCCACCGTGAACCAATACCCCGGGACGGTGCTGCAGAGCGCTATTAAAGTCTGCGCTCGGGCGATTCGAAACACCTCCTCGAGCGCGCTCATCGTGCTCGCCGCGGGAATCCACCCGATCGCGCTGAATATGTCCTTTTGGAATAGGTTTTGGCTGTAGAACGCAATGTCGAGGAGGAACCAAGTGCTCGTCGTCCCTAATAGGTGAAGCCCGTGGCGCGCGAGGAATTCCCGAGAAAAAAGCCCGAAACCGTTCTTCGCCGGGCCAGGCTCGATCTTCTCGGGCTCGGCGGTGATTTCGACGTGGAGGACCTTCGACATGTCGTTCGCGGCTTGTTTTAGGTTCTTCGCGACTAAAGCGGTGTATCGGGCGGTTTCGGGCATCTTCATTCGCCAGTAGTACGTGAGGGCCGCTGGGAGTGCACCGAACATTAGTATTATTCGCCAGACGTAGTCGGCCTGAGGGACGGTGGAGGCGAGGGCGTCGACAGCGTAGGACGGGGCGGGGTAGGCCGACCTGAAGGCGGCGGCGACCACTATTCCGACCATTCCTCCGGCGAGGATTCCAAACCCTTGCATTGCGAAGACGGCGGCGATGAAAGCTCCTCGGGTTTTTTGTTGGGTATTCAGACATTATTGTGGCGGAGAGAGGGTAGTCGCCGCCTATGCCAAACCCTAGCCAGAATCTGAAGAAGCAGAGCGTGGCCATGACTGCCTTGGGCTCGTCGCCGAAGGAGAGGCCTGAGGCTATGGAGCAGATGACCATCATCATGAGCGTCATGCCGTAGACCTTTTTCCGGCCGAGTTTGTCGCCGAGCCAGCCGAAGAAGAGCTGGCCGGAGAGGGTGCCGCAGAAGGCGACGCCGTTGACGGCGGCGGAGACGTTTGGGGGAAGGGTGCCTGGCTTGGGTGCGCCGGGGTGGTGGTAGTAGAGTCGGCCGAGGAGCTTTGTGACTATGGAGATGCAGAAGAGGTCGTAGGCGTCGGTGAAGAAGCCCATGCCGGCGATGACGATGGCCGTGAAGTGGTACCACTGGGTTTTCGCGGCGTCGAGGGCGGTGAGGACTTTGAGCTGTTCCCTGGCCATTTTGACGACTACCGCTTCTCGCCGGAGAAATTTTCTGATTACTGTAAGGTGTGAATCTGTGAGAGGAGGGGGAATTTGAGAAGACGAAGGATGAGTTAATGTATATACTGTAGCAGACGGCATAAAAAACGAAGGAGAGCATTTATTTGTTCATAGTTTAGTCCGTGCGGACAGTTCAAGGTATTGGAGATAGATTTATTTTTTATTCATTTATTGATTTATTATACATAGTATGTGACTGTTGACTTACCTGTCCATCTAACATAAAGATGGAAATCCATTGATTTCAGTTAAAATATTGGAGAACGCAAACACACCACATAACAGAAACATCGAGAGAAGTTTTTCTTTGGTATGAAATATCAAGAAATATAATATGGAAAGATGACGATAAAGCAAGAAATCTTTCAAGGGTTCCTAAAGTTTCGGCATTTTCTTGTACATGACGCCATTATTAGGAAAGGACAAAACCATATGGTGTGGATTCAATGAATTGTGACTCGAGAGTCCAAAGTCAACATTTTGCGATAGCCAAAACGACGACCGTACTCTATAAATATATTATTAAGAAAACAAAACAGCTATTTTCCAATTGAAGGTTGGGCAGGTGGAACGTCAATAGGTGACCCATCACATTGAATCTTGGGACTATTGCCCAATAATATCTTTAATAGTATTTTGTCGGGGGAAAGAAGTTTCCAAGAGGGAGGTTAGAAATAGAGAGAGGCGACAAAGGAGACTTTTCACAAGATAGCAAACAAAGTAATTAACTGTGCATGTGATCGCTACCACGATTATATCCCAAGTCAAGTGGTTCCTAAAAACTTACGAAAATCCCTATCTTCTCGATACATGAAGTAGTAGTACTATGATGATAAAGGTAAAGTCCTAATAACAGAGAATTTTCATTTTGGATATCAATCCATCCATGCCTTTAGAAAATTCAAATTCAAGAAAGAAAAGAAAAATAACTCTTTTATATTTCCATGTAATTGAAATGGAGTATCTCATACTATTCATTTGTATGAGTCACAGAAACACCAGTAAACCACAATCAGTTCACAACTTCAAATGGTCTGACAACCATATATTTTTGTCCTTAAATCAGTATGGCGAACAAAAAAAGCTTATGCATGGAAGAATATATATACATATATTTTATATATATGCATATGTTATCATATAATTTCAAAGATATAGAAGTGATCATAAACTCACCAGGACGATTTTTGATCTCTCGACGTGCGTAATTTTATATTAATAATATTTGAGGTATGATTACTTTAGAGAAGATAGTCTTCGGTGGGGAGAGACATAGAGTCGTGTGTTGTAATATTAAGGTATTTATAACTGAAGTGAAACCGCTTTACAAAGGCATCCTCTAACGAATATTCTCTTGATGCTTTTGGCATTTTGACACGTGGACCGATTTTTCTGACGTGGCATAATCGGGCGGAAACGTTTTGGTCAACGGTATGAGATACTTTCATTGGTACATTATTATAGTAATAATTATTATCATTGATCAAGATTTCCAAAAGTGCGCGTACTGTGTGACAACAATCTACGCGAGAAAGTTCGAAGTATATATAATACGGTTAATTGAGTTTAAATAGGATTATATGAATGAACTTTGTCTCTTTTGCAATTTCCACGCATTTAAGGGAGGTGGTAATTCAATACAATTCACTTTCATTAAACGTCCAGACATTTTATAATTGCTTGTTTCAAGTAAATAAGTAAGTTAATAGCGTACGTGCATCATTATTTCAGAAGAATCTTATCTTTTTGACGATTACTATTTTTGGGTAGTCAACTATTACATCTCATAATTCAACATTCGGACGTTGCGTAAGTGTAGCAATAGCTTCGAAAACTACAGCTTACCAAAAGTCGGACATGGGCATTATGGATAACTAGACAAACGTAAACATTTGACCTTGTATCCAAATAATTATTGCAACTTGGTTTTTAAATAATCACTTTGTTTAATTATAAAACAAATTACATTTTACCCCAAATGAAAAAAAAAGGTCATGACTTTGTAGTATGTAATCCCTGAAAATCGTCGCTAAATACCAAAGACTAGGATCTCATGCATAAGGGTTTACATGTATAGGACAAGGTATGTGAATTAAGTAGGCTAATTACATTTCAATTACTTAATTATAAGCTTGTCAATACCTTGGCTTTTAACGATTATACCCTCGTCGATAGGTAATTAGGAAAGAAGAGTGTGCTTCAATTTTCCTCCAAGGGTCCACTCAGACCAAGTCAAGTCAACTTTTAGTTTTTTATTCATTATTTTCTTTTGGCTTTAACTCGAACTTAATATCTGACGCGACATTAAATTAAATCAAGACAATGTAGGCAACCGAAAAGTCGTAAGTCAACTTGCGATAATAATTGGGACATGCGTGAAAATTGTTTGCATTGATGAGAAGTGGTTCGCGGTGTCTTAAATGTCACTGTGCTTCGTCTTATCATAAGTACCACTCTTACATGTAAGTACATAGGTAGGCAATGGACCAATATTTAATCACGCGTATAGATTAATGCAAAATCAGATAAGAACATAAATGATTATGATAATTGATGAAGAGGGACTAATAGATTGATGTATAAAAACTTAAAAATGATAGATTAAACTTTGTGGGATTTTCATTAACATGATATCCGTGCTCAATCAAGAGGTCATGAACATAATACTCAAACTAAAAATTACGATTGAAGACAAAAAAATATGCCGGTGTTGAAAATATAACATATAATATTAAAATACAATGCATTTCCAAAAAAATATATCAGCTTTTAGGGAAGTGCTCATTTATTTAATATCTTCAAACTTATTTACGAATGCATGTATGTTGGCAAGCGAACCTATGTGTCACACTGCTCATTAGTAATGCTCTAACGTGGCCGCAAAGTCGAAAATGATCGCTAATCGAACGCATATTTAGAGGTTAATATTGAAGGTGCAATAGAAAAATTATCCTCCAACATCTTTTTTATGAAGGGAATGATTGTGTTTTATTCTCTAATGGAAAGCACTTGAACAATAATTTGAGGGTGAAAATAATTCAATGTCGATTATAAAAGTAATGAAACAATGTATACCCGCCGCACCTCACCCACCAATATCTGATTCTCCACCAATATCTGATTCTAGTGGGCTGCATTTTCATTGAAATAATAATTACAACGATGGTTTCCACTAGTTAGGTCTTCTAAGAGATTTTCAATGAACAATGTATAAAAGTAGGTGCCATTCAATATGAGAGTTGGTTCTATTTTGTTTTGCTTTGTTTTGTTTTTCAGGAGTCGTGTCGAAAATGTTGAAAAGGAAAATGTTAAAAGGGTTATCTTTTACGCATAAGTATAGTCAACTTTAATACCTTTTGGTAGAAAACATGAGTACTTATATAAGTCGACATAGAATACGATGCTTACATTGCGTTTACCATATGGTAAAATAAAAACCGTCTAACCTCCGTGGGTATTAGAAGTTCAACTTTCATACTTCAACACAGTACGCTTACAAGATTTTGTGGGATATCATACCTAATTCTATCCCTTAAATAGAAAGTTTGTGAACAATATACAAGTATAGTGAGCCGTATTCGTCTATTTCCAACTGATTTTAGAATATGGTTTATATTTTGACTTCATAGGCGATGACGGGGCTTATGTTGACAATCCAGCCTGCCAACGAAGACCGCCGCCAGAAGAAAACAAAGAAAAAAATATAAAATATTATTATAATATTTTATTATAATATTATTTTATATATATAATAAAATAATGAACGGCTGATATTGAAGGGCGACGCGGCGGATTCCTGGCCGCCCATTTCGAGTGGTCCAGAAGAGCTGAAGACATCTATAAATAGGCTGAGGATTCTTCAGTTATTATCATCACAAGCTCATTCGAGTTTTACTAAATAGAGAGAAGTAGTTCGAGTGAATTGTGAGGTTATCAGTTCAGGTAGAAACTGATAGGGTTCCACATCCACAGAGAGGTGTGAGGTAAACACGAGTGGTAAAAGTGAGATAGTAAAAATTCGAGGGTTGTAATTTTTACTATAGTGAAGATTTTGCCGACTCGGCCGTGGTTTTTCCCTCTTCGTTAACAGAGGGTTTTCCACGTTAAAGTTCTGGTGTTCTTTCTTACCTTACGGTAATTTTATTTTTACCGTGGTGGTAGTTACTGTGCGGGTCCCACCAAATTTACCCCGTGGGTCCCACTTCTCCCGATTGTCGTACCGAGCCAAACCGGGACCAATTCCGCTGCGGGGCCACTGACCACCGCGGGGCCCACCACCATTCCCAACAAGTGGTATCAGAGCCTGATAGTATTCTGAGTATGCTCTGTGGTTGCAGCTTTGACTGATCTTCCACATCAGAAAAGATACTAGTAGGTTGCTGGTAGATTTTGATGGCCATGGAAAACGACGGAGGAATGATCAAACTGACAGTAACGAATTACTCCATATGGAAATCAAGGATGGAGGATTATCTTTACTGCAAAGACCTCCATGATCCAATCGAAAATGCAGGCAAGATGCTGAAGGCGGGAATGCTGATCAATGGAAGAAATTACAAAGAAAGACGTTAGCTATTATCCGCCAATGGGTGGACATAAGCCTCTACAACCACGTCCGAAATGAGACAGACCCCTACAAACTCTGGACGAAATTGGAGGGTATGTATGAGGTGACAAATGCGCTGAGCAAGGTATTCATGATGCGAAAACTCATGAATGTGAAGCTGAACGAGGGACGATCAGTTGCTGAACATCTGAACGACTTTGAAGGGCTGGTACTCAACTCACAAGTGCCGGTCTAGTCCTTGATGATGAGCTACAAGCTTGTCTTCTACTGGGATCTCTACCTGATAGCTGGGATACGTTGGTGGTATCGCTCACCAACTCGGCACCAAGTGTAAAGTCACGATGGAGATGGTGAAAAACAGACTCTACAATGAAGAGCTGCGACGGAAGGATGCTGCCAGTACCAGTAGGGAAATCAGGCCCTTGTCATGGAGAATAGGAGTCGGAGCAAGAGTAGAGGCCCAAAAGGATACGACAAGTCGAAAGATAGATCCAAGTCCAGGGAGATGAGGAAGTGCTACCATTGTGGTAAAATTGGCCACTTACAAAGAAACTGTAGACTTCTCAAAGGAAAACAGAAACAAGACGATGACAAGAACACGTCTGCAATCGCCTCCAACGATGCTGGAGAGGTTACTCTGGTGAATGAAGCAGACTGCTGTCATGTTGCGGATGCAAGCACCGAATGGATAGTGGACTCTGGTGCCTCCTACCATGTGTTCCAAGGCGTGAATACTTCTCCACGTATAAGGCGGGGAAACTTTGGCACTACCAAGATGGGTAACCAAAGTGTTTCTAAAATAGTGGGGATCGGTGATATCTGTATCCAGACGAACGTGGGGTGCACATTACGACTGAAAGATGTGCGACATATTCCAGACCTGCGTCTCAACTGATTTCTGTGAAGGTGCTGGACAACGAAGGATACTATAACGAGATGGCGAATAGCAACTGGAACTCACCAAGGGATCATTGGTGGTAGCGAGAGGAAAGCTATGCTGCTCGCTGTACAGATGCACGCAACGATATGTGCTAACCAACTGAATACAGTTGAAGATGATGCTTCTCCAAAATTTGTGGCACAGACGGCTGGCGCACGTAGGAGAGAAGGGGTTAAATGTCTTGGCTAAAAGTCTCTCATACCAGTAGCCAAGGAGAAAGCGCTAAACCCCTGTGATCATTGTTTATTTTGGAAAGCAACATAGAGTTTCATTCGCGAAGAACTCAACCAGGCGAATGAAGAAGTTGGAGTTGGTACACTCTGACGTATGCGGACCATGGAAGTCGAATCTGGGAGGTAGTAAATATTCTGACCTTCATTGATGATGCGTCTCGCAAGACCTGGATATATCTGTTGCGGACGAAGGACCAGGTGTTCTATTATTTTAAGAAGTTCCATGCGATGGTGGAAAGAGAAACGGGGGATGCGCTAAAGTGTCTCGCACAGATAATGGTGGTGAATACATCTCTCGGGAGTTCAGAGATTATTCCACGAAGCATGGCATTAGGCATGAAAAGACAGTTCCCGGTACTCCTCAGCAAATGTGTCGCAGAGAGAATGAATCGGACAATTATGGAGAGAGTCCGAGCGATGCTCAAGATGGCTAATCTATCTAAGTCATTTTGGGGGGGAAGCTGTCAACACTGCAGTCTATCTTATCAACCGGCTACCTTCATCGGGCGTTGGATTTCGATGTACCAGAGAAGGTGTGGACCGGTAGAGACATCTCATATTCCCATTTGAGAGTGTTTGGCTGCAAGGCGTTCATGCATGTGCCCAAGGAGCAAAGATCGAAGCTTGATGATAAATCAAATCCTTGCATCTTTGTTGGGTACGGAGACGAGGAATTCGGCTACAGACTTTGGGATCCAAAGAAGAAGAAGACTATTCGAAGTCGAGACGTAGTATTCCATGAGCATGAGATCATGGGCGACTCCGATGTGGATGTGACGAAATCCACAGGTGGCGGTGTAGACGATTATACACCAGCCAGCATTCCATATGACGGTGCCACGGAGGAAGGAATGCAACAATCAGAACCTGAACCAGAAGAGCCAGTCATTGATGATGATGAACGTGTCGTAGATGAACACACTGAAGGTACTGAGCAGGGGGAGCCTTCAGATGTGCAAGAAGCAGTTGAACCTCATCTGAGAAGGTCAACTAGGGAACGCCAACCATCTACGAGGTATCCGAGTTCTGATTATATTTTGATTACTGACGAGGGGGAGCCAGAGAGCTTCAGGAAGTACAATCTGTAGGGACAAAGATTGTTGGACAAAGGCCATGCAAGAGGAGATGGATTCTCTGAAGAAGAATGATACGTACGAGTTAGTTCGATTGCCCAAAGGAAAGAAGACACTCAAGAACAAATGGGTGTACAAATTGAAGAAGGATGATGGCAAGCTAGTCAGATATAAGGCTCGATTAGTCGTCAAAGGTTTCACTCAGAGGAAGGGGATCGACTTTGACGAGATATTTTCACCGGTTGTGAAGATGAGTTCAATCAGAGTCATACTGGGACTAGCTGCTACCATGGATCTTCACTTGGAACAACTCGACGTGAAGACCGCATTCTTGCATGGTGATCTTGATGAGGAGATATATATGGAACAACCAGAAGGATTCAAGGTTAGAGGTAAAGAGGACATGGTCTGCCGGTTGAGAAAGAAAGCTGTGTACGGGCTGAAACAAGCTCCCGGCAGTGGTACAAGAAATTTGATTCTTTCATGGTGCATCAGGGGTTCAAGAGAACAGATGCAGATCCATGTGTTTACGTCCGAAGATACTCTAACGGTAAATTTATCGTTCTTCTCCTGTATGTTGATGATATGCTAATTGTCGGACAAGATGCAGAGATGATTAGCAGGTTGAAGAAAGATTTGTCAAAGACGTTTGACATGAAGGATTTGGGTTCGCAAGCGAATTCTCGGAATGGAGATTACCCGAGATCGGAAAGCTAGGAATTGTGGTTTATCCCAGGGCGCTATATTGAACGAGTTCTAGAGAGATTCAATATGAAGGATGCTAAGCCAGTTAGCACGCCACTTGCCGCGCACTTTCAGTTGCGAAAGAAATCCAGTCCATCAACAATCGAAGACGGAGAAGATGTCCCAGATGTTCCATATTCATCGGCGGTTGGAAGTTTGATGTACGCCATGGTGTGTACGAGGCCAGATATCGCTCACGCAGTTGGCGTTGTGAGTCGATTTCTATCGAATCCCGGGAAGTCACATTGGGAAGCAGTGAAATGGATCTTGAGGTACCTGAGAGGAACTTCCAAATTATGCCTAACATTTGGAAGTGGTAAATGTTTTCTTAGAGGCTATACGGATGCTGATATGGCCGGTGATCTCGACAGCAGAAAGTCAACGTCGGGATACATATTTACACTCTCAGGGGAGCTATCTCATGGCAGTCGAGGTTACAGAAATGTGTTTCTTTATCAACTACTGAAGCGGAGTATGTTGCAGCAACGGAAGCTGGCAAGGAGATGCTCTGGTTGAAGAGATTCCTTCAGGAGTTGGGAATTCAGCAGGAGGAATACATAATTTTTGCGATAGTCAAAGTGCTTTGGACTTGAGCAAGAATACTATGTATCACTCGAGGACGAAAACACATCGACGTTCGTTATCATTGGCTCAGACTAGCTATTGAGGAGAAAGCGTTCAAGTTACAGAAGATCCATACGGACAAGAATGTTGCGGACATTCTGACGAAGGTGATTCCCAAGGAGAAGACAGAGTTCTGCGCCGGGCAAGCCGGCATGGGCTATCGCTGAGGCGATAGGAGATCTCTCCCCGCAAATAATGAATGAGGCTGGAGGGGGAGATTGTTGACAATCCAGCCTGCCAACGAAGACCGCCGCCAGAAGAAAACAAAGAAAAAAAAATATAAAATATTATTATAATATTTTATTATAATATTATTTTATATATATAATAAAATAATGAACGGCTGATATTGAAGGGCGACGCGGCGGATTCCTGGCCGCCCATTTCGAGTGGTCCAGAAGAGCTGAAGACATCTATAAATAGGCTGAGGATTCTTCAGTTATTATCATCACAAGCTCATTCGAGTTTTACTAAATAGAGAGAAGTAGTTCGAGTGAATTGTGAGGTTATCAGTTCAGGTAGAAACTGATAGGGTTCCACATCCACAGAGAGGTGTGAGGTAAACACGAGTGGTAAAAGTGAGATAGTAAAAATTCGAGGGTTTTGAATTTTTACTATAGTGAAGATTTTGCCGACTCGGCCGTGGTTTTTCCCTCTTCGTTAACAGAGGGTTTTCCACGTTAAAGTTCTGGTGTTCTTTCTTACCTTACGGTAATTTTATTTTTACCGTGGTAGTTACTGTGCGGGTCCCACAAATTTACCCCGTGGGTCCCACTTCTCCCGATTGTCGTACCGAGCCAAACCGGGACCAATTCGCTGCGGGGCCCACTGACCACCGCGGGGCCCACCACCATTCCCAACAGCTTAAACACAAGATTAGATATGCTCGACGAAATCTCAGAAATTTAAACACAAGTTCATATGTATTCATGTAACACAACTGATAACTATAAAAGAAACTCAAATTCTGAAATGGGACAAAGCAGAAGTTCCATCAAGCCCTCTGTTGTTGTAATAAGTAACATACTCCTTCACAGTAGTTTCCCTAAACCTCGGCCGATTATCCTCAGACAAGAGCTCCTCGATCGGTCCGTACAACGTAGACGTTAGATCGCCTCTGAAGAAGCACGCCACAGATACCCTCGCCCTCGAATTGCTCGCGAGGACTCGATGCTCAGAACTTATGAATTTATCGTTCGACAGAAGCTGAAGAAAGAAAAAAGACATCGTCGATCCAGTGCGTTGTTGAATGACCACTTCACCTAAAAGCTTAAACTTGAAGGAACTTCGTAGTATTTTAGATTTATAATTTCTATCTACAACACGCCCCCAAACCTATAGGCTGATTTCTTTACTGTATAGCCTTATCTTTTTTGTTTAAACACCAAAGCAACCCATAAATTAATCGAATTGACACGGCATAGGACACCAGAATATTGTACCACGAACAAAGAAATGCATGGGAGAAAATAAAAAATCTATTGGCTAGTGGTTGTGAGTAGAGCTGTCAAAACCAGACGGTGGGGCGGGCCGGCCCGTAGCGAGGAAAATAAAGGTCCGCCCCGCCGAATAAAAGAAAAAGAAAAAATTTTAAAAAATCGAAAAAATAAAGGAAAAATAAGACCTATATAATTTATCTAAAAGACTAAAAGACCTATATATTTATCTATATATCAATATTTAATAAAGCACTAGTCGTGAGGCCCCAATATAATTGAAGAAGTATCTGACTACTTCGTGCATGTCCCACTTGGCTCGGACCGTGGTCGCGAGAATTGGTACTCAGACCAATTTAGTCACTAAGCTATGATATGATCACTTCACCTAATACTTTAAGGAAAAGCTTATCATATATATTTTGAGTTTATATATCCAAGACCTTAATTAAGCACTTGCCTGAAGGAGATCTCCGATATTGACCACCAGGGCACCCCGCACGTCAGGAACGTCGGCCCAACCGCCCTGGTGCAGAACTTGGAGCCCCTCGACTCGATCGTTCAGAAGCACAGTTAGGAAATCGCCATCGGCGTGCTGGCTCGTGCCGTAGGTGAGCTCTGGCTCGGGACACTTGGGATAGTAGTGCCCGAGGATGGCTAGCCCGTCGTCGCAATGCATTCGCTCGAGGCGATCGCTTTCGAGGCCGAGCGCCTCGGATAGTATCGGAATAGAGTTCGTCCCAGTCGCTCGACGTGCTCTACGTACTCGTACATAATATCTCTGCGTCGAGAAATCGGTGCAAAAAGAATTAACCAAAACCTAATTAACATACGTAGTTCGATATGTCATTACATTGTAGCAATGTTGATGATCACTTCACCTAAACAGTAATTGAGAAATAAAATTTCCTGTCGGTTACGTGTTTAGAGGGGTGAATAAATACTCACTCTTTTGCGGTTCTTAACCGATTAAGGTTAGATACCGGTGCTCGATATTTGTGTATGTGACTTGTGCGGAAGCAAACCGGTCGGTTTTGCACCAAGACCGGACATGGGATGTGATTTGTGTGTGTGTGTGTTTGCGAAAGACAAGAACTTGTTTCTGGAAGTTCGGAGACAAAATTCTCCTACGTTTCTCCTTCTTCCCGGGAAGGAAGGCACTAGTAGAAGACTAGAATACTTGGTTTTACAACCCCCGTTGCGCAACCTTCTTTGCTAGACTAACACAGTACAATCGAGACGACCGTGTAATTTTCTTAAAATCAGCCATACATTAGGAGAAATGTGGAGTGATCATAGAAATCGGAAATAAGACCCCACCCAGACCAATGACCTCAATATACAGGTCTATATAAGATTTCGCTCTAAAATCAATTGGCAATACATTCGTAAGACAAAGTTAAGTCGACAGTATATTATTATATCTAACATATGCGGGACTTGGATTTGATACCTGCAAACAGCGGGCAACTCCTCGGGCTTAGGCGGGTCGGGAATCATCTGACAGAAGAAAGTGTCGCGCCAATTCGCCGACGGGGCGCTGAAGAGATCAAAGTTGCTATTGTAGAGGAACCTTCTTCCTTGATCTCTAGTGTACCATTCTTTCTTCTCTTCGAACCCCATTTCGTAGAATCTTTCGGTACCTTCAAGCATCTCCCTCATTACATGGTCAGGGATGCCATGATTGATCACTTGGAAGAAAACCCATTTCTCAGATGCTGACTTAACTCTTCCAACTATTTGCTTGCGCTCGACGGGATCATTCTCGGCGTTCTTGAGATCGATCAAGGGAAACTGATCTTGGAAGGATGATGGTCTTTGACGACTGAGTTATTGCTTTGAGGATGTAAGAAGATTCTAGGAAGTTTTGTGATGCCATTGTCGGCTAGGCCTTTGACGCCGGCTCTTGTGTCGTCGAATGCTTTCAACTCACTTTCCCTGTCCCAATTCATTATTGATGTTTCCATCGCAGAGAAGATCAGTTATTACAGCGATAAGCACACGAAGAAGAACACAGTTTTGTAGCGAGGTGAGTCAACTTAAAATTCTTGAACGTTATTATCCTTTTGATTGTGGCAGTCCTTATAGAAACGTGTCCATCTTCCCTTCTTTACAGAAATTGTAGACTATGCAAGCATGGATCTTTGAAAGAAGAATTAATAAAGGGTAGAAAAATCAAATCTGTAATAAATATGAATGATATGGATTCTTGTTATTGTGTGATTCTTGATTTCCTCTATTAGATTATGCTGAGCACCAATGGAAAGGTTAAGGGGCCGAAAGTGTAATTATGCAACGGCTTCCGTAACCAAATTTGAAAGGTCCTTCTACGCATATAGATAATTCTTTCCATATATATGTGTGTTCAAAGCAACCCACCAATATTCTCACGCTTGGTGAAGTGTATTTCGTTGGCATTTTGGTAAATATGTCGCATTTTTTTTGGCGTAAATGTCCCATTATATAACTGAAATGAAAAAGAGGAGAGTATAATAGCCAAGTAAACAACTCAACTACATCAACCTATGTCACAAAGTTGAAAGAGCCCACAATATACTCAAACATTATGTCAGTTGCGGAGCTAGGAACTATTACCACTGGGGTCCATTTAGTACTACTAATTTTCCCAGGCCCATTTATACTAGTAATATATATATTTTTTTAACATTAGTGGGGTCCACATACTAATTTTACATGTATTGAATTCTAATATAAAAAAATTCACCTAATAAATACTTAAAAAAAAAAACCAGTGGGGTCCATGGACCCCACTGGTCCTCACGTGGCTCCGCCACTGCATTATGTTTTACTACAACTTACGCGGCGGCGGATCTACAGTAGGACCCGAGCCCACTTTATATTCTTTTTAAGTTTTTTATTGTTGAAAACCTTTATTTTTCTTTTTTATTTGTTTCTTAGAGTTTTTTATTCTTGTTAGTTTTTTCCTTAGTTCTCAACCATTCTTGTTTTTTAACCAAATAATACAACTAAATTCATTATAAATATAAATTAACCAATTAGGTTTTATGTAATTTATATTTCACTCTTTTCATCTTTTCTAGTTCCAATTATATTTTTATGATGCACTCACAATACAAAATCTAGTTAAAACCAATTTGTAATTATGGACCTTATTATAGTTAAAATTACTCGACGAATAAAAACATAGTATCAAATAAAAAGGTTATATTGCAATTAGCAATATTTTCTCCATTATTTTCTTTATAGTATATTATTATTGTTTAATATTAATAATATGCTAAGCAATATGTATTTCATGTTATCATTTTCGAGCTGGTTATCATCGTTCGTTTTTTATATTGATGTTTTTGTGTGTTATATCTACGATTTTTTAATGAAAAATCTCTTTCGGTGATATTTTTTTCAAAAAAAAAAAAGATAGCAAATGAAAGTTTAAAATCAACGACCTCCTTACTACACCATATGCGCCCCCCCCGGTCAGAAGATTCTGGATCCGCCCCTGAACTTACGTACAAAAGTTTCGCATCATCAAGAACAAAAACGCTACAAACAATCTATTGAAAGATAAATCTTTTGCATAAATGTGTCTTAATTGCTATGCCTCATGGTTTTTTCCGAAGGACCATGGCTATGTAAACGAACCCTAGGCCATCTTCATTGGCCGTCGTCTCTTCATCGATCAACCTCTCATACTCATCGAAGACATCGTCTAATATTTCTCCACCAAAGTGGTGTGAGATCATCGATTCTTGAATTGCCCTCACAGTGCCCGCCATCATTTTCCTGTGAACCCTAACCTTTCGTCTCGATAGTTTCGAAATGTTCGAGTTCGAAGGAGCCTTGTTTTCTTACCTCACGATCTATTTCCTCATGGCATGGCTCGTAATAATGAACGTCGTACGATTCCAATGCCTCCTCGTCGACTTTGCTCCGTGAACGTGGAAAAATTGGGAAGGAATAAATTTAATTCTTGTCTTGAACTCTCATTTTCGTCTTCCAATTTGTCCATGTCGAAGTCAAGTCCAAATATGTTTGCAGTATTCGTTATAAATAATTTTTTTGTAAATTTTTCGGCCTTTTTTTTATTGCTTCGGCAAGAAAAAAAATATCATTATTCCAATAATAAAACGTTAGTCAAGTTGGCAAAGCGTGATGACTAAAAGGGTATTTATTGATAAATCGTGTACATGTAGTGGAGTAGGTCTGAACGCCAAACGAATTTCATGAAAGGTTTATGACTAATATTTTAAGGGACTTTTCATTTCAGGCCCGTTTAGAAGTTTCATTTAGGATTCAGACCTTGTCAGGAAAAAAAATTAATTTTAAGACCCCGATTCTGCAATACCACTTCATTGCTCTGAAATAACAATATATTGAAATTTTGTAACACAAAACAATCATCCGTACTAGTTAATGATCATCCGATACCAGTTCATTTCTGCAATACCACTACATTGTTCTGAAATAACAATATATTGAAAGTTTGTAACACAAAACGATCATCCTATACCAGTTCATATAACTTTTATACCACATTTTAGTTAGGTCCTTACCTCTAAATTTTACAGAAATTGGGTCCTTTAAACTAAAGTTTTTTTCTGACAGGGCATGAATTCAAATATATATATTTTCTAAACATACTGGTCTAGTTTTTGATATGAACAAGTTAGACGAAAGCGCTCATGAGAAGCATTGGATTTTGTTACCTTAGCGACGAGATTGAGAAAGGCTCGATAGAGAATTTCCCATAGGAGCGTATTGCCCTCGTTAATGATGTCCGAACTCTTCCTTCCCGAAAAAAGAGGACCATTCGCCCTCCATCAACGATCTCTTTCGGTCGAGATTTTAGGAAGAGGGTAAAGTCCTCTTGGAACTGCTTTTGGTAAGCTTCGAAATCCCGTCTAGGGCTACTTTCGGTTATGTAGATGCTTCGATTATTCATCGATTTACCTTCTTCGTCATATATACCTTTTGGTACCTGCCAAGAAACACACACAATATAGAGCACAAGCATACTATGTATACATTGCAAGAAATATCATATATATATATATATATATATATATATATCAAATACCTTAGATAGCCAATGCAAAGAGGCGAATGAGTAGGCCAAGTGCAAGCTATTATCAGGAAAGACTCTACCGTAAACATTTCCCGGGCAAGCTGATATATAGACAGAACGGGCTCGTCGATATTTTTCTTCTTCTCGTTTCTTAGCTCATCAAATAGATTGGGAAGGGCGCGAAAGATCGTATTGAAATCGTTCATGGGAAGATCGTTCAAGTAAAATCGTAGCTCGGGCGAAGGTTCTTGAATCTCCGTCGAAGCTTCTTCCAAAGAATTGATGATTCTCTTGATATATAGAAAAGAATTCGAGCCCGAGGAACAGCCTAGGTTGGCGATTCCTAGGGTTTTCGGGCGTAGGTCGAGGTATGTGTCTCTTGCAGCCTTGAGAGTCATGTCTTTTGTCCCTTCTCCTATGCTTTTCTGTGTGTAAAGACTATTCATGTCATAACTTCATGATCACACACACAGATACGTATGTGTGTGTATATATATATATATATATATATATATATATATATATATAAATAGATGGATAGATAGATCAAGACCTGCATTGAAGAGTTCTTGAAATAGCTCTTGTCTCCCACGCCGCCGTTCATGTGGAAAGCTTTCTCCATTTTATCCTTGTTGACGAAAGTATATGATTAGATGCTGCGTTCACTTTTATTGATAGGAAAATATAAGATATAATTATATTTGGATTATTTAGCACATGAGTTATCCAAAGACATGTTCACTTTACAATATATAATCTAAGTATTATTTATAAAATTACAAAAGTAACCTTTAGCTCATCACTACATAGTTTAAAAATAAATTATTCTTATGGATGTCGAAAAATATAATTTATGCATATCAATTTAATCACCATGAAACAAACAATAAAATTGGTGTTGTTTATTTATTTTTATCATATAAAATTACATGAAAGAAAGATGAATTTATTATATGGTGGTATAAGGGTATTATAGTCTTTTCATAATAACAAAGTTTGGATTAGTTGTCTTGGCCCAACCCATCGGAATAATTAAAACCGGGCTTGATTGATTATAACAATGGGCCGATGATTTATTCCGGGCTTTAATACGCGCACTTTATTTACACGTTGGATATCTAGCTCTTATCCTAGTTTATCAATGAAAGTAAACACACCCAGAGGAGATTAATTATGTTCGAGAAACTTATAATCCCAAAATTTATAGATTGGAAGTCAGAGAGGAAGCATCTTTTGGTGTTTGATGCGTTTTGGGAACGTTTTGTCTCTTATTTCGTCGACGACAACTATATGGGTCAAACTGCAAACCAGTTAAATGCATAAACAAAACCTTAAAAAAATTGAAGGTGGTTGCAGGCTAAGTTAAGGACAAAAATCATCATCGTCATCTTCTTACTTTTTGTCTATATACCATGAGCGAGGATTTTTCGTTCCAAGACATAAGCAGTTATTGTATGTAATTTAATAATATACGTTTGATTAATGCGAAGTTACTATAGATATATTTGTAGGATGCTCTTCGATTTTTAGAAATGACATTCTTTATGACCCTTAGAAGAGGTTAAATTATTGTATACTCTCGAATAGCATCAGCGTATATTTAATCGAAACGTATCGGTCAAAGATCAGAGAGAAAAAGAAAAATATCATGGTTACAAATCATAACCACCACCCACAAAAAGGAATACATAAAGCTTTATAAGAAAAATATATAAATGTATTATATGATACATTTAAGTAGATAAAAAATTTGATACCCTCTCAACTTCCATAAGCTTAAACTTTTAGAACGTAGTCATTCTAACAACTTTTAAGTAAAGTTGTTATTTATATACTAATCATATAAATGATGTTGACATAATTAACCATTTTATGAAGAACAACACATCTTGCAGATATATCTTTCAATTATTTGATCATATAGAGATCTTAAAAAGTGTGTTCACATTTGACGATACAATAGATTGTATTAATTGGCATTCATTACAAGCATGCAAAAAGTATCTTTAAAAACATCCTCAAAATCTTTTCCCAGCCCTTCAGATCTTGAAATGCAGCAATGACGAAAACCCGTCGAGGCCTTTCGAGAAATTGTACGAAACAAACTCTTGCACGGTCGTCTCTCTATACCTCGGTGGATCATCTTCAGACACCAACTCTTTGATCGGTCCGTAAATCTTGTCAGAAGGCATCAAAGACGTACTAAAGAAGCACGCCACCGAAACCCTAGGGCCATCCACATTCGCCAAAACCCTATGCTCCACGCTCTTAAACCTATCGTTCGATATAAGCTACACGGTGCAAAAAAACCCTTGTAAGCCTTCGAAAAAAACCTAAAAATTTCTCAAGAGGTATACGTTTAAACTTGCCTGTAGCATGTCCCCGATGTTTATTACAAGGGCCCCTGGGACATGAGGCAAGTCGACCCATCGATCGTTGAAGAGAATCTGAAGGCCGCCAATTTTGTCTTGTAATAACACGGTGAGGAAACCATCGTCTGTGTGCTTGCTCGCTCCTAAGGTGCGCTCGGGCTGGGACAGGGCGGGTAATAATGGGCCACGAACGTGAGCCCTTTGGCGCATTCCATGTCCACCAACCGACTTGGCTCGAGCCCGAGGGCCTTAGACAGTAGCCCGAACAAGACTTTCCCGAGACTCATTACGTGTTTCGAATACTCGATTTGCACGTCCCTAAGAAAAGAACGACCAGACGTACTTCAATCAGTTGATTATGTAAAGAAAAATGTTGTATAGTTCATTAGGCGCTTCGCTATCCAGGCGCTAGGTGAGTTTTCTAATTTATGCATAACATTCCAAATGAATAATATCACTCCATTGATACAACATTAGTACAAACAATTTTTTTTCCAAAAAAAAAGACCAATTAAATTGGGTTAATTGTCGATGAATTGGCCTCCTGGGCGATTTTGCTAGCGGCCCAGGCCAATTTTACAATAATTTTTTTAGGTAATGGTATTAGAGCTCAAATCAAGACGCCGTGAATACAGATCTCACAAATACCCATTTAAATAAAATCTAAGTCTAGGGTTAGATAAATCAGCCTAGGCATGAGAGGCGTATTGCTAATAAAATATAAACAATTAAAATATGATATCAATCCCCTCAACCTCAATCTTTTAGGCGAAGTGATCATTTCAACAGTGTTAGTTATACCTGCAGGGCTCGGGCAATTCGTCGGGCTCGGGCGGGTTAGGAGCCATGAAGCAGAAGAAACTATCCCTCCAATTAGCCGTCGGCGAAGCGAACAAGTCGAAGTTCGTGTTGTACACGATCTTCCTCGTCACGTCCCTCGTGTAATAACTCTTTCTCGTGTCCGAATCTTGCTCGTTGAACCTACGTACTCCTTGGAGCATCTCATCCATTACGTCGATGGGAATTCCATGGTTGACCACTTGGAAAAAACCGTAATTCTCCGAAGCATGCCTTATTTCGGCCACGATTTCTTCGTTAACGCCGTTTTCTTCGAAGAATTTGAGGTCGATTATGGGGACGTTGAAGTCGGGCTCGTTCTTCGGCGGTTCGATTTTTTCTTGATTTTTTTCTTCGGGCGATACGAAGATTTGAGGGACCGTTTTGATCCCTAAGTCGACGAGGCCCTTTACGCCTTCTTTTGTTTCGTCGAATAGTCGAAGTTCAAGGGCTCGATCGAAGGTTGGTGTAAGGGAATCTGAGAGGAACTCCATTTTCTTTTTCTTCTTCTTCTTTTGGATGATGAAGTTGCTTATTAGTAAAAGCTAGATATTTTTGTGCTCCACTGTATTCAAATTCGCTGACTATCTTTATATTATGGAGGAGATGATAGTGACAGAACTTTGTTTTTCGTCCTTTCTTGGTGTAGATGTATTAAATTTTAGATATTTTTCGTTTATCTATGGGGATTAATCCATTCACTTTTGTGAAGGGTATGAATTGTTACGCTTTGTGGGTATTATTGGATAGCTACGTTTATTATCGAATACAATTAAGGAAGAGATAAGTCAATGATATTTTGATCAAATTTGCTTGATTTTTTTTTTCTGCCTTGTTTCTATGTCAATGGTATAGATCGATGATTGATTTCTATTCTGATATCTAAATCTCTTTAATTCTTTTTGGAATTGCTAATCACCGCTCCCTTATGATATTTAAATTAATTTAAAAAGAAAAAACTAACGAAATATATAATTATGGTACGAAATACTGAAAACTACATACACAAATAAACTCGAACGATCGATCTCGATATGGAAAAAAAAATTCGATTTAACATTTTATGAACGAACGATCGATATTTTCGGTCCTGCAGTGCGGCCGAACGATATTTTCGGTCAGGCTGTGTGCTGGCCGATCGACATCGGCCCGCATGGGCCCCGCCGAAATCTCAGTTCGGCCCGCACAGGCCCGACCGAAATCTCAGTTCGGCCTGCGCAGGCCCGGCCGAAATTTCAGTTCGGCCCGTGCACAGCCCGGTAGAAAATTTCGTTCGATCGTATTTTAATACCGAGAGGAATAAAAGTTAAACCCGGAGCAAAACACGGGTTGGTCAGGCCCACTGTTCTCGGCCCGACATTCGTGTGCGCGGGTGGCGAGCGACTTACATGTTGCATAATATTAGCTATTTAATTTAAACTAATAAAATTCACATCTATATATAAGGTGGGTGAAACCATGTTGTTTTTCCAATGTGGGACAACAACTCTTCACTTTAAATTCCCTCCAATTAATTCACCTTCACAAGCCCAAAATAAAGCCCATGTCTCTCAACTTAATATTTTCTCCAATTTGGGCACATTCACAAGCCAAAAAAATAATATTACAAAATAATTATAACAAAAAAAATTAATAATAAAAAAAATTAATAATACAAAATAATAACAACAAAAATATTAATATTACAAAATAATAACAACACAAAATATTAATATTACAAAATAATTATAACAAAAAAAATTAATAAGTCAAAATAATAACAACAAAAAATATTAATATTACAAAATAATAACAACAAACAATATTAATATTACAAAATAATAACAAAAAAACTAATAATATTACAAAATAATTTTAATAAAAAAAAATAACAAAGAAAATTAATAATACAAAATAATAACAACAAAAAATATTAATATTACAAAATAATAACAACAAAAGAAATTAATAATACAAAATAATAACAAAAAAATATTAATATTACAAAATAATAACAAAAAAATTTAAGCAGCCAAACCGAATTTTCGGCCCCTTGTATAGGCGGACGAAGTGAGATTTCGGCCCTGCATGAGTGGGCCGAAATCAGATTTCGGCCACTATTTCGGCCACAACTGTCCCGGCCAAAACATAAATTCGGCCGGACCAGCTCCAGCCTAAATACAATTTCGGTCGGCGCTGACACGACCGAACCATAATTTCGGCTGCCACATGTCGCAGCCGAAATTGTTGTTCGGCCGTGCCGAGCGCCGGTCGAAATTTTGGTTCGGTCGGGACTTTTTTCAAACTATTTCGATCCGTGTTGAATGATTTTTACGACAGTATCGATCGATCGGTCCTAAAATCGACCGATCGGTCCGAAAATGTTAAATCAAATTTTTTTTTTCGTATCGATCGATCGTTCAATTTATTTGTGTATGTAGTTTTCAGTATTTCATACGGAAATTATATATTTAGTTAGTTTTTTCTTTTTAAATTAATTTAAATATCATAAGGGTAAAAATGTCTTTTTTCAGCGCTTTAGGGGGCGGTGACTAGGAAAAAGGGGACGGTGAATAGCAATCCAGTTCTTTTTTAAGATCAATTGAGTTTGTTGGTACCACTACGAAACGAGGCATTTCTTGTTTTTCAATATTTTTATTTTTTATTATTATGTTGACCGACTATTACAGAATACATACGGGTGTTCAACCATGGAATATGTAAATAGTAGAGGTGTTCAAACGGTTTGAAAAACCGTAACCAAACCGTAACCGAACCGACGGTCAACGGTTCGGTTAACCGTGGTCAACGGTTACGGTTACCGTAACCGAACAGTCATTTACAACGATTCGGTTACGGTTATCCATTTCTGTAATCGTAAACGGCGGTTATAACCGGCGATTTAACCGGGATTAATATTCAGTTTAATTTTCTTATTAAGGTAACCATTAACCAACATTAATTTACTAACCATCCATTTTTTCTTAGTTTCTTTTTTGTTTCATCCAATGATAACAACGATGACCCTTATATTATAGGACTTAATGATCGAGCAATAAAAGTAAGCATTAGAAGGAGATCCTTACGACGAGTGTTCTTCGAATATTATAGAAGTGAAGAATTACTAGACGATGATCATATATTTTTATTATTCAAGGTGTAATTTTTTTTTCAAATAGTGAAGTTTTATTTTTTTATAAACTTTTAAGCTTCAATAATTCTTTTAGTATTACTAGAAAATCCAATTATTTCAAATTTTTACATGGAAAAAATACTATATAAAAGAAAATGTTGAACCGTAAACCGGCGGTTTCAAACCGTAACCGTAACCGGCTCGGGCGGTTCAAAACCGACCGTAATCGTGATTACCACTGTGTGGTTACGGTTAGAGATTTATACTAACCGTAGACCGGCAGTTTATAACCATGAACCGTAACCGTAACCGGATGAACACATCTATATAATAGTACACACGAAGATTAAAAAGATGTTAGCATAAAGGCGTAATCTAATTACGATAATATCGATACAATAAGCCAATGTTGATAAGAAAATCTACTCATTTCTAACGTCAGCTTAATACGCACCGTACGTTCGCCAATTCGATGACAGCTCGCCACCTAGGCAGATTACGGCCGTAATATCTCAATAGTGTCCCATCCAATGTTTTAATGCAAAATTATATATAATATATAATCCAAACAATAACATTGAAATAATCTTTAATCATACAAAGTAAACAATCTAGAAAATAATATTTCGATATTAATTGTCACAAACAACTCAAATACATAAACTATAAACTCCAATGCAAAAATAATTGATGTCATTAAATTATATTTGACAGGATGGTCATGAGTACTATTCGTAAGTTGATGAGAGAATTTGAGAGATGTACACTTGCCATTGAGTATTACTCTCACACTCAGAGTTTGTAGTATACGTTCGTAGTCAATTAAGTATAATGGGTAAGATGTAAAAAGAAAAATATAACATGATACGCTATATGCGCAATTTATTGCGCTATTTACGCTACTACTCACGCTGTTTGCGCTTTTACTCAAAATACTTTCGATTTCCAGGACAAAATGCTTATTTGAGCTTAACGTGTTTTTTCCGCTAAAATGCCTCGCGCGCTGTAAAACGTGCTATTTTACATTTTTTTTAAAACATTGGGCCCACCTTAACGTCTGTTGACGAGCTGGCTAACGACGTTAGTTACCTTCCGTTAACCGAATCAAATAGATGCTATTTAGATTTTATTCTGGTCAGTGTAATATTAGCCTTTCGGCAGTATAAAGTGGTTTAGTTTGATTGATTCCTTCATCGTATTCTCAATTCTCCTAAATTTATGGTTTTTCTATTATGAAAAATATAAGAATATGTTCTTTTTGTTATAAAATATTTATTATGATTTATATTATATTAAGATAATTTTATATATATTATGATTATAATTAAGGAGAGATTTAAAGGGAGATAATATATTTCTATATTGATGATTTTACAATGCAACTTAAAACACTTACTTATACTAAAATCATATACTAAAATACAATTTAACCATCTATACAACTCATACAAAAATACAATATATTTTTATACACCTCATCTTATCATAATTCATGATTCATTAATATTCCAAAAACATCCACATTTAATTATACAATTTGATGATTCATTGTGATGAATCATGATTTAATTTTGATGATTCATTATTGATGAATCATGATTTGTTCATAATACTCCCCTTGGATGTTTTTCAATAAATATGTTTTAGCTTGTTACCTCAAAACCTTACTGGGAAAACCACATGGGAAAAACCACAGTTAAGGGAAAAATAGTACAACACATATTTACTCCCCCTGATGATGACATCATTTTAAATCTCTAAGTCTTCGAATGCCAATTTCATAAACTAACCTTCTGAAAATTATTGGTGGAAGTGCTTTTGTGACAAATCTGCAAGATTTTTATTTGATCGCACTTGTTGTACTACATTATCACCACTTTTCTCCAGCTCACGTGTAAAGAAAAATTTTGGTGATATATGTTTTGTTCTATCACCTTTGATATATCCATCCTTTAATTGGGCAATGCATGCCGCATTATCTTCATATAATGTCGTCGGAAGTAACTTCTTCGATAATAATCCACAAGTTTGTTGCATATGCTGAATAATTGATCGCTACCAGACACATTCCCTGCTAGCTTTATGAATCGCTAGTATTTCAGCGTGATTAGATGAAGTGGCAATTAAACTCTGTTTAACTGATCGCCATGAAATAGCAGTTCCACCATATGTAAATAAGTAACCCGTTTGCGATCGTGCATTATGTGGATCAGATAAGAACTCGGCATCTGCATACCCAATTAAATCTGTTTTCAACTCATTAGAGAAGAACAGTCCCATATCAGTTGTTCCTTGAAGGTATCGAAATATTCGTTTAACTCCATTCCAATGTCTACGAGTCGGTCAAGAACTGTATCTTGCCAATAAATTTACTGCAAACGCTATATCAGGTAATGTATGACGTGTAAGTACATTAGCGCTCCGACAACACTAAGATATGGTACTTCAGGACCAAGTATCTCTTCATCATTTTCACGTGGTCCGAACGGATCTTTATTCACGTCTAATGAACGGACGATCATGGGAGTATTCAGTGGATGAG
The DNA here is from genome assembly GCA_027422505.1 of Craterostigma plantagineum. Taxonomy (NCBI): domain Eukaryota; kingdom Viridiplantae; phylum Streptophyta; class Magnoliopsida; order Lamiales; family Linderniaceae; genus Craterostigma; species Craterostigma plantagineum. Next base: position 25,536,295 of record JAPQWV010000011.1, read on the forward strand.
CTTTGTCCATGTAAAACCTTTTTAGCACCTTTTTCGTATAAGTTTTTTGATGTACAAATATCCCATTCTTTAAATATTCAATTTGCAGTCTGAGACAATATTTTGTTTTACCGAGATCTTTCATTTCGAACTCATTCTTCAAACAATTAACTGCTTTCGACAACTCTTCAGGAGTTCCAACTATATTGATGTCGTCGACATATACTGCTATAATGACGAATTCATTTTCACATCTCCTCATAAATATACAAGGGCAAATTTGATCATTTGTATAGCCCTCTTTCAATAAATATTCACTTAGGCTATTATACCACATAAGCCCGGATTGCTTCAATCCATAAAGCTACTTATTTAGCTTAACTGAGTACTCATCTCGCGGCCCTGGATTTTCAGGCAGCTGAAATCCTTCCGGAAGCTTCATATAAATGTCACTGTCAAGTGATCCATATAGATAAGCATTGACGACATCCATTAGACGCATATCGAGTCCTTCACGTACTGCCAGACTAATTATATAACGAAAAGTAGTTGCGTCCACCACAGGAGAGTACGTCTCCTCATAATCAATACCAGGTCTCTGCGAGAAACCTTGTGCAACAAGCTGTGCTTCATATCTTACAATTTCCCCATTTTCACTTCTCTTTCTAATAAAAACCCATTTAAATCCAACCGACTTTATATTTTCTGGTATGCGGACTACAGGTCCGAAAACTTTTCGTTTCTCAAGTGATTTTAATTCCGCCTCGATTGCATCTTTCCATTTTGGCCAATCTTTTCGTAGTCTGCATCCGTTTACAGACCTTGGTTCATGATCCTCATTTTCATTCATCTCATTCATTTCAAGTAGCGCTACGTTAAATGAGAATTTATCGTCAACGTTGACTTTATCTCGGTTCCATCTAATTCTGTTCTGGGCGTAATTGATGGAGATCTCTTCATTATTTTCAATATGTTCAGGTACCTGAGTTTCATTTGTATCGTCATTTATGCCCATCGACTCTTTTTTAGACGATAAATCCTCGATTGGACCATCTTATTATTTGCTCCTTTTCTTTTCCGATGATTTTTATCTTTGGAACCGAATGGCCTACCACGCTTCAGTTGTGGTTTAGGCTCAATATCCCGTGTTTGTTCCGTAGAAACATCAATTCTTGCAGGAGCATTAACAGCGGAAATATGTGACTTAGTCACTCTCTTTGGGTCAGTAAAGCTGTCTAGCAATTGATTCGCTAAGCTTGTAAATGAATTATCTTCTGAACTTCCAGTTCACATTCTTTCGTTCGAGGATCATAATGATTTAGCGATAATTTCATTCCAACTAATATTTCTTTCCAGCTGTTTCTTTTCTCCCCCTAATGTCGGAAAATTTGTTTCATCAAAGTGACAGTCGGCAAATCTAGCCGTGAATAAATCTCCAGTCAGCGGTTCCAAATATCTTATAATAGATGGAGATTCAAATCCGACATATATTCCCAATCTCCTTTGAGGTCCCATCTTTGCGCGTTGTGGTGGCGCAATTGGAACATATACCGCACATCCAAAAATTCTTAGATGGAAAATATCTGTTCCTGACCATAAACCATTTGTAACGGGAGATATCATGGAACTTGTTGGCCTGATGGGAAATAGTGCCATTGCATGTAATATAGCATGTCCCCAACAAGACAAGGGAAGCTTCGGCTTCATCAATAATGGTCTTGCAATTAATTGCAGACGTTTAATCAAGGATTCTGCAAGACCGTTTTGCGTATGAACATGTGGCACATGATGCTCAACATCAATACCGATAGACATACAATAATCATTAAATGCCTTGGAAGTAAATTTGCCAGCAGTGTCAAGGCGTATTTTCTTTATCTAATAATCCGCAAAATGTGCTCTTAATCGAACCAACTGAGCAAGCAACCTCGCAAATGCCACATTCCTTGTAGATAATAAACATACGTGGGACCATCTACTCGATGCATCAATTAATACCATAAAATATTTAAATGGTCCACATGATGTGTATCGGCCCACAAATATCACCATGTATACGTTCCAAAAATACAATAGATTCATTCTTTACTATCATTGGTGATGGCCGAACAATTAACTTCCCTTTAGAGCAAGCAGCACAAGATAATTCATTAGATTGAAGAATCCTTTGGTTCTTTATCGAATGTCCACGTGAATTTTCAATTATTTTTCGCATCATAATTGAACCGGGATGGCCCAACCGGTCATGCCAAACATTAAATGTACTGTCTTCAGTAAACTTCTGTTTACGATAGCATACGACTCAATTGTTCTCAGATATGTATAGTATAACCCATAGTCAAAAGAAGGTAATATTTTCACGATTCTTTTATCATTTGAAATCACTTTTGTCATGTGCAAATATTCGACGTCTCCCTTTTCTGCCGTCTCAACATGATATCCATTATTTCGAATAGCTTTAAAGCTTAGTAAATTTCTTTGAGACTTAGGAGAATATAAGGCATTTTCGATTATTAGCCTTGTCCCTTTTGGCAGTAAAATGCTAGCTCTTCCGGAGCCTTCAATTGTATTTGTACTGCTCGAGATAGTAATAACACTCTCTCCTTTCATTTCAAGATGATCAAAATATTTCTTATTTCTCATAATCGTATGAGTCGTTGCGCAGTCTGCAAGACATAATTCTCCATTGCACATGCTCGTATCCATTGTATGAATGTCCTTAATAATAAGCACATAATAACTATTATTATTGATAACAAAGCATGCAAAGATACAAACAACTTAACACAACGATACATATAATACAAGTATATAATACACACACATAATTAAACATATGATAATAACACATAAGGGAATTACATCAAGCTTATTGAAAATCCGCGGCCTCGAAATGAGTACTTTCATCATTGACACCAGAAGTAGAGGCGAGATCACCCTGAACAAGATTTGTCTCAATTTTCTTTCCTTTGTCCTTTTGATATAATTCAACGAGATGTTTGGGCGTACGACAAGTTTTCGACCAATGGTCCAAACCACCGCAACGATAGAATCGCTCATCATTATCCTTTTGTTCCGTGTGCCTCTTCTCATCCTTATTATCATAGCTTTTTCTCTTCTAGGGAAGACTTTGATAACCACCACGATTGTTACGATAACCACCACGGAAGTACTGATAATCACCACCATAATATCCTTGGCCACGACCTCGGCCTTGACCACGGCCTTGACTACGGCCTCGTCTGCGGCCGCGATATCCGCCACGTCCACGTCCACGACCATTACCTCGATTATTATCATTATTATTTTGACCGCATTCGCTTCAGGGAGCGCAGCCGCATCGATTGGTCGGAATTCGTGGTTTTTCATCAACAATTCGTTATTTTGTTCAGCCAACAATAAAACAGATATTAGTTCTGCATACCTTTTGAATTGCCTTTCACGATATTGTTGCTGTAATACTACATTCGACGGATGGAAAGTGGTGAATGTTTTTTTGAGCTTATCATCATCGGTGATTGTTTCTCCACATAATTTCAATGTAGAAGTAATTCTATGAACTGCAGAGTTATATTCATTCACCGATTTAAAATCCTGCAGTCGTAAATTTATCCACTCGTACCTTGCTATCGGCAGGATAACAGTTGTCAGGTGGTCGTATCGTTCTTTCAAACTTTTCCACAACTCAGCCGGATCCTTCTCATTTAGTCAGTTTTCAGACTTTCATGAATGTGGTGGCGAATAAATATCAAGGCTTTTGACTTATCCTGAGGAGAGGTGGATATGGTTGTGCCACTGGCGGCGGTTGCGGCTGCGTCCTGATTTGTTGTGGTTTTCGCAGCGATAATGGTGTCACCTAAACCTTTGGCTTTCAGGTGAATTTCGACATCTAGTGCCCAAGATAAATAGTTCTGGCCGTTGATATCCAGTGCAACAAATTCGACGCTTGCCAAGTTCGTGATATTACTATAAAATATAAACAATAAAAAAACACAACAAAATATTATAAGAGATTCATAATTACTCTTCTTTAATAACCTTGATAGTTTCTTCTTGAGTATCTTCTTTTGAAAAAAATCGTATGAAAAACTCTATCAACATCCAAATAAACATTACCAGCATCCCAATAAGTGCCCACGTAATAATAATACACATAAACAAATGTTCTTCAAGCATCACATAGAGCAACGACATGATTCTATAAAATTTTAAAGTCAAATAAGTTGATAGATAAATGAAATCTATTCAAGAATATAAGTAAAAATTATTATTAAACTATTTTTGTAAAATTCGCTAAAATATTTTCACAAAGTTATGACAGACAATCAAAATCTAGATCTCATCACCTTAATAAAATAGAAAGTCGTATACCACAATTAAACCAGCAATTAGTATAAAATTACGGTACATCGACCAAATTGAAGAACTTCGAAAGACGTTGATTCGACGGTTGAAGTTGATCTCTACAGCGGAGGTTGATCTTGACGGTGGAGCGTGATCGTGCTGATAACGTTTTATAAAATATTTATTATGATTTATATTATATTAAGATAATTTTATATATATTATGATTAAAATATAAGGAGAGATTTAAAGGGAGATAATATATTTTCTATATTGATGATTTTACAATGCAACTTAAAACACCTACTTATACTAAAATCATACACTAAAATACAATTTAATCATCTATACAACTCATACAAAAATACAATATATTTTGATACACCTCATCTTATCATAATTCATGAGTCATTAATATTCCAAAAACATCCACATTTAATCATACAATTTTGATGATTCATTGTGATGAATCATGATTTAATTTTGATGATTCATTATTGATGAATCATGATTTGTTCATAATACTTTTCTAATTTATGTTCTTTCAACAACCTTTGACTGAGACAACTGTCATTTGAACGCGTGCACCGCACGTGCGGGCTATATTTTACGCCTATCATTGTCTCCATCCATTCCGTCATCCCTCGCCGAACTATTATTCCGATTAACAGATGGGTGGTGGCGACGCCTCCAAGAATACAGAATCGGCTCCAAATCCCTGCCTTCTGCGGCGGAAAGCGCCGGCGTCGATAGAGGGTGCGAGCCGTGATGCCAAGGAATGGAACGTGGCGATACCTCTCCTTTCGCCGCTGGTCCAATCTCCGACCGACGTCGAATGTCCGACGGATGAGGTTAAGAGCTCCGAGATCAAACCGCCGGCGGTGGCTCCGAAGAGGTGGCAGCACCCCCCGACGCCATTCGTTTAGTACGCCATTCGTCTCTACAGCTAGTTTAGATGGGAATATTTGACAGACGTGATCCGCTCGTTTGCTAATTAAATGGAAGGGATTGACTATTAAGTTACGAAAATACCCTCAACTAAAAATTATTTTAAGTTAAAAAATCGTCTAATAGCCTGTCAAAACCCGCAAAACCGATACTTAAACCTCTCAAACCCAAATCGAAGTCGAATAAACACTCGAAACCTAAATCACGCTCGAAATCGAAATCGAAGTCGAATAAACACACAACTACTCGATACGAAAATGGCGAACCCTGTCGAGCGTAGACACGAAGTCGAATAGGATTTGGAAGGCGAGTGACGGTAAGTCGTTTGTAGGTTTTCAAAAGTGGAACCGATTTCGATATTTTTGTTTGAATTTAATGTGTAGGGTTTATGGGTTTTTCACTTTCGGTTTCAATTTCGGTTTTGATTTCGCTTTCTATTTTGAGCTCTGTGGTCGATTTTGGAACTTACTCGATCTCGCATAAGTTTATTCGATCTCGCCACGATCTCGAGAATGCAACCGAATGCCCTTACTCGACATCGAATAAAGGTACTCAACATCGACGATCCTTTATTCGACGTCGACTAGGTCTACTCGACGTCGAATAAAGCTACTCGACATCGGGAATCCTATATTCGACGTCGAATACAGTAAGAAGTTTAATTTATCATTCATGTAATTTGAATTCGGGATTTCATATATACTTCCCGACCAAGCTACCTCTTGAACACCACTTCCAATGTGTTCTTACCATCATGTCTCGATACATGGAGGTTTCTGAGCGCATCCGACGGTTTTTAAATCCAAACGAACTGTCAAAGATGGTGAGAAGAACGCAATTTAGAGAGCTACTCAAGGCTGGCGAAGAGCACTTCAATTCTAATATGCTTCTGTGGTATATACTTCGCAAGCAAGACGAGTATCGGCCTGGCACCGAAGAGCTGTGGTCCGTGATACGCAGACGACCCTTGCGTTTCTCAATGGTAGAATATTGTTTGCTGAAGGGGCTTCATTGCTCAGCCATTGATAGCTCGTTAAAGATTCCGTCATCGAGCGAGCTTCTTGAGAAATACTTTGACGGTATACTTCCCTTCACGTTTATCAATTAAAATTATCTATTATTAGTTCCCTTTCATTAATTAATGTTATTTGTTTTTATAGGTAAGAAAATCATATATTTAGATGATTGGAGAAATAGATGGATCAGATGATCAAGGATGGTTCGGGGTCGAGTAGGGGGCTAAGCAAGTCGGAAATAAAGCTAGCGGTTCTTTATTTGGTTGCCGGTGTTTTGGGGCCGAGGAAAGCAAGGAAGTTTGCTAAAGTTGTGGGGCCGAGGAAAGCAAGGAAGTTTGCTAAAGTTGCCCGACGATTGGGATGCTTTCAACAATTATCCATGGGATCGTATCGCATACCAAGAAGTGATAGTTGGTCTTAATAAAGACCTTTGAAAGAAGTACGACGACTTAAGGAGAAAGAATATGGAAAATGGGGCATTCGATATCAGCGGCTTCGTCTATCCGCTTATAGTAAGTCATTCTAATATAACCGTGTTTGTTATTAATTATAATTTGATATTCACATTGTTTTTCAGATTCTTGCCTAGGAGTGTTGGCTGAGTGTCGGCGAACAATTTGCAAGAAAAAAAAGGGAAGAAGAGGGTCCCCTTCCCATCCCAAGGATGTGCCACTCGTGAACCATCACGGCGGGAGTCAAGCCCCGGGATGGCAAGCGGTAGTGGATGCGTTCAACAATGCCCCGATGGATGCAAGTACAATTTATTTATACTATTGATTTGTATAGTTGGTTTATAACTAATAAAATTTATTAGGATGTGCGATGTTGGCTGACGCCTACCGACGTCGAAGTTGGTTCACGACACTTTTCCACGATAAAAAATTTAGATGGCAACAAGGACGACGTCGTAAAGAATAGTGGACCATCTTCGTGTTCGGAGGGCGGCTACTGCGTCAACACTAATCTAATGGAGGCATCAGAACCGGCTCATCCTTCCCCGTCTGAGCATTTAGAGCATGATGTGCCTCCTCCTGAAGAGCATGATGTGCATCCTCATGAAGAATGCATTAATGCCCCTCAACCTCAATTTTAGCAAGATTGGGTAATCTCGATGAAGAGGTGGGATCGCTAAGGCATGAGCTTTGGACGAATACCGAGCAACTAATGACGAAGATTCATTACGCTCGGTTGTGCTCGAAGGTATGTATTACTTTAGCTTTAGTTTATATAAAATTATATTATTGTTTCTACGATGTCGAGGTCGGTATAGAGGGAAGAGGCAAGTATGTCGGAGTCGAGGCTTTACGATGTTGATAACTGGGTGTCGAGCCCGCGGGGGTCGCACTCGATTTCTTACAGCAACTTTCATACTGTGATAAATGCCAAATGCAATGACCATGATGTGCGAGTCTATAAATGCTTTGAACGGCAGCTTTGATTGGTGGAGCTCTATCAGAAACCATCACAAGTTCTTTTTCATCGGGGACTACCGCCAATAGTTCGTTCAGTAACCATGACCATGAATTTGTTGTCTCCTTGTCGAAAATGCCCCAAGCCGAAGGATACTGATGGGTGTCGCCGTCTTCCGTCCATGCAACGAAGTAAGGTGCCATTATACTTTCCTTTCAACCAAGTCCTGTCGATGCATACAACTTTCCTCATATAGCAATATCCTGTAATACAAGCGCCCAGTGAAAAGAATACATATTTAAATCTTCGTTCATCATCTACACACAGCCTTGCTATACTGCCTGGATCCATTCTTTTTAACATTGACAAGTAAGTCGGCAATAATATGTAACTCTCCTCTGGATCGCCTTTTAATACATTTTGGGCTAGAATGCCTCATTTCCAAACGTTGATATACGAAACATCGATCACTCGATTTCTCATCATAGTTCGGATTAGTTTAGGCGACGGCGTACTTGTGGATCCGTGAAAAGATTCAATCAACATACCGCTCACTAAAGATGAAGAGGCTTGAGTGACGTTTTTGTTTGCCAAATCGCATGTATGAGTATTGGAATACGTACGAATCGAGAATATAGATGTATTCTTTATAGGTGCCGTCCATATCCTCCAAGTGCATCCCTCCTCTTTGCATTTAACGGCATATATCGAGGGAGAAGACTTGATGCTCCGTAACCCGAAGGAAGCAGCTAAAGCAACTCTCTCGATCTTCTTTTGCACTGCGTTCTTGCTTTCAAATTCATCTCCGACCCGCATGGTAGACCCGTCCTTAAATTGATGCCTATCACTTTGAATAACTCAATTTTCCTCCGTATTGTTGTCTTCATTCTCCTCATTGCTCAAATAAATTGATTCATCAACGTTTTCAAAACTGATTTCCACATTCCGATGTGCACTAACTACATTCTCTTCATTGTTCTCCTCATTCGCACATTCCTAGTCACGGTGGATACCACGATCAAAGTATTCATCAGGGAAAGCATATTTCGATGTTATATTTTCATCTTCAGGTTGAACTTTGCGCACAACAAGAGCTTCAGTAGTCGGGTGCCCGATTTCTACGTGAAGAATTGGTCTATCCATCGGACCACTGAAATATATATACCCCTTCAACTCGCTATCATTCCTAATATACCATGGAGCACCATCTTCGCAACCCCTTAAGCCTGTTTGATAACTCAATTCAACTCCGGTTTCCCTCTCGAATCAATGCACGCATATATTTTGAAGTGGTCCCGTCGAAATGGATGTAAATAAACTAAGTTCTAAAACTGGTGACTAAATGTTGGAACAAATGTTGGGGTAACGGGATCAGAACCCAACACAGAATGCACAACGGAATATTTAACGAACTTAGTAAAGAGAAACGATAGATATGAGATGTAAAATTGTGCAGCAAGTCAGAAACTTGTTGCGTGCCTCATGGCAAAAAATTCACTACGAAGATGGATTACAAAACAACTACCGAAAGATAGTAAAAATCAAGCCTAGAAAAACTATGAATCTTACGATTCTGCAAACATACAAAGTCCTAAGACTTTTGCAAACTGAAATACTTGGCTAAAAGAAAAGCACTCGTGTTTCGCTCAAACTCAAAGTATGCTTCGCTTCATGACTCGTGATTTTCGCACTTTCCGTTCAGTAATTACTCCATGAAAAGCTCTCTCGAGAAGTGGTAAATTGCAGGTCAAAAATAACTCTTATTTATAGGCCTTGGCTCTCGTTTGAATCGGTAAGAGATCCCTCGATAATCTCCCAAAATATCTCCTTGAACATCTCTCCAAATATAGTAAATATTTGATTCGAATCTTCTCTCCTTATTGGTTGATCATATCTTCCATATTTGGTAGTTGCAATATCCTATTTTGGCATGGAGGTGCACCACTTATTTTGGGAAAGAAAGACAAAATCCTCTTTCAAATCTTTGACATTAACAATCTCTCCTTTTTTGTCTTTCTTCCCAAAACTCGTGCTTTTCTTCATCATCTCCCCCTTTTTGGGAAGGAAGAAACTCCTCTTTAATTTGGCGTTCCAAAACTCCCCCTGAAGGCAAAACGTACTCAACCAAAAAACAAATCAAATATGATTAGAGTAAAAAATAACAAAAGTACTAGAAATTAGTACAAAGCCGTCCAAGGTTCTCTAGGGAAATCTGCAAAAACAAACTTTCGACATGCAATCATTTTAGAGAACCAAATCAGCACGCACAAAAGTATAACTTTATCAGGCATGCAAAAGTTGATAAGGATAAGAATTTCAAACTCTCAATGGAGTCTTTAGCTTCTTTCTGTTTCGGTTCTAGCTCCCCCTGTCGAAGTTCCCTTAGCACTACCAGCAAAAGTTGCACCACCTTGATTAGCAACATCTTCTCCCCCCTTTTTGGAAGAAGTAAACCTCGGAGATTTTCTCCAGGTGAAACGTTGAGGAAGATGTGGATCCAACATCTAGTTCAACATTCTCAGACTTGAAATTGGGTAAGTTCGCAATAGACATTCAAGATTAAAAGTATCAAAGCAGAGCAGTATAAATCTTGAAATCTATAAGTTTAACAAAAATTTCGAATTTTTTGAGATTGCCTATATTATGGAATTGGATTTGTGAAAGTGGAAGATATGGAGCCAGGCCAAAGAAAAATTCTTAATAGTCCAAGAGAATACTCGCATGCGAAAAAATAACCAAGTCGAAATTCAACATAGGAGCGAGCGATACTAACTGATTTAGCAACGTTGATGACCACATGAGACAAGCGTAGCAGGCTGTTCTTCGAGAGATTCTAATGCAGTTCTGAGATATTTAAATTACATGAAACTAATAAATGCTGACCTAAAAGCTAATGCACATAAACGAAAGCACAAAAATATAGCATGATCAAACTGACAGTCACATATGTTGCCCCAAAATAAGACTCAACATTCTACTTTGAAATTCCAGACTTTTCTGTTCAACACCCTAAACTCAATTCCCATTCATTTTCTGCCCTACTTACCTCAGTTATAGACAAGTAGTATTATGCACTGCCCTTATAAGATCCTTATCATCAAGGTTAGGATTTTTGTCGCAAAGAAAACATCATCACCGCGAATGCCGTGTACCTAGGAAAACTTATTACCTGAACCTGTATCTTGAAAAAGAATCATGAGCTATATATATATTTATATTTTAAGAAAGAGGGTCATTTCAGGGAACGGTCTAGATGAGTCAAATCATTTCACAGAATAACAGAGAGAACATTAAATCAAACATCAACAGTAACCATCAAGTTCGACATATGCTATGTTGATCCAAATGTTGGACCATCATTCAGACAGACTGCTGCAAACCTATGGACTTTTTCAGGTCCGAAAACCTTTGAAAATCCAATGCTTTCGTGAAAATGTCAGCCAACTGATGTTTTGTGTCTATATGCTCAATGCGCACTAATTCTTTCTCTACCATATCTCTCAGAAAATGATGACTAATATCTATATGCTTGGTACGTGAATGCTGAATAGGGTTCTTAGAGATGTTGATGGCACTAAGGTTATCGCAATACATAAGTACGGACTCACATTCTAAATCATAGTCACACAACATGCTTTTTTAACCACGTAAGCTGAGTACAACAGCTACCCGCAGCTACATATTCAGACTCAGCTGTAGACAATGACACGCAATTTTGTTTCTTACTATAGCAAGACTCAAGATTATTACCTAAGAAGAAACAACCACTACTTATGCTCTTGCGATCATCTTCGTCACCTGCCCAATCAGCATCGCTATATCCTACAAGATTCGTGTTAGTATCTTTCAAAAACCATAACCCCAAACTACACGAACCACTCATATATCTTAATATTCTCTTCACAGCATTTAGATGGGAAATTTTTTGCTCAGCCTGATATCTAGCGCAAACACAAACACTATACGTAATATCGGGTCTACTCGTTGAAAGATATAAGGGACTTTTAAGGAAATCGAACGATTCAGATTTTTCCTTAAGAAAAAATATCCATGCATATCTAGAGTAGTCATCTACGAGCACATAAGCATATTTTCTACTACCAATGCGATCAACTTCCGTGGGACCCATCAAATCCATATGAATCAATTGAAAACAGTGAGCAGCTTTGAAATGTTGGGCAGCATGTTGATCAACATTATGGCTAGCATGCACTTGCTTACCCCTCAAGCATTACTCACAAACAACCTTACCAAACTTCTTAAGTTTCGGAATGCCTCTGATTGCCTCATGTGTGATAAGCTGCTCCAATGTCGGTAGTTGACATGGCCCAGTTTGTAGTGCCAATATGACATCGTCTTCGGCCTTCGAGAGTTGGTACGCGTCCTTCGATCCGGATTTGTCACCGACTAGATAGCAATTATCGCTAAATCTTTCCTGTCATGACACAAACACCTTTACTGTTAAAAACTTCACAACATTCCTAGTTGAAGCTTACCTCGAGGCCGTCGTTGCAAAGCTGAGTGCTAATCAAATTAGCTACAAGCCCGTCGACGTGTAGAACGTTGCTCAGCTTCGGGAAATCGGGCACATTCAACTTGCTACGACCAAGAATCCGTCCTTTCGCACCACCTCCAAACGTCACAGATCCACTGCTTAAGAGGATATATTCAATATGGAACTCTTTGGTACCCATCATGTGGCGTGAATAGCCACTATTGAAGTACCATGGACCTGTCACGCTAGCTCGCAAGGAAGTATAGACAACATTGCATTTATATGCGGATTTCTCTACCCAAACTTTCTTAGGTGTCAAAAAAGCAGTATGTTCACCAGAATTTGAAGGAGCAACTAAACTTTCTCCAGACAAACGTTTCAACACTGGTTTCTCAATGTTGAGTGGAATGTTGGACGACATTTCAGTCAAAATTGATTTCTGCAAAATCTCCCCTTCAATTTCCAACAGAACGGTTTGATATGACAGGCTGCATACAATGATGGCATTTATACGATCTATTCTTTGGCTTACTGGCAGCATGCTTCGAATTTTCCTTAACAAAGACAATATTAGATCGATCGCTAGGCACCATAGACCTTTTTGGTCCAAATGTTTATGAGAGTTTTGATTATTCCAAGTAATTATATGTTATGGGGGTACAATTTAGGAAACTCGATATGTATGATCTATGATGTTTAAGTATGTGAAAATATTCGATTGTGCTTTAATGTGATTTAAATCGTTAAGAAAATCGAGTATATGTGATTTTGTGCTTAACTGGAATATTGATGTGATCACCTGGTTATGAGCCGTTTCGCATGAATGGAATCTCACTGCGTGCTATATATGGACAATATATTATGTTAAGTGATATGTGAACTGTCTGCGAGAATAAGTTATTTTAGGAAAGAATATCGAAGTGACCACCTATGAACGACTGTATGCTATATATATGGAAAATATATTCTGATTGAGTTGTACATGTGATTGAGTTATTTTAGTAAAGAATATCGTTGTGATCACCCGGATATAAATGTGTGCTATATATGGAAAATATATTCTGATTAAATGCTTACATGTGATTGATTTATGTTGCGCAAGAATATCGATGTGATCACCCGGATATGAATGTCTGCTACATATATGGAAAATATATTTTGATTAAGTGCTTACTTGTGATTGATTTATTTTAGGAAAGAATATCAATGATATATCCGTTTGAGTGGTATCTTATTTGACTCTTAAATCAGTGAATCATGATCTATCTTTCCTTAATGCGACTTAGAATTTATATTTTGGAAAGTGATTAATTGATTGGGTTAATATGTGGTAAGATGCTGATTGAGTCTATTTATGGAATGTGCTAAAATCGGATGAGATCACAATACATCGAAAGTATGCTTTGCATTATACTCAGTAAATCAAATCTTTCTCTGTGCGGATTGGCTATCATAATTTGGGAAAGAAATCAGTTGATTGAGCTTACCATTGATAATATGCTGAGTGGAATTATATATGGAATATACTAACAAACGGATGAGATTACTGTGGAATGAATGTTAATATGTTGTATTTATGATAAGTGATCATGCATGAAAGTTGAGCTCGATTGGATTATTCTTGGCATGATTCTTTGAGTTAATGCACGTGATTATTGAGCTTTCTCTTGCGTATTCTGTGCTTAACTTTCCTTGTGAAGTGTAGAAGCTATTCGTGGGTCTATATAGAAGAAAAACACTTCACGTTGAAGGGTACACAACGAACACACAAGCAAGCGAATCCCTTAGATTTTTTGAGCTGAAATTTGCGATTCATTGGTAGTTTGTGTTGAGCTTTCACTTGCGATTTATGTACCATTTGAGCGATCTTTAGCAACACCCTATCCTAAACCCTGGCTTCGGACGTGTGTCTTCGGACGTGTTGAATGCACAAAGGAGCACGGTTGGAGTCTTTCGCACGTGGAGGGACGAATTTTGTGGATTCGGTGGTCCTTCGGTAGCAAGCTGCATCCACTCGGGGAATTGGTTTCCTGGGTTAACGACGTGGGTCGAAACTTGGCGTGCGACGGTGGAGGTCTAGTTTCCAAAGTGCTTCGGTTGTGCAAGGGTCAATCATTTTGTAACCGGAACCGGTAATACCTAGTGACTGATTGGAACTCTTGGGGAGATCACACCCCAAGGACAGGATTAAACCCCAGTTGGGGATATAACCTGTATAAAAATCCGTCTCACTTTACTTTCTGCTTTTACTTTCTGCTATTTACTTATATTTTGAAACATGGTTAGGGAGATAACAACTCGTACAGCTTTCTGAAATAACATACTCTGCAAATATCTTCTTAAAGAAAAGTACAAAGAAGAACAAGCCAAAAATATACTAATATCTCTTAGGCATATTTTACAAACAGTATTAGGCATCATCAGAAAATCATAAACCTTATTTATCAAAAGTACCTAGCGATCCTTATCAAGCAATTTACTGTATCTTTTATCAACCTCATCGACTTGCTTCTGTAATCTCTTTGTAGCTCCATCATCCCTTCAAGTAGGCTTTCGATCATCTTTTCGTTTTCACCATGGCCTTGAGTTCCTCATTTTCCCCATCATTCAACAATCTTGAAGGCGTCATGATCTGGACTTTATCACAAACATCAGTCTAAGCATCATCAGTTAAATACTCATCAAAACAGAGTAATCATAATCAAAATAATATATTTCTCAGATGTGAGTCCAATCTCAACATCAGTTACCACAGTGAAGCCTATATGATGTTCTTCGTCTTCCTCGTTATCCGAGAAGGAATGGATGGTTACTGATGATTGCTTAGTCTACTTTGCATGCGGTTCTTCATCTTCATCATCGGAAAGTTCGACCGAAAGTGCTTTGACATGCTTGCAAAGGGTGTTCGCATATTCATTGGCATAATGGCCCCAGCCCGTGCAGGCATGGCATCTTACTGACTCCCATTTGATATTTTTCTCTCCATTTGATTACGTCTAAAGAGCGGTGGAGCAGAAGATGGTTCTTTAGCATTCTGGCCCTTCTTGAATATTGGGCCAACATTTGGTTCCACATCATGTTTCACGAACTTTTGAATTTTCTCACAAGCGTGGCCATATACTCATCATTGTCAGGATCAACCTCAGATTGAAAATCAGAGGGCTGACTGACCAGAGCAACGCTTTTGCCGCGGGAGCTCTCTTTTGGACTTCAAGGCTGGTCTCGTAGTTTTTCATGATGTTCATCAACGTGTTATAATCCATATTGGCCAAATTGTGTGCTTCCTCGACCACCGCTACCTTCGCATTAAACGTTTCTGTTAGAGTACGAACAGCTTTAGAAATTAATACCTTATTCAAGATCGGATCTCCGAAGCTAGCACACTCGCTCGAAATCGCCAGAATCTTGCCGAAGTGCGTGGTAATGTCCTCATCTTCCTTCATTCTGAGGTTTTCGAACTGGTTGAGGAGAAGCCGTAGTCTGGTTTCCCTCACACTCATATCGCCTTCGCAATACCTCTGAAACAGATCCCACACATTCTTCACAGTAGTGCAGTTTTAAATGATTTTGAACATGAAGATATCAACTGAAGAAAAGATGGCATTAAGGGCTTTGTCGTTGAGCTCGGCAGCGTTTCGCTCAGGAACCGTCCATTCGTCGATCAGTTTGTCAGCAACTTCGCCATCAGCGTCTGGAGCAGTTCGAGGTGGAGTGCATCCATTGAGTATAGCTTCCCATGCACGCGTATCTATAGATTTGATGCATTGGCGCACGCGCACTTTCCAAATAGGCGTAGTTGGAGCCGTCCAACACAGGAACCTTGTCGATGTAGTTTGAGCTTGTTACATCCATGGAAAAGGATAAAACACGCTTAATCACGTCAAGCGGAGTCTCTGATACCACTTTGAAGTGGTCCCGTCCGAAATGGATGTAAATAAACTAAGTTCTAAAACTGGTGACTAAATGTTGGAACAAATGTTGGGGGTAACACTGCAGCCAACACCTGGGATCAGAACCCAACACAGAATGCACAGCGGAATATTTAACGAACTTAGTAAAGAGAAACGATAGACACGAGATGTAAAATTTTGCAGCAAGTCCGAAACTTGCTGCGTGCCTCATGGCGAAAAATCCACTACAAAGATGGATTACAAAACAACTATCGAAAGATAGTAAAAATCAAGCCTAGAAAAACTAAGAATCTTACGATTCTGCAAACCTACAAAGTCCTAAGACTTTTACAAACCAAAATACTAGGCTAAAAGAAAAGCACTCGTGTTTCGCTCAAACTCAAAGTATGCTTCGCTCCATGACTCGTGATTTTCCCACTTTTCGTTCAGTAGTTACTCCATGAAAGCTCTCTCGAAAAGTGGTACATTGCAGCTCGAAAATAACTCTTATTATAGGCCTTGGCTCTCGTTTGAATCGGTAAGAGATCCCTCGATAATCTCTCAAAATATCTCCTTGAACATCTCTCCAAATATAGTAAATATTTGACTCGAAAATCTTCTCTCCTTATTGGTTGATCATATCTTCCATATTTGGTAATTGCAATCTCCTATTTTTGGCATGTAGCTGCACCACTTATTTTAGGGAAGAATGACAAAATCTTCTTTCAAATCTTTGACAGACATATTTCATTTAGGAGTTCCTGCAACAGACAACAATCTACTTCAAAGTCTATAGGTCGCATGTTCCTACCGGAAGGCGACATTGGACGCCATCAATATTTATTATCACCTACGAGTTCCCATTCTCCATTGTACTTAATAATGATGCTCGTCGGCATAACCTATATGGAAATGAAAGTGGTTAAAGAATTTCAATTTCGAGGCCTTTTCGAAGTCGAATAAACATCGAGAGTTATTCGAGATTGAACATGCTATTGAATAAATTACAAAATTTCCGAAATCTCTTTTCGAGATGGTACTGGATCTCGAATAAGACACGAAAAGGCTATTCGATAAGATACTCGAGATCAAATAGACTATCGAATAAAGGCTATTTCGAGTGCTCTTTTCGAGATGGTACACGAGATCGAATAGGACTCGAAAACAGTATTCGATAAGATACTCGATATCGAATAAACTATCGAATAATTACAAAAATTTTGAATGCTCTTTTCGAGATGCTACTCGAGCTTGATATCCTAACTGAATTTCGTCTTCATCCTCAAATTCTCTCAAAATCTGTATTGTATGCGAAAGCCCATGCAAATTAGATCTACCATGACGAAAAATACACATAATACAATGAAATGCATGTTAAAACTCGAGTATTTGTTGAATTAAGAACTCACTCAAGAAATGAAGATTCGATCGTTGAGTAAATGAGCTGCGTTGGATGTTCGAGCTGTTGCGTTGGATGTTCAAGCTGTTTAAGCGTCGTTCGAGCTGTAATCGTTAGATCTGCTATGAAGGTTGAAGATTCGTTTGAATTGAACGAGAGAAGCTGATTGTGATGGAGTAAATGAAAGGATGTTGGGAATAGAGGGAAAATAAATAAATGATAAAATATTAAAGTAATTATTTAAAAAAGTGGATTAGAAACATAATTATTTATCTAGTTAATTGGATCCCTTCCTTTTAATAAAAATATTGACAATCCCTTGTTTTTAAATTGACCAACTTTTCACTCCCTAATGACTTGGACAGATGACGGACAAACGATGGCTCCTCTGCTCTCTTCTTTCTTTCTTAATTAGGGTTCTTCTTACATGAATTTCGGAATTTGATATTGAAGGAAACCGCAATTAACGTCTGTATTTAGGCATTCATCATAAGAACCCTAGCGAGCTCTTTCTCAATCTCCGTCGCCGAGCTGGGGATTGAAATCAAGCCGTCGATCCCAATCTCCATACACCTCTCTCTTACATCTCCATCGTCGTCGAAGGTCGTCATAGCAAAGATTAACGGACAGAATTGTAAGCTCTTCATCTTCTTTCTCGTCCTAAGAGCCACTTCGTAGCCGTCCATGTCGGGCAGTTATAGGTCCAATAGAATCGGCGCGATTCGATTCTTCGACGAATCGACTGCGCTCAGACTGCCGTCGCCCGTCGAAACTGTCTCCACATTGCAGCCGAGGTTTTCGAGGAGCTTCTCTGTTACGAATCTGCTTATGTTGTCCGAATCTGCTAACACCACTTTGATTCCTCTGAGGAATTTCTGGGCGGGTTCGAAGTTTTGGCTCGGCGAAAATGGCTTCGATGCCTGAAATCTCATGATGATCGTCATGCCTTCTTCTGGGCTGGACGTCGTCCTCCATATGTCTCCTTGCATTAGCTGATCGAATGCAAAAAAAAAAAAATCGAACGTAAGATTTGATCGGAAAAACGTTATTCTACGAGAGAAAAAACAAAGTCGAACCTGCACTAATTTCTTGGTCGTGTTGAAGCTCATGTCGTCCTCGCCGAAATAAGGGGTCGAAGGGAGTTCCATTACCATCATTTTCGTGAAAGATATTGACTTCGAATCGAACGTAGACGAACCCTCTGATCGAAATCGACCCGGGTTTGCCGCTTCCATTAACGGGAAATACTCGAAGAACGTCTCCTCGTTTTCTCGCGTTCACGAGATCAACGAGCATGTGTAGTATAGCCTGAAAAACCCTACGTTCGTCGCCCGCCACGTAATTCTTCAACGATCTATCAACCTCGACCAAGAAATCGCGACCCTTGTAAGAAGAACATAGGCACTTGAAGACACAAGCCGCCTCTCTTACCATCCTATGAAGTTCGAAAGGCTTCACCTCCAAAGAAAACGTCTTCGACGAATCGTTCTTCACTACCATCGAATGAACGTTGCCCGTCCTGACCATTGCATCCACGACCAGCCTCTGCTCGTCGCCCAAATTCCCGTCCCCCCTAAGCACCGAGAGAAAGCCCGTGATCGAATAGACGGGCCTCCTCAGACTACTGCGCATAACGTTCTCGAACTCGTTCTTGGCCCGACGGGCCCATAAAGCATCTTTCTTGGCCCGTTGCAGGGCCCGATTTTGCTCCTCGAGCCTCTCCCTCATGAGCCGAGACTCTTCCAAAACCGAGGCATGAGACAGAGCCACGGCCACCTAATCCGCTACCACTTCCACCACCTCGAGCTCGTGCTGGCCCCACGCCCGCCCGCCCTGCCCGGCAGGTAGGACCAACACTAGGATCGCATAGCGGGCGGGCACGAGCACGCCCTTGAAATGGGGCGCCTTGGGCATCCTTATAGCAGCCACCGACTCGTTCTCGGGCCCGGGACCAAGCCCGAGGCCACAGCTCGCAGCGGCTAGGGCTGATTCCGGCCTCAGCACCTTTGCACCGTCGCTCACCTTGATTTCCCTCACGTCGGCGTCGCTCGCGGGGTCGTCGGCGAGCCGGAGCGGGTTTGGGCCCTGATGAGCTCGTGGGTCAGGCTAAGCTCGGGCCTGTGGGGCATCCACACTGCGCAGTTTTTAAGCCCGAGGGCTTTGGAAAGCTCGACCAAGGTCGTGTGGAGAATGGTGTGCTTGTCGAGGGACTTGCGTATCTCTCGGGTCAGCATGTGAACGTGGTGGCCCGCCTCATTTCTCTGGCGAATGGACCACACGGCCCGCCCGAGGCCGCACGTCTTTTTCCTAAGCAGAAGTTCTCTTACTTTGACTTTGAGGAGTAAGGGAAAAAGGGCGATTAGCGTTATTGCTGTGGCGAAGGAGACGAGGCCCGTTAGGAACTTTAAGACTGTTAGGGCTAAGATGAGGTGGAACCCGTGGGGCCCGAAGGAAAGCCCGTTTAGCAAGTGGTACACTCCGCAGAGGACTATGAAGGCGATGAACTGAAAGAGGACCCATTTTAATCGATGTTCGACGAGCGGCTTACGAAGAAGAAGAGTTCGATAGGGATTGAGAAGTATGCCAAGGCGATTAGGAAATCGGTGACTCTTTGGAGTTCGAAGATTAGTTCGACTCTTTCTTCTTCGCAGTTGCATTGGAAATTGCTGTCTTCGGCGAAAGCTGAGGTTAGGGTGAGAGATAAGATGACAAGTGAAGATGCTAATGTTGTCTTACTCATAACATCTCCGTAGCTGATCAGTGTTGTTGTCTCATTGTTTCCTATGAAAAGAAAACACAAGTTATTACATGAAAGTAGTAATTCGCTACGGAGAACAGACCACAGAGAAGCAATAACCTCGGATGAAAGTAAGCGATTTTCAAAGCACAGCAACAGCCCAAGAAAACGAACTCAGACGAAAGTAAATTGAATAGAGATTTTCATGCTTGAGAGATTCTACATCATGCATTTCGAGCATGAGATTTAGTACCACCGTACGGAAGAAGCTTGGACTGCAATAATATCCCAAATGGAGGGATTAAGACAGAGAGATTACTATGCTAAGAACCCATTGACGATCAGATGGAGGGATTTGCAATAATATCCCAAATTCAGCTCCATTCTTACAGCTTATTCACTACATGAAAACCTGTAACAAACATGCCTAAAGATTCAATCTTTACTCCAGCCCATGGCTCGAAACGATCGTAGCAATCTTTCGGAAATTATCACCCTGCGTTTTGCATCAGTATCTACGCTCAACAGCAATATATATTTCAAGTACTGGGCTATAATAAAAATCAAAACTTTACTATTTTCTTATTTATATTAATAATTCCTTTGATTTCCTTCCCCCACTACTGAATCTTTCCGGTCAAAAGTGTTAACTAATAATCTAAAAGCAAAACAATAAGTAAAAATAAAAAATAAAATATTATGAACAAATCATGATTCATCAATAATGAATCATCAAAATTAAATCATGATTCATCACTGTGAATCATCAAAATTGTATGATTAAATGTGGATGTTTTTCGAATATTAATGACTCATAATTATGATAAGATGAGGTGTATAAAAATATATTGCATTTTTGTATGAGTTGTATAGATGATTAAATTGTATTTTATTGTATGATTTTAGTATAAATAGATGTTTTAAGTTGCATTGTAAGATCATCAATATAGAAAATATATTATCTCCCTTTAAAATCTCTCATTATATTATAATCATAATATATATATAAAATAATCTTAATAAATCATAATAAATATTTTATAACACGTTATCAACACGATCACGCTCCACCGTCAAGATCAACCTCCGCCGTAGAAATCAACTTCAACCGTCGAATGAACGTCTTTCGGAGTTCTTCAATTTGGTAGAGCAATATGACGAACTTGGCAAGCCTCGAATTTGTTGCACTGGATATCAACGGCAAGAACTATTTATCTTGGGCACTAGATCCCGAAATTCACCTGAAAGCCAAAGGTTTAGGTGACACCATTATCGCTGCGAAAACCACAACAAATCAGGAGGCATGCGCAACCGACGCTAGTGACACAACCATATCCACCACTCCTCAGGATAAGGCAAAAGCCTTGATATTTCTTCGCCACCACATTCATGAAAGTCTGAAAACTGAATACTTAAATGAGAAGGATCCGGCTGAGTTGTGGAAAGTTTGAAAGAACGATACGACCACCTGACAACTGTTATCCTGCCGAGAGCAAGGTACGAGTGGATAAATTTACGACTGCAGGATTTTAAATCGGTGAATGAATATACCTCTGCAGTTCATAGAATTACTTCTACATTGAAATTATGTGGAGAAGCAATCACCGATGATGATAAACTCGAAAAAACATTCACCATTTTCCATCCGTCGAATGTAGTATTACAGCAACAATATCGTGAAAGGCAATTCAAAAGGTATGCAGAACTAATATCTGTTTTATTGTTGGCCGAGCAAAACAACGAATTGTTGATGAAAAACCACGAATCCCGACCAACCGGTGCGGCTGCGCTCCCTGAAGCGAATGCGGTCAGGCGGAATAATAATGATAATAATCGAGTTAATGGTCGTGGACGTGGACGTGGCGGATATCGCGGCCGCGGACGAGGCCGTGGTCAAGGCCGAGGTCGTGGCCAAGGATATTATAGTGGTGATTATCAGTACTTCCGTGGTGGTTATCATCATAATCGTGGTGGTTATCAAAGTCTTCCCCAGAAGAGGAAAAGCTATGATAATAAGGATGAGAAGAGGCACACCGAACAAAAGGATAATGATGAGCGATGCTATCGTTGCGGTGGTTTGGGCCATTGGTCGAAAACTTGTCGCACGCCCAAACATCTCGTTGAGTTATATCAAAAGGACAGAAAGAAAATTGAAACAAATCTTGTTCAGGGTGATCTCGCCTCTACTTCTGGTGTCAATGATGAAAGTACTCATTTCGAGGCCGCGGATTTTCAATAAGCTTGATGTGATTCCCTTATGTGTTATTATCATATGAATTATGTGTTTGTATTATATGCTTGTATTATATGCATCGTTGTGTTAAGTAATTTGTATGTTTGCATGCTTTGTTATAAAAAATAATGGTTATTATGTGCTTATTATTAAGGACATTCATACAATGGATATGAGCATGTGCAATGGCGAATTATGTCTCGTAGACTGCAATGACTCATACGATTCTGAGAAATAAGAAATATTTTGATCATCTTGAAATGAAAGGAGAAAGTGTCATTACTATCTCGGGCAGTACAAATATAATTGAAGGCTCCGGAAGAGCTAGCATTTTACTACCAAAAGGGAGAAGGCTAATAATCGAAAATGCCTTATATTCTCCTGTAGCACCCGGGTCCTCGTAAGTATTGGAGGCCAATATTTTGCGTAAATGATGAATGCGATTATGTGCATTTGATGAAATTACTCTGTGCTCGTGTGAATTATGTGAAATTTACATGTTAAAATGCGTTCTTAATTTATTTGGTGGAGATTGGTACTTTTAAATTATGCCATGTGACTTTCAAATCTAGTTAGGGATTTAGAAATAAGGATTAGGGAAATGGAGCTAATGATAAAATTTGGCTATAATTGTAGTTGGACTAGGATGGAACCCAAACTCAAGCCCAAGAATAATTTATAGGCTTAGTCCAAATATAACATAAATGGTCCAAGAAGTTATAATTCACAATTAGGCCCAGAATTGAACTCTAATATTGGCCCAAATTCTTAAATAAAAATCTTGGAGACAAAGCTCCTTAATTCAAGGGAAGATCACGCCAACATCTACATAATCCACCATACCTTTAAATAACAAAATATCTACAACCCACTCTCACACTAAAAGGGAACGAAAGGAGAGAGAGAGGAGAAAATTGAACTAGAGCCTCGAAGAAGAAGGTATGAATATTCCTATTGTTCCCCAAGTTTCTAGCTTAGGTTTCTAGTTTCCAAGTTTAGGATTAACTTGCTTAGGGTTAAATGCACGTAAGGTATTCTAAAGGAATTATGGAACTAGAAGATACCCACTAGCTAGGACGCGATTCTAACTCTCGAAATTGTGTCCCAACCTTAGTTTAGCTTTTTTTTAATTTCATGGTAACACGAATAGGACTTATTAAGCACGGAAAATAGGTCAGAACTTGCATTTTTGTTAAGCTCAGATTTTAGGATTTTTAGCAATTCCTATCGACTTTTAAAATGTTCTTGAGAAAAGTAACTTTTTGATCCTTAAAGCTAGTACATTGCTAATTGAAAAGTGTTTTAGAGGTGTTTTGTGGACCCACATATTTTGCAAACTAAGGGCCGAGGCATTTCGCGAACTCGGTTCGCGAACCCATGCAACAAACGTTTGGCGAATTGATAGACTTTGCGAGTCTGGCGAACTAGGCCACTTCACGAATCGACCACGTCGCGAACTCAAGGATCGCAAACCATTTCACGCGATGAAGTTCGGCGAATCCATGGAGGATTGCGAATGCATCATTCCCGCGGGCTGCAACCATTTGCGAACTCGGCGAGCTTTGCGAACCAAGAGTCAAAACACGTTTCACGGGCCATGCAAACTTGGCGGGCCCTGCTTTGCGAACTCATACCCACTTCGCGGGCCGATCCTATTTGACGAACTCGTTTTGCGAATCAAGCGGAGGTTTTGCGGGTTGGAACTACTTTGCGAACCCTTGACGGCATGAAGATTGCGAACTCACATTGGCGAATCGCACTTTGCGGGCCCATTGTAGTTCGCGAACTCACCGATTTGCGGGCTGAGAGAGGGCGAACCTATAGCTTTGCGAATCCTAAGTTTTGAGAAACGAACTTCGCGAATCGATACCACTTGGCGAATTGAGTAAGGACACGTGAAGTGAGGAGTTGCGAATTAGTGCGAGTTCTTTAGACTTCGCAAACCATGAATTAGAGTGTGAAGTTCGCGAACTCACTTGGCTTCAACTTCGCGAATCCGTGGAAGTTTGCGGGTCCATGAAGCCGCGGAATTCACTTAGCGAACTGAGCAACTCGACGAACCAAGGATTGCGAACTCGACCTGCCTCGCGAACTCATAAACTTCGCGAATCAAGCAAACTTTGCGAATCCAATTAGGAACTTAGAGATAATTCGCGAACTATACTTAACCCATTTTTTGCTAGATCTCACGGATCTAACACTCCACGAGTTCATGGCACTCCGCGGGTCCAATAATTTGGGAACTCAGGATAACATGTTAGACTTCGTAAACTATACTTAGCAAATTAAAAGAATTCTAGAGTCTTGAACTCAGAAACAGACTTAATGAATTTAGGAACTTCACGGGTCATGTGAGAAATTTCGAACTCGACTAGGATTACCAAATATGTTCCTCCCATAGAGATTTAGCATACTTAAGCGATTAATTAAAATAGTATGCTGACACCAATATTTTATGCCTAAGGTTTGGACTTAGGAGAATACCCGGGTCAGGTAGCGACTAATCCACAGATGCCAGCTAAGTAGAAATTCAACTACACACATAACTCGTCTGTACGTGCTAAATTGTATGACTAGGTGCTTCGCTGCCTACCTGAATTGTGTATGCTTGATATTACGTGACTATGAGCCTCGATGATTACATGATTTACGTGGACTAATTGATATGCTGTCTCTTGGTAAGTGCGTATGGCATTTGTTGCATTTTTATACTCACGAGCATACACGATCATATGTGGGAGGGTTATATGAGTCGAGTATGTGTATATAAGGTATCGCTTGAAAGCGACTGATACATCGCCGATATGGGCATGTGTTGTCGACTCGCAGTTGAGTCAAGGGCTGTCCACTATGCTACCAGGGCGGCGTTTAGCGTCGTCGTAATATTATGTAAATATGTATATGTATATGAAGTATATTAGGGCGGAGACCCGTTGGCGAAAGGGCCGTATACATATATTACTATTATTGTATACGCAATGAAATATAGTATGGCGAAGACCCGTTGGCGAAAGGGCCGTATATATATATATTACTATTATTATATATGCACTGAAATATAGTAGGGCGAAGACCCGTTGGCGAAAGGGTCGTATACATATATTGTTATTATGTATATAATGAAATATATTAGGGCGATGCCCGTTGGCGAAAGGGCCGTATACATATACTATTATTATGTATATAATGAAATATATTAGGGCAGTGCCCGTTGGCGAAAGGGCCGTGTATATGTATGTTTATGATATGATTGGGCAATCCCGTGGCGGTAGGGAGCGACCTGGAGGGTGCGACTTGAGGGTATAAGCGACACAGGGTGGAACCCTGGTGTACGCAACCTTAGCGTGGGTTACCAGCGTGAGCGACCGCCGACAGTCGGGGACGACCGGGTACATATGGCAACTTAGGGGAACGGTGTGCATCCTAGGTATGGCCATCCGGCGTGGACCGCTGTCATATTTGTCCCTAGTGGACGTGAGCTCATTTGTGGTGCATAGTGAAATTAGCCGAGGGCCCTGAGTGAGGTTTACGAGTATGATGAGCATCGGCGCGGATCGCCTTTGCAGAGTGTTAAGTGCATCGGCGCGGATCGCCTTTGCGTAGTGGTTTATGCATTGGCGTGGATTGCCTTTGCAGGGATGGGACACGT
The DNA here is from genome assembly GCA_027422505.1 of Craterostigma plantagineum. Lineage (NCBI taxonomy): Eukaryota > Viridiplantae > Streptophyta > Magnoliopsida > Lamiales > Linderniaceae > Craterostigma > Craterostigma plantagineum. The sequence continues at coordinate 25,562,395 of JAPQWV010000011.1, forward strand.
TCAACATGCATAATTTCTACTTAGTGAGCCTCGGTGGCTCATTTCTTTATGTTATGTGTTGTAGGTACATACGATCACGGTACGTGATCGCCTAGCTGGCAAGGCCGATCTTTTGAAGCTTCCGAGTGCTTTTGGGGGTGGACGTGTCTGTATGGATGACGACCTGTGAGGCCGTGCGAATAGGAGCTTTTGCTGTGCCATCGCAACGGTCCTGAGTATATACAAGTTAGGATTAGTGTGTAATTAGAACTCTAAGAATTTTTGTTAACGCGGAAGCATTCTTTTGGCATGTATTGGACAAAGTTCCGTCATGTAAATGAAAAATGAAAAATTTCATACGCATTTCCGCAGTTCCTTCATTTAAATACGCCAGTAGGCACTTAGGATGACGTTAGGAATGGTGGCGATGGCTAGGGTCGCTACAGTTGGTATCAGAGCTTCGGTCACAGGTCCTGTAGACTGTCCATACACACACACCCAAAAGAGCGGAAGCGGCCTTGCAAGTAAGTGTTATATTTATGAAAACTTTTTGGGTTGCATAATTTATTGGCCGTAGGACTGTCAGGATAGACTAAGATGCGATGGTGAGAACTAGGGGAGAAAGTTGTGGTGGTGATGACCAGAACAGGGAAAACACGGCCCCTGTCGATAGTCGAGATACGACGATCCTCCAACTCACAGAACTGATTCGTCAGCAATCAGCACAAATCCAACAGCTAATACAGCAGAACAACTCCAATGCTGGGCAGACCCAAGCTGACAGGACTGAGATAGTGGGCGAAAGATTTCGCCGACTGAACCCACCAACGTTTGATGATACAGCTGATCTGAATACGGCCGAAGATTGGCTAAGGACTTTAGAAAGCATGTTCGTGTATGGCAGAGTCCCAGAAGCGGAGAAAGCCCTATGCGCCGCGTTCTTGCTGAGGGGAAGCGCGGGACATTGGTGGGACACGATCATGGTGCTCGAAAACCCCGCGACCATGAGTTGGGAAAGATTTAAGGAACTATTCAGAGACAAGTACCTTACTGCCCAGTGAGAGCTCAGCGCCTGAATGAGTTCATCAACCTCAGACAGGGGTTAATGACCATAGCTGAATACATCAGGAAATTTGAGCAGCTGTCGAGGTTCGCTGCCCACATGGTGAGCACAGAGGCTTTGAAGATTGAACGTTTCCTTGATGGCCTGAAGCCTAAACTGTATCGGGACGTAAGTATGGCTGGACTTCAGGGAGCCACCTATGCACAAGTGGCGGAGAGAGCCTTAGTGGCGGAGCAGGCGGAGGCCCGGATCGTTCGGGCACAAGAAGCAAAGAGAAAGTTCGCCCAGGCCCAAGGAGAACAATGGGGCGGAAGCAATCCAAAGAGACAGTTTGTTGCCAAAGGCGAGAAGCAGAACTTCCAGAATAGGCCTCCACAACACCCACAGGGGAACCCGAACAAGCCACCAAACCCGAACCAAGAAAGGTTCCCAGCATTGAATCCAAATTGCCCAAGGTGCGGAAAGCGACACACCGGCACCTGCTATATGCAAGCCAATGTTTGTTTCAAATGTGGAAAGTCGGGACACTACGTGAGGCAGTGCCCGGAAGGAACGTCAGAAAATCAAGCCGGGGATCAAGCAAGACCACCGACCGCGCCAGCTCGAGTATATGCGATCACTTCGGATGAAGCAGATGAGAACCCGCCTGTGGAGACAGGTAACATAACTGCACACCAAACCTCAACATGCATGTCATTAGACTCAGGGACCACACATCCAATTACACCCCTTGGGAACATAACGAATCTCGAGGTTACACCAGGTCGGTCCGAGAGTGAAAGTGATGAGACTACTCAAAACGGGACCCCAATTGGAACCGATCAACCACTACTAGACTGCTCAGTATTGATTAGGATAAGATCGACGAGCGGATAGCACTAAGTCCAAAATTGAAACGATGAAGGAAACTGAGCGACTTAGGAATGAATCGAATACGTCTAGTAATGGTATTAGGACGAAACCAGTCAAATAGAAGCTATGACTTAGAGAACGAGAGAATAAATGAGAGTTCGCTATGCTGAAATGTTTCACACGGGCTGATTTCGGGGGCGAAATCCTCTTTAAGGGGGGAGGATATAGCACCCGGGTCCTCGTAAGTATTGGAGGCCAATAATTTGCGTAAATGATGAAAGCAATTATGTGCATTTAATGAAATTACTCTGTGCTCGTGTGAATTATGTGAAATTTACATGTTAGGGAAATGGAGCTAATGATAAAATTTGGCTATAATTGTAGTTGGACTAGGATGGAACCCAAACTCAAGCCCAAGAATAATTTATAGGCTTAGTCCAAATATAACATAAATGGTCCAAGAAGTTATAATTCACAATTAGGCCCAGAATTGAACTCTAATATTGGCCCAAATTCTTAAATAAAAATCTTGGAGACAAAGCTCTTTAATTCAAGGGAAGATCACGTCAACATCTACATAACCCACCATACCTTTAAATAACAAAATATCTACAACCCACTCTCACACTAAAAGGGAACGAAAGGAGAGAGAGAGGAGAAAATCGAACTAGAGCCTCGAAGAAGAAGGTATGAATATTCCTATTGTTCCCCAAGTTTCTAGTTTAGGATTATAGTTTCCAAGTTTAGGATTGACTTGCTTAGGGTTAAATGCTCGTAAGGTATTCTAAAGGAATTATGAAACAAGAAGATACCACTTGCTAGGACTCACGCGATTCTAACTCTCGGAATTGTGTCCCAACCTTAGTTTAGCTTTTTTTTTAATTTCATGGTAACACGATTAGGACTTATTAAGCACGGAGAATAGGTCAGAACTTGCATTTTTGTTAAGCTCATATTTTAGGATTTTTAGCAATTCCTATCGACTTTTAAAATGTTTTTGAGAAAAGTAACATTTTGATCCTTAAAACTAGTACACTGCGAATTGAAAAGTGTTTTAGAGGTGTTTTGCGGACCCACATATTTTGCAAACTAAGGGCCGAGGCATTTCGCAAACTCGGTTCGCGAACCCCATGCAACAAACGTTTGGTGAATTGATGGACTTTGCGAGTCCTGCGAACTAGGCCACTTCGCGAATCGAGCACGTCGCGAACTCAAGGATCGCAAACCATTTCACGCGATGAAGTTCGGCGAATCCATGGAGGATTGCGAATGCATCATTCCGCAGGCTGCTACCATTTGCGAACTCGGTGAGCTTTGCGAACCAAGAGTCAAAACACGTTTCACGGGCCATGGAAACTTGGCGGGCCCTGTTTTGCGAACTCATACCCACTTCGCGGGCCGATCCTATTTGACGAACCCGTTTTGCGAATCAAGCGGAGGTTTTGCGGGTTGGAACTACTTTTCGAACCCTTGACGGCATGAAGATTGCGAACTCACATTGGCGAATCGCACTTTGCGGGCCCATTGTAGTTCGCGAACTCACCGATTTGCGGGCTGAGAGAGGATGGCGAACCTATAGCTTTGCGAATCCTAAGTTTTGAGAAACGAACTTCGCGAATCGATACCACTTGGCGAATTGAGTAAGGACACGTGAAGTGAGGAGTTGCGAATTAGTGCGAGTTCTTTAGACTTCGCAAACCATGAATTAGAGTGTGAAGTTCGCGAACTCACTTGGCTTCAACTTCGCGAATCCGTGGAAGTTTGCGGGTCCATGAAGCCGCGGAATTCACTTCGCGAACTGAGCAACTCGACGAACCAAGGATTGCGAACTCGACCTGCCTCGCGAACTCGTAAACTTCGCAAATCAAGCAAACTTTGCGAATCCAATTAGGAACTTAGAGATAATTCGCAAACTATACTTAACCCATTTTTTTGCTAGATCTCACGGGTCTAACACTCCACGAGTTCATGGCACTCCGCGGGTCCAATAATTTGGGAACTCAGGATAACATGTTAGACTTCACAAACTATACTTAGCAAATTAATAGAATTCTAGAGTCTTGAACTCGCGAAACAGACTTAATGAATTTAGGAACTTCACGGGTCATGTGAGAAATTTCGAACCCGACTTGAATTACCAAATATGTTCCTCCCATAGAGATTTAGCATACTTAAGCGATTAATTAAAATAGTATGCTGACACCAATATTTTATGCCTAAGGTTTGGACTTAGGAGCGGGTCAGGTAGCGACTAATCCACGGACGCCAGGTAAGTAGGAATTCTACAACACATAACTCGTCTGTACGTGCTAAATTGTATGACTAGGTGCTTCGATGCCTACCTGAATTGTGTATGCTTGATATTACGTGACTATGTGCCTCGATGATTACATGATTTACGTGGACTAATTGATATGCTGTCTCTTGGTAAGTGCGTATGGCACTTGTTGCATTTTTGTACTCACGAGCATACACGATCATATGTGGGAGGGTTATATGAGTCGAGTATGTGTATATAAGGTATCGCTTGAAAGCGACTGATACATCGCCGATATGGGCATGTGTTGTCGACTCGCAGTTGAGTCAAGGGCTGTCCACTATGCTACCAGGGCGGCGTTTAGCGTCGTCGTAATATTATGTAAATATGTATATGTATATGAAGTATATTAGGGCGGAGACCCGTTGGCGAAAGGGCCGTATACATATATTACTATTATTGTATACGCAATGAAATATAGTATGGCGAAGACCCGTTGGCGAAAGGGCCGTATATATATATATTACTATTATTATATATGCACTGAAATATAGTAGGGCGAAGACCCGTTGGCGAAAGGGTCGTATACATATATTGTTATTATGTATATAATGAAATATATTAGGGCGATGCCCGTTGGCGAAAGGGCCGTATACATATACTATTATTATGTATATAATGAAATATATTAGGGCAGTGCCCGTTGGCGAAAGGGCCGTGTATATGTATGTTTATGATATGATTGGTCAATGCCCGTGGCGGTAGGGAGCGACCTGGAGGGTGCGACCTGAGGGTATAAGCGACACAGGGTGGACATTCGATAAAGAACCAAAGGATTCTTCAATCTAATGAATTATCTTGTGCTGCTTGCTCTAAAGGGAAGTTAATTGTTCGGCCATCACCAATGAAAGTAAAGAATGAATCTATTGTATTTTTGGAACGTATACATGGTGATATTTGTGGGCCGATACACCCATCATGTGGACCATTTAAATATTTTATGGTATTAATTGATGCATCGAGTAGATGGTCCCACATATGTTTATTATCTACAAGGAATGTGGCATTTGCGAGGTTGCTTGCTCAGTTGGTTCGATTAAGAGCACATTTTCCGGATTATCCGATAAAGAAAATACGCCTTGACAATGCTGGCGAATTTACTTCCAAGGCATTTAATGATTATTGTATGTCTATCGGTATTGATGTTGAGCATCCTGTGCCACATGTTCATATGCAAAACGGTCTTGCTGAGTCGTTGATTAAACGTCTGCAATTAATTGCAGGACCATTATTGATGAAGTCGAAGCTTCCCTCTTCTTGTTGGGGACATGCTATATTACATGCAGCGGCACTAATTCGCATCAGGCCAACAAGTTATCATGATATCTCCCCGTTACAAATGGTTTATGGTCAGGAACCAGATATTTCCCATCTAAGAATTTTTGGATGTGCGGTATATGTTCCAATTGCGCCACCACAACGCGCAAAGATGGGACCTCAAAGGAGATTGGGAATATATGTCGGATTTGAATCTCCATCTATTATAAGATATTTGGAACCGCTGACTGGAGATTTATTCACGGCTAGATTTGCCGACTGTCACTTTGATGAAACAAATTGTCCGACATTAGGGGGAGGAAAGAAACAGCTGGAAAGAAATATTAGTTGGAATGAATTATCGCTAAATCATTATGATCCTCGAACGAAAGAATGTGAACTGGAAGTTCAGAAGATAATTCATTTACAAAACTTAGCGAATCAATTGCCAGACAGCTTTACTGACCCAAGAGAGTGATTAAGTCACATATTCCGGCTGTTAATGCTCCTGCAAGAATTGATGTTTCTATGGAACAAACACGAGATATTGGGCCTAAACCACAATTGAAGTGTGGTAGGCCATTCGGTTCCAAAGATAAAAATCCTCAGAAGAGAAAAGGAGCAAATAATAAGAATGGTCCAATCGAGGATTATCTGCTAAAGAAGAGTCGATGGGCATAAATGACGATACAAATGAAACTCAGGTACCTGAAGATATTGAAAATAATGAAGAGATCTCCATCAATTATGCCCAGAACAGAATTAGATGGAACCGAGATAAAGTCAATGTTGACGATAAATTCTCATTTAACGTAGCGCTACTTGAAATGAATGAGATGAATGAAAATGAGGATCATGAACCAAAGTCTGTAAACGAATACAGAGTACGAAAAGATTGGCCTAAATGGAAAGATGCAATCGAGGAAGAACTAAAATCACTTGAGAAACGAAAAGTTTTCGGACCTGTAGTCCGTATACCAGAAAATGTAAAGCCGGTTGGATTTAAATGGGTTTTTATTAGAAAGAGAAATGAAAATGGAGAAATTGTAAGATATAAAGCACGGCTTGTTGCACAAGGTTTCTCGCAGAGACCTGGTATTGATTATGAGGAGACGTATTCTCCTGTGGTGGACGCAATTACTTTTCGTTATATAATTAGTCTGGCAGTACGTGAAGGACTCGATATGCGTCTAATGGATGTCGTCACCGCTTATCTGTATGGCTCACTTGACAGCGACATTTTTATGAAGCTTCCGGAAGGATTTCAGCTGCCTGAAAATTCAGGGCCGCGAGATGAGTACTCAATTAAGCTAAATAAGTCGCTTTATGGATTGAAGCATCCGGGCGTATGTGGTATAATCGCCTAAGTGAATATTTATTGAAAGAGGACTATACAAATGATCAAATTTGCCCTTGTATATTTATGAGGAGATGTGTAAACGAATCCGTCATTATAGCAGTATATGTCGACGACATCAATATAGTTGGAACTCCTGAAGAGTTGTCGAAAGCGGTTAATTGTTTGAAAAATGAGTCCGAAATGAAAGATCTCGGTAAAAGAAAATATTGTCTCGGACTGCAAATTGAATATTTGAAGAATGGGATATTTGTACATCAAGAAACTTACACGAAAAAGGTGTTGAAAAGGTTTTACACGGACAAAGCTCATCCGCTGGATACTCCCATAATCGTCCGTTCATTAGACGTGAATAAAGATCCGTTCAGACCACGTGAAAATGATGAAGAGATACTTGGTCCTGAAGTACCATATCTTAGTGCTATCGGAGCGCTAATGTATCTTACAAGTCATACACGACCTGATATAGCGTTTGCAGTAAATTTATTGGCAAGATACAGTTCTTCGCCGACTCGTAGACATTGGAACGGAGTTAAACGAATATTTCGATACCTTCAAGGAACAACTGATATGGGACTGTTCTTCTCTAATTGGGTATGCAGATGCTGGTTTCTTATCCGACCCACATAATGCACGATCGCAAACGGGTTACTTATTTACGTATGGTGGAACTGCTATTTCATGGCGATCAGTTAAACAGAGTTTAATTGCCACTTCATCTAATCACGCTGAAATACTAGCGATTCATGAAGCTAGTAGAGAATGTGTCTGGTTGCGATCGATTATTCAGCATATGCAACAAACTTGTGGATTATTATCAGAAAAGTTACTTCCGACGACATTGTATGAAGATAATGCAGCATGTATTGCCCAATTAAAGGATGGATATATCAAAGGTGATAGAACAAAACATATATCACCAAAATTTTTCTTTACATATGAGTTGGAGAAAAGTGGTGATATTGTAGTACAAGTGCGATCAAATAAAAATCTTGCAGATTTGTTCACAAAAGCACTTCCCCCAATAATTTTCAGAAGGTTAGTATATGAAATTGGCATTCGAAGACTTGGAGATTTAAAATGATGTCATCATCAGGGGGAGTAAATATGTGTTGCACTCTTCCTTAACTGTGGTTTTTCCCATGTGGTTTTCCCAGTAAGGTTTTTAATGATGCAACAAGCTAAAACATATTCTTTGAAAAACATCCAAGGGGGAGTATTATGAACAAATCATGATTCATCAATAATGAATCATTAAATCATGATTCATCACAATGAATCATTAAAATTGTATGATTAAATGTGGATGTTTTTGGAATATTAATGACTCATGAATTATGATAAGATGAGGTGTATAAAAATATATTGTATTTTTGTATGAGTTGTATAGATGATTAAATTGTATTTTAGTGTATGATTTTAGTATAAATAGATGTTTTAAGTTGCATTGTAAGATCATCAATATAGAAAATATATTGTCTCCCTTTAAAATCTCTCCTTATATTATAATCATAATATATATATAAAATAATCTTAAAAAATCATAATAAATATTTTATAAAATAAAATAATCTATATAAAATTATGAGCAGCCGAAGGACTCTCAAGTCAAGATAAAAAAACAAAACTTAAGATTTGAAATGATACACGCATGATCAAGAAGATTTAGATAAGATTAGGTTCATTTGGTTCGTAGTTATTTTCCACAAGCATTAGATTTTCTAAGATATGTATCTTATCTTATGTGTACTATATATATGAATGGTATAAGGGCAATGTAACCAGAGGATAGAGAGAATAGAACGTGTATGAGCAAAATAATTCAATATTTCTCCTTTTCTTCTCCCTCTCACAAAAACACTAAATTTGAGTGTGTAATATAAAAAACTAGCACAAGAGAGCTAAAGAAAGCTGTCCGAGAGTGTTGCAAGCTTAAAACATAGTGAGCATAAAATATTAGTGTGTGAAGTCGAAACAAATAACAAACTAGTATTGGCACAACGCACTGAAAAACGACAAAATGGTATCAGAGCCGAAGGTGTCAACGGTGTTAGGGAGTGTGCCCTCGGAATGCCATACGAGGACTAGGAATAGTATTGGGCGCACAACGATGTATAGGTCGATAGACAGTTTTATTGCATATGCTGTTAAAATAAAGTAGTGAATATTATTTTCATTATAGGCATTATTATTTATTATCGAATTTAAAGTCTGTTTGGCATCTGGCGGTGCGATAAATAAATAACTCCCGAATGTTTGAGTTGGACGTCTGATTCTCGTGGGGACGAGGGAGGAGACACCGGACAGTCCTTAATCTCAGCATTAAATAAAAAGTCCGTAAGTCTAAGGATTCTAGGTGGGTGACTAGATATCCGAATATGACTTATTCATTGACGACCACATAGTATCGGTAGTGTCACCGATTACCTGAGTAGTTGTGGGTCGTGATGGAGATATCGGTGATCGGAGAGATCGCGTATTCGGACATTCGGCTCGTATTCGTCTCGATCACATGACTAGGATGTTGTCAATGATTGAACGAATGTCTATAGCAGCCTCAGACCGATAGGGTCACTGACGGTTTTGCTTTCGCGATTTCGGTTTGTCGCTAGTTGGCTAGGTCCGCAAGTGTTCGGAAATGGGACACGGGCCAGCGACGAAACGCAACTGACTTTACGGAGGTGATTGCCGGGCTTTGACTGCTATCGGGATTCACTGCCTATATTCGTATAGGTTAACGTCCTATGAGGTAATTGGAGAACGACGATTGTAAAGCCTTCGGCCGAAGCTTAGAAAGCTCGCTCGTATTAGATACGGAGCGAGTCTCGATTATAACATAGAGTTAGGTCAGTGAGTTTGACATTTACATGGCTCTCACCTAACCGGGACGCAAGTGAAAGGCGTAAGATGTATTTAAATGTATACACTATAGTCGGTTCGCCCGAATTTCGATTGGATCAAAATTCGTTCTCAACCGGGACCTGTCTGGTACCGGGATTGGCTAGGCGAATACCGGGACTCGCGGATTCCTCCCGTGCCAGTTGAGACGGACCTAGAGAGTCGCGCTTAAAAATGGTAATGAACTTGAACGAAAACGGCGGGCTTTTCTCTAGAACCTAACGAATGGGATTCGTTGAGGGAGTGGCAAAGTTGATACGAGCTGTCGATGATTTAGTTAAATTCCGGTGATGGTCACGGGAATAAATTAGGACTTGAGATTGTCTTAAGTGTTTAATTAATTAACTAAATGAGGCTCAATTGTAATTAAAATAATTAGATTGGATTTAATTATTTTATTACTTAAAATTGAGGGACTAAATTGAGAAATTAGAAACCCCATGGGCTTAAATGAAATATTTGCATGTTGACTTGGTCTTGGACATGTGTATGATTCCTAGCTTGCCACATTGGATGAGGTGGCATGTTAGTCATACTCTTGGCTTTGATGTGAGCATGACAAGTGTTAAATATAAATCAATAAAGTAACTTAGTGCATTTTTACTACAAAAAAATGAGACACCTCATGAGCTAAGGGGAACATAAATAAGATACATGCATAAATGTGAAAAAAAAATACCATGCAACCTTAGATGCTCTAAGTTGACAAACAAGATACATGCTCTCAACAAGCCATTTTATACTTGCCACGTCAAGCCACGGGATCATTCGAAAAAGCCCGACGCCCGAATCGAACTGCGTCTAGCCATCGGGAGCAGTCTCGGAGGTAGGTCATACCGGCGTGACAATCTAGGCCGGGAGCCCCGGGAGCCAGACGAGGCGCAGCGACTCTCATCCGAGGTGTAATAACGTATGTTGAATGTATATTTCGAACCCTACTGATTTGATTTTACGAAAAATACCAAACGACATCAGAATGATTCGAAAGACCCCTCGTTGCGATCGTAGGGGAGTGTAGAATCAATCTGGAAAATTTGGTATTGATTGGAAATCATTTCGGTTGTCAAACAGTCAAAAGACGGTAGACTGCCGCTTTAGTCGAATTGATAATTTCGAACCACTGATTTGATTTTCTGAAAAATACCAAACGACATCGGAATGATTCGAAAGACCCCTCGGTATGATCATTGGGAAGTGTAGAATCAATCTGGAAAATTTGGTATCAATCGGAAATCGTTTCGGTCGCCAAATAGTCGAAACACTGTCGGCTGCCGCTTTGTTCGAACTAGTTTGGAACGAAATTTTTAATTCGAATAAATTTGTAATAAATTCGAATTTAGGAAATTCGAATTAGACGTGGTCTCCTGAGGACCAGGACAGTATCTTGAGCCTTCGGGAGAAGCCGAAGGGCGCTAGGTCGAATTTAGATGTTGGAAATCGAAAATTTGGCACCCTACGCCGAAGGGTGCTCAAATATCAAAATTTTCTCATCTCACATAAACATCTTCTAAGTGTTAACTCTTACTATTATCTTTACGTTTTTGGCATTTTTATGCTTCGTTTTATTCATGAATTACCTATAATCCATCTTCTTGCAATTAAGTCCATACTAACTATGCCTCAATCACTGTCAAGCACAGATATGACCAACAAAAATCAAGACACCATTGAAGCACTTGAGGCGGCAGCAATCCAAAGGGACATCGCTCGCATCGAGCTCAATACGCTAACCTATGTCCCACCGATCGAGCAGGTCTTCCCAACAAGTCGATGGGCCGCCTTGATACCAAACAACCACATGGTGGACTTGGACAATTTCCGGTGCGATGCTCCCATCATCGTAGAGATCCTCAAAGGGCATCCCCTCCGACACGCCCTCACTCATGGCGAGCCAGAAGCGCAAGTATACCTTCAGCAGTTCTGGCACACATTGCAGATTGCTGGACCACACTACCTGTCCGAAACAATGTCCGCAGAAATCGATCAAGAAACAGTAATCCTCACCCAAAAGATTGTTCAAGAAGTCCTCCAACTTCCTGTCTACTCACCATACGATCAACTACCGACGCACGAACAACTCATTGAAGACATCGACAGATTGGGCTATCAACCAGAAACCAAGAAGAAGCAGGGCCCACTTGTCCTCAGTGAAGTCACCACACGGAATCTACCTCAACCCTGGCGAACACTGTACCTACTGCTGAACAAATGCATGTCAGGAAAGCATGTTGGTCAAGACCGCGGGAACCACCAAATCCTCACCATCCTAACCGGCATCGCACACAACCGCAAGTACAACTACGCCGAGATCATCTGGATGGATCTCGTCTCCATGGTCCAACGTCGCGACCGGGAAATCACCAAGGGAGTCACAAACCGCTTCGTCCCTTACATGCGGTGGCTCCCTGCAATCATCAGACACTTCCGCATTTTCTCCACCAGCATCCGCATCCGCCCGGCGAGTGAGCATTTCATCATTCCCGTTGTCGAGAAGTTCGCCAAGAAAAATACTCCGGCAAAAGATCGACACGCCATGATCATCCCAGACGAAGTCCTCGCATATGCCGACCCAACAAACCCACATGTTCAAGACTATCGCGCCTCCACAGCCTCATTCCGCGAGAGTCCCCGTACACTATCCATTGTCCCTACGGAGCAGACCAACCCTGCTGCTCCTAACTGCGGGACTAGCCAAAACCCCACCCCCACTACTAAAAGGTCGTCGAGTCGCGCCGCATATTCTTCCATCCGCGTACCGAAAAAACGATCGCGTGAGGATGACGTAAGCCGCCCCACGGAGCGTCGATCGAAACAAAAACACGATCGACCTCCTCAGTCACATACAAGCCGAGCCCAACCCATAGGTACAGGAGGTGATGTGTTCACCTCCCGAGTAGAAGACGTGGCATTTGGCTCAACCACGCAAACGACCCCACCAATCCACTTATCTTCCTCTCTACAGGAAGATATTTCATCCCACGAGGAGCCACGTATACCATCGACATCCCACTTGGAGATAGTCGATGTTGAAACAAGCAGTCCTTCGCCTCAGACTGCGTCCTCTTCAATCACATCGAGTCTAGTGCCCTCACTCCCAATAATTTCATACGTATCTAGGACACATACACCTATTACTGCACTACAGAGTCTTCGTGATTCTGTTAGAACGCTCGGTGATGTCTCTGTGACTGAGAGCGGAAGACCTAGCACGGCCAACATAACAACAACCGTGAGCCTAGGCCATCATTCGTTTGAGTCTGTCTCATCGATGATGCCAACGGGGAGTCTTAGTGACCCCGTCTTTTCCCGTCCTGTGCAAACGGACGGCCGATCGGCCATCTTCTCCGATTCGGTGACAGTTGGATTTCTTCGTGATTCCAACTTGTTAAACTTACCCCAATTCATCACCGAGACCGCACTAGAGACTCGTCTTCAAGAGTTTGCAAAGACTCTTGAGACGTCCATCCTCGACAAAGTCTATGCATGCGCGTCTCGATGCGTCCACCATCGACAAAGGCAAAGGTGTGGCCCCCGGAGACGCCACCACCAACGCAAAATGTGGACGCAGAAGCTGTTCTCTCCTCCATTTCCGCAAGGAGCTCTTCTACATCCTACGAGCAAGATTCGAGTCAATGGCGGAACTCGACGATGAGTAACAGCAAATGAAGAAAATAATGACACAACTCATGACTTGCCGCACTCAAGGCGAGTCTAGCGGGATCAGGCGCGACGATCAAGACGATGATCAAGATCGCCGCGAGGGGGAGAATAGGCAGCAAGCCTCACAAACTCAAGGACCCATACAATCGATGCCGCCTTCCTCCTCTGCACCTGAAACCACGCCCGCAACAGAAACCTCACACCCCACTAGCCAAAAGCCCACCCTATTAACCCCGAGTCACTAGCCAAATCACCCTCACCACCACCTACTACCGTCTCCGAACCTCTAACTGTCACATCGGCGTTAGAGACCCTCACCACACCTTCTCCACCCACCATCTCAGAAACTCTAACTGTCACATCGACGTTAGAGGCCACCACCACATCTCCACCACCCGACACCCAAATCATCCTCGCCAAAACCCTCACCACAACCGAGCCAAGCCTCACAAACTCAAGGACCCATACAATCGACGCCGCCTTCCTCCTCTGCACCTGAAACGACGCCCGCAATAGAAACCTCACACCCCACTAGCCAAAAAGCCCACCCTATTAACCCCGAGTCACTAGCCAAATCACCCTCACCACCACCTACTACCGTTTCCGAATCTCTAACTGTCACATCGGCGTTAGAGACCATCACCACACCTTCTCCACCCACCATCTCAGAATCTCTAACTGTCACATCGACGTTAGAGGCCACCACCACATATCCACCACCCGACACCCAAATCATCCTCGCCAAAACCATCACCACAACCGAGCCACCAGAATCTCCACCACAACCATCCCCACAATCCACAAACTCCTCCGACGCAACACCCTCGCCACCACACAACCATACCCCTCTCAATACCGATTCCGACGTGGCTTTCGAGGACGTCTACTGCGCACAGAACGAGATCGAGGCCTACATCTTCAACGATGAATGGCTCTACACACCCGCCGACGCAGTAGCAGCCAGAAAATTGGTGGAGAATGCTCGACGTCTGCTAAAGGAAGCATCGCTGACACTGATCAACACTGCAGACAACGAAAACGGGGAGGAGTACGACGTTGAACCCGCCGAGCTCGAGAACATCCTACAGTTTCAAGCACAGCAAGCTGAGGCGCCTGCTGCTCAACCGGATGTGCCCACGACGAATATACCGGAAGCGCCGTGGGAAAACAAGAAGATCACCGCACCATTCCAAGAAGAGATCAGGAAGAGGATCTGGCGGCGCAAGGAGCAGATCATAACGGCCTTCGATGAATACGAGCTGATGAACATCCAAAACTGGAGCGAAGAAAAGAAGAAGCTCAATCGATGGAGCCTTCTTTGCCACAAGTGCACAAAGAGGACGTTGTCCGATGAAGAAAACATTGCTCTGGAAATGAATCGGGCCCCCATCTGCAAAGTCACTGACCTCCGCCAAGAGTCGAAAGGACGTGTTCACTATCCAGTGTTCACGGTAATGAGGCAGGATGAGAGCTACAGTGAAGTCAGTGAGGCGGACTTCAAGTTTCTGCGCCTGGGTGACCTGTACAGCATGCTGGAATCCATGAAGCAGTTCAGACTCGCCCTCAGAAGTTCTGGACATCTTGTACGGGCTGAACCGGTCACCATGGGCTACGTAGCTCTCAAGCGCCACATGCTCCGACAGGTCAGATTCTTCGCCACCCAAGATGTGCAGATGGCGGTTGAGCACAACCTGAAGAAGGTGAACCTAACTCGCCCATCTTTCAAGAACACAGACGACTACCGAGAAGGTGATGTGATCGACGGAGATGATCCGGCGGTCTCCTACTCGAACTACAAAGGAAAGATGAGGCTGCTGCGCTGCTCCGAAGTGGCAAAGTTCTCAGATGGGACGCTCACCATCATCCAAGACAAACTCATGAGGATTTGCCGCATCTTATCGGAAGAAGATCCACACTGTCGATCCAAGTTTGCGAAGTTCATCCACGCTATAGCTGATCGAATGGTCCTTCGAAGGAATCTCCGCGCCTTCGAGTTCAAGTTAGGACTTCGCGAAACACACACTCGCTAATCCACCATCACAACGCCCAAGTTTCAAGACTCCCAACAATTGACACAAAGGGGGAGATTGTTAGGATATGTATAGATTGTGTCAATAGTTTAAGTCTTGGGTTTAAAATTGTAATTATCCTTTTAGCTTGGGCTTTGGACTAGAATGTAATTAGTTAATCATTAGTGCTTGGGCCTTAATATACCTAGGATTAATGTGGTATATAAGGTTTTACCCTCACTATTTTAAATCTAATCAAAGATCAAAAGGCTTATCCTATTTTTCACAAAATACACACACTTGAAGGTGAGAACCTCTCCCTTATTCATTCCATCAAAGCCTCTTTGATTCCTTGTTTGGTGCAATCGGGACCAACAATGGGCTTAAATGAAATATTTGCATGTTGACTTGGTCTTGGACATGTGTATGATTCCTAGCTTGCCACATTGGATGAGGTGGCATGTTAGTTATACTCTTGACTTTGATGTGAGCATGATAAGTGTTAAATATAAATCAATAAAGTAACCATAGTGGATTTTTACTACAAAAAAATGAGACACCTCATGAGCTAAGGGGAACATAAATAAGATACATGCATAAATGTGAAAAAAAAGACCATGCAACCTTAGGTGCTCTAAGTTGACAAACAAGATACATGCTCTCAACAAGCCATTTTGTACTTGCCACGTCAAGCCACGGGATCATTCGAAAAAGCCCGACGCCCGAACCGAACTGCGTCTAGCCATCGGGAGCAGTCTCGGAGGTTCGATCAAGGTCATACCGGCGTGACAATCTAGCCCGGAAGCCCCGGGAGCCAGACGAGGCGCAGCGACTCTCATCCGAGGTGTAATCACGTACGCCGAAGGTATATTTCGAACCCTACTGATTTGATTTTACTAAAAATACCAAACGACATCGGAATGATTCGAAAACCCCTCGTTGCGATCGCCGGGAAGTGCAGAATCAATCTGGAAAATTTGGTATTGATTGGAAATCATTTCGGTTGTCAAACTGTCAAAAGACGGCAGACTGCCGCTTTAGTCGAATTGATAATTTCGAACCACTGATTTGATTTTCTGAAAAATACCAAACGACATCGGAATGATTCGAAAGACCCCTCATTACGATCGTTGGGAAGTGTAGAATCAGTCTGGAAAATTTGGTATCGATCGGAAATCGTTTCGGTCGCCAAATAGTCGAAACACTGTCGGCTGCCGCTTTGTTCGAACTAGTTTGGAACGAAATTATTAATTCGAATAAATTTGTAATAAATTTGAATTTAGGAAATTCGAATTTTAGACGTGGTCTCCTGAGGCTCAGGACAGTATCTTGAGCCTTCGGGAGAAGCCGAAGGGCTCTAGGTCGAATTTAGATGTTGGAAATCGAAAATTTGGCACCCTACGCCGCTCGGTTCAAGACGCGCTTCCGCTATCGCCACGTGCGTTGTTCCGGGGCCGGCGTCGATTAATCGAGCCCACCCCAACAAACGGAGCCGACAAAGCCGATGGTGATGGTTAAAATACCAGGTATCGGAATGCCACTCCCGCCAAAACTCACTAAAAGTAATTAAGTACGGTGGAGCGACGAAACGAAAGCTTTGTGAAATGGCAAGGCTTATGGAAAATAGTTGAAGATGGATATTCACCCGATGCGACGGGGTATACAAGGTCGCAACGGAAGACGTTGCGAGACTCCATCATACAAAATGGTCTCGCGCTCCTCATCATCTACGAGGCGATAGATTTTACCAGTTTCAGGGGATAGGCGCAACGAGAAACGCCAAGGAAGCCTGGAAACTGTTGGAGAAAGCATATAAAGATGTTGATTGCAGCAACCAAGTTCAGCCACAAAAACAGGGCGAACTTGAGACGACGAAGGAGGACGACAAGAACGTTGAAGGCGAACACGTACGAGAAGGTCGACGACGCCATGCACACGTCGTCGGACGAAGCTAAAGATAAATTCCATGAGGTGAATGAGAAGCCACAAAGAAATACGACACAGTAGCCGAGAACGCTGTTGATGCCAGAGAAGAGACGAGAAAGAAGCCAACTCCCCAGCAGGCTGAAGAAGCCGTACCAGGAGAGACGCTTGAGCTCGATGAGATGGACGCGCATGCAGCCACGATGGAGGCCTTGCGACATGTTGATCGCAAAGTCGTTAAACTGAGGACTAGAGAACCTACAGAGGCCAGTTCTAATAAAACAAAATCTGTAGAGGAAGAAAAGATATGCCAGAAAGAAAGGAGATAAAAGAATGGGTCGACGTGAGGAACAATCTCGAGACTTATATGAACAATATGAGGAAACGAATCAATGAAAGGGATAAGCTCGCCGATAAGTTGAATTCGGACGAGAAGGATGAAATCACGACGACGACCAAGGAGGTCCCAAAGTTGATGGGCGATAACCAAAATATGAAAGAAAAAGAGGCGACTGACGTAACCGCGAAGGAGACCTTTAAGATGCTGACGAAGGCCAAGCCATCGGAGGCGAAAGATCTGGTCGCCACACCGAAGAATCTTGAGTACGACAAAACCAGCAGAAAACCGCAGAGGAGGGACCTGTTATCAAGCGTGAAGAAGCCTACACTCCCATTTTTAACGACGAGGTGACGAGCTTGAAGGACTACGTCACAGGGATGAAAGAAAAATACGAGGATATTTATCACGTCGTCGAAGAACCGAACTGAAGGGCAAAGACGGTCCAAGAAGGAAAATTAGTGGTTGACTCTCCGTGCCACGTGGTGACAGACGAGTACAACGAGATGGCAAAAATGGCAAAGATCACGATGGCAATTACTGACGGCAAGAGGCGAGCCGCAACATATGATACACGAAAAAGAGTTAAATTTAAGAAGTGTCGAAAGACGACAAGACTTTGAGATTAAAGGGGGGAATTTCTTAACTAATAATCTCAAAGCAAAACAATAAGTAAAAATAAAAAATAAAATAAAATAATATATATAAAATTATGAGCAGCCGAAGGACGCTCAAGTCAAGATAAAAAACAAAACTTAAGATTTGAAATGATACACGCATGATCAAGAAGATTTAGATAAGATTAGGTTCATTTAGATCGTACTTATTTTCCACAAGCATTAGATTTTCTAGGATATGTATCTTATCTTATGTGTACTATATATGTGCATGGTGTAAGGGCAATGTAACCAGAGAATAGAGAGAATAGAACGTGTATGAGCAAAATAATTCAATATTTCTCCTTTTCTTCTCCCTATCACAAAAAACACTAATTGTGAGTGTGTAATATAAAAAACTTGCACGAGAGAGCTAAAGAAAGATGTCCGAGAGTGTTGCAAGCTTAAAATATAGTGAGCATAAAATATTAGTGTGTGAAGTCGAAACAAATAACAAACTAGTATTGGCGCAACGCGCTGAAAAACGACAAAAAGAAGAGTCAAAGTTCCGATCCGAAAATGCGTACTAGAAAACAGCGAATGAAGAGCTAAAAGGGTAGAAGAAGAAAGGTTTTTTAGGTCTTACGATTGGGAAGTTGTGGGTAATGACATCACGCATGCGGTGCTAGAGTTCTTTAGGACGGGATTCTTACGAAAGGAACTTAATAGCACCTTGATCACCCTCATCCCAACAGGAGATGCACCGCGGAAAGCTTCAGATTTCAGACCAATCTCTTGCTGCAACGTGTTGTACAAAGTGATCTCAAAGGTTATCGCTAACAGACTAAAAGGCAACCTTGCCTCGCTCGTACACATCACCCAGACCGCATTCATACCTGGGCGACGTATTTCAGACAACATCATGCTTGCGCAAGAAATATGCCATGGATACAAAAGCCACCACCTCCTCGAGCGCGTTGCTTTCAAAGTTGACCTTGCCAAAGCTTATGATCGACTTGAGTGGGATTTTATCCTTGCCACGTTGGAAGGGATGAGTTTCCATCGCACTTTCATTGGTTGGATTCGGACCTGCCTTACATCAACAAGATTCTCTCTGAATCATAATGGCCAAAGTGAGGGGTTTTTTTCGGGACGGTGAGGATTGCGCCAGGGTGATCCTATCTCACGTTACTTATTCACGCTTGCTATGGAGGTTCTTTACGGCATTCTTAAGGAAAGGACAGCCCATAATCCGACCTTTCGGTATCATTGGCGATGTGATTCAACCGAATTATTTATGCTTACCTTTGCGGATGATATCCTGCTTTTCTCGCATGCGGACAGTGGTTCTGTTAGTACTCTAAAGACCGGGCTTGATGAATTTGCGGCTCTCTCGGGGCTTCGTGCTAATCCTCTTAAAAGTGAAATGTACGTCTCCAAGCGTGCTGAGGGTCTCATTGCTAACCTTCAGGCTATTATGGGCTTCCAAGTTGGCGCACTGCCCGTCCGTTATCTTGGTATACCTTTGATCACGACATGACTCTCTATTCAGGACTACTCCCCATTACTATGCAATGTTGATCGAAGATTGGGTTCATGGCTGAATCGCTCCTTATCCTATGCGGGAAGGATTCAGTTAATCAAATCTGGTCTCTTGGCAATCCACATTTATTGGTCCGATGTCTTTCTACTCCCAAAAGGTGTCATTAAAGATATTGAGAGTCGTATCAGGCGCTTCCTATGGCGGGGCTCCACTCCAAAGGTTGCGTGGGCTGACGTGTGTCTACCCAAAGTTGAGGGAGGGCTTGGCATTCGATCCATCGTGGTTGATAATCGTGCTCTACTTATACGGCATCTTTGGCGACTCCTTTCACGCGACCCTAACTCGATTTGGGTCTCTTGGATCATCAACACTCGTCTTACGTGTGCTTCAATTTGGACTGTTCGGCCATCAGCAAGTGCAGCTTGGCGATGTGTCCAACTCGTGAAGCACAAACTTCGTTTCATTTGGCCCTATCGTGGATTGGGCATGGGCGTTACTTGGGCGGCAGCCAAATGGCGGGGAAAGCATCTTACCCATCTCGCTAACCGGCACATACTTGCCACACTTGTCTATCACTTGTGGCAGGAACGCAATAGGCGATGGCGGATCGGATCTTTCCGACCGGAAGACCTCCTGATGGCTGATATCATTGGAACGATTTGCACACGCTTGGACACGTGATCGAACGGATCCAGTAATAAAATAAAACGAACACTAACGAAATATCCTACGCTCAACAGGCAAGTGTACCTATCGAAATAGCATAGACGTAGCAAGTATTCGAGTATCGAATCCCAAAAGAACTATGTACCTTAGAAAAACGTTTGCTTAAATATCCTAGTACGAACGTTTGATTGTTGAAACGGTAAATAACAACACTTAGAAAATACAACTTAATAAAGTAGTACGGAGAAGAAAACCCTTATGTAAACAGACGTATTTGAGACTTCGAATCCCCTAGCTCGACCAAAACAAATATCTACTATGCGTAAATTAAGCTATCATTAGACCGTGGAGATTCCTACTACATGCGTACGAATTCATACGACTGACGAAACTGCGCCTTATCATACGAGACTCGCAAACAACTAATCAAAGCATTATGTAGCCGGGCAAGCTTCCCTAACTACTTAACCGAAGATCGCATTAAACACGGTGAATCCCGCTATTAGATTTGACTCTAATCCGGCGGGGTAGTTCAACCTATCTCTAGCGATGAGTTTATTCCGCTCGTTTACGAGTGGTCTAATCGTTCGCCCCTCTCTCGAGCGTAGCGTACGATTTCCCGGACTACGTTAACTTAAACACATAGACATGATTAAGCTAACTAGATGATTTCAATCACATAGACATAATCAAAATAATATGCTTCATAAACGAGTCGTAACAATAGCAATACATCAAACACGCGTAAACATACGATC
Organism: Craterostigma plantagineum; assembly: GCA_027422505.1. Classification (NCBI taxonomy): domain Eukaryota; kingdom Viridiplantae; phylum Streptophyta; class Magnoliopsida; order Lamiales; family Linderniaceae; genus Craterostigma; species Craterostigma plantagineum. The sequence goes on from JAPQWV010000011.1 coordinate 25,583,610, forward strand.
GATCGCACTAGGGTTCATCTCGTCTCAAATACACAATATTTAGCTACTCATAATGATCACAACAAAACACGTAATTAACACCGAAGATATCATAAATGCTTCCCTGAATTCGGCTTCGAAGTTAATCCCGTCCTTCACTGAGTAATTCTATCGAGCACGTGGTGAGTGAACTAAATATATGTGTGGGAGATGTTCTTGGGTTTTAATGAGGCAACGTGTTTTTTACGTATATGAGCTTAATTGTGTACCTTTTTACCTCACGTTCCTCCCCCCTCTTTCTTCTCATTACAATGGCTCTTTATATAGATCTCGTTTCTTCTTCTTCGTTATCTTTCTTGAGCCTTGCAAAATGAAAAGAATCCTATCTCCATTGATTTGTGCAGCCAAAATCCATCTTGAGCAGCCATGATATTGTCTTATACAGAAAACTTGTTCCAAGCGTGATCTTTGCTCTGACTTTGATACAACTTTCGTTCCAAATAAGTTAACATCGTTTCTTATCTTGTGCTTGACTTTTAATGCTGCCACAAAGACGTTCACGGCCTCTTGTATGCATTCTCACGGCTGTGACAATATAAAGCATGAAGAAAATGATGTTTCTGCCCGTGTTCACGGCTTCGTACACAACCATTCACGGCCGTGAAGCGTTCGGGGGTTAAAAAATGGGTTTCTGCCCGAATTCACGGCCTCAAACACCTCCATTCACGGCCATGAAGCACCCTTCACGGCCTGGTTGGTCAATGTTCACGGCCGTGACACAATCGGGCAAGAAAATGGCTCTCTGGTGCGATTCACGGCCTCGTACAAGGTCTTCACGGCCGTGACTAATTTTCTGCAAAACAGCAGCACATTCAAAAATTCATATCTCCCATTCTAGACCTCGGATTGAAAATCCGTTCGGTCAGATTCAAGATTAACGAGTCCTCTATCTATGGTTAAAATTTCAGGTCCATCGGACATCGTTTACCCCGTGATCATTGAGAAATACGAAACTGTCGCAAAACTGCCGTAAAACGTTTTATTTTGTTGCGAAACCATGTTATAGTGCAGAAATAATCAAAACGACTTCAATTATCATACAAACGACTTAAATCTAACAAATATAAACGTAAGAAAATACGTTTATCAAATATCCCCACACTTAAGCGTTTGCTTGTCCTCAAGCAAATAAATGCAAATGGCATATCAAAGTATAAAATCATGCAACGCATCAATTAAGAATGAAATGACGTAGGAGATAATGCAAGTAAAGTCGGAAAGCATATTATAAATCAACAACTAACCACACGACTTCCTTAGAAATACCTATCAAGATCCGTACCTCACAAAGATTCACTCAAATCACTAAGTGTATAGGTTAAGATGTCGGTGATATCTCTCGGGTCATGCACTAATCTAATCCCTACCATAAGCTTGCAAATGATTCGTAAATCTACCACTTTCAATGTTCAAACGTGAATCGGAAGGTCTTTACCGGGTTAAACATGGTTAAGATAGGTAAGATGCAAGGAATAAGCGTAAAAAGGAAATGAGCTGTAGTCGTGTCGGAATCATGACATCATCTCGAATGCGCCAAATCCATCGTTCTCTCTTTTTCTTTTTTTTTTTTTTTTTCTTTTTTTTTTTTTTTTTTTTCACCAAGCCCTTCTTCTTTCGACTTCTCAATCTAGGAAATAGGTAAAATGGTTTCGAGAGTGAAAGATTATCGGAGGAAGGGTTCTTAGTCATATATCTTCTTTTTTTTTTCTCTCTTTCTCTTTCTTTCTTTTTTTTTTTCTTCTTTTTTTTCTTTTTTGAACATACATAAGCTCGGAAATTAAGTACGGGTTGCGCTTCTTAAATCCGGCAATCAACTTCCACTTCTACTATCGCTCCAATGGGTTTCTGTCTGAAGGCTTAATCAGGGTCGGCAATTTATAATCCGGTTTTTCACAAATAAAAGGCTCAGGCTCAAAGTGGCTAACTACGGGGCCAATCGTGGTTGGATACTTTGGCTATGGACTGAATTCCTAACGCCTTCCTCATTTTCACGCAATCACACGTTAAGTAGTTTCAAAACGCAATACACAAGCAAGTTCTGAAGAGAAATAAAACTAAGCATGATTCACACAACCAAAGAAATGAGCAAAAAGCTCGTAGGCTCAAAAATCTCACAAAAATAGGGTTATGTGTACGAATCCATCAGGTATCGCTAAGTTCATCTATGTAAGAAAGAAGTCGACTCGCATATGTATCCTCATTACTCACAAGATTTCTAACATGAAATCATCCTTTGATTGAAGGAAACATGATTTTCGAAAAAGTTTATGCCAATTTTCGAAAAAATTTGTATCAAAAATCAAGTCATGCACATATAAGATGTTTGCATCAATTTCGCAGAAATTCCCTCCCCACACTTAAGATTTACGTTGCCCTCAACGTAATAATTATGTAACACAAGGAAGAGGAAATAAATAGATAAGCAAACTTCCCTGAATAGTCCGGTGTGCATGATTTGTACGTCTTTTCCCCACACTTGAGATTTTGAGTTCCCTGCGATCATCGAAAAACAGAAACATAAAAACTAGAGAAAAAAAAAATGCGCATAGGAAAATAAAAGTAAAATATAGGATAGGCTTGGGGTGCCTCCCAAGTAGCGCTTTCTTTAATGTCTTTTAGCTAGACATAGTAGGAGGATTTTAGCGTTGTATGGTGTTGAGGAGGTGAATCGTTTCCTTTCCAAGCGCTTCGATGTCACCGCCAAAGTAATGCTTGAGACGCTGCCCGTTCACCTTGAAGGTCCCTTTTTCTGGGTGTGTGATCTCGACCGTCCCGTAGGAAAACACTCGGGTCACCGTGAATGGACCCGACCACCTCGACTTTAGCTTGCCCGGGAATAATCGCAGTCGCGAATTATACAGCAGGACCTGATCGCCTTCTTGGAATTCCCGCTTCATGATCTTCCGATCATGATATTGCTTCGTACGCTCCTTGGAGATGCGGGCATTCTCGTAAGCCATTTGTCTCCACTCGTCGAGCTCGTTGACCTGCAACATTCGCTTTTCGCCTGCAAGATTCAAATCAAAGTTAAGTTTCTTTAGAGCCCAATATGCTTTGTGTTCTAGCTCGACGGGTAAATGACAAGATTTCCCGTAAACAAGTCTATATGGTGTGGATCCGATAGGCGTTTTGTAGGCAGTCCGGTACGCCCATAAAGCATCGTTCAGTTTGCTTGGCCAATCTCGCCTATGGTGCTCCACGGTCTTTTCGAGTATACGCTTTAGCTCCCTGTTTACGACTTCTGCTTGGCCGCTCGCTTGAGGATGGTATGCTGTGGTAACACTATGTTTCACGCCATATTTTTCGAGCGTCCTTGCAAAATGAGTGTTACAGAAATGCGTACCTTTATCGCTAATTATGCAACGAGGTGAACCAATCGAGAAAATAATGTTTTCAAAAATTTAACGACTACCCTAGCATCATTAGTAGGTAGCGCTTGTGCTTCTACCCATTTTGAAACATAATCAACCGCAACTAGGATATATCGATTCTTGAAAGAGGTAGGAAACGGACCCATAAAATCAATGCCCCACACATCAAATATTTCGCACACAAGAATAAAATTCTGAGGCATTTCATTTCGCTTAGAAATATTACCTGTCCGTTGGCACCTATCACATTCCTCTACGTATTTTTGAGCATCTTTAAATATCGTAGGCCAATAAAAACCACATTCAAGTACCTTTTGTGCAGTTCGATTACCTCCGTAATGTCCTCCACATGGCCCCGAATGACAATGGCTCAAGATTTTAACCGTCTCGGGAAAGGACACACATCGCCGAATTATCTTGTCCGCGCAAACCCTAAACAAAAACGGATCATCCCAAAAATAATACTTCAAGTCTGAGAAGAATTTCTTCCTCTGGTGACTTGTGTATCCCTTTGGCATGATTCTAGCGACAAGATAATTAGCAAAATCGGCATACCATGGGGTTTCATCGAATACCTCACGTATAGCATATAGATGCTCGTCGGGAAAGTGGTCTCGGATTATTTCCTCGTTGGTAGCCTCGTGGGTTGCGTCTTCAAGTCTTGACAAGTGATCAGCTGCACAATTCTCGGTACCTTTCTGGTCACGGAATTCTACGTCGAATTCTTGGAGTAACAGAATCCATCGGATAAGCCTCGGTTTTGCATCCGGTTTGCAAAGAGGTGTTTGAGGGCCGAATGATCCGTGTATATGATGACTTTTGAGAGAACGAGATATGGACGGAACTTATCGACGGCGAACACGACTGCGAGCAACTCCTTCTCCGTGGTAGTGTAATTCGCCTGGGCCTCGTTTAGAGTTTTGCTTGCATAGTGTATCGGCTGAAAATGTTTTTCCCGTCGCTGCCCTAAAACTGCACCTACTGCAAAATCACTCGCATCGCACATTAGTTCGAACGGTAGGCTCCAATCGGGAGCTACCATAACAGGGGCATTAATTAGCTTATCCTTAAGTATAGTAAAAGCATTCATGCACTCGGGTGTAAATTCATAAGGTACGTCTTTCTCAAGCAAACGAGTTAAAGGCCTAGCAATTTTAGAAAAATCCTTGATAAATCTACGATAAAAACCCGCATGTCCTAGGAAACTTCTAATTGCCTTTACAGACGAAGGTGGAGGTAATCGTTCTATGGTTTCTATTTTAGCTCTATCTACCTCGATACCTCTCGACGATATCTTATGACCTAAAACAATACCCTCTCTTACCATAAAATGGCATTTCTCCCAATTTAGCACAAGGTTTGTTTCCTCGCATCGCTGAAGTACTTTCTTTAAATTAAATAAGCATACCTCGAACGAGTCACCAAAAATCGAAAAATCATCCATGAATACCTCCATTCCGTCACCTATTAGTTTATCGAAGATAGCCATCATGCAACGTTGGAAGGTGGCCGGAGCATTGCAAAGTCCAAAAGGCATCCGTCGGTAGGCGAATGTCCCGAATGGGCACGTGAACGTCGTCTTCTCTTGATCCTCGGGTGCAATGGGAATCTGCAAATAACCTGAAAGTCCATCGAGAAAGCAATAAAATTCATGACCAGACAACCGTTCAAGCATTTGATCAATAAAAGAAGAGGAAAATGGTCTTTTCGCGTTGCGTCATTTAATTTGCGATAATCAATGCAAACGCGCCATCCTGTGACAGTCCTCGTCGGAATGAGTTCGTTCTTCTCGTTGGGTACAACCGTCATTCCTCCTTTTTCGGCACTACCTGAACTGGGCTCACCCATGCACTGTCCGAGATTGGGTAAATCACTCCTGCGTCGAGCAGTTTAATTACCTCGGCCTTAACTACCTCCTTCATATTGGGGTTCAGACGCCTCTGGTGTTGTATCACCGTTTGAAGTCGTCCTCCATTAGAATTTTATGCATGCAGAAGGTCGGGCTAATTCCTCGGATGTCTGATATCTTCCATGCAAGTGCCCTCTTGTGCTCCCGTAGTGTATCTAAGAGCATGAGTTTCTGCTCCTTCTCCAGATTTGACGCGATGATTACGGGAAGCTTTGCACCTTCCTCGAGGAAAGCGTATTCCAAGTGATCGGGCAATTGCTTGAGCTCGAGCGTTGGTGGTTCCTCGACCGAGATCTTCTCACGATTTCCTTCGCTGCTCTTTTGCACCTCGATCGTTGGTTCCTCATTGACATTCTCATCTACATCTGCTTGGGCAACGACGAGGGGTAGGTCATCGTTTGGTTCTTCCTTATGGAGTTCCTCGTTTTCCTCTATTTCTTGCTTTGAGCTGAATGAATCGGGCTGCGAAAGTCCCTGCAATGACAAAAATTCATTCCATGCATCGATATAAAAGCACTCATCGTCTAACTTCTCGGCATTATTCATGGATTCGGCCATATCAAATGTCACTTTCTCACTATCTATGGTTAATGTCAATGTTCCATTACGAACATCGACCATGGTTCCCCCTGTAGCGAGGAAGGGTCTTCCTAAGATTAGAGGGATATTTTCATCTTCCTCCATGTCGAGAATTACGAAATCTGCAGGAATGATAAATTTATCAACTTTAACAAGAACGTCTTCGATAATACCCCTAGGATACTTAACAGATCTATCCGCTAATTGTATACTCATCCTAGTAGGTTTGGGTTCTCCTAAGCCGAGTTTCTTGAACATCGAATAAGGCATTAAATTTATACTAGCACCTAAATCAGCCAATGCCTTATGTACAACAAGATCGCCAATTAAACAAGGTATAGTGAAACTCCCTGGGTCTTTTAATTTTTTCGGGATTTTGCTTTGTAAGATGGCGGAGCACTCCCCTCGTAGTTCGACTGTGGACACGTCTTCGAGCTTGCGTTTGTTCGTGATAAGGTCCTTCAAGAATTTTGCCCAACGAGGCATCTGCGCAAGGGCTTCAACAAGTGGTAAATTAATGTGTAATTGTTTAAAAATTGCAAGGAATTTACCAAACTGATCGTCAACGATGTCCCTTTTAAGCCTCGCTGGGTATGGAATTTTTGGTTGGTATGCCTTGACAGGTGGCTTAGGTACGGTCTCTTCTTCTTTGTCGGCCTCGGTGTTTGCATTCGCGGGCTCAACATTCTTCTTCTTTTTCAATTTCTGCACTTCCTCGAGCTCTCTCCCGTTACGAAGCGTCACCGCCTTTACATGGTGGTCCTTTGGGTTGGTCTCGGTGTAGCTCGGCAATGAACCGGAAGGACGTTGTTGGATTGATTCGGCAATCTGTCCAACTTGTTTCTCTAAGGCGCGCAAGGAAGACTCAGTGTTTTGCAACCGTGCCTCTTGACTATCCATGCGAGAGTCGAGCTTTCCCATTAGCTTCTCGAGCATTCCCTCCAGCTTATCATTGCGACCTTCAGGGACAACTTCAGAATTTCCACCGTGGTATCCATGCGGCCTTTGATTTTGAAATCCCGGTGGAGCTTGTTGCTGGTTCCCATAGGCCAGGTTTGGATGAACTCGATTTGGAACGAAGTTTCGCTGACCTTGATAGTTCCCCATGTAATCGACTTGCTCAGTCGTAAAAGCAGCGGGACAGCAAGCTGTGTCGTGGCTTCCTCCGCATGTAGCGCATGGCGGAATATACGTCGGATATGAATGAGAAGGCGCACCAGCTACGGGGGTCATTGGGGCAGGTTGTAATTGGACAGCATTAACGGCCGGCTTCGTTGCTAGCTTAGGCATGAGCGCATTCATCAAGGTCTGCATTTGAAGATTAGTCGCTGACATTTGTTGTTGTAGGGCGTCGAACTTGGCGTTCATCGCAGTGGTGTTGTCGACGTCGTACATCCCTGGAGGTTTACCTCGATTGCTTGAACTCCCTCGTCGAAAACTATTTGCACTATAGTCTTCGATAAGATTCCAGCCCTCTGTAGCGCTGAGATTACATAGGCCTCCGTTGCATGCTCCATCCAATAATTGTACGGTATGGTCGTTCAACGATTCGTGGAACCGCTGAATTTGCTCACTTTTCGTCATCCCGTGTTGGGGAATCGGTTCAAGAGCGCTTTGAATCTGGTCCATACGTCGTACAAGTTCTCGCCCTCTTTTTGCTTGAACGCCGTGAGGTCCATTTTTAGTTTGAGCGCCTTCGAAGGTGGAAAGAAATAATTGATGAAGGTGGCATGCATCTGGTCCCACGTAGTAATAGATCGTTCGGGAAGTAGGTTGAACCACTCCTTGGCAGTGCCGCGTAGAGAAAATGGAAATAGGTAGAGTCGAATGGCTTCCGGGCTTACGCCTTGTACCCGTATTGCGTCGGCGACGGATAAGAAGTCTCGGATGTGGCGATAAGCGTCTTCCTCGGAGAGTCCATCGTATTGAGCTGTCGCCTGCAGCATTTGGAGCCAATGATGTTTGAGCTCAAATTATTCGGTACCTGAGGAAGTACTATCGCCGAACTAATTGTTCCCACGGCGTTGTTTCTCCAGAGTTCTCTCATTGGTGGTTCTTGCACAGCTAATGGCATTCCATCGTTATTTGGAGTCGCCATTTCGTCTTGCCTTGCGTTTTCTCGCACGTTGCGTCGAAAAGTTCTTTCGATCTCCGGGTCTCCTTCCACTAATGGTAGCGTAGGGTTCCTTCGGGTCATGCACCTTCGTACACGTACCTAGACCAAAAGAAATATGACTAAACAAAGATTTTGTTACTTAATAATAAATAGCTAGAATAATAAACTACGGTTTCTCTAATATCGATAGTTCCCCGGCAACGGCGCCAAAACTTGATCGAACGGATCCAGTAATAAAATAAAACGAACACTAACGAAATATCCTACGCTCAACAGGCAAGTGTACCTATCGAAATAGCATAGACGTAGCAAGTATTCGAGTATCGAATCCCAAAAGAACTATGTACCTTAGAAAAACGTTTGCTTAAATATCCTAGTACGAACGTTTGATTGTTGAAACGGTAAATAACAACACTTAGAAAATACAACTTAATAAAGTAGTACGGAGAAGAAAACCCTTATGTAAACAGACGTATTTGAGACTTCGAATCCCCCTAGCTCGACCAAAACAAATATCTACTATGCGTAAATTAAGCTATCATTAGACCGTGGAGATTCCTACTACATGCGTACGAATTCATACGACTGACGAAACTGCGCCTTATCATACGAGACTCGCAAACAACTAATCAAAGCATTATGTAGCCGGGCAAGCTTCCCTAACTACTTAACCGAAGATCGCATTAAACACGGTGAATCCCGCTATTAGATTTGACTCTAATCCGGCGGGGTAGTTCAACCTATCTCTAGCGATGAGTTTATTCCGCTCGTTTACGAGTGGTCTAATCGTTCGCCCCTCTCTCGAGCGTAGCGTACGATTTCCCGGACTACGTTAACTTAAACACATAGACATGATTAAGCTAACTAGATGATTTCAATCACATAGACATAATCAAAATAATATGCTTCATAAACGAGTCGTAACAATAGCAATACATCAAACACGCGTAAACATACGATCGATCGCACTAGGGTTCATCTCGTCTCAAATACACAATATTTAGCTACTCATAATGATCACAACAAAACACGTAATTAACACCGAAGATATCATAAATGCTTCCCTGAATTCGGCTTCGAAGTTAATCCCGTCCTTCACAGAGTAATTCTATCGAGCACGTGGTGAGTGAACTAAATATATGTGTGGGAGATGTTCTTGGGTTTTAATGAGGCAACGTGTTTTTTACGTATATGAGCTTAATTGTGTACCTTTTTACCTCACGTTCCTCCCCCCTCTTTCTTCTCATTACAATGGCTCTTTATATAGATCTCGTTTCTTCTTCCTTCGTTATCTTTCTTGAGCCTTGCAAAATGAAAAGAATCCTATCTCCATTGATTTGTGCAGCCAAAATCCATCTTGAGCAGCCATGATATTGTCTTATACAGAAAACTTGTTCCAGCGTGATCTTTGCTCTGACTTTGATACAACTTTCGTTCCAAATAAGTTAACATCGTTTCTTATCTTGTGCTTGACTTTAATGCTGCCACAAAGACGTTCACGGCCTCTTGTATGCATTCTCACGGCTGTGACAATATAAAGCATGAGAAAATGATGTTTCTGCCCGTGTTCACGGCTTCGTACACAACCATTCACGGCCGTGAAGCGTTCGGGGGTTAAAAAATGGGTTTCTGCCCGAATTCACGGCCTCAAACACCTCCATTCACGGCCATGAAGCACCCTTCACGGCCTGGTTGGTCAATGTTCACGGCCGTGACACAATCGGGCAAGAAAATGGCTCTCTGGTGCGATTCACGGCCTCGTACAAGGTCTTCACGGCCGTGACTAATTTTCTGCAAAACAGCAGCACATTCAAAAATTCATATCTCCCATTCTAGACCTCGGATTGAAAATCCGTTCGGTCAGATTCAAGATTAACGAGTCCTCTATCTATGGTTAAAATTTCAGGTCCATCGGACATCGTTTACCCCGTGATCATTGAGAAATACGAAACTGTCGCAAAACTGCCGTAAAACGTTTTATTTTGTTGCGAAACCATGTTATAGTGCAGAAATAATCAAAACGACTTCAATTATCATACAAACGACTTAAATCTAACAAATATAAACGTAAGAAAATACGTTTATCAACACGCTTCCCCCAAAGTACTCTTTCCAGCTTCTGGCCTTGAGGCGGCTTTGGAGGATAGCTTGGCTTTGAGGCGGTTTGGCATATTGCTTGGTAGGGCTGTGATGTTTTGGACTGGTTCGAAGGTTCACAGGGCGGCACGTTGATGGGTTGGAAGACAGTTTGGACGAACCAGGGAGTATCTCTGTCTCTGTCTCTTTCCCTGTTTCCATCTACTATCTCTTTCCTTCTACCTGTATTTCGCCTTGCGATGTTGTTGCAGGCTGCCTTTTGTTGGCTTGGAATTTGCTGGCTGTTTTGGTCTTTACACGCGCTCGTGATGGGATCTGGCCTTCATGGTGGTTTCGTTCCCTTGAAAGAAACAGGAGGTGGCGTATGTGCGCCCGTTTCACCGCGACCAGATTTTGCGGATGCAATTACTGCTACATCTTTTTCCGCCGATAGCTATCCATTGTGATTTTTGTCGTCTGCTGTGCGCAATACGCCTTTCCACTGCACATTCCCCGCTGCCCTGCTGGTACTACGTCTGGTGCCAGGAACCTGCTGATTGGTTGTGGTTGTAGACTCCTACCTTTGCCTGTGCGTTTGATTGTGTACTAGTTTTTCGGCTTGGGTCTTGTTGGGACCCTGTAGGTAGTCTGGGTTGTTTTTGGATTTGTCGATGTGTTGTCTGGTCGGTAGAAAATTACCGCTTGGTGCGTCATGAGCGATATCATGCACGCTGTACTTGTCCTCCTGTTTTTCTTTCTTTTTAGTGAAAATTCCAAAAAAAAAAGACTTACGATTAATGTTTTCTTAAAACCTGTGGGGCCCATTGTGATTACATGCAGTGAACTTAGACGTATACTTTCGCTCGAATATACGTAATTAAAGGATTGGGGAAACGTCCCTTTGTTGGCGCTTGGCGTTTCTCTATGTTTCGAGGATAACTCGGTCTCTTTATTTATAATAAATGAATAATATTTTGTTCCTCTTCAAATGAATCGAAATGTATGTGGATTTTTTCTCCTTAAATTTCACGTTTTTCTGGCTTTTACGGTGTTCCGATTCTCATGCTCTTAAAAATGAAATCTCAAGTTCAATTGGTAAACATTTATAGTAGCCAGTAGGAAAGGAAGCTACCTAACTAACTATATCAATAAAGTTTCATTTCCATTATATAAAATATATATTGGTGCAACAATAAGCATAAACTGCGTTATGCCTACCCAAGGGGACGAGTTAAAAAAAACCTATAAAGGCTATTCATAAACTCCATTACATGGAACGAATCACGATTTCGTGATACCATATTGTAAGAACCTCTTCACAAAATTACCAATCAACTTTTCGAAGGTTGAGAGTATATCTTAGAACAAGATGAGCCATAAAAAGATTGAAGGAGTACTCTCCTTGATCAAAATTGCCTCAAACACTAGGCATGCTAATGCTTATACATTTACAATTAATCGCTTAAAAACAACTATATATACGCGCCTGTCTACAAACAAATAATAGCACTCTCAAATGATGAACAAATACAAGCAACTAATATATACGTATTTCCCACAAAATAGTCGCAGTTTATATGATTGAGTTCATACGATTTCCATTATACGATCAAGCGATTATATGCCATATTGTATTAATATCACTCACGAAGGATACAATCATGAAGAATATACCAAGCCCTACCTTCACTAGCCATTGAGATGAGAAGTTCTTAATGAAGAATAATTAATGCCAATGTGCGAGAAAAGGGCATATTTTCATCGAAACTAAAATCTTTTCGTACGCCAACTAAGATGCCGAAGGCAGTAAAATTCGCATAGTAGTCGAAGGGAGAATTACTTTAATACCATGCTTTCCTCCCTTCTTACACAAAGAACAACAAATTTCCCAAGAGAAGAGAACATCAAAAGTACATTAACACACAAGGTATTGCATTGCAAACATTACTCACATGTACATCAACTGTGAAGTTAATCATCGCCACCATGAGTTGGGTATTGCCCTAATCGAAGCTCCAAGTCAACCTCATCATTTTCCTTTGCATCGCCATCTTCCTTAATCTCCTCGGAATACATTTTGAACCCAACTCCCAACCTCAAATTCTCATGATCATAACCATCTCTTAATCGTTCTGCCCTAAAACGGTCCAAATTACCACTTTGAGAATTAGGGTTTGTCGGTGGCAAGTACACTTTGTAGTCCTCTTGTCTCCACTCGGACATGTTAAAATTGATGAGCTCTTTATGATGATTTTTCCGATCGAAACTTTGAGCTGATCGATTGGGGTTTTCCATCAAATTCGAATAGATTTCAGAGTTCGAGGATTCTCCTCGATTCTTCACATGCTTAGCCTTGGCTTTCTCTTTCCTATGTATGTTCATGTGACCACCTAAAGCCTGCGCGTTAGTAAAACCGTACTTGCAATAATTGCATTTGTAAGACCTACGAACTGATTTAGCTTCATCTTCTCCCCCCTTTGACTTTGCTTTTCGATGATTTTGACCGTCGTTTCTTACCGATATACCACTTTGTTTGTTAGACTCCATAGCAATCAATTTCTCAAATTTATGCGTATATAGTGAGGGATTTATACTAGAGAAATGAAAAAGAAGACGCTTTTGATGTGTTTTGAGGAAGAAAAGACTTGTGCATATTAGGGTTTGGGACTATACTAAAACCTTTTTGTCTTGTCTCTTTGTTGTTGTTTTTATATTGAGGAAGAGGAAGACCAATTTCCTTTTTGTGGGATTTATATATATATATATATATATATATATATATATATATATATATATTATTTGGCCGGCTAAATTAGCTAGTGGATAGCTAAGCTAAGATGTGATTTTCTGGGATTGTTTTTTCATGACAGTTATGTCTCCCTTAAGAGTTTCACATCATTGTCTTGCTGGAGTTTATTATGCAGTCGTTTGTGACAGTTAATAACCAACGAACTAAGCAACATATTACTCACACAAAAATGCACATATGCATTATATATATTAAGCAACATATTATTCACACACACAAACACACGGTAAAGCACTTGTTCGGTTTGATCAGTTCTTTCAAAAAGCGTGGAAAGATGCAGTCAATGAATTGCATATAGAACTTTGACTCTTTTTATATTATTAATTAATATAATTAAAGACGGCCAAAATTTCATTACAGACTGGATTTCCCATGGATACAGTTTGGTCCAAAAGCTTTGATTTCATGAAGCTCCAAATGACCATTATTATTTTCTGGTCTATGGTGTAACAAAATGTGTACTGTTATATTTTATTATTTGGGCTTATTTCAATGGCCCAATATATATATCTTGGGCCTTAAGTTGGCCCACGATCGTATAATGCGCCAACAGTCGACGAGTGGAGAGAGAAATCGGACTTTCTCTTCCCCAATTGTAACGACGACAATCGGTCGACAATGGTGAGATGATCGAAGCTGAATTGCTTTTCTACTTGTTTATGTTTGTATTGATGATTGGCTTTTGTGCGTGTGTGTGTGTGTGTGTGTGTGCAGGCTGACGTGGATACTGAGGTATCGGCGGCTGTTCTGCAGCCCTAAGAAGAGGACGTTCAAGAAGTTTAGCTTCAGAGGAGCCGACCTCGATGCTAAGCTCTTCAGCACGCGTGTTCCGCAGAAGGTTGGAAGTTTTGATTTATTTTTCACCTTTCTATATGGCGACAATTTGGGCTCGTTTGTTGCGAAAATCGATCATGTTAATGTGGCGATTTCAGAATTGTATGCAAATATACGGTCCCTTGTTGCCATTTGCCATCTTGAGTGGGTTAATAGCTTATTCATCTTTCTAGAAACTGCGGCAATCTATCCTGGAATGTTTTCATCTCTATGTAATTGTGCAGAATTACCAGCTAATTGTTTGTGAACTGTGTATTTTTGATAAATATGGTCCATCTCTCGCTGTTCGTGAGTATGTCATCGTTGGATTTTTTAATTTCCAGCGAAGAACTGTTGAGATGGAAATCTCTTTGTGATGAAATGCTCGTTTTACCGACTATTTTCAATAAACTGTTATTTCTGCGTAAATGACTGCATCATTTTTGTGGGGCTTTCCAACCTTTTCTAAATTGTAGAATTTGTGGACGAGGAGTCCATCAAACAGGTATTTTTTCGATAAACTGGCAATTCTTGCTTGGATTTCTTACACGACATAAGTGCGTTTGGAGATGAAATATTCACGGAAATCGGACTTTTGAACCATGATTCAAAACATCAGCAGCTTGAAAGTTAGGCGAAGATGAAAAGATCCACAGGTAGGTAGGTACATTGGTCTGGAATTTTCGTTTCGGTTTCACCATTATTTATTTCGAAGCCAATTTAAATCTTATCGGTACGTTTGCGACATCAATTTATTCAACCGATACATTAATTGTTAAATTATATTTTTTACCGTGGCGTATATATTTTCATAAAATTAATTGTAGTACTGACGCTCCTCACCAATACCACACGGGATTCAGATTAGCGAAACGCTCCATCGTCCTCCTCGCCTATTTGTGGTAAGATTCTCATGTTTTTTTAATCCTCTCTACACCTGCAGAACTACATGGCTTTAGAATAACTTTTGAGCTTCTGTCTTTGATTTATGTTCTCGAATCGTTCCAAGACGCCCTTGTCGCCCTTTTGCTTCCATTGGATTGTCAATTTAATTTCTAGCTAGGGTTTCGGTTTCGATATCAACTGCTGTTACGAATTTCTGATTCGCTCGTTCTTCTGAAACGTGCTTTCAAACCAAAACCTATCAGACGATATACCAGCCATCGAGACAGTCGACCAAACCCAGTTATTTCAAAAACCTAACCCTAACATTCCTCCAGCTGAAAACTCAGTTTTTTTATCTCTAATTCGATTTCTAGCAATTAATCTATCTCCATTGACACTGAGCTGATGGAAATAATTTCATATCACTTATCGTTGATGCTGCTGCTACGCTAATATTCTTACACAGAAAGAGATCAACAACATGCTGCAAGAACGTCGTCTTGCCGTCTTAGTGCCAATGCCCAAAGAAAATCCCGGCAGGAAAATCACAGCAAGAGACGTAACGACTCGCCTTATGAAGGACTTAGCACAACAAAAAGTCCTCAAAGAAGGCTACTTTCAGGCGGTCACAAAGGTGTTAAAAATAGGACAAATCCCAGACCAAGAACATCTCTACCCCAATCACAACACCTTCTGCGTAAGGTGCCGTATAAGGATGTTGAAGCCCGTCACAGGCGAGGCCCTCACAGGTATCGTTCATCGGGTACGTACTCTTGGGGTTTTTCTCAGGTCGGGCCCGATGGAAATGGTCTATTTATCTGCGAGAAAGATGCCAAATTACACATTCGTCCCTGGTGGAACGACCCAATCTTTCGTCAGTGAGGATCTGTCGAGGATCAAGATAGGCGTGGTGGTTCGTTACACGGTTCTGGCTGCTAAGTGGGAAGACGATGGTGATGATCGGAAGAGAGGTTTTAAGGTTCTTGCGAGCATCGATGGAGATGGTCTTGGCCCGGTTTCTACTGTAAGTGGATTGGATGGATTGGAATTCTAACACTGTTATTCTGCTGTTAGAAAGCTGCTGAGCTACGTTTGCTTTGATATCTTAGTTTGGTTGGTTTCTTCTTCAGTTTAAAAGATTTGGCTTCCGTGTCCTTTGTTTTGTTGTTGCTATCACGTTTTCCCGAGTATGCTTCTTCGGACAAGTTTATTAAGTTGCCGTTGTCCGATAGTTAATCACTTTATATACTTTCAAATTTTCAATAATGTGCCCTGCAACAAGATTAATGAGCGCGCGCGCACACATATATATACTAGCTGTAATGAAATTGCAACCCAGATAAACTCGTGGCTATGAGGAAATGCACGCTGAGAGATAATCGTAAAAAGGAATCATACAATGTTAGAAAATGTATAAGCAAATGGTATTAGCATATTTCCATAAATTTTTCTAGCCAAAGAAGGGAAACTTATTCTGTCTGTTAACCAATACCTATGCGCATATACATGCCAGTAATAACATTTTCATGCATAATAGTCAACCCACAAAAGCCTAAAAGCCCCATACTAAGAGACGCAAACTATATAGAAAGATAAAGAAAATTAGCTTACGGTGCAATAAATACATCAACCCCATTTTTCATTCTCTAGTCCGCAGAAGCCCCGATAAAGAAATCATACCAGTAGTCCTCGAGTCATTCACAAATGAGATGAGCTTTAGAACTTCTGAAGCATTCTCCTTCAACGTATAGATCAAATCATTGCAGGATAATATAGCACGATTCATCGAAAAAGTGCCCACAAATGCAGTCGCCATTGTAGATTTCCCGTCGAAAATTTCAATAGCTATAGAAGTTTTTGGGGGGTGATTTCATGATTCTTTTCCACTTGCAGAGATGAATCGAAGGAGATCAATCCTGAAAAGTTTCAAACAAAAAGAACTCCATATGAACCATTTTTAATTACACATGAATTGAGGAGGCATTATTGATGAAGGTGGCTCGCCTTCTGCCTGACCAATTGTTTCTTGTGAGCTTTCCTACATGTCAGTGAGTATCTATTTCACACCATAAACAACATCTTCAGACAAGCAATTTGGCTCAAGAATAAATAAAATACAATCAAACCAATACACACTTTTCCTCATGGTGCAATCTTCACCGGCCCCTGACCTCTTCATTCTTGCCGACCCTATTGCCCTCAGCTGATGAGGCATCCAATCCACTCGTACTATAAATACTACCGCATATGCTACGGTGGGTTGGGTTCGAGTTATTCGTGCTTGCCGTTGGCACTCAAAAGGTGACCACATCAAGCAAATCTTTTGAAGGGGATTTTGTCGGGTACAGCCTCAGCAACAAGAGCTCTGTGGATTTCCATTTCAGATGGTGGCGATTCGTGAATCAATTACGAAATCGAGCTCAAGAGCATGAAATCGCAGCAATTGACAAAATCCACGAACCTGTATATAGAGATCGAGCTAAAAAATTTCTTCATGTACAAAACTTCAACATTAAAGAACAAAGAATACAGGAAAAACAAGCCAAAAAAAACACAAATAAAAATTTTCAGCACCGCAAGCGACCCAAAAACATTAAAAGATGGACTACAAACAAGGATAAACAAACATAACCAATAAGTAGTATATGAACAGCCAAATGGATCCAAAAAATATACAAGGGGTTTCGTTGCTTTCATGAATGCACCTTCAAACTTAAAGCATCATCACCTTTCGCTAAAGTTGTCATTTTCTTTTGTTGCTTTGGTGGCAAAATCAATTTCTAATTAGATCATCCATCCTTTAATATGAGGACGTCATTTCGTTTCATTTTCCTTGCTCTTTGTCTAACCAAAGAGCATAAGCAATATCTTGAAGAGCTAAAGCTTACACTAATTTGAGTTTCGCAGCCCGTGGAGGTCTCCATTACGTGTGAGCGGAGGGAGTTTCGCTGTCTCGGAGTTCTTGTCGAAGGTGGTTGTCTGCTCCAGCTCGGACTTCAGGATTAAGCTGTTGTTGTTGGGGTTAGGATCATCGCCATCAATGGCATTTTCGGGCGTTTGTGGGTTGAATTGGTGGTGGAGCTGGAAGTGTCTGATGAGGAACGGCGGTGGTAGAGGGTTATGTCACCACCGTCTCTCCACGGGGAAAGTGTTGTCGTGGCAGCGGACCCGGTCGAGTAATACCGCGGCTAGTATGTGAGCAATTAAAGATAAAAGTGGACACCGAGATTTAACGTGGAAAACCCCCAAACAAATCGGGATAAAAACCACGGGTAAGGAAGAAGATCCACTATAGAGGAAAAATATAGGAGTTACAACCTCTCAATCTATAAAGGAGAAACCCTCAACCTCTCTCTTTATAGTCGGAGAAAATACGACAAACTCTCTATTTTATTCTCTCCATCTCTCTCTTCAATGATCCCTTTGGATTTGTTCTGTGGGATTTCTCCATCTTTGCACTGATCTTACATAGCCTATTTATAGGCGTGATATGGCATGTGAACAAAGAACAAAAGTACTGCACACCTTTGAAAGCTGCGCCACTTTTTCCTCTCCACTAGCAGCCTTGAATAAACCATGTAGCAGCCCTCTTTGACTCAACTATATCGACAATCTCCCACTTGAAGATTTGATTGAGGAGCAATCAGATCTTCACATCATTCTTTCTCCCTTGCCATTCATGTTGCTTACGTCTCCTCTAGGCCACTTGAGGAACGACACCAAACGTACTTGTCAGTGTTGACCGAGTTAACATACCCTCAAACAGTAAAGTCTTCCCCTCCGTAACATAATGCAACATCTGAGGTTCCTTTGATATATCGTAGGATCTCCTCTTCACCGCGCTCCAATGCTCTTTGCCCGGTTCGCATGTACCGACTTACTACTCCCACTGCATGTGCAATGTCTGGTCGTATACAAATCATCGCCAACATAAGACTTCCCACCGCTGATGCATACGGTACTCGAGACATCTCCATCATTCCCTCTTCACTGCTAGGACTCATACTTGAGGATAATTTGAAATTAACAAGAAATGGGGTAGAAATTGGCTTACAATCATGCATATTGAAGCGTCGCAAGACCTTCCTCCGATAATTCTTGCGAAAGCCAAATCTTCCTGTTATTTCTGTCTCGGTAATTTTGCATCACTAGAATCTAGTTTGCTGGTCCCAAGTCCTTCATTTCAAATTCCCGAGCCAACTGTGCCTTGAGTTTTTCAACACGATCTTTGATAGGGCCTGCTACCAACATGTCGTCAACATACAACAGTAATACGATAAAATCGCTTTCACCAAACCTCTTGAAATATGCACAAGGGTCTGCATTCAATCTGTTGTATTCAAGGCTCATGATGAAGGAATGACATCTCTTATACCAACACATCGGCGCCTGTTTGAGACCGTATAGAGATTTGTTCAACCTGCAAACCAAGTTCCGTTTTTCTTTGTCTTCAAAACCTTTCGGCGGGAGCATATAAATCTCTTCTTCAAGATCTCCATGAAGAAAAGCCGTCTTCATATCTAGTTGCTCCCAAACAGTTGTCAGTCGAACCACCGGTGAGAATATCTCATTGAAGTCAATGCCTTCTTTCTGAGCGTAGCCTTTAACCACCAAACATGCACAAAAGCGCTCTACCTGATCATCGCTGTTCCGCTTGATCTTAAAGACCCATTTATTGCCGATAGTGGCACCAGCTCCCAAGTCGGTAGTGGCACCAGCTCCCAAGTCTTATTTTTCCGTAGAGCTTCCATTTCTTCTTGCATTACCGCTAACCACTGATCTGCATCTGAACTGTTCAGTGCTTCTTGAAGAGTTGATGGCTCTCCGTCATCAGTTAGAAGACAGTATGCAACTTTGCTGTCCATATCGTAATCTTCATGCCAGGATGGTGCGGCTCTTTTGCGTGTGCCCCTTCTAACTTCTGGCTCTGAAGATTCGCTTGGCCCTTCTTCGTGCTCCGGTGCTGCTTCAGAAGAATCTCGTTCAATACACTTCCCTTTAACCTGAATCGTCGTAGTTTCTGGGCTTTCCTTTGTAGTGCTATCATTTTCTCCAATTATTTTATCTTCTAAGAAGATAACCTCCCTGCTGATGACAACCTTGTGGGCAGTGGGATCCCACAGGGATACCCCTTCACACTATCAGCATACCCCAAGAACAAACACTTCTTGGACTTCGGATCCAGCTTCGTAGTTTCTTGGGCATTGTACATCACGTACACAGGACTTCCGAATACATGGAGTTTGGAATAATTCGCTGGCTTTCCGATCCACATCTCCATCGGCGTCTTCTGATCAATTGTCGTTGAAGGCGATCGATTGATCACGTAACAGGCGGTGTTGACTGCTTCTGCCCAGTATGATTTATCCAGACCTGCAGCTCCCAAAATGGCTCTTGTTCTTTCCAACAGAGTCCTATTCATCCGCTCCGCCACTCCATTTTGTTGTGGAGTATACGCCGTAGTGAAGTGTCTTTTGATGCCTTCCCTCTTGCAAAAGCTATCAAATTCCTTGCCAGTATATTCTCCTCCATTATTCGTCCTCAAAAATTTTTTTCCGTCTGTCAGCATAGCTGGTTTTCCATCGCCTCCAGACAGCGTCCTTCCGCAAGATAGCATCTTTAATTTCCACAGTGAGAAATTTCTCCCGTTGAACATTAGAAGATGGACTACAAACAAGGATAAACAAACATAGCCAATAAGTAGTGATGAACAGCCAAATGGATCCAAAAACTATACAAGGGGTTTCATTGCTTTCATGAATGCACCTTCAAACTTAAAGCATCATCACCGTTTGCTAAAGTTGTCATTTTCTTTTGTCGCTTTGGTGGCAAAATCAATTTCTAATTAGATCATCCATCCTTTAATATGAGGACGTCATTTCGTTTCATTTTCCTTGCTCTTTGTCTAACCAAAGAGCATAAGCAATATCTTGAAGAGCTAAAGCTTACACTAATTTGAGTTTCGCAGCCCGTGGAGGTCTCCATTACGTGTGAGCGGAGGGAGTTTCGCTGTCTCGGAGTTCTTGTCGGAGGTGGTCGTCTGCTCCAGCTCGGACTTCAGGATTAAGCTGTTGTTGTTGGGGTTAGGATCTTCGCCATCAATGGCGTTTTCGGGCGTTTGTGGGTTGAATTGGTGGTGGAGCTGGAAGTGTCTGATGAGGAACGGCGGTGGTAGAGGGTTATGTCACCACTGTCTCTCCACGGGGAAAGTGTTGGCGTGGCAGCGGACCCGGTCGAGTAATACCGCGGCTAGTATTTGAGTAATTAAAGATAAAAGTGGACACCGAGATTTAACGTGGAAAACCCCCAAACAAATCGGGATAAAAACCACGGGCAAGGAAGAAGAATCCACTATAGAGGAAAAATATAGGAGTTACAACCTCTCAATCTATAAAGGGAAAAAACCCCAACCTCTCTCTTTATAGTCGGAGAAAATACCGACAAACTCTCTATTTTATTCTCTCTATCTCTCTCTTCACTGATCCCTTTGGATTTCTTCTGTGGGATTTCTCCATCTTTGCACTGATCTTACATAGCCTATTTATAGGCGTCATATGTCATGTGAACAAAGAACAAAAGTACTGCACACCTTTGAATGCTGCGCCACGTTTTCCTCTCCACTAGCAGCCCTTGAATAAACCATGTAGCAGCCCTCTTGACTCAACTATGTCGACAGAAAGTTTCTTGGGAACACAACACAATATACTTGGGTCAGATATGTAGACAGTTATCTAAGCTATAAATAATTCCAATACTGTGTCCTTTCTAAGATAGCCAAATTACAGTAATACCAAAAAAGTGACTGACAACCGTTTGGAAACTGGCTATTAGCCCGTGGCTTCGTCCTTTTATAATAGACTAGGTAATTGTAGCCGCACGTTGTGCGGCTATAAGAAAATTGCAGCCCGGGGATTATATCACATAACCATAGGAAAATACGTAAGAATGCACAATTAAATTTTCTTTACATCGCCAAAGGCATCTTCATCATCAAACACAACATTTCAGAGCCTTAGCTCGAAACTTTACCCTCATGATCGTTGGTCACGCCTGTTGCTCCCATGTAGATATCCTTAAGTGAACAACTATTCAACTCCAAGATTTGACAGAGAGAAGGTTTCGTTTTTAGGACAAGCATTGACTTGAGCAGAAGACTCAAATCCGCGGAAGATATGCTAACATAGCTCAACAAAAGGGATGTCAAGCAGGGCAATCTCTGATAACTCCGTTAAACCTCTGCAATAGTATTGTGAGCTAAGCTAAAAGCAAGGATCGAACTTGAGTCCTCTACACTTTTCGAGCATGTATATGTTAGGACTCGTCACGTTGTAGTATAGCATACGCAGAGTGTCTAGGGAGTAGATGAGCCAGGGTATGACCGGTGCAACAGAGAATTCATCAAATGTAAGAGTATGAAGATCTCATGCTTCATTTAACTTTCGACATGTAGCAGGATACCATCGTCCTTGCTGCACCAAGACGTTATAATATGCTCCAAGAACCTCCATACAAAGATGCTCCATATCAACTTGACAGCTTTTCACAAGGCAAAATAGAGAAAGAGCTTCCCAATCCACCAAATGATATTAAATCAGATCAGATAACCAGTTGAGTTGTGGGAACAATAATCACCACTACATGAATATGGTATTAAGAAGACATTCTAAGATTAGTGATTTTATGTTCAAAGCTGTTCAACCCAACTCTCATTAGACTAATCGGTAACATCCACGACCGGTCGTGGATTAGAAGCAATTAAAATAAAGCAAAAAAATTCAATTAATTCCACAATCGGTTGGTGGACCAACCTGGTTCACCAACCGGTTGTGAACAGTTTTCTGTACACTATTTTTGTAATTTTTATTATACATTTAATTATATATTAAAATTTTAATTTTATTTTTTTATCAAAATATATGATTTTTTCTCTACAAATAGAGACTGATATTGATACATTTTGAATTACAATTTCAAATTATCTATTTCTCTATCGCATTCCATAATCTATCATAATTCATACTCCCCCCGTACCGGTAACTTTTGTACATTTTACCAAATCGGGTGTCCCACTATCTTTTATACATTTCCATATTTAGTAAAAAACTATCACACACAATCAATATAATAACATTAAATATTCTTAAAAGACGTGCCACACCCATACACTTTTCTTCCTCTATACTATTAAAATATTATATTTCTTAAAAACCGAACCCAATCCCAAATGTCCAAAAGATACCGGGACGGAGGGAGTATTATTTTGTTTCTCCAATGACTAAAGTATCTAAATTTAATATCATATAATGTAATCTATTTTTAAAACATTCAAATACTGCTTAAAAAATAATTATAAAATATAAATATTATAGGTTGTGTTGGGTTGTTGATAAAGTTGAAAATTATTTAGGTTGGGTTGAGGTGTAGGTTGTGGATGTAGATGAGAGAGAAATTAATATTTTATTCTCTTGACGGGTCGTGGAGGTTATGAATAAAGATAGTCGTAGTCCTTATCGATCAGAAATAAATCACGCAGAAAAAAAAGCCAATGTCTATAACTCTACAATAGATAGACTCCTGACATACAAAATAGTGTAGAACCTTTGCCCAAATTACAAACTCTACAAAATCAACTTCGAACGATTTTCTTTTATGGTTTAAAAAAAATCGAGCATGCCCTTTGATTCCGAAAAAAAATCGAGCATAAAAGTTAACATTAATCTGAAACTATCGTTACCCAATAAAATGGAGAGAAGAGCAAAATAGTATAGCAGTAAAACAAACATACATCGTAGACTATGATGGACATGATCCGGCCACCATCTGAAAATTCAATGTGCCGATACTACTCATAAAAGTCTCCCTGAAAAAAAACCTAATTTCCTCAGTACGAAACGAGCGGAAGGAAAATTTCCGTGATTTACATGAAAAAAAAAAAGAAAATTTCCGTGATGAAAGCATAATTAGGCGGAATTTTAGGATTAGGGCTTTGGTGCTGGAACAATTTGTATCCTTACACGTTGGCGATGATGCTACGATCGAATACATGGGAATCATACAGTAGTAGTCAGACTTTAATTACAATAGTGTCCTTTAGGAGGAAGAATAATTACAATATTGCCCAAAAATATGACCGATATAGGAAACTGGCAATTATCCGGTCAACTCATCCTTTTATATATGTAAAGATAATAGATACTTCCTCCGTCCCATTTAATTCTTCTCAAAGAGTAGTGGTACGGAGATTTAGAAACTACATTATTTTAATATTATAGTACACTTTTAAGGTACGGAGAGAGAACTTATTAGTGGGCACGCAAATTAAGAAGTCTTTTTTTTTAATATAAATGTTGTAATTAGTTTAATTATTGAAAGAATTTTTTACCAAAAATGGAAATGGAAAAAATTATGTGGGACGCCCGAAATAGAAAGATGGGAAGAAATAAGTGTGACAGAGGTAGTATATACTACTGTATACCCGTGCAATGCACGATATTAACTATTTATAATTATTTTAATTAAATAAATAATCATTTATAGTGGGTAGTGTGATAGTGGGTAGTTTTTCATGGTTTTTTATTTATTACAATTAATCATTATGGGACACGTGGCCGCATTTTAGGACACGTACATTTGCATAATACTATAATATATATATATATATATATATATATATACATATATATAATACACACACAAAAAAGACACGAGATATGCAAGTTGTTATATTTTGAAATGAGAGGGAGGGGGCACGTTTAATGGCAAAGCAGAAACAAAAGGAGAGATAAATGGGGCCAATTCGTGGGCTGAGGAGTAGTACCGTCAATTTGGCCCGTGGCCCATGGCCCTCGGGCCGAGCCACCCCGCCCCACCAAAAGGGCGGGTTGGGCTGAAATAATTAAATTTATAGTTAATGATTCATTAAATAGACCATAATTAACTACATATATATTCATAAATATATAATTATATGTTGGTTATCCATAATTTATTAATAAATACCTTAATTAACTAAAAAATAAAGTTTAAAATTAAAAGTAAAAAAATTTAAAATATTTCTAAGCCGACGCGACCCGCCGCGGGGCGGGCTGGGTTCCATTATTTCAGTCCTGCTACGTGGCGGTAGAGTTGCAAATGAATCGAATCGAGTCGAATACCACCATATTCTATTTACATTCTTTTATTTTTCGAATATTCATATTCGTATTCTTTTATTATTCGAATATTAAAATTGTTTCATATTCTATTTGATAATATATTGGAATATTCTGATACGAATAAATTTTTTTCAGGAAACCTATTTTTACAAAACATATAAAGCAAAAACAAAAATACATAGTGGATGAAATATGCGGTTACGACATAAAAAGAAAATGTAGCAAAACATATCATTAGTTTATCCAACACATCATACGAAAGCAAAAAAATTTTTTCATCGATAAATTCCAACAATAATGTTTTTCTTTGCTTGCTTCATATTAATATGTTAGTTTAACTACAAGTATGTATAAATATATATTATTTAATATCTAATTATATTATTCGAATCGAATATATTCTAAAATATTCGAATCAAATGCTGTCATATTGTATTCGTATTCTAATATTTCGTATCCGAATCTTAAATTTCGAATCGAATTTCGAATCGAACAAAAGATTCTATTCATTTGCAACCCTACAGTGCGGGCATGGGCCAGCCCGCCCCGGCCCATTGACAGTACTACTGAAGAGAAAGGAATTTTAAATTGGGCCGACGTAAGCAATAATTGTCCAATTAAAATGACAGGATATGTTGGTCTTAAGATGGAAATTGTTGGGCCAAGAAATAAATTACTTGGGCACCTAGGTAAAACACTACTCAAATATGAAGCTAAATGCTCGTCTTATATAATTATGCAAGTGTATGTGTCCTCAAATTGTGACACATGTCCCACAATACTTAATCTATACTCTTATATTAATTGTGAGGGCGTGTTAAAAACTGTTTTTTGGTGTATCTATTAACCTTTCATAATTTGACAAGCGTTATGTCTTTTTATTTATTAAAAAATTAATTAATAAAATTACTAAATCCAATTAAATCAAACATAACCACCCACTAACATTGTCCTTCTATTTTTAGTATTATTATTTCATAATTAAATATACATAATATTATTTAGCACACACGTTTGGGTGTGCAAAACTACTAGTTGTAATAAATTAACAAGTATAATAAAAAATACCCACAATCACATTATACAATACAAATAGTTATTTATTAAAATAAATAATTATAGTGGATTGCTCCGGTAATAAACTATTTTTGTACTTTATTGACATGAGTAGTAGCGATAATTACTTTCAATTCTCGATAATAGGTTTTTGGTGAAACCGATCATATATGACGTGTAATCAAAAAAAAAATTCCGATATGACATTGTGGCAAATGAAAGTAAAATTCCAATGAAGTTAAAAAAAAGGGTTAATTCTTTATCAGTCCCTTTCAAGATTTTGACTTCCTTTTAAATACCCATTCAATTATTTCTTCCTTATAAGTACCATTTGAAAATCTTGTTCAGTACCTAAAAAGCTCTATTCAGCATTAAATGGACGAATATACCCTGTTATGAACGGTTTACGCGTTTAGAGGAGGGGTGAATAAACGCTTGACGCCTTTTGGTAGTTAACCGGTTAGGGCTAATACCGATACTTGATATTTTTCTAAGTGTGTTATGTGCGGAAGCTCTAGGTCGGTTATGAATCAAAACCGATAAACAATGTGATGTATTAGTGTGTGTGTGGACAAGGAAAACCAGTTTGTTTCTGGAAGTTCGGAGTTAAATCTCCTACCTCTCCCCTTCTTCCTCGCAAGGAAGGTTCACTAGACTTCAGTTATACACTCACAGTACAACCTACCCGGCTGCCCTCAGCCTTATCTAGTGAATCCCCAGGCAATCATAAAATACAATTCACCTACTTCAACAGCTTTTTACAGTCCGCGGATAAACAATAACTCACTTACTTAACCAAACCGGTTATCGTACAGTGAGGACAACACTCTCTAATTTCTCGCTTTGCTTTGTAGAGATTTGAATATTATCTTTGATTTCTCGTGGTTAAGTGTCATACCATCTTCAGTGCCTCTTCTCTGATATATATACTCGTTCTTTGATGAAGAAGGCCGTTGTGAGATGGCTCCATGTACTGGACTGTGCATTGAATGCACTTTACCCAAAATGGGTACTGTTCGATCTTGGCTGCAGTTCATACTGTCCCATTTGCTTTATTCCTCTATAAGCTTGTCTTGACTTCGACATGGCTCCTCATGGCAGTCTTGCATTAAATGCTTCATCAGAGGTTTTCATTATCCCGCCTTGAGTAAACTTGAATCTGCGTACACGTGGCACGTTTGGTAACTGAACTCCGGTCTTGGCACTTGTCGGTCCGATATCTGAGTTTCGATCTTTGTTCATGGCAGGTCCGGTATATGTATTTCGATTTCAAGCGCATTTGTGACCTTCTAACTAATATCCAGTGTTATGATCTTCTGACTAATATCCGATCTTTTGTGCACATGCGACCTGCTGACTGGTATCCGGTTTCTTAGTCTTCTTCTAACCAGTATACTTAATCAAGTTTGGACAATCACCAAAACTGTTTAATCTGAATTCTTTGATTCGCGATTTCTAACATACCCCTTTCTCACATATTCAAAAAAGCTGAATAATTATTTTCACATGAATTATACCAAAAACATTAGTTATTATACCAATAAAATTGGACATTGTAACAGAAAATGTTCAAATTGTACCATCTGTTTTCGTTATTATACCAGTAAATAGCGTTATTATAATTTACAGCGAAATTTGACGTAATTATACCAGCTGATTTTGCAATTATACCACAAATTGTAGAAATTATATCATCTGTTGTATACCAATAGAATTATACACTATACCAGTTGGTATAATAATGTGAACAGTTGGTATAATTAGAATAACAGTTGGTATAATGGCAAATTTAAATAACGTTATTATAATTTACAGCGAAATTGGACGTTATACCAACTGATTTTGCTATTATACCAGAAATTGTAGAAATTATACCATACGTTTTGGTTATTATACCATTAAATAACGTTATTCGAATTTTATACAGTGAAATTGGATGTTATAGCAACTGATTTTGAAATTACACCAGAAACTGTAGAAATTATACCAACTGTTGTCGTAATTATACCAACAGAATTGTATACTATACCAGTTGGTATAATATTGATAACATTTGGTATATTAGAATAACAATTGGTATAAAAATCGAAACAGTTGGTATGATGTCCAATTTAAATAGCGTTATTATAATGTACAATGAAATTGGACGTTATACCAACGGATTTTGCTATTATACCAGAAATTATAGAAATTATACTATATGTTTTGGTTATTATACCAGTAAATAACGTTATTTGACTTTATACAGTGAAATTAGACGATATACCAACTGGTTTTGAAATTCTACCAGAAACTGTATAAATTATACCAACTGTTGTCGTAATTATACCAACAGAATTGTACACTATATCATTTGGTATAATAATGATAATAGTTGGTACAATTAGAATAACATTTGGTATAATAATCAAAACAGTGGGTATGATGTCCAATTTAATTTCAGAAAAGGCTATTTTCGTCCGTTTACTGTTTGGGGTATTAATTACACAACTTCTTCGCAGATGAGTGCTGAAAAGGAAACTTTTTTGCTAGGGGTACTGATAAGGAAGTTTAAACCTTGAAAGGTACTGATAAGGAATTCACCCAGAAAAAAACCCAACAAATATCATTAAAGTAAGTTCAATCATTCACTTGACATACTCGTTATTTTCTAGGGGACTTTTCATTTCAGGCCCCTTCAGAAGTTTCATTTAGAATTCAAGCCATGTCAGCTAAAAAAGAATTTAGTATTAAAGACACGATTTCTGCAGTACCACTTCATTGCTCTAAAATAACAATATGTTGAAATTTTGTAACACAAAACGATTATCCGTTACAGTTAATGATCATCCGACACTGGTTCATTTCTGCAGTACCACTTTATTGTTCTGAAATAACAATATGTTGAACGTTTGTAACACAAAACGATCATCCTATACCAGTTCGTATAACATTGATACCACTTTTTTAAGTTAGGTCCTTATCTCTAATTTTACAGAAATTGGATCCTTTAAACTAATGTTTTTTCTGACAGTGTCTGAATCTTAAATTAAACTTGTGACTGGTCTGAATTCAAATATACCCTATTTTCTAAATTCAGGGTGGACATAGGTTCGATGGGTGGTGGTGAACTTTTCAATATCATATTGAATTATTAATGAGAATGTGGCAGCATTGGTAATTTAATTACAAGACTATGCACGTTCATAATGATATGTTTAAAAGGAAGTGACGATCAAGTCATACTCGAGGCGCTACATTGAATAAATTATTTTATTTTTGTTTTTGCTTCGTCGGCTACATTGAATAGTTGATTAACATTATATAAATGGCCATTTGCATTTGCATGGAACTACGAGCGTTGAATTTCTATAGTTGCACATTGGGCGGAGCCAGCAATGCTAATTTAATTATATTTGTTAAAAAATTTTGTGAGCACCTACAAAAAGTAGATCGTACTTGACTTTTAAAAAAAAAAATTTCTATATTTAGCAATTTTAGTTGCACAACTTGATGTCAAGCTTTATTATAATATAAAAGCCATACATCACCAAATAGGACTTAAAATACTATACTTAATCTTAATTGACTAAAAATGTCATATTCGGCGTACTTCTGAAAGTTACCTATTTTGTGAATTAAATAAAAAAGCAAGTGATAACGTGCTTGTCTTGAATTAAATGAGAGATTAAACTTGATGTCGGTTATTTGTCTTTTTTCGTATTAAAGTTATTTTAATCAATTATTTTAACGGCAATCTACACATAAATACCCAATAACAAACTACAAAGTCACTTAAGTATCTTGTTAGATATATTTTATGAGTAGGTACCCATTTGACTAAAATTTTACACTTAGGTACCTAATCACCTAAGATTACGAAAATACCCTTATTAAATGATTTAGAATTTCATTTCAGCTTTTTTTTTCTCTGCAAATTCGACCTTCAGCTCGCCGTCGACGATTTCTTCTTGCCGACCAGTTCCTTCTGCTCGCCGGCGCCGGACAAGGATCGAAGAGCCTATTGAACGTTGGGTTCTCGATTTTCAGGGTTGATTTTGTCAGGTAAGCTTTTCTTTTGGTTTGGGTTTGGTTAATAGATTTTGGGCGTTTGTTCAAGGTTTATCCAAATTCGGGAGCTCAATGCAATCCAAGAGCTCCATATAAGAGTGGAATGTTAGGATTTGATAGTTATTGAGGCTAATCCATCGAGATTTCGGTTTTCTTTTATGTAACTGTTACGACGTACCATTTCCTATGAATATTACGTACCATTGTATGTTGTTATACCGTACCTAAAATACATTATGCGACACAGTCCGATTGGACATTTATTTTTATGTAGTATCTTTGTGTATGTATATCACGTACCAAGTAACATGTGTATACGTTACCAAAATGTCCAGTTATGCAGTACCAATCTAAATTATATACCGTACCATTTATACAGGTTGCCATAGTATCTGAAAATATGGCGTCTGCAAATTCGTTGTGTGGCGGACTATGAGACATTCTTTTTACGATTTATGCACATTTGTCGATCATCAACCCTATTCCGACTCACGAGATGAATGCTCAAACCGATGATGAGAATTTCATTCGTGACCCGGACCTCCGCGTTCTCCCCGGTCGCCGAAAGACACGGTCAGGTAGATAGAAGATCCAACAAGTGTAAAATATGTGGGAAATACGGACATAATCGCTGTACTTTTACAGAAGCCGTAACGACTTAGCGTCCGTATTTTCCATGTATTTTCTTTTTGCTTTTGTCCCATAACCTTTTTCGGTGCTCTTTTGTATGGTATTGGCTCATTCTTTTTGTCTAAATGATGTAGTAGGTCATTGTTTTGTTCAAATGTGTCAATAGGATATGACTCATTGTTTTTGTCTAAATTTGGTACTGTAATGACTGCCAGTTTGGTACAGTAAGATATGCACATTTGGTACGGTAGTATATGTAAATTTGGTACTGTAATGACTGTCAGTTCGGTATAGTAATATATGCACTTTTGGTAACGTAATATATGTAAATTTGGTACTGTAATATATGCCAGTTTGGTACAGTAAGATTTCTAAATTTGGTACGGTATTATATGTAAATTTGGTACTGTAATGAATGCCATTTTGGTATAGTAATATATGCACTTTTGCTAATGTATGCACATTTGGCACCGTAATATATGTAAATTTGTTACTGTAATACATGCCAGTTTGGTACCATAAGATATGCAAGTTTGGTACGTTAAGATATGCCTGTTTGGTACTGTAATATATGCCAGTTTGGTACCCTACGGCATGCATGTTTGGTACCGTAACCTATGCCAGTTTGCTAATGTACATTTGGCACCGTAATGGATGTAAATTTTACTGTAATATATGCCAGTTAGGTACCCTAATATATGTAAATTTGGTACGGTAATACATGCCAGTTTGGTACCCTACGACATGCATGTTTGGTACCGTTGAAGCAAATGCCTGTTTGGTACTGTAATATATGCCCGTTTGGTACCGTACGATATTCAAAACTGGTATAATAATATATGCACATTTGGCACCGTAATATATGCATACGATAAAACAAGAAGGTGCTTCTTATGGGGGTCAAGCCGAGAAGAAAATCAGTGTATCAAGATCTCAATCTGAGATCTTATCGGGAAGCATGCATCCAGGATATTTGGTACTGTAATATATCCCAATTTGGTACGTTAATATACGCAGCCTTGGTACTGTAATATAGGTAATATAGGTACTCTAAGTGTACGACATAGGGTATTGTATCCTTTCAGAAGTAGGTACATTATAAATTAAAGTAAAACTTTGAATTTAAGACTTGGCTATATTCCGTCACAAACGAAGCATTTCAGCATGTGTTGATGTGGATAGAGGATTAGACAATTTCTGACTTTTTTCAGTAATGATTGCACACTTTTCTGACGTTTTTCAGTAATGAGTGGATAGATTTCTGACATTTTCTATGTCATGTTTGGACAAATTCTGACATAAGAGGTTTTAAATAATAAAAGACAGCTCATCTGACATGTCAGTGGCTTTAATAAAATGTTTCATATCATATGTATGGTACTGCAACCGTAGCTGCGTTGGTACGCTTTAAACAAAACGACAGGTACCCCTACAAAGATATTTAAGGTACGGTGTCCCTTATATATATGATACGTCATACTAGGGTTAGTAATTTTCGGGGTCGATCGAATTACTTTTTCATCTCGAACCACCGTAGACCAATAATATATAGTACTAAATACGTTTCAGATCAAATTCGGTGCATTACGCCCCGCACGCATGAATTAAATCTTAGAATACCATGATTCATTATAGTATAATGATACAAGCAAGAACATCTACAACATAATTTGAATAATGTGGTGAGTGCTACATCTGCGAATTCAGTGCATTAGGCTTTCATATATTTTTTTCATTTCGTTATTGTTATGTATTGCCAAAATCACGCAGGACAACGCGATTCGATTAGGAATGTACTTATTTTTCGATCGTATAACAAATGGTATGATATACTTTC
The DNA here is from genome assembly GCA_027422505.1 of Craterostigma plantagineum. Classification (NCBI taxonomy): domain Eukaryota; kingdom Viridiplantae; phylum Streptophyta; class Magnoliopsida; order Lamiales; family Linderniaceae; genus Craterostigma; species Craterostigma plantagineum. The sequence goes on from JAPQWV010000011.1 coordinate 25,615,934, forward strand.
ATATATGGGTACTGTAAATGTGTAAGTATAGATACGGTAAACCTGCAGGTTATGGTACTATATAGGTAAATGATAAGGTACCTTCTGTAAAACACAAGGTACCTTAGTGTACAACAGATAAGGTACTTCACGTGCGATATATAAGGTACGGTATATATTTACATACGGTTAACCTGCATATTAAAGTACTCTATATGTAAGCGATACGGTACGGTATACTTGCATATCTGGTTACCGTATACGTGTACGTATGGATACGGTAAAATTTCAGGTTATGGTACTACATATGTAAATTCAAGGTATGGTAATGGTACAACAAAAGGTACTTCATGTGCGATATATAAGGTACGGTATATATTTACGTAATGGTACGGTTAACCTGCATATTACGGTACTCTATATGTAAGCGTTACGGTACGATATACTTGCATATCTGGGTACCGTATATGTATACGTATCGATACTGTAAAATTTCAGGTTATGGTACTACATGTAAATTTAAGGTATGGTAATGATACAACAGATAAGGTACTTCATGTGCGATATATAAGGTACGGTTAACCTGCATATTCTGGTGCTCTGTTGCGTAAAAGATAAGATAAGGTCATACAATAACATATGGTACTGCATAAATTACGGACAGTCGTAGAACAACACAACACAGTACAAAAGAAAACCAACATAAACAACCAAAGGTCTCCAGACAGTCCCATCCCCAACTCAAAAATAAGTTAACCAAACTAAACAACACAATCTCCAAAGAGTCTAACAGCATATCCAAGAAACTTACTGAAAAAGATCTAGCCTACAACTACGCTCGTCACGTAAAATGCGAGCAGCCATAGAAGCACGATACACATCCATGTTTACTTCTTTGCCATATTTCTCTTGGGTGTCGACAACGTACTCCTCTATGGTTAAACAAGCATGCACCCCACAGTCTACGTCGCCAAATAGGGGCCGGTTAAACTCTGGATCCACGGTCTTCTTACATAGATACCAAATGCAGAACCATTTTATTCACACAATGGGTACCAATTTGGCCAAACAGAGGGTACCAAATGCAGTGATAATGTAGTACCAAAAAAAATTGATCCCATTTTCGAAAAACACACAGTTAACAAGCAGTACTATTCGTTCACACAAGGGATACCAATTTACCCAGACAGAGGGTACCAAATGCAGTGATAATGTTGTACCAAAACAAATTGACCCCATTTTCGAAAAACCCACTACTAACAAGCAGTACCATTTTATTCACACAAGGAGTACCAATTTGCCCAAACAGAAGGTACCAAATTCAATCATAATGTAGTACCAAAACAAATTGACCCCATTCAAAAAAAACCAGTTAACAAGTAGTACCATTTTATTCACACAAGGTGTTAGGAATATTTTGTAGCATCCTTTAATTATGTAATCTTGGGTTAATGTGTTGGGTTGTAATAGTTTGGGGTAACTTATGATATTTAGTCATAGTTTTGTATTTGGGCTTTAATATACCAATCAAGTGTGGTATATAAAGCCCAAATAACCCTAATTAGGGTTTTGATCAAAAGTATTGAAAGGTAAGCCACCTTGTACGTTAGATTAAAAAACACACATTAACACACACACTCAAGGTGTTCTTCACGTTTCACACATTCAAACCAATCTTTTGATCCTTGTTTGGTAAAATAAGGGCCAACAAGTGGTATCAGAGCCTAACGCGGATCAATATCTTCCATTTGAATCCAGTTTTGCTCGTTTTCGACGTGATTTGACGAAGATTTTAGCTTGAAAACTCATTCTCTGCTTTTTCACTGTTTTTTGGATGTTTTCAAATCGTTCTCAGTGATTCTTTTCTCCTAGGACATTTGAAAACTGATTTTGAGAACATTTAGGTTCCTTCACGTCGATTCCAGTCAAGTTTGAGTCGGATTTAAGCAAAAACGAGTCTGAAAAATCTGTTTTTCACTGAACTGGGCATCACTTTCGAGCAACAAATCGAACAGTACCATTGAATTTGAAGGTTTCGACCGAAACTCACTGAAAGAAGATTCAATCAATTTTAATTTCCGGGAATTTCTTCGCTTATCTCACAGTTTCGCTCGAAAGATTTCTCGGCGAAAGTCCAATTGTTTCGATCGAAAGTCGATTAATTTAAGTTTCGACGAATTTTCCAGCAATTTTCACAAGTTTCGATCGATACAATTCTCGGCGAAAGTCCAATTGTTTCGATCGAAAGTCGATTAACTTAAGTTTCGACGAATTTTCCACCAATTTTCACAAGTTTCGATCGATACAATTCTCGGCGAAAGTCCAATATTTTTCGCCGAAACGCTACAGTACACAATTTCATAGTTTCGATCGATACACATTTCGAACGCTACAGTACACAATTTCATAGTTTCGATCGATACACATTTCGAACGCTACAGTGCACAATTTCACAGCTTCGATCGATACACATCTCGGCGAAAGTCCAATGTACTAACTGTTTCGCTTGAAACCTTGTTCTCCACTTAGCCAATTTCAATCTCAGACGATCGAAACTATTTTTTTTTCCAAATCAAAATCAAATTCCGTCTTTCGATCGAAACTAACAATTTCAAAACTCTTTCTCCCAATTCACACCTTCGCTCGAATCTTCCAATCTTAACTTAGTTTCGATTGCCCGACTCTCAACACTTAGGACCAATCGTTTAGCTTATTTTCATATCATACTAGAGTCGATCAAGCACTCAAATTGAATTGAACAAAATTATCAATTTCACTTTACACCAATTGTTCAATCCTCGAGCAGTACACTAAATTCATCAAACTCTCTTATTTCGACAGAATTCACCAAGACCTAATTAGACTCAACACTAGAAATTACTCAAACTTGACTACATTTCTTTCAAAACTAAAGTGTTTAATTTCGCAGATATATCTCGCGTTAACGATCATTACCAAACATACCATGGACGGTCTTGCTATTGGATCTGACAACCGTGCACCACTACTGAGATGGGGGGGAGTATGGCATATGGAAGCAACGATTCATAAACTTCATAGAAATCAAGGATGGAGACCTTGCAAATGACATGCTTTCCTCCATTTTTGAAGGACCTGCCCAATCTTGGACCATTATCCCCGCTCAACCCGATGCAGTTCCCGCAATTCCTGAAAGGAGAACTCCTAAGGATCCTAGTCGATACAACGATGCTAAGAAAGCACGAGCTAGAGCAGACAAGCTTGCTCGACACTATGTACTTCAGGCTCTACCAAATGATGTCTACAAGCAAGTCGATGCAATGGTCACTGCAAAGGAAATTTGGGACGAAGTCTGCAAGATGATGGTCGGAACAGAAGTTAGTACTTTGTCCAAGAAATCCAGTATCCTTACTGCCTATGACTCCTTCAAGGCTAAGGAGGGGGAAGAACTTCGAGATGCTTACCTTCGCTTCCTAACCATCATCAACGAGATGAGAAAGATTAACATCCAGCGTTCCAATCTCGAACACAACATCAAGTTCGTCTCCACACTTCAACCGGAGTGGGGACGAATTGCAGTTCTGGTTAAGCAACAGAACAAAGATCTGGACGCGATGGACATTCATTCCCTACACGATAATCTCTCACAATACTCGCAATATGCTAAAGAGATTAAGAACGAAGGAAAGCCAAACATTGAAATGGAACCAATTGCACTCGTAACTTCTAAGTCGAGCAACAGGAGCTCGAAGACTTCTAAAGGAAAGCAGGTCGTACCATCTGACACCTCTGACAACACCGAATCTGACCAAGGATCAGAGGACGAACTCGAATCCATCAGAAAGAAGCTGGCAATGATCTCAGATACCGTCAATAAGATGAGCGCCAAGAAATCATCCTCTTCCTTCAACAAACAACGAACCTCGGGCGGGAAACAGAAGTACATTGCCCCTGAAGAGACTGAAACTAAGAAATCTGAAATAGTAAAGAAGTGCTTCAACTGTGGCAAGCCGGGTCACTTTGCTTCGGAATGCTTCAGACCCAAGAAGAAAAACACTGAATACTACAAGAAGAAATTTCAGCTCTCACAGCGCAAGGAAGCGGGAATAGTCTTGGTAGCTGAGGAAGAGGAATGGTTGGAGGACACATCTGACGAGGAGGAAGAAGAAATGGCCTTCATGGTGAAAAGCATACAGGATGACTCCGACGAGGATGAGCCAGCCATTGGATCAGACAGGACAGATGTTTCATCATCCGACCTGGAGGTATACACTCCATCCCTACATGATTTTGTTAAACTAGAACGTAGAATAGCCGAACTCTCCATGCATCGTAAAAATCACTCAGAACTCCAAAGCAATTTCGACAAAAATTATGCCCTGTTGAACAAACAACAGGAAGAAATAGCAATTCTTAATGAATCCTTGATCTTGTCTGAAACTAAAGTGAAGACTTTAGAAGATCATATAGAAAACAAGGAAATAGAGATTAGCAATATGAGCAGAAGATTGAAAGACAGCGAGGAAGAATGTGTAAATGTAGCATCTCAATACGAACTAATCACCAACGAACGTGTACGACTATACAAGAAAATCAAGGAATTAGAGGACATCAACACCAAAAGAGGTCAAAGTGAACGAACCATGTTCCTTAGCCAACCTAAAGATGTTGAATTTTATAATCCCCGCGAAGGATTGGGATTTGAGCCCACCACTAACCCTGAAGCAGATAAAGTAAACTCTCTGTACAACATCAAACGTTTTGGGTTAAGCATCGAACGACTAATGCCCTTCATCGGATCAAGTGAGGTGACTGAATCTGATGAACAAAGGCGGAAGAACAAAGAATGGGCTCAAATCATGTGTGACTACGACGAACTCAATAATAGCTACAAAACAAGAGAGATACCGCTCTCTGATGATTACATGTCACCATTTGGACCCGAAGGCAATGACGAACAGACTAAACCTATTTATTCATTCATATATATTCCAGAAATTATACGCAAAATAGGTTCTTTGACAGCCTCTCTAGAGTCAGAAAGAAAAGCTCACGAAGAAGAGAGAACTATTTTGTTGAGCAAAATTATACTCTTGAAAACTTTCCTGATGCTTACAAACCTTCCACCTCCCGTCCTATTCCAGAATCATTTACATGTAAATGCAAGCAAACTACAAAGAAAATACCTTTATCTCACACTAACTTGGTATCGCATGTGCTCACAGACAAAGGCGTGAGATCTAAGGAAGCGAAGAAGGTTCAACCTGGCTCAGCTAAGAAGACAACATTCCCTGATAAAAAGAAGAGACCAGTCTCCAACTTTTCTTCTCATGTTTTAAAATCTTTAGCATTTCCAAAAGTGACTTCTTGTATTGTCGCAGAACGTGTTTCGTTATTCCATTCCCTAAAATCAAAGTTCTGTCATGTCAACAATGATGTACTTTCCCATTCACATGACAGTCACTTCAGCAATAGCGTTTCCAAATCACATAGCGCTCGTTCTAAGGACACATCTCCCACTACGTCCAATCATACTACTAAATACATCTACAAGACCAAGCCAAGCAAGAAATCAAGTCCAAAACAGATTTGGATACCGAAATCTCAACTGCATCCTATAGGAAATCATCACGCTTGGACTCTCAAACCAGCTACAAAACAACCTAGCAAAGAATTAAATCTAGCAACGAACAAGAAATCTACTACACCTGCTATCAAAAGAGGACCCATCTATAAATGGGTGCCAAAACTTACTTGATTTTTTTTTTCAGGTCCGTCATGTGTGGTACTTAGATTCAGGTTGCTCCTCACACATGACTGGAAACAAAGAGCTGTTGAGCAACTTCTCTGAAGGATTCCTCGGGAAGGTCTACTTCGGTAACGGTCAATCTGCATCCATGCTAGGAACCGGTGATCTCATCCATGACAGGCTAACCATCAAAGGAGTATCCTACGTCGAAGGACTGAGCTACAATTTATTCAGCATAGGTCGTTTCTGCGACAAAGGCTACAAAGTGAACTTCGAGACCAACAAATGTAGTGTCACAGATATCAATGGAAAAGAGCTACTCACTGGTCACAGAAAGACGAATCTTTACTCCATTGACCTCAAGACTGTTCGACCGACATGCCTTATTTCTCGAGCCTCTCTACATCAGAACGATCTCTGGCATCAGCGACTTTCCCATCTCAACTTCAAAGACCTAAACAAACTAAGATCAGAAAACTTGGTAAAAGGGCTTCCCTCGTTCAGATATCACAAAGAGCATCTTTGCTCGGCGTGTGAAATGGGAAAGATAAGGAAAGCCTCCCACCGGACCAAACACATAGCCTCAACTTCCAAACCTCTCAAACTCATTCATATGGATCTGTGTGGACCCATGCGCACTCAGACCATTAATGGGCGGAAATATGTGTTAGTCATAGTGGATGATTTCTCCCGCTACACATGGACTAAATTTCTGAGAACCAAGGATGAAACTCCAGGTCTAATCATTGAGTTCATCAAAACCGCTCAAAACCTCTACCACTGAGTGTACAAATCATCAGAACTGATAATGGGACAGAATTCAAGAACAGAAAACTCAGTGACTTCTATGCATCACTTGGAATCACCCAACAGTTCGCCGCAGCCAAAACACCTCAGCAAAATTGGGTAGTGGAACCCAAAAACAGAACCTTAGTTGAAGCAACTCGTACACTCCTCATTCGCTCTGGATTACCTCACTTCTTGTGGGCCGAAGCAATGAACACAGCTTGTTTCACTCAAAATCGTGGTTCACTTCACAAGAAGTTCAATAGGACACCCTATGAGTTGATAAATCGTAGAGTGCCAGACGTCTCATTCATGAAAGTTTTTGGGTGCAAGTGCTATGTGGCAAATGATCGTGAAGACAGAGGCAAACTTGACCCAAAAGCATTCGAAGGCATACTGGTGGGATACTCAACAACATCAAAAGCCTATCGCATATATCTCAAAGAGAAAAGATCTGTTATGGAAAGCATAAACGTAACGTTTGATGAAGTAGACCGTGTCGTTTCTGCACAAATCAGTCCAGAACCAGGACTTCTACGAGAATTAACAAAGGATCAACCTAGCACTTCCTCTATGGGAGAATCTTCAAAAACAAAGGCGTTAAGTGACATGGAACTTGATCTCTTATTTGAAGATCTCTTCCCAAAGCCGACACCACACAATGCTCCAACAACATCTGCGGGTACCAGAAAATATTGATTATACGGAGCCTAATAATGACAATACCCCTCCTACGATGGAAAATCTTCACCTTGATGACGATAGTGAACCCCCAACAGATACAGAAATCATATCCAGCTCAGGCACTGAAACTCCTCAGCCTTATGATACAACAATAGAAATTTCTTCAGGAGAGTCAGTAATGCCACAACCTGGAGAAGAAATAGAACATCAGGCTGATCAAGGTGGAGAAATGAAATATGATACAAACACAGCTGGATCTTCACAGCCTAGTACCAGAAAGTGGACTCGAGCCCACCCAAACTCACAAATAATTGGAGATCCCTCCGCTGGAGTAACCACTCGAGCATCAACGATAAACGAAAGCCTCTACTCTTGCTTTCTCAGTCAAAAGGAACCCAGTAAAGTAGCTGAAGCACTCGCCGATCCAGACTGGATAATTGCAATGCAGGAGGAAATCAATCAGTTTGAGAGGTTGAAAGTTTGGAATCTTGTACCTAGACCAGCTGGGAAAACCATTATAGGTACTAAATGGGTGTTTAAGAACAAAAGAGACGAGCAAGGAGTCGTTATCCGGAATAAAGCAAGGCTGGTGGCAAAAGGTTACAATCAACAAGAAGGAATCGACTATGACGAGACATATGCTCCAGTCGCAAGAATAGAAGCCATTAGGATATTCTTAGCTTTCGCTGCACACAAGAATTTCACAGTCTACCAGATGGATGTCAAAACTGCATTCCTCAACGGAATACTAAAAGAAGAAGTTTTTGTATCCCAGCCTGAAGGTTTTGTAAACGAACAACGCCCAGACCACGTCTACAGACTAGATAAAGCTCTCTATGGACTTAAACAAGCTCCCAGAGCCTGGTACTAGGTCCTCTCGGATTTTCTCATCTCATCTGGTTTCACAAAAGGAAAGATAGATACGACTCTTTTTATCAAGAAGGACGGAACCGACATTATGCTAGTGCAGATCTACGTTGACGACATCATATTCGGGTCTACAGACTCACGAATGTGCAGGAACTTTGGGGATCTAATGAAGCAGAAATTCGAAATGAGCATGATGGGTGAACTAAATTTCTTCTTAGGACTTCAGGTTAAACAGCTTCACGATGGAATCTTCATAAGTCAATCCAAGTACATTCACGACATACTCAATAAGTACAACTTGGACAACTCAAATACTGCCATGACTCCAATGTCTACCTCATGCAAACTTGATGCAGATTCCTCAGGAAAAACTGTTAATCAGACAACTTATCGAGGCATGATAGGATCCTTGCTCTATCTTACATCAAGTAGACCTGATATAATGTTCGCCACATGTCTCTGTGCATGCTTTCAAGCTGATCCAAAGGAATCTCACATGCTCGCGGTCAAGCGAATTTTCAAATATCTCAAGGGAACTCCGAATCTAGGTCTATGGTACCCGATGGAGTCAAGCTTTGAACTCGTAGGATACACAGATGCTGATTACGCAGGATGCAAGCTGGACAGAAAGAGCACTTCTGGAGCCGCTCAATTTCTTGGGGGTAAACTCGTCAGCTGGTCATCTCGAAAGCAAAATTGTGTCTCAACATCGACAGCAGAGGCAGAATATGTCGCTGCTGCGAGTTGCTGCTCACAAATCTTGTGGATGAGAACCCAGCTGCGAGATTTGGCATAACGTTAAATCATATCCCAATTTTTAGTGATTCTAAAAGTGCTATAGCTATAACAAGTAATCCAGTACATCATTCACGCACAAAACATATAGACATTAGATATCACTTTATTAAGGAACATGTGGAACAAGGTACAATCGAAATGCATTTTGTCCACACCGATCTTCAACTTGCTGACTTATTTACTAAGGCTTTGGATGAAAAGCGATTCCAATTCTTGGTATCTAGGTTAGGCTTGTTGAACCATAAGACATGATCGATTGTCCCTACATGAACCTGATATTGTGTAAATAGATCATTTAAATTTTTCTCTATATGTTATGAATGGTAAAAATCCTACTATTATATCTAGGGGGAGACTAATAAAAATTTTATGCATGAATCTAGGGGGAGTCTTTCATTTTATGCACTAATTTAGGGGGAGTCATTATTAAATGGTTCGCACAAATACTTCACACAAGGAGTTTATGATTCCTCATCAAATTTAAATTATATAGTATGGTGAAACTCCTTAAGCTTCTATCAAAAATTAAAATTATTCAAATATTTCAAATATCACAATTAGTTCTCGGCGAAACTGCATATCGATCGAAACCCTTTCAAATTGATTTGCCAATTGTACTAAACAAGTTTCGATCGAAACTGAGCTTTAACTCTTGATTTATTAGTTTCTTGGCAAAACTGACTTTCGCTCGAAACACGTTTCGATTGAAATTGCAATTTAATTTAATACCTTCATAATTTTATCGGCGAAACTGACTTTCGATCGAAACACACTACGATTGAAATTGATTTTTACATCCTTTGACATTTATCTCGGCGAAACTGACTTTCGCTCGAAACACACTACGATTGAAATTGATTTTTAAATCCTTTGACATTTCTCTCGGCGAAACTGACTTTCGCTCGAAACTCATTTCAATCGATCGAAATCAAATTGACTCTTCACAATTATTCTCGGCGAAACTGAGACTACTTATTTATATAGAGTTTCGCCCGAAACGCTTCTTCTTCATCGATTTTCAAACTCACTCATAAACCCTCTCTGAAATCGCACACGAACTCATCACTGTCTCACTCTGTTTTTCCGTTTATTGCAACTCCAAATCCCTCATTGGTAAGGAAAAACGCTTAATCTACAGCCTTAAACTGATTTTTTTTTCTCATTCGTGCAGGTTACGCAGATTAGGGTTGCGTGTGTTCGAGCGAATCATTGCTTTAATGTGTTTTCACATCGCCTAGATTCGCTCGAAACTACTCTCTTGCTTCAATTTCACATTCCAATCGATCGATTGTTACTGAAAATTTTTCTTATTTTGTGTTTTCAAATCGACGTTTTTTCTAGGGTTTTACAACTTTCGATCGAAACAGGGCAATTCAATTTATCACAGTTTCGGTCGAAACAGGGCAATTCAATTTATCACAGTTTCGATCGAAAGAGCATTTCAATTTTTCACAATTTCGATCGAAACTGACGACATAATTAATTTCAATCGATCGACACCACTATTCCACAGTTTCGATCGAAACTCAAGGCTCAATTGAATCGATTGATTCGAGACTAAATCTGTCCCACATTGAACTTTCGATCGAAACTGAATTGATTCACTCTTTCGCCGCACTTATTCAAATCAAATATGGATTTCGATCGAAACTGGTTATAATTTCCCTTTCACCGAATTTACCTAAATTGAACATCACTTTCGATCGCAACCACAGTCCAAATTAAACTTATCGCACGATACACATTATTGACCGAAACTCAAAATCAATTCAAATTGGCACTTTCGCCGCTAACTTAATCCAATTTCAATTGTTGCCAATATTTTGCCAAACTTTTCTAAGTCCTAACATGCTTAACAACTAATTGCACAACTTTTGTATACTTTCTAAGTCAAAATGGTCGATTTCCACTAATCCACTGCTTTTATCTTGCAGATCGACCACAATGGTGAGACAAATTGACGAGATTTTCGCCTCCAAGGACTGGGCACAGAGGACACCCAACAACCTTCAACTTGATTTTGATAATACCTCGTGCCCAGATCCTATCATTATTAAGATCCTTGCAAACCACCCTCTAAGAACCGCCCTAAACATCACCGAGGTAGTCCCTGAAGTATATGTGCAACAATTCTGGTCCACTCTTCAAAAACCAACCAATAACCCCAAATTACCACTCTTTCCGCCAAAATCGACAACACTATAGTTGTCTTTACTCCTTCCGTTCTCCGCTCCACACTAAACCTACCTCATTCACTCGTATATGATCCCCATCCCTCCAACGAGGACCTAATCAGGGACTTCCTATTCATGGGCCACAAACCTAACGCCCAAAACACCATACATTTACCTGAATTCACTGCCAAAGACATCCCTGCGCCATGGCGGACACTGTTTCTCATTGTCAACAAGTGCCTCTCGCCGAAGCACTCCGGGTCCGACAAGTGCAACCGGAACATCATGCTTATCTTCGACGGGATCGTCTTCAACAAATATTATGATGTCGCCCAACTCATCTGGTCCGACATCCTCGATCAACTGCGAAGGCGAGGCCTTGGAGCAACGAAGCCCGTGCTCCCTTACTTAAGGTGGCTGCCCGTCATCGTCCAACATTTCGTGGATCTTCATCCCGAAATCGAACACCGCCCGAGAGACGAGGGTTATCAGTCTCCGAAGCTCATAAAAATCCAATCGACGAAGAGCAAAATCGATCAGGAGGCCATGATCATCCCAGACTACTTAATTGGCCTCCTCGATCCAAATGAGCCGGAGCTACGCAAGTATATACGAGCCAACAACCTTGACGACGTCCCCGTGGCTCAACAAAACCCAGTTGAACCTAACCCAGGGACAAGCCAACCCCCACAGCCAAATGTAGGTCTAGGAAGCTCCTCATCCCCACAGCCTAAACGAAAGCGCAAAACCAAAGGGGATGACCGAGAAGGACAACAGGAACGGCGTACAAAGCAAAAACACGACCGTCCTCCGAATCCAACTACTCCACTAATAAGCCGGACCGAGCCCATAGGTACAAGGGATGACCTTGTCTTCCCCCGAGTAGAAGTCGCGACATCGGGTCCAATCGCGCAAACTACCCTCCCCAGCCACTCAATCATCTCCCAACAGATGATTGTTTCACATATTCACGAGGTGCCACGTCATTCGTCACCACCTCGCTCGGAGATGGTTGATGTAACAAGCAGTACTCCGCCTCAGACTGCACCTTCCTTGATCACTACGAGTCTAGTGCCCTCACCCTCCATAATTTCTTCACTTTCTAGGACACTACCAATAGACTCTGCACCTCTAGATCTTAGTGATCTAGACCGAACGCTCTATGATGTCTCCGTACTAGAGTCTAGTACGGAACACAGCGGAAGTCCCAACGTAGTCAACATCACTGCAGCTACGACCTTGGGCCATCAATCTGAGTTCGTCTCAGCTTTGATGTCAACGATGAGCCTCCGTGGCCTCGGTTTAAGTCCTGTGCAAACGGGCGGCACATCAGTACCCTCTACTGATGTTGTGACGACGGAACGTCTCAGTGACTCCGTCCGGTTACTTTCCCCGTTCGTGACGGAGGACAGGCTAACTGAGCGCCTCACAGAGTTTGCAAAAGGACTCGAGGACACAATCATGGCCCAAGTCTACAACGCAATTGGGACATCCACTCGAGACAAAGGCAAAGCCACCGTCACCGAAGTCATAATCCCACAACCTGACCCAACTCCTCGCGCTGAGGAAGGATCGTGGAACGTACCCATTCCAGAACTGATCGACGTTCTACTGGCCCGACTCCGTTCCGCACCGACGCTCACTGCATATGAAGCGGAGGTTCTCAGACGTCTGGAGCTTCCTTTCAACCCGCCTAACTCCAGCGAGGCCCAGTCATCCCGACAATCACGTGACGATCCTGACGGTGGGGATCGTCCCGAGGGGGAGAAGACACAAGGGACAGGGCCTCCGTCGCAGCCACAACCGCAACCTAGAACCACCCGAACATCCACCAGAACAAAACCACCTACACCCACCCAAACCAGAAAATCTACCCGAACTACTACCAATACAACCCAAACGATCGCCTCATCAACCGGGAGTCCATCACTGCCTAGCCTTACAAACCCAAGAACTCCCTCTGATCCTCCATCCTCACCTACTCTATCTCTCGAAACACTTTACAACCCACACTCAGCGGTAGAGAAGTACATCTTCAACGACGATTGGTTAACAAAGCCGATGCATCCAGCCTTGGCCAAGGGCTTACTGGACAACGGCAGATACTTCTTGATGAAGGCAAATGTTGACCTAGCACTTATCGACGATGATGAGCTCCAAGAAGGTGAAGATTACGAAGCAGACATTCCAGAACTTCCAGAGCTTCTCAAACACGTTGTCGTCGATAAGGAGTGCCCCCCCTCGAAATCGAAGATAAGGAAAGAACAGACGCCGCCGTGGGAAAATGTCAAAGTGATAGCACCATATCAAGAAGAGATACGGAGAAGGATTTGGAGGAAGGAGGATAGGATCAAGGAGCTAGACGAGCTGAGTCTAAGAGGCCTAACTCATCTTCCTAGACCAACTGCTATACGATACTTGCTCTCTCTTCGTAGAGGGCTTGTGTGGAGAGCAAAAGATACAGATGTTAACGTTCTTAGAAGAGAAGAGAAGGAAAAGCCCAGAATCAGCAAGATCTTGGGAGTTCGGCGAGGTCGTCTCGACTACTATGAGTTTCCAATCTACAAAGTGCAGCGAGAAGATGGAACGGTTGAGGAACTGACTGAAGGCGATCTCTCCTACATCCGAGGTGAAGATGTTGATCGGATACTTTTCAGCTTCAGATTTCTTGGAACACTCCAGAATCCAGACTTGAAAGTAGGTTATGTTGCTCTTAAGCGATTTATGATGCGCCAAATCAAGTTCAATTCGACTCACGATCTTCAAATGGCGGTGGAAAGCAACATGAAAAGGGTGAATCTCACGAAGCCATCCTTCGAAGTCCCCGACTCAAGTCTTGGTGACGGCCACATAATCAATGATGACGACGATCCATCGGTGGTCTACACCAATTACAAAGGAGAAAAGAGGCTGATGAAAGCATCCGAGATTGCCAAATTCAGCGATGGGACGCTACTAATTATTCGGGTGAAACTCGAATGGATTCTGGAGAAGCTAAGGAACGAAGAAGCAGAAGCCCAGGAGAAGTACGAGAAGCTGATCAACATCATCAACGATCGATTATCCTTACGACGAACGATACGATCTTACGAGTTCAGACTTGGACTCAGGAAATCGATTGATGCTGTGGAGAAACCCAAGAAGAAGAAGACACAAAGGACATCAAAGCAAAAAGGATGCTAAGGGGGAGATTGTTAGGAATATTTGTAGCATCCTTTAATTATGTAATCTTGGGTTAATGTGTTGGGTTGTAATAGTTTGGGGTAACTTATGATATTTAGTCATAGTTTTGTATTGGGCTTTAATATACCAATCAAGTGTGGTATATAAAGCCCAAATAACCCTAATTAGGGTTTTGATCAAAAGTATTGAAAGGTAAGCCACCTTGTACGTTAGATTAAAAAACACACATTAACACACACACTCAAGGTGTTCTTCACGTTTTACACATTCAAACCAATCTTTTGATCCTTGTTTGGTAAAATAAGGGCCAACACAAGGGGTACCAATTTTCTCAAACAGAGAGTACCAAAAGCAGTGATAATGTATACCAAAACAAATTGACCCAATTCGAAAAAACCAAAATCGATCCATTCGAGAAAATCAAAATCGACCCATTCCAAAAAAACCCCAAATTGAGACTTTCCACCCATCTGAACACGCACAAAAAACTCTAATCGAACAACAAATCAATCTCATTCCAAAAACACGCATCCATTGTTACGAACACTAACCAAAATTGCTTAAACACAACGAATTATGGCAAAATCAAACTACATACAAGCCTATATTGATAACGGAAATCCACGAACGAGTGGACAGACGAAAATACTGTGAATTACTTACCTATCAATTTCAGACGGCCAATACCACGACGAACGAGTAGACAGAGGGCAATATCGCGACGAACGAAGGGAACAAGCTCGATCTCTGGGAATTAACCTCGCGATTTGGAAAGATGGGTGTGAATTTTTTTTTATGAAGGAACGAACGTGAAATGAGAAAAGCAGGTAAAAGATGTAAATAAACAATTTTAGTAGGGGTAAATCCGTCAGTTAGGTACCTATCAGTAAAATAAAATACAACTAGGTACCTAGTTTAAAAATTTATCTGACAAGGGACTGAACTGTTTAATTTTTTATTGATGTAGGTATTTAAGTGTAGAAACCCCTTATTTTAATCAAGGATGGGCGATGAAGTTACTTTAATGAGTTTATTTATATCGAATGACCGATGACTATACGCTAGATTCACTATTTAGCAGATTTCTGAATTTAATAATTATACACAAAGACGTTTGAATGAAAGCCCTAGCGATCAATTTACCATCGAATTTTTAATACATGAACGTGGTTATAATAATGAAGTTTCTTGCTTAATGTATTATACCATCTCCAGCTGAAAATGTGAGGATCGGTTACGTGTTTAGAGGGGGTGAATAAACACTTGTCTCTTTTTCGGTTCTCAACCAGTTAAGGTTAGATACCAGTGCTTGATATTTGTATAAGTGACTTGCGTGGAAGCAAACCATCGGTTTTGAACCGAGACCGGGTGGAAGATGTGGTCTTTATGTGTGTGTTTTTGTGAAAGACACGAATTTATTTCTGGAAGTTCGGAGCCAAAAATCTCCTACGTCTCCCATTCTTCCCTACAGGGAAGGCACCACTAGAAGAATTGATTTTGCAACCCCCGTTGCACAACATCCTTAGCTAGACTAACACAGTACAACCCACATGACTATACTCAGCTAACTAAACTCCTGGACACCACTTAGACAGCTTTTTACAGTCCGCTACTTTCAAGAGCTTTTTACAGTCCCTTGAGAACAACTCACTCGCTAACCGAAACCGACCTAATGCAGTGAGGACCACACCTAATTTTTCTTCTTTCTTTCACAAGCTTTTTAGGCTTGATCGGTTTATTCTTTAAATTTCTCAGTAAGGCGCTCGCATTCTTCAGCTTGTCTTCCTTCTTATTTATAGTTGAGGTTTGAAGTTGTAGCCGTTGTGAGATACGACTGTGCACCGGACAGTGCATTAATTGACTTTACCCAAAATGGGTCCCGGTCTTTACAGCAGTCGCCCTGTCCACTTTACTTTATTCCTTATTTGGCTTGACTAGACTTCAACTTGGCTCTATCCGTCAGCATTGCATTAATTCCTTGTCAGAAGTCTTCGATTTGTCTTGCCTTAACTTCATTTGAGTTTCTGTCCAGCGTGGCACATCCAGTATCAATGATCCGGTCTTGTTTCAATATCCAGTCTTGATCCGATTTTTGTTTACGTGGTTATATTACTACGTGTTCCCGATTTCTCCTATGTTTATCCAAATGGTAATCTCAATTTAGTTCAATCACCAAAACTAGTAATCTGAATTGATTTAATTCATGATTTCTAGCAAGAAAACTCATTCTCAAACTCAAATTCTTCTCCAACCGACAAACCAATTCTCTTCTACTCGATTTTTTAATATTACCCATGATATATACAACTTTACAAATTAGACCACACACTATACTTTAAATTGGCTTGAAGTGAATAAAATTTTCTCGATCGCAAAATTAAACGGAGTTATTTCAATTGAAATCAATGCATAGGAAATCAATTTGAAATCATATTTTTCGAGCGTAGAATATCTCGGCATGAACAGTGACATTTTCCACGATCAAACACATAGAAAATTTCGAAGTTTTTTCCACGCGTTATATGTTTCATTAGAAATTATGAACATGCCATTACATTTTTTCAATCGATTATACTATATGCATACTACACGGTTTCAATTCAAAATTCATCAAACATGTTATGACTTGTTACAATAATATAGTTTGATGAAATTAAATAATTTTTTACTAAAATCAAATTTATGAACTAATGAACATTTTTTATCTCTTATTTTTCTGATGGATCGCTACCCTCATTATAATCATATATACGACCACAACTTGTATTTGAAGGTCCAGGATAAGAATTTCCAGCTCGATCTAGGCACCTTTCGGTGTCCAGATGAGATCATAATATCTATCCTGTAAGGCCACCCCATCTGGCATGCATTGACGATCACCGTATCGGTGCCAATGGTCTATCTCCAGCAATTCTGGGGATGTATACAAGGAGCAGTGGATAATGGAGCATTCTCCTTCTCAACCATTATTGGGACGCGGCACATACATATGGACAAGAACCGGTTCGGGATGATTCTGGACTTGCCATACAGCGCAAACTACGTCCCGCTCCCATCAGACGCAAAAATGGTGCATGACTTCATGCAGATGGGATATCAACCACAGCTCACCAAGCTAGCTCAAGTTCAGAGCAGCGGTATCCCTCATCCGTGGAAGACACTGTTCGGGATCGTGAACAAGTGTCTATCGCCCAAGCATGCTAACTTCAACAAGGGCAATGGCAACATACTGCGGATCTTTCACGGACTCGCATTCTCCAGAAATTACAATTTCCCGCAGCTGATCTGGAATGACCTTGCAGACTAGATTCGGCAAAAGGAGAATCGGGGATCGAAGAATGTGCCTTACGCTCGGTGGTTTAATGTGATCATAAGGGAACTTATGGAGTTGCACGAGTCCATCCCTCGTCTACCTCCTGGAGGAAATTATCAACCACCCAGGCCTAAATTCTTTCACAATCCACGGCTCACGGACCTGGACCGACCGTCGATGCCGATTCCTTTTGAGCTACTACGTCTCGCTGACCCCAGAGGAGACGTATACTGTATGTACTGCCGGGAGAATCACCTCACCGAGGAGATGATTCGAGGGCCCCCGACAGATTTTGGAGTTAGCCCTCGCCAACTGCAACACCAACCAATCCCTGAGGACACGATGATAGATGTTGTCGCTCAGGAGCTTCAACAGGAGTCTCCTTTGGTCGAAGGGCAAATGCTCGACGTAGATGATGCACTAATAGACGTTGTTGCTACTGAGATGGCGCTCGAGGCTCCTGACCACGAATATCAGGTGGAGGTGTTTGTAAATGTAGGCGTGCTCCAAGAGCCTATTGAGGAGGTTCTACTTCAGGAGGCACAGCCCGAGGCGGGAACAGGGCACAACTCACCACCTGAGACGACGGAACACGCCGGTGAGGAAGAAGCACGAGAACCGACACCTCACACGGCTTCCTCGTCAGACACTAGTCTGATGAGGAGATCCAACTTATAAGACGGACTCCACGTCGACTGAGCTTTCCGATCGAGTCCCTCTTCACCGTCGTCTCCGCCACATCAGACACACTGCTTGTCATACCTTCTAGGGCTGAGGACCCTTCATCGCTCAATCTAGAGCCGTAGCCCACTATCACAGCGTCGGTCGGGGCCGAGGATCAGACTATCACTACCGGCCTCGACGTCGAAATGTCTGACGTACAGGTTCAATCTGAGCCTGTCACAACATCCATAGACGCGAATCTTCTAGATTCAAGTCGAGGGTTGGATGGATGTCTGATATAGTCACAACCTCAAGTGACTGGGAGCCAACCTAAGGAGTCGGTGTCTGCTCAAGGGTTGTTAACAGGCGACATCAATCGTCCCGGTCCTTCTACGGAGGCGTCCGCACCATTTGTGACGAACGAGCAATTCCAAGCCGCTCTCTCCGCTGCTGTATCGCTTGAAGACAAAATAACGGAGAGAGTTCTTACTGCCATAGAGACATCCCGCAGAGACACCGGGAAAGCACCTATCTGCGAAGGCACCTCGTCACAGCCCAACTTCACACCTCCACAACCCACGCCCACCGACCCTTTAGCCAATTCATCCATTCTCATCAACCCATAAACCATCCCATAACCGAGCTCCACGACATCCTACTCGCCCGCCTGATCAGCCTCTCCATCCGGTCACCTCAAGAAGAGTCTCTCTATAGGTGATTGATGGATCATCCTGAGCCACCTCCTAAAACCTGTCGAGGCCAAAGCTCCAACTCAAGACGCAGACATGACGATCCTGACAAACAGGACCCTCATGAGGGGGAGAAGAGGCCACGGACATCTACGAGTGGTCAAGAACAAGGCCAAGGCTCGGGCTCTGCGCAGACAGGAACGGGAGCCGGAGAAACCACCAAACTACCTACACCACGCACCGCACCACCGCTCTAACCCATATCGACCCACCAACCTTTCACCTAAGGACGCCTCCGCCCACACCACCGATTCTGACAAGCCCCTTGCTTCCGGAGGAAGAAGCAAGTACCGCAATGCTCATAGCCCTAGCAGTTACTCAAGCTAGTCCCTCGGTCGCTCCAGACCAACCGGGCCCCTCAGGACATGTCGTCAATCCACACGAGGCTCAAAATAAGTATATCTTCGACGGACAGTGGATGACCCATTCCACTCCTGAGGAGCATCAAAGACGACGGCTTCAAGACGTTTGACGTTTTCTACAACAGCCTCCATAGACCTCGCAATCATAGAAGACGACGAGCTTCTAGAAGGTGAAGACTACGAGCAAGACATTCCAAGGCTACCAAAGTCAATTGCGCAACAAGCGGCTCCCTCTACAAGGCTAACGCCAGGGACCGTTCGGATCGACACGCCATGGCAGAACATCCAAATAGAAATCCCCTTCCTCGAAGAAGTTCGTGAAAACATTTGGAGGTCACCGGAGAGAGTTAAGAAGCCGAACGAGTTCGAGCTGAGAGGGATCTCTCACTGGGATCAGCAGAAGAGGATGACCTACCTTTGGATGCTGACCAAGCTTAGACCTGATGTAAGGTTGAGGATGACTAAAGAATAAGTCAAGAGCCACTATAAGAGTCTCTCCCCAATATGTCAACTACTCAGCGTATATTGTGCAAAAGGAGGACTTCCAACACCTCACTACACCATCGAGCGAGTAGATAGAACTCGAGAAGATCTAAGCGAGAGCGACCTACCGTACATCCCTGCTGATGAGGTATACCGTCTCTATCAGCTGTACGTGGAAAAGTACAAAGGTCCTCAAGGCTTCATCAAGAAAGAAGGTCTCGAGGGACTCTACCGGTTCATGATGCGCCAAGTCAAATACTTTGCCGCACACAACCTTCAGACGGCTCTGGAGAGCAACATGAAGAAGGTTAACATGACCGCTCCGCTCAACAAAGGACCTGAGATCGAAGGGCTTCAAACAATCACGTGCACATCAGCTCAGTCCTATGCACCACCTACCACAATCCAATCGCCAAGAAGAATGGTTGATGCTGAAGACTGACTCATAAGTTTTGTGATGGGACGCTCAAGGTCGTCAGGAAAAACATCGAGCAGAGGTTGGAAGAAATCAATCGAGATACGATGCTGAGGATCAACAGGTTCGTGACAGAGCAGCAGCTCCTAATGCAACTATTAGAAGATATCGAGGAGCGACTGGAGCTGAGGAACACGCTCAGGAACTTTGAGCATGCGCTGGACTTACGCAGATCGTACTACGCCCGACGAGGACAAACAGCGCAGAGACACAATCAAGCACAAAGGGGGAGAATGTAGAAGATCAATTCTAATTGTGCTTTGATTTCATTGGTTGTCCTTGTAATTAGGGGCTTTATTTGTATTAGTCCGTAGTTAGGACTAGATAGATATTTATACCAAGTATGTTTGGTATAAATACTTTGTAATCAATCGCAATCAATAGAGAAGGTTTTGGAAATTGATCCGAGAGACTTGCAATTCAATTTCTAGAGAGAGAAACAATAGTAACTTTCTCACTCTACTCGAATTCTCTCTCTTGTTCTTCATTTGAGTTTTCGATCGAATCTTAATGTCAATCATTATCATCGAATTACTTAGAATTCATGTCTAGGATCAGAGTTGTTAATCGTAGGACGTAACATTACTACACAAAATACAGGGAGTTAATTGCATTTATTTTAAATCTGAGGGGGAGCTTTACAATGTGATTTTATTTGAAATAGAGGTCAATCTGAAAATTTTAGAAGTACTTACTATCGAGAAACTGGATATAAGAATTAATTCGCGATCATAAGTTTCTCAATCGTAAACAGTGTTGGGAACGATTTTGATTAGCCGCGATAATTTGCGATCGAAGAATTGCATTGAAGAGCAATTTTCGAATCAAAAATTTCTAGAGCGCAAATAGTAATGGGCCTGATCCATTTAATCACAAAATGTCAAATCGCAAACGCAACATTAATTACAGCGAGTTAATAAAAGTTCACTTTTTGGTCAGTCGAAAAACTTTTTCTCACGCAACCCTAAATCGCAAAAAATTCTCTCTCGAAAACATTCACAGAAATTTCCAATTTCTCAAAAATCTTTCGATTTTCAAAACCAAATTGTCTGTTTAAAGTAGAAATGAGATTCTTTTGACATTTGCGTGTGATTTTACTTCACTAGCATCTGCATTTTGTAGTTGTTCGCATGATTAAGATTAGATTCTCGACTGTTCTTCAAAACTGAGGAAACCATATGGTATTTTACAGTGATTTAGGCATGATTATGAGTTTTATCTGAGATTAATGCCTGCACTTAAGATAGTTTCGACGTTCTTTATGATCTGGTAGTATAAATCTTCGGAAAATCTGCATCTTCGACTCTAATTCGAGTTTAGATAAAACTGGGCATTTGAATGTTTGAAGCCATCGAAGAACTTTGTCGATCGCAAACAGTCTTAATTGAATTCCGATTCAATTGAGATACTGTTTGTATCTAATTAGTTTTCGATCAATAAAATTCTGACTTAGTCGCTAAGACGGAAGATTTTGACCGACAAATTAATTACCATCGAAAAATCTAATTAGGATTTTTCAGTGAGCGAAAAAATTAAGCACTGAATAGACAATTTAGACGCAAATTAGATCGAGCGTAAAACTAACTATCGCAAAATAGAATTTTTGATTTAATTTTATTTCGGTCGCAAAAATTTAGCAGCGAAAAAATTAATTTTTCAACGTTAATTTTGCGATCGCAAAATTTTCCGCTTAGGATTTAATTGATCGAAAAATTTCTCGATGATCGACTTAGTTTTTCGTTGATTAATTTGTCGATAGAAAAATATCGCAGCGAAAATTTTACTTAGGATCGAAAATCACGTACCGCTCGACAAATTTCAAATCGAAAACTTTTATTCAATCGAGGAAAATTTTTCGATAGTAAATTTACCTGAGAAATAATTTCTCGATCGTAAATTTACGCGGAATTTTTCTCGATCGTAAAACTGATCAGCTACAGTCTCACGATTCCAACTTCAACACTTAGAAGATTTTTTTCTAAGTCTTTTACACTGTAGCGAACATTAGCGAATAAAATTTTCTCGATCGCAAAATTAAACGGTGTTATGTCTATTGAAATCAATGCATAGGAAATCAATCTGAAAACCAAATTTATCGACGGAAAAATATCTCGGCATGAACAGTGACATTTCCCGCGATCAAATACTTAGAAAATTTCGAACTCTTTTCATGCGATTACATGTTTAGTTCGAAATTACAATCATGCCATTACATTTTTTCAAAATCAAGTATCCTATATGCATGCTACACGATTTCAATTCAAAATTCATCAAACATGTCATGACTTGATACAATATTATAGTTTGATAAAATTAAATCAATTTTCGACTAAAATTAAGTTTATGAACTAATGAACTTTTATATCTCTTATTTTTCAGATGGATCGCTACCCTCGTTATAATCACATATACGATCACAACTTGTATCTGAAGGTTCAGGATACGAATTTCCAGCTCGATCTGAGCACCTTTCAGTGTCCAGACGAGATCATTGTCTCTATCCTACAAGGCCACCCCATCAGGCATGCATTGATGATCACCGCATCTGTGCCAATGGTCTATCTCCAGCAATTCTGGGGATGTATACAAGGAGCAATGGATAATGGAGCATTCTCCTTCTCAACCATAATTGGAACGCGGCACATACATATGGACAAGAACCAGTTCGGGATGATTATGGACTTGCCATACAGCGCAAACTACGACCTTCTCCCATTAGACGCAGAAATGGTGCATGATTTCATGCAGATGGGATATCAACCGCAGCTCACCAAGCTACCTCAGGTCCAGAGCAGCGGTATCCCTCATCCGTGGAAGACGCTGTTCGGGATTGTGAACAAGTGTCTATCGCCCAAGCATGCTGGCTTCGACAGGGCAATGGCAACATACTGTGGATCTTTCACGGACTCGCATTCTCCAAAAATTACGATTTCACGCAGCTGATCTGGAATGATCTTGCAGACCAGATTCGGCAAAAGGAGAATCGAAGATCGAAGAATGTGCCCTACGCTCGGTGGTTTAATATAATCATCAAGGAATTCATGGAGATGCACGAGTCCATCCATCGTCTACCTCCTGGAGGAAATTATCAACCACACAGGCCTAAATTCTTTCACAATCCACGGCTCACGGACCTGGACCAACCGTCGATGCCGATTCCTTTTTAGCTACTACGTCTCGCTGACCCAGAGGAGACGTATACTGTATGTACTGCCGGGAGAATCACCTCACCGAGGAGATGATTCGAGGGCCCTCGACAGATTTTGGAGTTAGCCTTCCCCAACCGCAACAACAGCCTGGTCCTGAGGACATGATCATTGATGAAGTCGCTCAGGAACTAGAGCTGGAGCCTCCAACTCACGAGGAGCCAATGCCGGACTTAGATGACACGCTGATCGATGTTATGGCTGTCGAGTAGGCTCAAGCGGAAATCTCCAAGTGGAAGTGCCTGTATATGTTGGCGTGCTTGAAGAGCCTATCGAAGAGGCTCCTCTACAAGAAGCACAACCCGAGACTGAAATGGGGCACAACTCACTTCCACTGGTGACGGACCAGGCTCGTGAGGACGTGGAGCACGAACCTTCTCCTCACACGGCCACCTCATCTGGTACAGTCCGATGAGGAGCTCAGACTCATAAGACAGACTCCCAGACGATTGAGTATACAGATGGAGTCCCTCTTCCCCGCCGTCACCACCGCACCAGATACCGTACTAATCACTTCTTCAAGTGTTGCCGGCACTTCTTCGCTGAATCTTGAGCCGCAACCAAATCTACCGATGTCTGGTTCGCAGGCCCAACCCGAGCCTGCCGTAACACCCATAGAGGAGAATCTTCAAGATTCGACTCGAGGATTGGGTGGAAGTCTCATACAGTCACAACCTCAAGTGACTGTGAGCCAACCTGAGGAGCCGGTGCCTGCTCATGGGTTGTCAACAGGCGACATCAGTCGACCTGGTACATCTTCGACGGAGGCTTCAATACCGTTTGTGACGAACGAGCAATTCCAAGCCGCTCTCTCTGCTGCTGTTCAATCGCATGAAGACAAATTAATGGAGAGAGTTATTACTGCCATGAGACATCCCGCAGAGACACCGGGAAAGCACCTGTGTCCGAAGGCACCTCGTCACAGCCCAACCTCACACCTCCACAACCCACACCCACCGATCCTTTAGCCACTTCATCCATCCTTATCAACCCATACACCATACCCATAACCGCCTGATCGGCCTCACGAAGAGTCTCTTTATAGGCGATTGGTGGATCATCCTGAGCCACCTACTGAAACTTGTCGAGGCCAAAGATCCCACTCAAGACGCAGACATGACGATCCTGATAATCAGGACCCTCATGATGGGGAGAAGCGGCCACGGACATCTACGAGTGGTCAAGGCCAAGGCCAAGGCTCGGGCTCTGCGCAGACAGGAACTGGAGCCGGAGAAACCTCACAATCCACTACACAACCCACCACCACCACGCACCGCACACAACCTCTAAGCCCATTCTACCAACCCACCATCAGAACGCCTCCGTCGACCCCATCCACCCTACTGACCTTTACAAGCCCCTTGCTTCCGGAAGAAGAAGCAAGTGCCGCGATGCTCATAGCCCTAGCAGCTACTCAAGCTACTCCCTCGGTCGCTCCAGACCAACCGGACAAGGCGTCAATCCACACGAGGTTCTAGACAAATACATCTTCGAAGGACAGTGGATGACCCATTCCATGCCCGAGGAGCATCAAAGACAACGGCTTCAGGACGTTCGGAATTTCCGACAACAAGCCTCCATAGACCTCGTGATCATAGAGGACGGCGAGCTTCAGGAAGGTGAAGACTACCAACAAGAAATCACAAGGCTACCAGAATTGATCGTGCAACGAGCGACTTCCCCCACAAGAATAACGCTAGGGACCGTTTGGATCGACACACCGTGGGAGAACATCCGAATAGAAATCCCTTTCCTTGAAGAAGTTCGTGAAAACATTTGGAGGTCACCGGAGAGAGTTAAGAAGCCGAACGAGTTCGAGCTGAGAGGGATCTCTCACTGGGATCAGTAAAAGAGGATGACCTACCTTTGGATGCTGACCAAACTTGGACCTGATCTAAGGCTGGGGATGACTAAAGAACAAGTCAAGAGCCACTATAAGAGTCTCTCCCCAATATGCCAACTACTCAGCGTATACTGTGCAAAAGGAGGACTTCCAACAACTCACTACACCATCGAGCGAGTAGATAGAACTCGAGAAGATCTAAGCGAGAGTGACCTACCGTACATCCCTACTGATGAGGTATACCATCTCTATCAGCTGTACGTGGAGAAGTACAAAGGTCCTCAAGGCTTCATCAAGAAAGAAGGACTGGAGGGACTCTACCGGTTCATGATGCGCCAAGTCAAGTACTTCGCCGCACACGACCTTCAGATGGCTTTGGAGAGCAACATGAAGAAGGTTAACATGACCGCTCCGCTCAACAAAGGACCTGAGATCGAAGTGCTTCCCAACAATCACGTGCACATCAGCTCAGTCCTAGGTATCACCTACCGCAATCCAATAGCCAAGAAGAATATGTTGATGCTGAAGACTGAGATTCATAAGTTCTACGATGGGACGCTCAAGGTCGTCAGGAAAAACATCGTGCAGAGATTGGAAGAAATCAATCGAGATACGATGCTGAGGATCCACAGGTTCGTGGGAGAACAGCCGCTCCTAATGGAACTACTAGAAGATATCGAGGAGAGACTGGAGCTGAGGAACAAGCTCAGGAACTTTTAGTACGCGCTGGGCTTGTGCAGGTCATTCTTCGCCCGACGAGGACAACTAGGGCAGACAAGCAATCAAGCACAAAGGGGGAGAATGTAGAAGATCAATTCTAATTGTGCTTTGATTTTATTAGATGTCCTTGTAATTAGGGGCTTTATTTATCCATAGATTAGGACTAGTTAGATATTTATACCAAGTGTGTTTGGTATAAATACTTTGTAATCAAACGCAATCAATAGAGAAAGTTTTGGAAATTGATCCGAAATGTTTGCAATTCAATTTATAGAGAGAGAAACAATAGTAACTTTGTCACTCTACTCGAATTCTCTCTCTTGTTCTTCATTTGAGTTTTTCAATCGAATCTTAATGTCAATCATTATCATCGAATTACTTAGAATTCATGTCTAGAATCATAGAGTTGTTAATAGTAGGACCTAACAATTCATGGCCGTGAAAGGAGGTGCAAGAGGTCGTTAATGCGGGCAAAAAGCCAATTTTTAAGCCCGAAGCTTCACGGCCGTGAACTTGAAGAAAGAAGGTCGTGAACATCCATTTGGCCATGTTAAAAGTCAAGCACATACAAGAAAATGATTTTCAACTTATCTTATCTTCTTGGAAACGAAATTGGGAAAAAAATTCTGTCTTGGGGGGCACAATGGCTGCAGATCCTGTTGAGCGTATGATAGTTCGTTAGTGTTCGTTTTATTTTATTACTCGATCCGCTCGATCATTTACATTCAAATTTCTTGTATCGAAGATATAGGAATAAACAATGATCAAACGCGAGAAGATTCGAGCATAAAAAAATCACAAACAATCAAGTTGATTGTATCACCATGGCTAGCGGGGATATTGACTCATATAAAGCCTAGAAAAAAATAAAGGAATTAAAACATGGTTTCACTTCAGCCCAATAAACTCTAGGTCCACCATCCATTGAGCCCATTAGATGTGTAACCCTTGCTTGGAGGAAGCAAACTAACGACAAAGAGGAGAAAGGTTGCTGAAAGAAACATCAAGCAAACATCTCACAACCGCATCACGCACGAGGATCAAGAAGGGAAAAAGAGAAATAAAAAAACCAGCGAAATATATACTATGGTTGCACGATGTCAACATAGAAGCTGAAATAACGAGATTTGGAAGATATACTTGAGATATCAAGTCGGCTCTATGTTTCTTCATCAAAAATGATGGGTTGAAGACTTTTAGCGCTGCCCTGCCATCGTCTATAAAAGAGCAGCTCTCGTGCAATTTGAAGATGGAGGGGAGAAAAAGGGCCAACCCAGCAGTCCTCAGTCGAAGAACCTCATCAGTTTGCTGCCATTGAGTACACCTTGGCAGATTCTTGCCGATTGGGAACTCACGCGTGCCATCAGAACGTTCACCACACCATTCAAGTTGATTGTATCACATGGCTAGCGGGGATATGATATTGACTCATATCAAAGTAAAGGAATTAACACATGGTTTCACTTCTGCCCAATATAACTCTAGGTCCACCATCCATTGAGCCCATTAGATGTGTATATGGATGGCAATGGGGTGGGTCTAGATCCGGACCCGACAGGACCCGACCCTAATGAACCGGTTTTTTTAAAAAAAGTTTTGGGTCCGGGGCGGGTTATGGGTCCTAAAAGTCTCAACCCGGACGGGTTTGGGTCGGGTCTTGGGTCCTGCTATCTTAGACCAGAAACCCACCCCGACCCCCCCCCCCCCCGATTCACCCGGGTTTGGGGCGGAGCGGGTCCCGGGTCCGGGTGGACTTTGTTCAGACCCGCCTCGTTGCCATCCCTAGATGTGTAACCCTTGCTTGGAGGAAGCAAACTAACGACAAAGAGGAGAAAGGCTGCTGAAAGAAACATCAAGCAAGCATCTCACAGCCACATCACGCACGGGGCTCAAGAAGGGAAAATGAGAAATAAAATAACCAGCGAAATGTATACTATGGCTGCACGATGTCAACAAGCTGAAATAACGAGATTTGGAAGATATCCTTGAGATATCAAGTCGGCTCTATGTTTCTTCATCGAAAATGATGGGTTGAAGACTTTTAGTCGCTGCCCTGCCATCGTCTATAGAAGAGTAGCTCTAGTGCAATTTGAAGATAGAGGGGAGAAAAAGGGCCAAACCCAACAGTCCTCAGTCGAAGCACCTCATCAGTTTGCTGCCATTGAGTACACCTTGGCAGATTCTTGCCGATTGGGAACTCACGCGTGCCATCAGAACGTTCACCACACCATTTAAGACGGACAAGGACGGGAGACACCGCGACGAAGACTCGGTATCGTAAGGGTGGAATTTAGTAGTTTTTTTTTAAATTTTCGCAACGATGCTTAGTTGTTTTCATCATTTAATACGCTAGCCTAAGTTTATGTGTGATTGAGGCCGTGTTAGGCCGTATTATGACTACGTGATAATGTTGTTTTTGAGTTATGTGTCTTATGTTTGGGTTTAATGCTTGCGTGTGCCTGGTCAACATATATACGATATTTGATTGGTTTTATAAGACGGACAAAGTGATTAGACCGGTTAGAGCGATTTAGGACACCATGACGTAAAACCGACCAGAGATGGAATTCGGTTTCGTACGTGTGGTTTCCGAGATCTTAGGTGCCGAAAGCGCTTAAACTTGGGGAATCTCACAAACATTAAATGCATGCGTAGAAACTACAGTTATATAGACATATAGGGATGGATTCTCTATCGCTTAGGATCGTTATTGCGGGACAAACGAGTAGCGATTATTTTAGGAAATTCTACAGTGACTGAGCTCGTATCGATTATTTATGATTAACTGCGTGACGATGTAGGAATAATGCGTGCCGAGCATGCGCCTCGATCACCTAGTCGTCAATCGTATAGTTGCTTTAGTTGTTTATTTGCACTTTTATCTGGTTTGATTATTTTTAATATCAAAAATCATAAAAATACCTCGCTTTAGTCTAAATTAAATTTCAGAATAATATCTTAAAATTAATCGAGCTGCCCACGTGGATCGATACTTGGACTTACGTCCATCTTATACTACTTGCACGACCTAATACACTTGCTAGTATTCGAGCGCGTCAGTTCTTGATATTAACAAACTATAAAATTATAAATACTTTGACATCACCGTTTTGTGAAAATTTTGTGCTATTGACACAATGTTTGACTACGTTTATACAATGTTAAACGAGTTTACATTGTCGAATTGAACTAAAAACTCTTTGTGTTGTTCCGTATTTAGTGATTGAAGAATCATCACCGACCTCAATCTACACCGATTTTGAGATAAACCGACTTAATCATCGGCATTGGCCTACTACGATAGTCCAAGACGTAAAGGAGGAATTATGCTTACACAAAGAATCGGCATTGGTCGCCATCATCCCGGGAACAATTGATTACGAAAATGATTGGATCGTAGACTCGGGTTGCTCCAATCATATGACAGGAGACAAGGAGAAGCTGCAAAACACAACTGAGTACAAGGGAGGATGGATAGTGGTTACTGCAAATAATTCAAGGTTGCCAATAGCTCATATTGGCAAAACGAGCACCCAAGATTCAGTCCTGGTCAAGTGCAGCTACATGATGTTTACCATGTCCCATGTATCAATAAAAATCTTATATCTGTGTCGCAACTAACGACTTTCGGAAACAATGTTATTTTTGGACCCGATAACGTTACGGTGTACTGAAATCTTAAAATCACTGGTACACCGATCATGGACGGTAGAAAACTCAAGTCTATCTGATGTGTGGATATTAGTTGATCTTTCGGGGATTTATTTCAAGTCAATTGCGGGATTATAAGTCGTGGTTTAAGCTAAATGTGGGTATATCAAGCTATTTTGATGGATTATTCTTTTTTTGGGGTCTTTCTGCGATTTTAGCATAGATCAGGGGCTGTTTGCAATTCACTCGATTTTGGTCAATTATTAAATCCTTGAACGAGCTGTACCTTGAAACATGGAAACAAAACATGCGTATAAGCTGGGAAAAGAGATTGAAGGCGAGAAACAGGGAAAGGTGCTTTCTAATGGACCAATAACGGAAGCAAGCATCATCGAATGAACCTCTCTCCCTGAAAAAAAATCTCAGACACCATACATACCTCTTGGCTCTCTAACTCAAATCATCACGACACCTTGAGTTCTCAAGCAAGAAACCGTCAAGCACACAAGAGCTCACCACTTCATCCCTCGGCAGCCAAACCTATCCAACAGGCTGAAAAAGAAGTTCAACCCTCAGCTGGAGCAAGTCACGAGCTAGGGGCAGTGGGAAAATCTAGTCCATAGCTGCAACTTCCTTGTGCTCACCACGTGTTCGACGAAAAGACGCAACGAGCAGCAGCGTCGGATGGTGCAGCGCATGTAAGACGAGCAGCCTCGACCTTGGAGAGGACACTCACAGGAGAGACGGGGACGCACACAACCGCACTACATATTTGATACGTTCCCCGTCCTTTATTTATCTTTTATCATGAACCTAATTATTTTTATGCCTTTGTCGAATTATAATATGTTCTAATTTCGTTATCTAGGGTTACGATGTAGCCAGACATAATTGCTATTGATTTTCAGCTTGTATGCTATTAAGACCTTAACGCAATGTTGAGTATCATAAATCCGTTATTAATATTTACGAATTTATGAGCAACCTTCATAAAAATAGGTGTTTAGATATGAGACTGAGAGGTGATTATCAGAGCGTGTCCGTTGATTATGATACCATTAGAACATTCGTAAGCTAGAGATAGTTACGTGACTAGTGCGATGATTTATGATTTACTGAGTTTAATGCGTTCGACGTGTGACAGAGATGTAGGATTTGCATGTTAGAATAGGTTATCGATGCTAGAGATAGATTGATAATTAAAACGGAAAAATCCATTGTCAACATAAGATTAAGTATTCTTTGAAAAAGTGAAATCAATAGCATGATTGTCCTCGGTGAAGTCGGAGTCCCCAGATTTATCTTTGATTAAATTCGTTTCGTCGTGCTTCGTTATTGATTTGGCCGTTTACCTTTTTAATCGCATTTTATTATTTATCTACGCATTTTCCATTAATCGTTTCATCAACTACCAACTAGCGATTGTTCAAATAAAATTAGATTAATATAATTTCGGTACTTTGTAACACAGTCCTATGGGTTCGATATCCGTACTTACGTACACTATTACTTGTTAGAACGATACGTACACTTGCGTGTCTACGAATTTTTGCAACACTATCTATTAATGTCAGCTGAGTCTGCTTACGTAAATAAGACCCAAAAGAATGAAGCAGCTGAGTTGTGGCACGCAAGGCTGGGACATGTGAGCTATCACAAGCTCAAAGTAATGATAAAAGGCTTCCCTCAACTAGATATAAAGGATAACACAGTATGTGTTGGTTGTCAGTATGGTAAAGCACATCAATTGCCGTTTGAAGACTCGCGCTATAGAGCAAAGAAACGTTTGGAGACAATCTACTCTGATTTGTTCGGTCTAGTCAAACAACACTCAGTCAGCGGTATGCGCAATATGGTGACATTCATTGACGACTTCTCAAGGTATACAATCAAAGGTTATTTTGAAATTTAAGGAATTTAAAGAAGCCGTTGAAAGAGAAGTCGGAGAAAGATCCGATGCCTTCCAAATTTCTGAAGGAACACAAAATACCCAATTGATGTGTCCAAACAAACCTCAGCGGAATGGTGTGGGAGAGAGGAAAAATCGACATTTGGCTGAAATATGTCGAAGCATGATTCATGCGAAGAATGTACCACAAAGATTTTGGGCTGAATGTATGAATACAACAGCGCACGTAATAAATAGACTACCACAAGCAAAGCTGGGACTCATATCACCATTTGAGAAGCTGTGGAAAATCAAACCAACAGTTGGTCACTTCAGAGTTTTCGGATGCGTTTGTTATGTTTTCGTACCAAGTCATTTACGAACCAAATTTGAGCGGAAGGCGATCAGGTGTATATTTGTGGGGTACGACAGCCAAAGGAAAAGGTGGAGATGTTGCGATCCAACTACCGGTCGGTGTTATACATCTCGCCATGTAGTATTTGACGAAGCACCCTCCTGGTGGACACCCCAAAAATCGGAGCTATCCGATTCAAAAGAAACTGAGGAACAGTTCGGCAAATTAGTAAAGCTTCCGGATAAATCAAACTACGCAAGCGGAAGAAGATGGTGAAGAATCTCCAAGAACAACTCAAAGCCCATGGCGGACGAGCATGCACCAAACAACTCCAGATGTGACGAGGCCAAGTCAGCTTGAGGAGACCGAGTCAATAGGTGAGGAACATGTTGAAGTATCACCAAGTTCACTGCAACTAAAAGATCCTCTAGACAAAGAAGGCCAAATCTCAGGTACGCCAATATAGCTTTAGAAGAATACGAAAATATAAAAGAGCCTGAAATATTTGAAGAAGCAGTAACACATACTGAATGAAGAAAAGCAATGAGCGAGGAAATTTTAGCTCTAAAACAAAATGAAACATGGGATTTAGTACTCAAACCAGAAGGACTTAATCCATATCTTGTAAAATGGGTTTATAAGGAAGGACAAAACATGTTGAAGTGCACTACCACTTCGTACGCGAAAAGGTGCTCAAAGAGGAGATTGAGCTAAAGCACGTCAGTACGGAAACTCAAGTAGCTGACGTGTCCACCAAAGGGCTCACCGTCGCAAAATTCGAGGAACTTCGGACACGCACTGTGAGAGAATGTCGATGTTGAAAGGGAGAATTGAAGAATCATCACCGACCTCAATCTACACCAACTTTGAGATAAACCGACTTAATCATCAAGTCATCATCATCCATGTGGTAGTTGTTCAATGGATAAAATATATTGTTCATACACGTTTGTGTCTCTAGAATATGACAAACCGACCTAATATGCTTATATATATATATACATATATATATATATATATATATATATATTATATATGTGTGTAATGGGTATGTGCTGTGTTATATTGTCATATTGTGTCTTCCATGCAACTAGGGTTGCAAATGAACCGAATATTTTTGGTTCGGTTCGAGATTCGATTCGAAACTTAAGATTCGAATTCGAAATAAACGAATACGAATACGAATACAAATACTTTTTCTGATTCGTTAATTTTGAATACGAATAAGAATATGTCTGTATTCGATTCGAAAAATTAACGAATATTCGATTCGTTTAATGTAATATATATTTAAATAATATAATATATTATATATATACTTGTAAGCCCAAATAAAGTATTATGACCCATATAAAATATTAGATCCAAATTATATATTTGTGTAGCCCATTTAAAGAAAAGAAATCAATAAAACAAACCCTTGTTGTTTCAACTTTCAACTTCAAGTGACGGCTCCATTCCAGTTCCATCTCTCACAGTCACAAGTCGCCATCTCACAAATCTCCATTCCATATATCACAAGTCGCCACCACCTAGCATTCTCTCGCCGTCTGTCGTCTTTGTCGCCATCGACATCCACCTGTGGCCCACCACCACCACCGTATCACGACTCTCTCGACAGTGAAGGTATTTACCCCTTTTGTTTAGTGCGAAATTGAGAACTGTAATGAGCAATTGTTGTGTGTTTTAGTGAAGGTAAAGGTATCACGAAATACTGAAGGTTTTATATGACGTGTGTTAAATCTTATGGCGGATCTATTTGTTAAATTACATGAGAATCTATAAACTGTTAGCTACGCTTGTGGATTTGAAGGTCTTTTTGCTTTAGTGAAGGCTTTGAAGTGTGAAATCTATGGAATCCTCAAATACAACGGAACAAATTGCCCAAGGAGATGATATTGTGCAAATAGAAGAAATCCATGAGGTATATATATTCGACATTGTATGTGCAAAAAACAGATTATATATTATAAAAAATTCGAATATATTTTATTTTAAACTTGTTTAAGGTATTGAGTCGGGACTAGAGACAATTGTTGGAGGTGGTAGCATCGAATATGGAGATGATCACGAAATCAAAGACGTAGACGCTGAAGATGAGACGGGTAAAGACAATGGTGATGCAAAAGATGATGGTGATGCAAGCAATCTTCAAAAGGAAAGCGAAAGAAAACATCGCATGCGTATGATGATTTCATTGAAGTTACTTCAAAAGATGGAGCTGGATATGTGGTACAAGTCTTGATATGTGGAGCAGATTGGGTTCGACAACTTCATGGAATCAATAAACCATTGTGACATATGTAAGTTCTTCTTCTTATTTTTTTATTGTGTTTTCATGATTATGACAGTGAATTACCTTCTTATTGTCTACAGGTGGAAGAAGAACAAGTTGATGTAGTATTACAAGCGTGATGATCGAAAACAAGCTAAGAAAGAAACATTGTGTATTAAGTAGTTCCCTCGTTAGTTTTTCTTCACAAATTGAACATGGAGTTGTTTATCAGATTTTGTAATTTTTCGGAACTATTTTGTAATTCTAACAAGTTTTGTGGGGGAAAACTGAAATTTTCTTTCGAATATTCGAATATTCGAATATTCGCGAATATATTCGTATATCGTTAACGAATCGAATCGAATCGATTTTTAGTATTCGAATACGAATCGAATCGAATACGAATACTTTAGAAAATTAACGAATACAAATTGAATATTATAATATTCGATTCGATTCGGTTCGTTTGCAACCCTACATGCAACATATATTAAAATAAAGGGGTGTGGGTCTTGTAAGAGTGGTTGTCAATAATAATAGTATTATACCATCCTTCGTCTCATGCTCATCAAATAAAATATTGTAACAGTGATATGCTTTTTACCATTCATTCGGTGCATGAAAGAGAGAGAATATATGGAACGAAAATAGCTAAAAATTGCACCGATACTCGTTGGATGATACGTACCGACACATCACATAAATTGATAATTTATTGATCGAATTATTGTTCATTATTTCAAGCATCTAATAATGCATTATAAAAGAAACTACAGAGATAACATAGAAAGAAATATATTCTTATATTCCACTTGTAATATCTCATCCTCGGAAGACAGTATTGAGGTAAACTCCCAAAGCCCAGATGGGGAAAATGTTCCTGTATGCCGAGTATTTTATCATACAGTTTTGTTGAAAACCCCATTAATCTCCTGAGACATAAAATATAAAATTTACATTAAGTCCTGCTTATACTAACTCATCACAAACATTTTATAAACAATAAGAAAAAGAAAAAAAAAAAAAAGATGTCACCTCTTGTGGATAGTCTCCGTTTGCCATTTGAGCAATCATCAATACCTTGGCAGCTCGATGTAATGGATAAGGGTCTCGACTTGCCTATTTAATACATTCATTCCCAATTTAATACATCGAAAACTGCATTTCGCACACTAACTATTCTTATTTAACAAAAAAATAGGCCAAATTAGCAGCTACTGTGTAATACACTTGTCCTGATTCAATAAGAGCCATCATAGCCCAAGCAGTGTTGGCAATGAGTGACTTGTCCTCCCAAGCATTTGTGTATACCTTTCATCATATATAAAAAAAATGGCAGCTTTAATTTATCAATTTAAATCTTCCCTAGTGATAAAAATAGTAACATTATTACCAACCTTATCTTGACAAGAGAGGTAACTCTCTCCCCACCCCCCTGAGGGAAGTTGTTTTGACAGTAGAAAATCGCAAGCTTTTCTAACAGACGAGCTGTTTTCGTACGTTTTACCGCCCACCTCAACAAGCCCTAACATTGCGAACCATGTTGCGTAGGTATAACATACTCCCCAAGAGCCATACCTAAAGTTATATTGTTCGTTCGTTGCAATGATTCTCATAATGTAAGAATGATAAGACTTTAATTTATGTGTGTGTGTTTACCATGAGCCATCAGGCAACTGCATGCTTTCTATGAAATTAACACCTTTCTCAATGCACGATGTAACTTCTTTGCTCCGATAAGAAGGGTGTAGTTTGCTGAATAATTTCATACTCTGAATTGTTGCAGATGTACATTCCACATACCTGTGACAATATTCTTTTTTACTACGCTTATTATTAAGCACGCGAAGGAAACAGAAACATATAAAAATATAGAACCTGAATAAGTGAATGGGGTGGAATAACTTACGGATAGTCAATGATAATGTCCCCGAATGTCTCTGATGGATTAAACAACTGCCAAAAATAAAGATGTAATCGGTATAATTAAAGGGTTCAATAAAATATACTTGCACAAGCATAGTTCATTTATATGGAATCCATTTTAAATTATGTAACGTTATATTTTTCGTCATTTTGTCTCAATTATTGACAGAGTCATTTCACCCACAATCGAAGACTCAAGATTTTACCTCCAACCAGCGATAAGATCTTGTTGGTTCATATGAAGTGAAACCTCCATCGCTATTCTGCAAACGACAAACATAACTTATGACAAAATAAAGCATGGAGTTTCGAATAATATTAGTATGCAAAAGAAAGATTTAGTTTGCAATAAATTCGATACAACACCTGAAGTTTTAGAAATAAGTCCACTGTGTCATAAAGTTTCTCTGGTTCTAAGGCTTCGCCGACAAACGTGGATGGCAATTCCGATAACAAAAGAGCTGCCTACACCGTTGAAAATATTATAATATGATATTGTCTAAAATTGTGAAATGGGTTTTCTTCTGTTTACCACTTTAGTGTATATATATATATATATATATATAATATATATATATATATATTTTGTTTTAGACCTTAAATCCTTCAGCTGTACAATCCGAGACAGGCCAACTTTGATCTGCCACAGAAAAAGGCCATCCTCCTTTTGAGTTCTCTCTATACCAACGACTAAGATGTCCAGATCTGTCTTCTCGAATCTTTCACATAACAGAAGAAAAAAACAAAAAGGAATTATGTTTAATTGGTCGTTTTTTATGAGTTCTCCAATTTGTGTATATTATGATTATTATCATGCGAATGATTCTTACTTGTGTTCTTTTGACGTAATCATGGGCCTTTTTTAGCATTGGACCGTATTCTTGATGAAGATTTGTTGCAAGTATTCCTTGAACTGACCAAGCTGTATCCCACAGTTGGCTGCCACTGTAACCCTATATAATTAAATCTTAAATTATTAATTTTTCAATGATGACAAGTTTATACATTAAAAGACAAAAGTCTCAAGTTTATACATTAAAAGACAAAAGTCATAGAGACTTAATTATTACCTGCATCTTCATCCCATCCTCCGCCAACCATAAATAATCTTTTATTCTCGAAAGGTGTTGTTTGACAGCCGTAGAATTTGGATCTTCAATCCAGCAACAAAGCATATTTAACACCTAAAGTTATTCATAGAGATTGATTCAACGTGTATCAAATTATTAGAACCACTTAATTACACAGAACCTCTAAAAAATAATGATATATGGGGTCAATTATTGAAATGACAATAAAGTGTAAGTCATGTAGGGTTTCGTTGGTAATAGATAGATGGTGTAACCTACTAACTTATTTGTAGGTCACAACGAATCTACATATTTTTAACCATTTCTTACCTTATTTAAAGGTCCAATACAAATATAATTAGTCCCCTTCATCTTCGTACTTCATGTGTTCCACAACTTCTCGAAGTGCTCTATCCCTTAGTTTCGATAAAGGCCATTTTGTTAGGAGAGGCTCTGCAAATTTATGCAGTGCTGACCATAACATGTCTTGAATAAGTGGATGAGGATAATACACATCTTCCTGAAAAGAAAAAAATAGAAGAGACAATATATAAATGTATATAGTAATAGTCACTCGAGAGATTTATTTACGTATTGTACCTTTGCACATTGATTCCTGGTTGAGTCCCAATCAATTTGATGATATTTTTGAGTATAAAGTTATGAAATTTAGAACAAGAACAATCGATGTAACGTGGTTCGGATCTTCGAAATCCTACTCCACGGGACAAAAGTGGGCGATCTTTATTGATGACGAAGGAATTACAAACTTGAGACTTCAAAATCTCACAGCTAACTCGCGCCACAAGATAAACCCTAGAAAAGATAATCGATTAAGCGTACACACTCATACATTCTACTGTGTGTGAATCGTCTCTTTATGAAGAGCTGTCGAACAGTTAATAGGCGCCAAAGAACCCGTTGAGGTTTGAAACAGCCTCATATTGAAGTCGCTGCTAGGGGCTGCAATTCTATAAGTTGAACTCACGGCCTCTTGCTCACTTGTTCACGCCCGTGAATCAGTCGAGGCTCAGGTCCATTAGATTCTGCTCCCTGTCACGGCTTCGTGCTTTATCAGTCACGGCCGTGACGTCGAGCAGTGCCATCTTGGACCAAGGCTGTGCATTGTCACGGCGTGACCTCCCTTGTAAGCAGCCGTGAAGATGTCCTGAGAAGTTAACCCGATCCTTCACAGCAACGCAGCAATCTTCCTCCTTTGAATTTGATATCCCCCGCAAGATGGCAAGTATAGATTCCGTACTGACATCTTGGCTAACAATTGTTGGAGCAATGGTCCCGTAAGTGGCTTAGTAAGCAGATCGGCAAGTTGGTGCTCTGATCTCACAGGCAAGAGTTTAACATTCCCAACATCCACATGATGCCTAATAAAGTGTGCATCTATCTCTATATGCTTGGATTTCTCGTGAAATTTGGGGTTGGAAGCTAGCATTAGAGCTGATAGATTATCACAGTAGATCACAGGCTTGTTGCGGACTCCAATTCCCAGCTCCTCAAGCAAGTGCTTCAGCCACAAAACTTCTGCCAAAACTGCACCGAGTGCCCTGTACTCAGCCTCTGTCGAGGACCTCGAAACTGTGGGCTGTTTCTTTGCTTTCCATGTGATTAAAGAAGTGCCCAAGAACGTACAGAACCCTGTAACTGATTTCCTCGTGTCACTGCAAGTTGCCCAGTCAGCATCAGAGAATGCCCTTAAGCTCAAATCTTGTTCTGTACTAAAGAGAATGCCTTGGCCCGGGGATCCCTTCAAATATCTCAGCAAGTGGTGTGCTGCTTTTAAATGACCTGTTCTCGGGGAAGCTATATATTGACTAAGCTTTTGGACTGCAAATGCGATCTCTGGTCTTGTGAAGGTCAAGTACAGCAATCTTCCCACTAGTCTTCTGTACTGAAAAGGCTCAACCAGTAACTCACCTTCGTCTGCTGTCAGTTTGCAGCCTGGGTTCATCGGAGTCGTCAAAGGCTTGGAATTTATGTATCCTGCCTCTTGTAAAAGCTGCAAAGTATATTGTCTTTGAGTGATGTAGATACCTTCTTCATTCCTTGCTACTTCAACTCCTAAAAAGAACTTCAATTGTCCTAGATCTTTTACTTTAAAACTGCTGCAGAGGAACTTTTGCCTCTTGTATCAGTTTTGAGCAAGGTCCAGCTAACACTATATCATCTACATACACAAGGAGAACCACTAATTGATCTCCTTTACCCTTGATAAACAGTGTATGGTCACACTGTGTCTGCCTGAAGCCGAAGGCTATGACTGCATCTGTAAATTTCTTATTCCACTGCCTAGAGGACTGTTTCAGTCCATATAAGGATTTGTGCAACCTACAAACTGGTTTACTAATGGCAGGGTCAACTGAATCATCTGCAAGACCTTGTGGCAGCTCCATATAAACTTCTTCTAATAAGTCCCCATTTAGAAATGCATTGTTGACATCGAGTTGGATCAAGTCCCACCTAGTTTGGCTGCCAAGGAGATTACTAACTTAATGGTATTAGGCTTGGCAACCGGGGCAAAAGTATCTATGTAATCAATTCCTGCCTTTTGGTCATAACCTTTAGCCACTAGTCTTGCTTTGTATTTCTCAACCTTCCCATCCGAGTTCAGCTTTAGCTTATAGACCCACCTATTTCCAATAGCCTTCTTGCCCTCTGGTAGTGAGACAATGGACCAAGTGCCATTTTCATCCAGTGCTTTTAATTCTTCATTCATGGCAGCAATCCATTTCTCAGACCTTACTGCTTGGGCATATGTCTTGGGTTCCTCTGCCAATGAGAGCTTGCCAATGTAAGACTGATAATGTGGAGAGAACCTCTGATAGGATAATTGGTCTGAGATGGGATAAAGGACCTTCATTCCATGCTGTGCATTACAGTAATAGTCCTTCAGATAAGTGGGCCTTCTGTGCTCCCTCCCTGCTCTGTTGTGTGGTTCTTGGGACTGGGAGTAATTCTGCTCAATCTGGGATGCTCCTTGGTCATACTCTTCAGTTGCCTGTTCACCCTGAGGGCTTCCATGGTTTTGATCCTCAGCTGCCTGTGCGGGGTCAGACAGTCCTGCTGCTGCATCAGCTGAAGGCTGCAAGCAAGCTGGTTGGGTAGGATCGATCAATCCTGTTGGTGCATCACATGAAGGCTGTGAGCCTGATGGCTGCACTGTGCCTTCAACCATTGACTCCTCAGTTCCTGTATATGGTCTCGGCAGCACATGGCAGGGGAAAGGATCCCTTGTCTCAGAGGAGTGCCCTATCTTGAATGGGAATACATTTTTCTTGAAAATTGACATCCCTTGAAATGAAGACTTCCCTAGTTGCAAGGTCCATAACTTTGTAGCCTTTGACTCCGTTTGGGTAACCCAGAAAAATGCACTCGCGAGCCCGGGCATCAAATTTCTTTCTACCTGCAGAAAGGGGTGGAGCAAAAGCACAAGCAACCAAAAACTCGCAAACATGCTATAATCCACAGGTCTTTGATATAGTAACTCAAAAGGGCTCTTGTTATTTAGCTTTAATGAGGGTGTCTATTTATCAGGTAGGCTGCAGACAAAGCACATTCGGACCAGAAACTGAATAGGAACTCCAGATTGAAAATATAAAGATCTTGCAACATTTAACAAGTGTTGATGTTTCTTTCAACCACGGAATTTTGTTGTGGTGTTTGAACACATGACATATGGTGAATGATTCCCTTTTCCTTGAATAGATCGACCATGTTAAACTCTCTAGCATTGTCCGTTCTTATGACCTTAACCTTAGAATCAAACTGTGTTTCTACCAGAGAAAGAAAGAAATGTATAACTGATCTAGCTTCTGATTTGTGCCTAATCATGAAAATCCAGGTAA
Source organism: Craterostigma plantagineum (assembly GCA_027422505.1). Classification (NCBI taxonomy): domain Eukaryota; kingdom Viridiplantae; phylum Streptophyta; class Magnoliopsida; order Lamiales; family Linderniaceae; genus Craterostigma; species Craterostigma plantagineum. Next base: position 25,656,975 of record JAPQWV010000011.1, read on the forward strand.
ACCTCGAGTGATCATCAACTATGGTGAGGAAATATTGATAGCCTAGGTACGATGGGACGTAAAATGGACCCCATGTATCACAGTGTATTAGATCAAAAGGTGAACAAACTTGCTTATCATCACAAGGAAACTTATTTCTTTTCTGTTTAGAAAGAGGGCAAACCTTACAATATGAATCAGACAATCTGCCATCATAGTTCAAGGTGTTTCTAAGTACATCTAAAACCTTATTGCTAGGATGGCCTAATCTTTTGTGCCAAATGTCTCCTGCCATGTTATTTAGGAAATGATGCTGTGAAAGAACTGTGAGGCAGTGGGAAAAGGCTCAGCTTTTATGACATAAAGTCCCGCTAATTGGTCACCCTGCCAATCACTCGCATAGAAGGATCCTGTATCTGAAATTTATTAGCCTCAAAACTGAACCTACAGCCACTAGTGTTAGCCAAAGAACTCACAGATATAAGATTAAAATTAAACTGTGGCACAAAGAGCACATTAGTTAAAGTAATGAATCTGTTTAGTCTAAAGCTCCCAGACCTATTTACTCTAATCATCCTGCTGTCAGGCAGTACTACCCTGGCTCGGCTGTATCATGTAAGTCATATAACATGCCTTTATTACCACAAACATGCATGGTTGCACCAGAATCTATAAGCCAACAGCTAGAGTTAACTAATTCAGGTAAATTGAAGGACAAACATGAACCTGTTTTCCCTTTTCACCTGGTTGTGTTGGATCAGTGCCATTCTGTGGAAGGTTATCTACTTGTTGACTGAGTAAGGCTCTCAGACTCTGCAACTGAAAGGGGTTTAACTGCAGTTGCACCACTGCATCAGTACCACTAGAAGGATTCTGACTGCCCTGGCTCTCTGTTTCACAGCACTGTCACAGTTTGTTTGATTTGGTGATCCTTGCTCTGAACTTGCTTGACTGTCTATAGCCCGGGGGAAACCCATGCAGTTGGTAGCAGGTGTCCATACTATGCCCCTTCTTATTGCAATGTGAACATACTGGTTTAGTCAATTCCTTCTTAGGATAAAAACCTCCTTTCCTTACATGTGGCTGAAACTCTGTTTTGGCACTCAACATGGCCATGCTATTCACTTGATCTTCCACTCTCCCTCCTGAACCTGGCACCATGGACCTCTGCCTCTCTTCTTGGATGAGTAGGGAGAACACTTTGTTAATGGTAGGCAGGGGATCCATTAAAAGGATCTGCCACGAATTTGTGAGTAGGTGTCATTCAACCCATTAAAAAGGTAAGCACATATTCTTCGTCCATGTAATTCTTCAACACATTGACCCCCCCGCACGTGCATTGATGTGGAGGTTTGTAGCTCGCAAGTTCATCCCAAAGAGTTTTCAGTTTAGTGAAATAAGTAGCCACATTGCTGAGCCCTGAGCCAAGTTCATGAGGTCTTTCTTTAATGAAAAATTCTCGGCTTATTGGTTGCCCATACCTTTCTTGAAGATCAATCCAAACATCTCTAGCAGTTGAGTTATACAAAATCTTCGCAGAGATTTCCTTCGTGACTGAATTTAGGATCCAAGAAATGATGATATTGTTGTTCCTTCTCCAAGCATTCACCTTATCCTTGTCTGTCACAGCAGGAGGAAGCAACTCGCCATTGACGAATCCTTCCTTATTTCGCCCAATGAATGCGATCATCATGGCGCGGCTCCATGTCATGTAGTTGTCTCCGTTCAGCTTTTCTTGCACTAGAAGTTGGGCTGAGGTGTCATTGTTGCCAGAAAATATGGATCACTTTGATTTCCTGAATGGCATGAACACCAGAATGTTGACAACGATCGGCACTTGACTCTCAGTCGCCATTTCTTCGCAGACAGAATCTTGATGTGAGTGAAACAATTACGAATTGAGCTCAATTTCGCAGCTTCAAGAGCAGTTCTCTGATACCATATGAAATTTAGAACAAGAACAATCGATGTAACGTGGTTCGGATCTTCGAAATCCTACTCCACGGGACAAAAGTGGGCGATCTATTGATGACGAAGGAATTACAAACTTGAGACTTCAAAATCTCACAGCTAACTCGCGCCACAAGATAAACCCTAGAAAAGATAATCGATTAAGCGTACACACTCATACATTCTACTGTGTGTTGAATCGTCTCTTTATGAAGAGCTGTCGAACAGTTAATAGGCGCCAAAGAACCCGTTGAGGTTTGAAACAGCCTCATATTGAAGTCGCTGCTAGGGGCTGCAATTCTATAAGTTGAACTCACGGCCTCTTGCTCACTTGTTCACGCCCGTGAATCAGTCGAGGCTCAGGTCCATTAGATTCTGCTCCCTGTCACGGCTTCGTGCTTTATCAGTCACGGCCGTGACGTCGAGCAGTGCCATCTTGGACCAAGGCTGTGCATTGTCACGGCGTGACCTCCCTTGTAAGCAGCCGTGAAGATGTCCTGAGAAGTTAACCCGATCCTTCACAGCAACGCAGCAATCTTCCTCCTTTGAATTTGATAAAAGTTCTTGTCTAAGTGATAGAATAGTGGAATCAATCGGCCCAATAAATCTTTTTCCATATAAATACGACATGGGTAGGTATACCATACGACAGTGGCACCACATTCGCCCTGCATCAATTAATCGATTTATTAGAACTTAGAATTATATTTATATGTGAAATTTTATCAGAGAGCTATACCAACTAAATCAAATTTCCAATACATACAGTCGTAAATAAACTACCTGGATGGAATGGGAGAGAATAAGGTAGAAGCCATAGTTCTGGGAGCAGTGGATTATTGCCATTCCACTCATAAACTCCGAGTACCTAAAGTAAATCACAATTTGGACAAGAGAATAAAACAAAACAAGTTGATGAACAAATTATTTATATTAAGTGAAATTTAGAGTGAGCATATAATTCACAACCATTCATTTTTAACCTATATAAACATATATAATTCGAACCATCTCAAAAGAGTGACATGATTTGGAATCAACAACTAGACACGTGATATTATGTCGATCGTCCATAAGAACTATAACTGCGCACCATATCGATAAGCCTATGTGAGATAATCAAATACTGTGAATATTAGGTCGCTCTTAGCTTTGACATATACTATTTTTTCTTTAGATGGTTAAACTGTGCGGCGATACAAAAGCCCTACTTAACATGCCATACTAATTAACAAATTATTTCAATCAAAGTCAACTAGAATTAAGAGGGCGTTGGAGTTTTACGATGTAGCAAATAGTTTAATATTTAGACCTTAAATATGTGCTTAAACCGAATTTATTAACATGACAATGCTCTTGTCCAGGACAAGCTTGCCCTAAAATTTGCTCTAAGTGCTCTATATAGTCTCTATTTCCATTAGAACAAAGCTACCGAAAGATTGTATTTCGATCAATGCATATACTAGTACATCAAATATTTTAGTCGACTTCGGATATTTGTATCTATATAAATACTCATAAATACTTACCGATAGCCATACTTTTCCCCATGACGAAATATACGTAGCACCACCACGGTCAATAATCCAAGTTCTTGCTTTTTCCGTAAGTCCATCACCACCGTAAATTTCTTCTCCCAAAAGCCTTAATGTCACGTAATTGAGGACTGTGCAGAACATTATACTGTGTCCTTCTATGTGCAATCCCCATCCTCCATCAACGTTCTAAATAATGATTCCATGGTTATATGATTAATATTATCACTATACTATATGATGATCATATCTCCGAAGTTTACCTTATCAATTAAGCTTTTAATGTGGAAAGAAAATTAACTTACCTGATGGTTATAAATATAACGACGGATCTTCTTTGTGTTCTTCGTGAAGACGGTTTTCATAGCTCCATTACGTAAAGTGATATAACCTGCAAATCAAATCGTTAATTGATTCAAAAGCATTATATATCGATATATATTATAAATATACTTACCAAACCAGTAAAAGAAACAAAGTCCAGAATAATCCTGAGCCCAATGTCCATCCTCGGCTGAATGCTTCCATAGAATCTAAGTGCTAATCAATGTTCTTACAATAGTTTCTTCTTTAATTTCTTCTTCGTTCTCACCTTTACTTGCGGAGGTAAATCATTTATCGGATTCTCCTTGGCAAACTATACAACAACGATAAATCACCAAAATATCAAATGAAAAACCCTAAAACTATGGAATGGAACCCAATAATGTATACTTTTGTTGATTCACCTGAATGCGCATGAGAAGATCAGAACAGTTCTTTGTCTCGAAACGGTGCTTTGAGTATTCTTCACGAACTTTGGCAACATTTTCTCGTTCCTCAGATGTGCCATAATTTGGGTCGAATTCCCAGAATTGTCGTCCAATAAACTTATTAACAGTCGTAAGCCATGGACTATTATCGTCGCCTTGAGAAAACTTCAATCTCCACATTTTTCTCAAGGTTGTTAATCTCTTGATGATCTTCTAGGTTTCCCTGCATGCAATATACAAGTAATTTGCTTAAAACCCTTGCATGTAGATTATAGTTTCTTAGAGAATTATGAAATGATTATTATTATGTATATACGTACCGATCGTGAAGATATTACATGTATCGACGATTAAAGATTGCATGATTTTGGTCGTTATATATAAACGGATCTCTTCGAAACTGATCAAGGTCAACTACTTGTTGCTCTAACTATATAATTAATGCGTATCTGTATCAATAATCATTATTTTTTTTCCTAAAACTTAAACTATTAAAGAGATGCCTCATTTTTATATTTATTTCCAGCACGCCAATTTCCATTACGCCCACTTGAGGCCTATTATTTTTATATTATATTCAATATGTTTGACTCAATAAAAGGAATTGGTTATTTTTTGAAAAAAAACTATACAGTGATATTGGAATGATCAATAAAAGGAATTGCTTTTTTCTAGAGATCAATCTTGCGTCCTCATATGGAGTTCCCTCATATTAATATGCTCAATCGTTTTGCCTTTTCAATCACGATTCACAATTAGATTACTCACATATGTTGTTCATAGTATATGGATTTTTCTGTTTATTTGTGGTATTGGAGATTTACATCCACATGTATTTTAACCACAGCTTAGTTGAACTTCCATATATACAATATATGATCGTCGTTACAATAACGCGTTGCGTTAAGATGGATTAAATTGTTAGTAGATGTGTATCGTTTTTTATATATATGCCCATCGCGCCTACTTAACACTAATTTATGTCGTTAGTATATCATTTTTATATTATTGTCAGCATGTATAAGGAATCGGCCTTTTTGTAACGCCGTACAAGTGATGGTTTTCAACTCTTTTAGTGCGAGATTGTTTGAGAGCATTCGAATAAAAAACCTCGTTTTCTTTCTACACTACAAGAAAACATAATATCAGACACGAAAAATAGATACGGAATTGGTTTCGTGTCTAAAGTATGAGTAGATTTGGACACAGTTTTTAATTTTTTAAAAAAAATTAATGCTTTTATTTAGACATGGATTAGATATGGAAATAAAACCGAAAATGTGACAAAATTCATTTTAGAAACGGTATATATTCGTGTCCAATTTGCTATGAGAACAACACCTACACATCAGACATGGATAATTCCGTGTCTTATCATTCAATAGATATGGGATTTTGGTTTTAGAAACAGAATTTTCGTGTCTAATATGTCTGTTTTCTAACAGTGCTACTTAATTGTACGCTGAGGTTATTTGTTTCACATCGCGAAACTAACTTCATATATGACTCAATATATAACTGAATCGCCAACTACTTTAAGAATTATTAATGTAAAGAACTCCTCACTTCAACACACCCTTTGTTTGGCATGTAAAAAATTTGTGCGTGGAAAACCGATCAGAAAAGATGGCAATATGCATTAAATAATAATACTTTTGATTCGATTTCCGTATTATTACATATCTCCTTTTCTTTTACATGTCATAAAGTCTATACCAATAAAAGTTTCAAATGTTTAGAGATGTGCGTAATTTAAATTTGTTTCATACACATCACATGCTGATTAATGAATACAGTACATCTATTGATGATATGTTACCCGTCCATTTTTATATAGCAATACTAGATGGGCGATGAAATTATTTATTTTCAATATTTATTATGAAGGATTGATTAAAACGGCAGCATTGTTTATATACAATGCAAACACTTGTTAGTTTACAACTGCACGTTCATCATTATATGTTTATTAAGGGAATGGCTATCGAGTCATTGTCGAGGCTACATTTAATATTTAATTATATAAATGGCCATTTGGATTTTGCATGGAACTACGAGCGTTGAATTTTGATTAGATATGTTTTACGATTCGCGAACGAAGATTTACTAAATAGTGCTTAAGTGTGTTCTAAGTGAGTCCTTGTAATCTTTTTGAGAATAAAAGAAAAGGTTGGGCTTTGCCCGTAATTCCATTGTTTGCTTTATTTACTCAAACGAAGTAAGCACAAAAAGGCACGCTAGCACATAAACACGAGAGTTCTGTGAGGGAAAAGAATTCGAGTGTAAAAATGACTGACTAACTTGCACGGGAACGAGTTAGGCCGCAACGAACACTTGGAAAATATTGTAAGGGAATTGAAAGGGACGTGACACCTACCATATTCATCTTGATTGACCTTTTTAAAGGAAAAAAAATACTATATTTAGCTATTTTAGTTGCACATGTCCAGCTATAAAAATGTAGGGCCGATAGTACGTACGTGATTGAGATCGTCCACCTTCTACATAATAGTTTTCTAAATTAGAAGTTATAGGTTTTCACGCACTTAACACTCTTCCTAAAATGGGTATATCAATACATAAATAGGAGTTTCTATGAAATAAGAAAAATTAGCCACCCAACCCATCTGCATTGGTTAACGTCTTGTCTTAAAAATTTAAAGAACAAGGATGGGCGATGAAGTTATTTTAATCAGTTATTTATTTCGAATTGACTAACCCTGGATTCGATATTTGAGGGACTTATCCACGCTTGCACATGCATTGAAAAGTTATCTTATTCAATATTTAATCGACCTCTTAGCATGTTTTGTATAAGCGTTAAAATTATAAAATATTGGAAGTGTTTGGGAAGTACGTTTTAGAAGAAAGTTTACGAATTTAGATAAAAATAATTTTTGTGTGGATATTTCTTACAAACTCACCAAAACGTCAATTTTATTTGAGGGTTAATTCCTTATCAATACCTTTCAAGATTTCTAACTTACTTTTAAATACCCCTCAGTTATTTCTTCCTTATCAGTACCCATTTGAAAATTTATTCATGTTCAGTACCTAAAAATCTATTTTCAGTGTTAAAGGACGAAAGTACCCCCGTCTCATATATCAAAAAAGCTGAATAATTATTTTAACATGCATTATACCAAAAGAAAAATCGTTATTGTACCAATAAAATTGGACATTATACCAGAAAATGTTGAAATTATACCATCTGTTTTCGTTATTATACCAGAAAATAATGAGATTCGAATTCATACAATGAAATTGGATAGTATACTAACTGATTATACGGTTATACCATAAATTATAGAAATAATACCAAAAAATGTTGAAATTATACCATCCGTTTTTGTTACTATACCAGTAAATAATGAGATTCGAATTTTATAATGAAATTGGACATTATACCAACTGATTATGCTATTATACCGAAAATTATATAAACTATACCAGAAAATGTTGAAATTATCCCATATGTTTTCGTTATTATACCAGTAAATAATGATAATCGAATTTTATACAATGAAATTGGACATTATACCAACTGACTCTGCTAATATACCGGAAATAGAAATTATACCGACTGAATTTGCTATTATACCAGAAATTATAAAAATTATATCATCTGTTTTGGTTATTGTATCAGTAAATAGCGTTATTATAATTTACAGCGAAATTGGACGTAACTATACCAACCGATTCTGCAATTATACCACAAATTGTAGAAATTATACCATCTGTTGTAATTATAACAACAGAATTGTACGCTATATCATTTGGTATAATAATGATAACAGTTGGTATGATAATCAAAACAGTGGTATGGTGTCCAATTTAAGGTTTAGTGGTCTAACGGGTATAAAACCGAATCAAACCGGAGTCATACCGGTATCTTTAAATATAATTAATATGTATCTTGTGATTGAATCAACCGAATAACATAGATTATATAAATGTCTATTTAGTAACTTTTTTTCTATATTACAATTTTATAAAATTGAGGACCAAAATTACATAAAATAAATTGTATTGGTAGTTGAAAATTATACCAAGGGCTACAGAAATTAAATCTATAAATTTGGGGTCAAAAAGTAAATAAATAAAAACATCTGGCCAATTAGTTATTATACAACAGAATAAAAAATGAGGTGGTTATGATTTGAATCCCATCCATTTATATAATAGTCCATCAATTCACCACTAGACCACATCAAATTGTCAACAATTTATTAGTTTTTACGTTTTATATTTAGTTTTTTTACTTTTTTTAATAAATTAAACCGGACAGGATTTCCGGCCGGTTCGGTGGTTTCCGACCGGAACCGGCCGGTCCGGTCTCGTTTTCAAACCCTTGGCGAACAGAAAGTCAGTGATAGAAAATCAATTAAAATTTTTGTTGATCAACTACAAAACAAAAGTAGATCGTACTTGATTTTTAAAGGAAAAACAATCTATATTTAGCAATTATAATATAAAACCATATTCGGCGTACTTCTTAACGTTATCTACTTTGTTAATTCAATAAAAAGCAATTGGATAACGTGCATGTCTTGAATGAAATGAGAGATTAAACTTGATGTCGGTTATTTGTCTTTTCTCGTAATGATTGAGTTATTTTAATCAAGGATGGTGATGAAGTTATTTTAAGGGTCTTTACACATTAGTATCTATTTGGATAAAAACTTGTAATTTAGTAGCTGTCAGGATTTTTTTATATGTATGTACCTAACAGAATAAATTTTTTGCACATAGGTACCCGATCCCTGAAAGTACACCATACAACACATTTGAGTACCGTATATCTGTTGGATTATCGTGTATGGGATAGACCGGTCGGACAAGAAAAAGACGAGTGTTTCGAAGATTGTGCAAGCATAATTTCCTTAAAACAGATTCGCTCCCCCGCGATTGTGCTTGAGGTTTTCTGAGCGTCTATTTCCCATGATACTTCGAAATTACTTGGTGTTTGTTTAGCACGAAACAACTCCAACAGCGAACTGGAAAAGCTGTAAGATGAAAATAGGACTTGTGAGTAACTATCGCTTTAAAGAGCCATTTTAATGACTTTAAAATGTCTATTTAATGGTACATTCATGGCCTCTCAAGAGGACTGTCCGTCCGAGTTCAGGTACACTAACAATCGCCAGTCAGTCTAGCTAATCGGTCTCGCACTGTGACCAGTCCAGTCCGGTACTGCTCATGTGAGCAGTCCGGTTTGCGGTATACCTGTCCGGTATCAGCCCTCCAGTATCAGCCTCTCAGTACAACTCAGTCCGATAACGGTATCAGCCCTCCAGTATCAGTCTCAATACCGGTCCGGTATTAACTGGAGAACATTCAGTCCGGTCTCAGTACAAACTGGTCCGATTTTTGCAAGCCATTTTAAATACCGGGAATAAAAGTTAAAACAGGAGCAAAACGCTGGTTGATGAGGCCCACTACTTTCGGTCCGGCATTCGTGTGCGCGGCTCGCGCGCTCGCACACAAGTCGGCCTGATTTGCCCCTCCCCCTGTGCGCGAACGCGAGCGACTTACATGTGGCATAATATTAGCTATTTATTTTAAACTAATAAAATCAACATTTATATATAAGGTGGGTGAAACCATGTTTTTTTCCAATGTGGGACGACAACTCTTCACTTTAAATTCCCTCCAAAGAATTCACATTCACAAGCCCAAAATAAAGCCCATTGCTTTATTTACCCAACGATATCAACACATTTTGGTACCATATATAACAGAAAATGGTACGACGTATGTTATATTTAGGTAAGCCCTATGTAACACACATGTATGCCGTAGGTACGACGTATGTTTATATTTAGGTACCCTATATCAACGTGTTATGGTACGCAATACACACACAGAAAGGTACGATAGGACTAAAGAAACTGGTAAAAATTAAATCGGGTACCTATCTATAAAATTTTCTGACATGAGTACATATGTGCAAAAAGTTTATCCAATTGTATATTTTTCTACACCTTATTTTAATGAATTATTGTTATCGAATGATTAATGACTATCGCTACGCTAGATTCGCCATTTAGCATATTTCTATTTAATAATTATACACAAAGACTGAATGAAAGCCTAGCGATCAATTTACCATCTAATTTTTTAATATACATGAACGTGGTTATAATAATATACTGATGTTTATTGCTTAATGCATTAAGTATCAAACTCAAAATGAAGTAATTCTTCTTCAACCGACAAACCAATTCTCTTCTACTCGATTTTTAATATTACGCATAAGATTTACAACTTTACAAATTAGACCACAATATATTTTAATACGAGTGAAAATAATAGTTTTACAAAAGTAATAATAAAACTCAATATTTTGAAAATAAAAACGTAGAAAAAATAGTTATTAATAACATGAGTCATTTATATATTTTATTATTTATTTTTCTTAATAACATGAGTATATTTATATATTTTATTTACCTATTTTTTATTTACGTAAAAAATGGTATTTTGAAATTTTAAAACATCGAACGCATTTTTGGGATATCTCTTCCCAAACGCAAATATGCTTTTAAAATAGGAGAGATGAGATAAAGACATATTTTGAGTTTGCGTTTGGCGTGTATTTGAAGAACTTTTTGTTATATATTTTGAGTTTTTTGGTATCTATTGGAGATGCCCTTATCTATACTAATTTAATCGGTGAGGGTCTATAGTAACCACCTACAAGTATGTCAACAAATTGACATTTTGTCGTTCAATTTATTACTTAACATATATTTACACATTTATATTTTCGAGCACATGCATGTGTCGAGTTTTTGAATAAAATACTAGCAGTTTTAATTAGCTAGAGGGTTATATGCTAGATATCAATATCTCAATAGTTATTTTTTAGGAAAGCTGAAAATGACTGACCTAGAATGGACATCTGCATTAAATAACTATATTCACTATGCATGGAACGCCATCGATTAATTTAACATACAGCTATTGCACATGCAGCTCAGTTATCTAAATAAAGGGTTTACGATCCGCAAACAACGACTTTTAGCAGAAAATATAAACTGTATATTATGGTGAACTACCTACAAGTTGGAATTATTCTAATGAATATGACTGGAAACAGAGATAAATGGGCCAATTTGTGGGCTGAAGAGAAAGCAAAATTTTGAATTGGGCCAATGACGTGGTACAGCATAACAATGAAGTGGTACTGCAGAACAATGAAGTGGTACTGCAGACAATGAAGTGATACTGCAGAAATCGGGTCGTTAAAACTAAAATGTGGCTGAATCTTAAATAACACTTTTTCTAAATTATTGTCAGGGTGGAGATAGATAGGTACGATGGGTGGTGATTGATGCGCGTACGAACCCGACCAACAAGATTTTGGTTCGGAAAATAAAGGCTGACGAATGAAACGGACTGGGCTATTGATTTTAGTGCGTGTTTAGATCAATATTTGAGTGGTAAAAAGTAACGAGACACATATTTACGTGGTTCGGATAGGTATCCTACGTCCATGGGCCGTCGAAAACAGTATCACTATTCATAGTCGAGATATACACACTCAAGCTCACTTCTGTCGTTACAGTGTTTTTATAGTGGTTACTCTGTACATGAACAATCTCTAAGCATTGGTGTATTCTGCTTCAATTTTATCTCTCCTTTTCTCTCTGTCTCTCCCATATAGCCGTTCGTCCCCTGTGTCCGGCTGGCCTCCCTTTATGACCTTGACAACAGTTTCTGGTACAACCTAGGATGAATAACAGCTGCCGGTGTACTATTGTCAGACTGACGCCCTCTTTCTGGCAGTAATGTCACCCATTCATTGCCCTCCACGTGTCCCCTTGTCGGCCATGCCCAATGTTTCCCGCTCAAAATATCTCTTTATCAGAGCCCTTGATATTTCTTTCATACACCACTTCTGAACCCGAGCTCTCCCTCTTACCTGCCCATGTTCTGAAAGTTACTCTTATCAGAGAATGAAGAAAATTCAGACAGCTCTAAAGATCATTCTGTAAAGACTTTCATTTACAGCTAAACAAGTTTGATTTGAATCACGCGCGAAGCTAATAAAGGCGCGAGGATAAGAAAGCACGTTTTATATCACGCTGGTCTTGACTAATAGAAACGCGAGTGGCATCGGCGACTTCTAGCATATGAAGTGATCAAGTTTGTTAAAGAAGAGACGTGCGCGGGAGATATAGTTTTAATTCGGTTCTTTTACTCAAGATTGATCTGAGATCATCTTCTTCACTGTAATTGTGATATTCTGTAGTTCTTAGTAGAATCATCTTCAACCCGTGGATGTAGGATTCAGATCTAGAATCCGAACCACGTTAAACAAGTGTGCACATCACAAACTCAAACTTTCATATGGTATCAGAGCACACTGAAGCTGCGTCTTTCAAGGACTGATTCAATCATTCATCAAGAATTTCATCGAACACCATGGCTGCAACGTCTCCGCCGTCGCCTGGGGGTAATCGGCCTCCTCCGTCATCCTTTCAACAGAACTCAGCACCAATCATGATCAACGATCCATATTTTCTCAGCAACAATGATACTTCTGGCCAAATGCTAGTTCACGAGCTGTTAACCGGAGAGAATTACGCTACCTGGAGCAGATCGATGTTGATTGCGTTGATCGGAAGGAATAAGGAAGGATTCGTCAACGGCGATCTTAAGGCTCCAACTGCAGACGCACAAAATCCGGCCAACACTCAGAACCAAATCAGTGCGTGGCGAAGAAACAATAACATAGTCATTTCTTGGATCATCAATTCTGTTTCCAAAGAAATTTCGGCTAGCATACTCTACAGTTCATCGGCTCAAGAAGTGTGGGAAGATCTGAAGGAGAGGTTCGGCCAAACTAATAGACCAAGGATTTTCCAGTTAAAAAGGGAACTGGTAAATCTCACACAGGGCACTGATAATGTAGCAGTTTATTACACTAGACTGAAAACCTTGTGGGATGAGCTATCGAGTTACAGGCCGGCTTGCAAATGTGCTTGTGGAGGAATCAAGGAAATGAGTGCCTATTTCAATGAGGAATATGCTTTGGCATTCCTAATGGGACTCAATGACAGCTTTGCGCACATCAGAGGACAAGTTTTACTTATGGATCCTCTACCCTCAGTTAGCAAAATCTTTGCACTGATCATACAAGAAGAGAAGCAGAGGTCTATGCACCCTGGAATCAGTCACAAAGCAGAAGATCAAAGCAGTAGCATGGCTATGCTGGTTTCGAGGAATGACCAAGAAGGCTACAAGAAAGGGAATTATCACCAGAAAAGAGAGCAGGGAAGGCCTCTATGCACACACTGCAACAAGAGGGGTCATACGGTGGAAACATGCTACCAAATACACGGTTATCCACCGGGATTCAAGCAAGGACCAAAGTTCAAACAGGGGAGAATTAATCAGTTCACCTCTGAACAGGGCAGAACTGATCCTGGCAAGGGCGAGGCATTGGTGCAATTGCATGTGACACCCTCTCAGCTACAGAGCTTGAAGGCTCTCCTCAACCAGTCAGTGCCCAATACCTTATCAGCTGCAGAGGATCTGCAACAACAGAGTGAGAACGGTATTTGCTTATCCCATAATCTGCCCCTACTAGGAGATGATAAAGTGTGGCTCTTGGATTCAGGTGCTACTAAGCACGTGTGTGGTAATCCAAAGCTGCTCATAAATGTGCATGAAATATGTGAATCCAATGTTATATTACCAGATAATTCAGTCATAAAGGTTAATAGGGCAGGAACTTGCATCATCAATAGATTCATCACATTACATGAGGTGCTGTTGATACCAGAATTTGCCTTTAACCTGATATCTGTCAGTCTCTTGGCAACCAATTTAGAATGCAGGTTTATATTTGAGGCTAATGAGTTTTTGGTGCAGGACAAATCCTTGCAACAGATTGGCAGGGGTAGAAAAGTTGGGGGCCTTTACATGCTTGCAGCAGAGCACCTTTCTGCTTTACCAGTTTATTCTTGTCCAGATTTTCTTAATAAGATTTCCATGGATCTGTGGCATAATAGATTGGGGCACCCATCCCATAGAGTTTTAGATCTACTTAGAACACGTTTGAAGTACAGTGATAGCTCTAAAGACTCATATTGTAAGGTTTGCCCCATTGCTAAACAAAAAAGATTACCTTTCCCGGATGATAATAAAACTTCATGCACACCTTTCGATCTTATTCATTGTGACATATGGGGCCCCTTTCACGTGCCTTCACACTTAGGACATCAATATTTTCTCACGATTGTAGATGATCATAGCAGGTATACATGGCTTTTCATGATTAAACATAAGTCAGAAGTCTCTAAAGTCATAAGTTACTTTTTAGCGTTAGTAGAGAACCAGTACAAGAGCATGGTAAAGATTGTTAGGACAGATAATGCACGAGAATTTAACCTAACTGATATTTTCAGGGAAAAGGGAATCATTCATCATCTCTCTTGCGTGCAGACGCCGCAACAAAACTCAATAGTAGAGAGAAAACATCAGCATTTGTTAAATGTGGCAAGATCAATTTTCTTCCAATCTGGTTTGCCCATTCAGTTTCGGTCCGAGTCTGTGTTGACTGCCACCTTCCTTATTAATAGGACCCCATCCTTTAAGTTAGGCAGTAAAAGCCCATATGAGTTATTACACCAAAAACCAGTTGACTTTAGCATGTTTAGAGTTTTTGGTTGTATGTGCTTTGCTTCTACCCTTGCAGCTGGTAGAAAGAAGTTCGATGCTAGAGCAAGAGCTTGTGTTTTCCTTGGTTACCCTAGTGGAGTCAAGGGTTACAAGGTGATGGACGCAGGTATTATCTACCCTATCTCTGATAGCGCGTGGGTTAGTCCGACCCAGGTTGTTCCTAAAAGGGAGGTATGACCGTTATAAAGAATGCCTCTAATGAGTTGATTCCCACGAGAACTGTTACGGGGTGGCGTGTATGCATAGATTATAGGAAATTGAATGATGCAACCCGTAAGGATCATTTCCCCCTCCCCTTTATTGATCAAATGTTAGAAAGACTAGCTGGACATGAGTTTTACTGCTTTCTAGATGGTTACTCAGGTTATAATCAGATTTCTATAGCGCTCGAGGATCAGGAAAAGACTACTTTTACTTGTCCTTATGGTACTTTGCATATAGACGCATGCCATTTGGATTATGCAATGCACCAGCTACTTTTCAGAGATGCATGCTTGCTATTTTTCATGACATAGTTGGGAAATTTATGGAAATATTTATGGATGATTTTTCTGTATTTGGGTCTACATTTGATACATGCCTTGATAATTTAGCATCTGTTCTATCTCGGTGTGAAGAGACTAACCTTGTCTTAAATTGGGAAAAGTGTCATTTTATGGTACAGGAAGGTATAGTTCTCGGGCACAAGGTATCGCATAAAGGAATTGAGGTGGATCGAGCCAAGGTTGACGCGATTGAGCAGTTGCCACCACCTACGTCAGTGAAGGGGGTTCGAAGCTTTTTGGGACACGTGGGATTCTACCGACGCTTCATAAAGGATTTTTCAAAAATAGCTAAGCCATTATCTAATTTACTTGTTAAAGATGCTATTTTTAACTTCACCGATGATTGTCTACAGGCTTTTCGAACTTTAAAGGAGAAACTCACCACCGCCCCAGTGATGGTCGCACCTGACTGGACACTCCCATTTATATTGATGTGCGATGCTAGCGATGGTGCGGTAGGTGCAGTTCTAGGACAACGCAAGGATAAGGTATTCCAGGTTATTTACTACGCTAGTAAAACTCTGGACGATGCACAGAGAAATTATGCTACCACTGAGAAAGAGTTACTAGCTGTGGTATTTGCAGTAGATAAATTTCATTCTTACCTAGTGTTGAATAAGGTAATCATCTACACTGATCATGCTGCACTTAGATACTTATTTGCTAAGAAAGATGCTAAGCCTAGGTTGATTCGCTGGATTTTACTACTTCAAGAGTATGACTTAGAGATTCGTGATAAAAAAGGTGTTGAGAATGTGATAGCTGATCATTTATCTAGGTTAGATAACTCACATGAGCACGATAAGGAGTTACCTATTGACGATTATTTCCTGACGAACAACTATTTGCTTTAATTGATACATCATTACCTTGGTACGCGGACTTTGCGAATTATGCTGCTACATGTGAGATTCCCTCAGGCTTGAGTTTTCATCAGAAGAAGAAATTTCTCTCTGATGCGAAACACTACCTGTGGGATGATCCATTCCTATATAAAATTTGCTCTGATCAGGTAATTCGACGATGTATTCCCATCGATGAGGTAAGCTCTGTTTTATTTCATTGTCATTCTGGTTTGACGGGTGGACACCACGGACCAACAAAAACAGCGTTTAAGGTACTTCAATCAGGTTTATTCTGGCCCACTCTTTTTAAGGATGCCCATGCATACGTAGCTTCATGCGATCGTTGTCAGCGTACTGGTACTATATCTAGGAGACATGAGATGCCTTTAAATGTCATGTTAGAAGTAGAGTTATTTGATGTTTGGGGCATTGATTTTATGGGTCCGTTTCCTACTTCATGCTCTAATAAGTATATTCTAGTTGCGGTCGATTATGTGTCTAAGTGGGTAGAAGCTGAAGCATGTCGAACTAATGATGCTCGAGTTGTCATTCATTTTCTTAAGAAGCATGTATTTAGTCGTTTTGGTACACCGTGGGCAATAATTAGTGATGGGGGTACACATTTTTGCAATAAATTGTTTGATAATTTGCTATCTAAGTATGGTGTTAAGCATAAAGTGTCTACCCCGTATCATCCTCAAACTAGTGGACAGGTGGAGGTTTCCAACAGGGAGCTTAAGCAGATCTTGGAAAAGACGGTGAACGCCTCAAGGAAGGATTGGTCGTTGAAGCTAGATGACGCACTATGGGCGTACCGCACCGCATATAAAACTCCAATAGGGACTTCGCCTTTTCGTCTAGTATATGGAAAAGCGTGTCATTTACCTGTTGAGTTAGAACATCGTGCATATTGGGCTATTAAAAAGCTTAACTTTGATTGTTCCGAAGCAGGTAAAAATAGGTTGCTTCAGCTGAACGAAATGGAGGAATTTCGCCAGAATGCTTATGAGAATGCTAAGTTGTATAAGGAGCGAACAAAGAAGTGGCATGATAAGAAAATCATTAAAAGGGAGTTCAAAGTCGGCGATCGTGTCCTTTTATTCAATTCGAGGCTACGCCTATTTCCGGTAAATTAAAGAGTAAGTGGTGCGGACCCTATATAGTAGAGCAAGTCTTTCCATCCGGAGCAGTGCAAATCCTTATGAACGGAAAAGACTCTCTCAAAGTCAATGGACAAAGGCTAAAGCTGTATGACGAAGGGAAAATTGGCGAAACAACATCGGTATATCTTGTGGAACCCATAATTTCTAACTTTTCTGCTTCTAGTTGTTCTGTGCCTTTCAGGGACACCTCGTCTGGAGAGAATACCAGCGAGCTGAAGGACCTCCAGAGCAACAAAGCAAGCCTAGACACCAAGCCACCCTGATCGTCTCATGAGTCGAGCTAACGACTTTAAAAAACAGCGCTTCTTGGGAGGAAACCCAAGTATTATCGATGCATATATTTATATTTAGTCCTATTATTCTGAGTATTTTTTATTATTATTATTTTTCATCTAATAAAACTCGCTTTCACGGTGCGCCTAGTCATGTTATCTCGCAGCCTCATAACTAGTTTGGGGGTTGTCCGTTCGCGATGGTTGCTTGCTTGAATCAACAAAGTCTTCTACATCAACGGAAAATTCAGGGCAGTGTCACTTCTACTCTCTCTTTACTTTAAACATTGAGGACAATGTGCTATTTAGTTTGGGGGTGGGATGTGACACATGCTAGATTTAATTTGCTGGTATCGATGAGTTTCGGTCTTTTTAGTGGGTATAACTGATGAAGGTTGCGATTTGAATGTCATCTGTGGAATCTCCTGTCAATGATGAAAAATTTTAAAATTTTACTGTGTCGTGATATGATTCAATGAATTGAGTGAGATAGTCATACATGTTGCATTGTCGTAATATTAGCATGATTATTTGGCTATATTGACTGCTTTAGGAGAGTATCGCGTATCATGAAGCACAAACCCAGCTATATATGTGAGTTTTTGAGCCTTCAGAGATTAATTCAGAGCAACTCATTATGCTCGGTGTTTATTCTTGTGTGACACGCATGGACCAAATATTTTCGAACTTGCTCTGTTATGCATGTCAATTGTTACTATGTGGACTTTTGTGTGCGAAAATGAGAAGGGCACTAGGATTGAGTCACTAGCCTAAATATTTCCCTACCTTACGTATTTACCACTTAGTGAGCCCCTTTGAGCCTTATTTGACTTATTTGTTGATTTGGAGCCCAGATATTTAGCCTGATTGCCTCAAATTTAGCCTATACGACCTCGTATCAACGTGTTAATTTATCGATGTCGTGATAAGTGGTTTGTTGGTTGAGAAGGAGCAATCGTCGATGCATGTTAGTTATGAACTCGTCCTACGATATAGATCTCTCGTCGTAATATTGCAGCGGACTAGAAACCTCTCCATTCTATAAGACGTAAAAAAAATAGAGAGATAGGAGGGGCTGGTTCGGAAAAAAAAAAAAAGAAAAAAAGAAAAAAAAAAGAAAAAAATAAAACGAGCGAGAAGAGCTAGAAAAAGAAGGATGAGTTGAGTGAAAATAGGCACGACGTTAGAAGAGCGAAATAAGTGGTGAGAAGAGCGATTCGATGATTGACACGTTTGATACTTTTAGCTCAGTTTTTCCTATATGACGCACCTTTCAAAACCCGAGCCCCATTACAACCCTTGATGAAAGACCCTTTGATTCGTCCATGACTTCTACTATGTGACTATGATGTGATATATTTGCAAGTATAGAGTAATATCTTTTCAAGTCGTGAATTGAGCGTCTTTATACAGATCCCTTGGAAAACACTTCGAGCGACTTGAGCGACCCTTGTGAGAGTTGTGAATTGATGCGTGGTATAATTCTAGAAATGTCTTTCATGCTATGATAAGATTGCGACATATTACGCATGCCTCGTGTTTTGACTAGATCGTTCATTAGCTGATGATTATCTCGACTTTATATGCTTTTACGTTTTCTGAGATAAAACAGGAGAATTTCACTGACTGATGTTCTATAATCCTAACTTGATTCGGTTTTGTTCCGCTTTTATGATCGAGGACGATCGAAGCTAGTTTGGGGGTTGTTGATAAGTTAGGATTTTACATTATTTTATTCCCCGTAAAAGCGTATTTTCGACCGTCATTTATCGAAATATCTCGAATATTTTACGTTTACGTATATATTTCTTGTTTGACAGGTAGCGAAAAAAAAGTTACGAAAACCGAGCTCTTTTGTGCGCTAAGTACAATTATGGAAATTGGGCTACAATCATCAAATGAATTATTTTGTGGGTTTTGAGTTAAATTTCAGCCCATCAGAGATAAGCCTACATGCGATTTGCTCTCAAAGAAGAAGTCAAGCATACTTACTATATTGGCGAAGTGAGGGAGCGATCTTCAAGGAAGTAGAAAGTCAAGATATGCTTTTGAAGATTGAGAATATTATAAAATATTGGACTTAATTACTCTCAAGTCGGCGGCTCTCTTATTATATATATTCTGCAATGGCTACAAAGGAACCGGGGGGATCGAACAGTTCTGGAAGGCAGCGAATAAACAATACAATTGAGGAGACCTACGGCTGAAATAAAAAAGGAGCTGCGACGATCGACGTATTAGGCCGTGAAAGGCGAAGTGTTCTATATTATTTCTCTATTATATCTTTGAATATTTTGTGCTTTTATTTTATTAATATGCTAGCTTAAGTTTTCTTGTGATTGAGGCCGTATTAGGCCGGATTATGAATTCGTAGTAATGCTATTCGTGTTTTATTTAATCGTATGAATTTAATTACGTGTTCTATATTTGAGTTTAATGCTTGCGTATGCTTGATCACCATGTGCATGATTTTTGATTGGTTTATGAGACTGAAAAAGTGATTAGACCGATTAGAATAATAAATATAGGACACCGCGGCGTAAAACCGACCAGAGATGGAATTCGGTTTCGTACGTGTGGTTTTCGAGACCTTAGGCGCCGAAAGCGGTCTAAACTCGGGGAAATTCATAAAGCGGAAGGCGTGTGAAGTGATTGCAGTCTTATAGAAATATATAGATTGATCATTATTGCATAGGGTCGCTAGTTACGTGAATAACGGGTAGCGCGTATATTAGGAATTTCTACCTTGATTAGTTTATATTGATTAAATAAATATTGATTGCATGAATACGTAGGATTAATCCGTGCCGAGTATGTGCCTTGATCACGTTCGTCCTTAATTGATTTTTATCTCATCTATTTTATTTGCGTCTAGTTTATTATTTGCGTCTTTTAATTCTTTTAATTAAAAATATAAAAAGTCTCTTAGTCTAAATTAGAATTAGGTTTAATATCTTGGAATTAATCAAGCTATCTTCGTGGATCGATACTCGGACTTCTCCGTTTTATACTACTTGCACGACCTAGTACACTTGCTAGTATTTGAGCGTGTCAAGTTTTTGGCGCCGTTGCCGGGGATAGCTATATTATTAATTTTAGGATTTATTCTGAGTTTTAGTTTAGACGTTTTATTTCTCGTTTATTATTATTATATTATTATTTATTATTATTATTTTTATTCGCTTACGCTGATTTTTCATCTTTTGCAGATAATTCCTATTAGTGCATGACACGAAGCTCGAGGAACGTTCCATTGCTATTTGACGCAGAGATTGAAGCGACGCGTGTCGGCGAAACAATCGAAATCGAAGACTGAGAATGGACAATCAAGAACACGAGGAAGAACAGATGATTCCACCACGGCCCACTTTACTAAGTCGAGCGCTTCCAGGAATTTTCGACGACAACGACCCGATTGCCATTCCGCCAGGACCAAATAATCATTTTGAGATTAAACCCGTTACTATACAGATGGTGACGGGTTCAGCACAGTTTCATGGGCTTACAAACGAGGACGCAAATTCACATATTTTGAAATTCACTCAAATTTGCAGAACTATTAAGTACCCTGGCGTCTCCACAGAAGTGATAAAACTAACATTTTTTCCTTTTTCTTTGACAGGTAAGGCTTCTGAATGGTTCTCATCATTGCCACATGCATCTATCACTAGTTGGGAGCAACTAGTGGAGTGTTTTTTGGGCAAATATTACCCACTGTCACGGACCAGCGAAATTAGGAGCCAGCTAGTAAACTTCAAACAAGAAGGTGGCGAATCTCTGAGCGATGCATGGAGCAGATACAAGAGCCTTCTGAGACAATGCCCGAACCACAGCATACCCCTGAGCGTTCAGATGCAGTCATTCTTTTTAGGGCTGAGCACGCCAAATAAAAGAATCGTCGATGGGGGGCACACAAAATTTTATGGAGTTAGGCGACGAGGAAGCACTCCAAGCCATCGAGCGAATCGCAGCCTACCCAGCGAGATATACTGAGCATGATCTGGACCGACGGGCGGCTGGGGTACATGAGATAAGTAGCTCGTTGGAGGCGCAGCTCGAAGCCATACATAAAAGGCTAGACCAGATACACTCCCAGGACCCTGAGACGGTCAATCACATCCACAATAGGCAAAGGAATGCATACTCCAACACATACGATCCGAACTGGAGAAACCATCCTAATTTGTCGTATGGCAACTCGCACTACTTGAAGCCTCCAGGAGTTCAGAATCAACAAATTGAGCCACCAACAAAGCAAAAGGCCGACTGGGAGATAGCCTTGGAGAAAATGGCGGCGGTTCAAGGCGATCAAAATCGCAAGACGGAGGAGAGACTCCAGGGTCTAGAAGGGAGAGTTCAGGAAGGTTTCCATGATATACGGGCTGCAATAAAGGACTTAACAATGCAAATGGGACAGCTCTCACATACAGTATCAGATCGCAAACCAGGCACACTCCCAAGCGACACCGAAAAGAACCCTCGGGAGTACGTCAAGGCCATTAAGCTAAGGAGTGGGAAGACGCTAGAATCAACTCAGGAAGCGAGGAAGTGGAGGAAGCAAAAGAGGCGGGAAACGACGATGGGAGCAAAATCACGGTCACTGACACAGCTCATCACGGGCAAAGGAAGGATCAGCGAGCCGAAGAAGTCGAGGACGAGCCGGATCCTCTCACGGTGGAAAAAGAAGGTCGACCCGCTCCCACCAGTCAAGATTCGACCTCCATATCCCGCTGCATTACGAAGGCGAAAACCGGATAAAACTTCGAGCGCTTTATTAATATTTTTAGGAAGTTAGAAATTAACATTCCTTTTTGTGAAGCTCTTTTGCAGATTCCGAAGTACGCCAAATTTTTCAAGGAGTTGCTATCAAACCGGAACAAGCTAGAGCAATATGGCACGATAGCCCTTAACGAAGAATGCTCTGCTGCGTGCTACAAAGGAAGCTACCACCAAAGCTCAAAGATAGGGGGAGTTTTTCTATTCCTTGCTCTATTGGCTCATTATCATTTACTAATGTTCTTTGTGATTTAGGAGCAAGTATTAATTTATTACCTTTTTCACTTGTGAAAAAGCTAGGAATTGGTGAGCCAAAGCCTACATCTACGATCCTCCAACTAGCGGATAGATCGATCACATACCACGAGGAGTATTGGAGGACGTGTTAGTGAAGGTTGGAGAGCACTACTTCCCAGCCGATTTCGTGGTACTAGACATGGAAGAGGACACCGACATGCCTCTTATTTTAGGAAGACCGTTTCTGAATACGGCAAGAGCCCTTATTGATGTTGGTAATGGTAAGCTCATCCTACAGGTTGGGGATGAGAAAGTTATATTTGATGTTTATAAAGCAATGAAACACCCTCCAGATGATGATTCTTGTTCCTTTATTGATAGTATTGACACATGTGCTCTAGAGTATTTTAAAACTTTCAGGAATAGGGAAAACTTGGAAGCATGCCTAGTCGGAGACGAGTCCGAGGAGATGACCGATATCGTAGCAAGCTTAGAAGCGAACCACCTTATCGGAGGTCGGCCAAGCCAAACTAGAGCGTCTCGATCGATCATCAGCCACGCAACCTCGACCATCAATCGAGGACCCTCCGATTCTAGAACTTAAACCTTTACCTAATCATCTTAAATATGTTTACCTTGGTGCCCTTGATACTTTACCAGTGATTATTTCTTCCACTTTGACAGATCTAATGGAAGAAAAGCTAGTGAGGGTGCTAAGAGAACACAAACGAGCATTCGCGTGGAAGGTTGCTGACATCAAGGGAGTAAGCCCGACCGTTTGCATGCACAAGATTCTGATGGAAGATTCTTACAAGCCGGTCGCACAACCATAGAGACGCCTAAACCCAGCGATGCAAGAAGTGGTGAAAAAGGAGGTAATTAAGCTTTTGGACGCAGGTATTATCTACCCTATCTCTGATAGCGCGTGGGTTAGTCCGACCCAGGTTGTTCCTAAAAAGGGAGGTATGACCGTTATAAAGAATGCCTCTAATGAGTTGATTCTCACGAGAACTGTTACGGGGTGGCGTGTATGCATAGATTATAGGAAATTGAATGATGCAACCCGTAAGGATCATTTCCCCCTCCCCTTTATTGATCAAATGTTAGAAAGACTAGCTGGACATGAGTTTTACTGCTTTCTAGATGGTTACTCAGGTTATAATCAGATTTCTATAGCGCTCGAGGATCAGGAAAAGACTACTTTTACTTGTCCTTATGGTACTTTTGCATATAGACGCATGCCATTTGGATTATGCAATGCACCAGCTACTTTTCAGAGATGCATGCTTGCTATTTTTCATGACATAGTTGGAAATTTATGAAATATTTATGGATGATTTTTCTGTATTTGGGTCTACATTTGATACATGCCTTGATAATTTAGCATCTGTTCTATCTCGGTGTGAAGAGACTAACCTTGTCTTAAATTGGGAAAAGTGTCATTTTATGGTACAGGAAGGTATAGTTCTCGGCACAAGGTATCGCATAAAGGAATTGAGGTGGATCGAGCCAAGGTTGACGCGATTGAGCAGTTGCCACCACCTACGTCAGTGAAGGGGGTCGAAGCTTTTTGGGACGCGGGATTCTACCGACGCTTCATAAAGGATTTTTCAAAAATAGCTAAGCCATTATCTAATTTACTTGTTAAAGATGCTATTTTTAACTTCACCGATGATTGTCTACAGGCTTTTCGAACTTTAAAGAGAAACTCACCACCGCCCCAGTGATGGTCGCACCTGACTGGACACTCCCATTTATATTGATGTGCGATGCTAGCGATGGTGCGGTAGGTGCAGTTCTAGGACAACGCAAGGATAAGGTATTCCAGGTTATTTACTACGCTAGTAAAACTCTGGACGATGCACAGAGAAATTATGCTACCACTGAGAAAGAGTTACTAGCTGTGGTATTTGCAGTAGATAAATTTCATTCTTACCTAGTGTTGAATAAGGTAATCATCTACACTGATCATGCTGCACTTAGATACTTATTTGCTAAGAAAGATGCTAAGCCTAGGTTGATTCGCTGGATTTTACTACTTCAAGAGTATGACTTAGAGATTCGTGATAAAAAAGGTGTTGAGAATGTGATAGCTGATCATTTATCTAGGTTAGATAACTCACATGAGCACGATAAGGAGTTACCTATTGACGATTATTTTCCTGACGAACAACTATTTGCTTTAATTGATACATCATTACCTTGGTACGCGGACTTTGCGAATTATGCTGCTACATGTGAGATTCCCTCAGGCTTGAGTTTTCATCAGAAGAAGAAATTTCTCTCTGATGCGAAACACTACCTGTGGGATGATCCATTCCTATATAAAATTTGCTCTGATCAGGTAATTCGACGATGTATTCCCATCGATGAGGTAAGCTCTGTTTTATTTCATTGTCATTCTGGTTTGACGGGTGGACACCACGGACCAACAAAAAACAGCGTTTAAGGTACTTCAATCAGGTTTATTCTGGCCCACTCTTTTTAAGGATGCCCATGCATACGTAGCTTCATGCGATCGTTGTCAGCGTACTGGTACTATATCTAGGAGACATGAGATGCCTTTAAATGTCATGTTAGAAGTAGAGTTATTTGATGTTTGGGGCATTGATTTTATGGGTCCGTTTCCTACTTCATGCTCTAATAAGTATATTCTAGTTGCGGTCGATTATGTGTCTAAGTGGGTAGAAGCTGAAGCATGTCGAACTAATGATGCTCGAGTTGTCATTCATTTTCTTAAGAAGCATGTATTTAGTCGTTTTGGTACACCGCGGGCAATAATTAGTGATGGGGGTACACATTTTTGCAATAAATTGTTTGATAATTTGCTATCTAAGTATGGTGTTAAGCATAAAGTGTCTACCCCGTATCATCCTCAAACTAGTGGACAGGTGGAGGTTTCCAACAGGGAGCTTAAGCAGATCTTGGAAAAGACGGTGAACGCCTCAAGGAAGGATTGGTCGTTGAAGCTAGATGACGCACTATGGGCGTACCGCACCGCATATAAAACTCCAATAGGGACTTCGCCTTTTCGTCTAGTATATGGAAAAGCGTGTCATTTACCTGTTGAGTTAGAACATCGTGCATATTGGGCTATTAAAAAGCTTAACTTTGATTGTTCCGAAGCAGGTAAAAATAGGTTGCTTCAGCTGAACGAAATGGAGGAATTTCGCCAGAATGCTTATGAGAATGCTAAGTTGTATAAGGAGCGAACAAAGAAGTGGCATGATAAGAAAATCATTAAAAGGGAGTTCAAAGTCGGCGATCGTGTCCTTTTATTCAATTCGAGGCTACGCCTATTTCCCGGTAAATTAAGAGTAAGTGGTGCGGACCCTATATAGTAGAGCAAGTCTTTCCATCCGGAGCAGTGCAAATCCTTATGAACGGAAAAGACTCTCTCAAAGTCAATGGACAAAGGCTAAAGCTGTATGACGAAGGGAAAATTGGCGAAACAACATCGGTATATCTTGTGGAACCCATAATTTCTAACTTTTCTGCTTCTAGTTGTTCTGTGCCTTTCAGGGACACCTCGTCTGGAGAGAATACCAGCGAGCTGAAGGACCTCCAGAGCAACAAAGCAAGCCTAGACACCAAGCCACCCTGATCGTCTCATGAGTCGAGCTAACGACTTTAAAAAACAGCGCTTCTTGGGAGGAAACCCAAGTATTATCGATGCATATATTTATATTTAGTCCTATTATTCTGAGTATTTTTTATTATTATTATTTTTCATCTAATAAAACTCGCTTTCACGGTGCGCCTAGTCATGTTATCTCGCAGCCTCATAACTAGTTTGGGGGTTGTCCGTTCGCGATGGTTGCTTGCTTGAATCAACAAAGTCTTCTACATCAACGGAAAATTCAGGGCAGTGTCACTTCTACTCTCTCTTTACTTTAAACATTGAGGACAATGTGCTATTTAGTTTGGGGGTGGGATGTGACACATGCTAGATTTAATTTGCTGGTATCGATGAGTTTCGGTCTTTTTAGTGGGTATAACTGATGAAGGTTGCGATTTGAATGTCATCTGTGGAATCTCCTGTCAATGATGAAAAATTTTAAAATTTTACTGTGTCGTGATATGATTCAATGAATTGAGTGAGATAGTCATACATGTTGCATTGTCGTAATATTAGCATGATTATTTGGCTATATTGACTGCTTTAGGAGAGTATCGCGTATCATGAAGCACAAACCCAGCTATATATGTGAGTTTTTGAGCCTTCAGAGATTAATTCAGAGCAACTCATTATGCTCGGTGTTTATTCTTGTGTGACACGCATGGACCAAATATTTTCGAACTTGCTCTGTTATGCATGTCAATTGTTACTATGTGGACTTTTGTGTGCGAAAATGAGAAGGGCACTAGGATTGAGTCACTAGCCTAAATATTCCCTACCTTACGTATTTACCACTTAGTGAGCCCCTTTGAGCCTTATTTGACTTATTTGTTGATTTGGAGCCCAGATATTTAGCCTGATTGCCTCAAATTTAGCCTATACGACCTCGTATCAACGTGTTAATTTATCGATGTCGTGATAAGTGGTTTGTTGGTTGAGAAGGAGCAATCGTCGATGCATGTTAGTTATGAACTCGTCCTACGATATAGATCTCTCGTCGTAATATTGCAGCGGACTAGAAACCTCTCCATTCTATAAGACGTAAAAAAAATAGAGAGATAGGAGGGGCTGGTTCGGAAAAAAAAAAAAAAAAAAAAAAAAAAAAAAAAAAGAAAAAAATAAAACGAGCGAGAAGAGCTAGAAAAAGAAGGATGAGTTGAGTGAAAATAGGCACGACGTTAGAAGAGCGAAATAAGTGGTGAGAAGAGCGATTCGATGATTGACACGTTTGATACTTTTAGCTCAGTTTTTCCTATATGACGCACCTTTCAAAACCCGAGCCCCATTACAACCCTTGATGAAAGACCCTTTGATTCGTCCATGACTTCTACTATGTGACTATGATGTGATATATTTGCAAGTATAGAGTAATATCTTTTCAAGTCGTGAATTGAGCGTCTTTATACAGATCCCTTTGGAAAACACTTCGAGCGACTTGAGCGACCCTTGTGAGAGTTGTGAATTGATGCGTGGTATAATTCTAGAAATGTCTTTCATGCTATGATAAGATTGCGATATATTACGCATGCCTCGTGTTTTGACTAGATCGTTCATTAGCTGATGATTATCTCGACTTTATATGCTTTTACGTTTTCTGAGATAAAACAGGAGAATTTCACTGACTGATGTTCTATAATCCTAACTTGATTCGGTTTTGTTCCGCTTTTATGATCGAGGACGATCGAAGCTAGTTTGGGGGTTGTTGATAAGTTAGGATTTTACATTATTTTATTCCCCGTAAAAGCGTATTTTCGACCGTCATTTATCGAAATATCTCGAATATTTTACGTTTACGTATATATTTCTTGTTTGACAGGTAGCGAAAAAAAAAAGTTACGAAAACCGAGCTCTTTTGTGCGCTAAGTACAATTATGGAAATTGGGCTACAATCATCAAATGAATTATTTTGTGGGTTTTGAGTTAAATTTCAGCCCATCAGAGATAAGCCTACATGCGATTTGCTCTCAAAGAAGAAGTCAAGCATACTTACTATATTGGCGAAGTGAGGGAGCGATCTTCAAGGAAGTAGAAAGTCAAGATATGCTTTTGAAGATTGAGAATATTATAAAATATTGGACTTAATTACTCTCAAGTCGGCGGCTCTCTTATTATATATATTCTGCAATGGCTACAAAGGAACCGGGGGGATCGAACAGTTCTGGAAGGCAGCGAATAAACAATACAATTGAGGAGACCTACGGCTGAAATAAAAAAGGAGCTGCGACGATCGACGTATTAGGCCGTGAAAGGCGAAGTGTTCTATATTATTTCTCTATTATATCTTTGAATATTTTGTGCTTTTATTTTATTAATATGCTAGCTTAAGTTTTCTTGTGATTGAGGCCGTATTAGGCCGGATTATGAATTCGTAGTAATGCTATTCGTGTTTTATTTAATCGTATGAATTTAGTTACGTGTTCTATATTTGAGTTTAATGCTTGCGTATGCTTGATCACCATGTGCATGATTTTTGATTGGTTTATGAGACTGAAAAAGTGATTAGACCGATTAGAATAATAAATATAGGACACCGCGGCGTAAAACCGACCAGAGATGGAATTCGGTTTCGTACGTGTGGTTTTCGAGACCTTAGGCGCCGAAAGCGTCTAAACTCGGGGAAATTCATAAAGCGGAAGGCGTGTGAAGTGATTGCAGTCTTATAGAAATATATAGATTGATCATTATTGCATAGGGTCGCTAGTTACGTGAATAACGGGTAGCGCGTATATTAGGAATTTCTACCTTGACTAGTTTATATTGATTAAATAAATATTGATTGCATGAATACGTAGGATTAATCCGTGCCGAGTATGTGCCTTGATCACGTTCGTCCTTAATTGATTTTTATCTCATCTATTTTATTTGCGTCTAGTTTATTATTTGCGTCTTTTAATTCTTTTAATTAAAAATATAAAAAGTCTCTTAGTCTAAATTAGAATTAGGTTTAATATCTTGGAATTAATCAAGCTATCTTCGTGGATCGATACTCGGACTTCTCCGTTTTATACTACTTGCACGACCTAGTACACTTGCTAGTATTTGAGCGTGTCAATTCAGTTCAGGGAAAACGAGTTTCCATTCAAAACTGAGGCAGTCTGTTCAGCAGACCCTTTCCCTGATTGTGTTCTGCCGAGGCCTCACCTCTCAGATCACTTGTCTGAAACTGAGGACAATGTACCATCTGGGGGGGCTGAACAATCTCAGGAATATACTGAGGAGCACCTACTAGAACCAGATACAGCAGGACTTACTCATCCTGAGGCACAGCTTCCATCTGAGCATCCCACTGTGGCACAGCATGAACCTGCAGATCAACCTCAGCAAGCTTTGAGGAAATCAGGCAGGGAGCTGAGGAAACCGTCGTACCTCAAAGATTATCACTGCAACAAGATAATTAGTACCATGTATCCTACTTCTAAGGTCACCTCATATCAGAATTTCACAACAGAGCATCAGACACTCATGGCCCAGATTGCAACAGCAACAGAACCTAGGACTTGGATTGAGGCCATGAGATGCAAGGAATCGCGTGATGCCATGACTGAGGAGTTTAGGGCACTTGAAGAGAATGGCACATGGTCACTGGTCAAGCTCCCAGAAGGCAAGAAAGCAGTGGGCAGTCGATGGGTGTACAAGCTCAAACATAACTCGGAAGGACAACTCAGCAAATACAAAGCCCGTTTAGTTGCGAAGGGATTTGATCAACGGGAAGGAGTCGACTTTATTGATACTTTTGCACCTGTCGCCAAACCCAACACCATAAAAATACTTCTATCCTTGGCAGCAAAACTTGATTGGCAACTGGTACAGATGGACGTAAGCAATGCCTTTTTAAATGGTGACTTGACCGAGGAGGTTTACATGGAGCTGCCTCAAGGATTTTATCAGAATATTGTAATAGAACTGGACCAGACAAAATAGTTTGTAAGCTGCATAAGTCCATCTACGGGCTGAAACAATCATCACGGCAATGGAATAAGAAGTTCAGCGAAGCAGTCCGGCAATTTGGTTTCCAACAGACGCAAGCAGATCACACTCTCTTCATACATGGCAGAGGTAAAGAGCTAGTGGTGCTGTTAGTATACGTCGATGATATTGTCATTGCTGGACCTTCACTCGAACAGATAGACAAAGTTAAGCAGTTTCTTAGCTCCTGCTTCAAAGTCAAGGACCTAGGCAACCTGAAATACTTTCTTGGCATCGAGGTTGCCCGGAGCAAGGCAGGAATCTATATCACCCAACGGCAATACGCACTACAATTGCTGGAAGACACGGGATATCTTGGATCCAAACCCCTTTCAACCCCGATGAATCCAGACAATAAGCTGACAGAGGCAGATGGAGATCTACTTTCTGACCCATTCAGATACAGACGATTGGTGGGCCGCTTGATTTACTTGACATTTACCAGACCTGATATTGTTTTTGCTGTCCACAGATTGAGCCAATTCCTCTCGGCTCCCAGAACAGATCACATGAGAGCAGCCCACCACTTGCTGCGGTACCTCAAGGCTTCCCCAGGCCAGGGCATTTCCTCGACTCACAGCCTCAACTAGAGTTAAAAGGGTTCTCGGATGCAGATTGGGGGGCTTGCCAAGATACTAGGAAGTCCGTGACCGGTTATTGCACATTTTTGGGAAATTCTATGATCACTTGGAAAGCTAAAAAACAGGCTACAGTATCGAGGTCGTCTACGGAGGCTGAATACAGGGCCTTAGGTGCTCTAGTTGCAGAAATCCTTTGGATCACTCATTTGCTGACTGAGTTGGGCATCCCTCAGTGTCGAGTCCCCGTGATTTATTGTGACAATCAATCGGCTCTCAAGTTAGCATCCAATCCTAAATTCCGTGAACGCTCCAAGCATATTGAGGTTGATTGCCACTTTATCAGGCATCACCTTTCAAATGGTTCCATTCGATTGCTGCCCATTCGATCAGAACATCAACTCGCTGACGCTTTCACAAAGCCCCTCACCGGCCCTTCTCTTCGCCGCCTTCTAGTCAAGATGTCTGTTCTAGATCTATACCATCCATCTTGCGGGGGGTATCAGAGAATGAAGAAAATTCAGACAGCTCTAAAGATCATTCTGTAAAGACTTTCATTTACAGCTAAACAAGTTTGATTTGACTAATAGAAACGCGAGTGGCATCGGCGACTTCTAGCATATGAAGTGATCAAGTTTGTTAAAGAAGAGACGTGCGCGGGAGATATAGTTTTTAATTCGGTTCTTTTACTCAAGATTGATCTGAGATCATCTTCTTCACTGTAATCTGTGATATTCTGTAGTTCTTAGTAGAATCATCTTCAACCCGTGGATGTAGGATTCAGAGCTAGAATCCGAACCACGTTAAACAAGTGTGCACATCACAAACTCAAACTTTCATAACTCTCTACAGGTAATTAGGTTAGGAGGAATACTGAATCGAATAACCCTCTCAGTGATGGACTTACTTTATTCAATATCATATTGAATTATTGATGAGAATGTGGCAACATTGGTAATTTAATTACAAGACTATGCACGTTCGTAATATGCTTAAAAAGGAAGTGACGATCAAGTTATACTCGATGCGCTACATTGAATAATTATTTTGTTTTTTATTTTGCTTCGTCGACTACATTGAAATAGTTGATTGATATTATATAAATGGCCATTTGCATTTGCATGGAAATACGAGCGTTGAATTTCTGTAGTTGCACATTGGGTGAAGCCAGCAATGCTAATTTAATTATGTATTTGTTTATGTCCTCGAACAGAAAGTCGGTGATAGAAAATATTAAAACAATTAAAATTTCTGTTGAGCACCTACAAAAGTATATCGTACTTGACTTCTATAGAAAAAAAAATCAATATTTAGCAATTTTAGCTGCACAACTTGATGTCAAGCTTTATTATAATATAAAAGCCATACATCACCAAATAGGAATACTTAATCTATCTCAAAAAAAAAATACTATACTTAATCTTAATTGACTAAGAGCATCTCCAATCACGGTATAGAAATATGGGTAATATTACACATAATACAGTTGCTAGTGCTTTTTACTCTAATAATAAGCTCTATTTTCTACACTAGTTTTCATTCCAAACCAATAACTCTATTTTTCCACTAAAAATCAAATTTCTATATATTACTATCATAACTGACTTATTAAACTTTATTATATAAAATTAAAAAGTCAACATATAATTGTTGAATTTTTAAGATAAATTGTAAAATTAGCATTTTGTTTAAGTATAAATTTATTAAATTAAAAGCATATATCAACAAATAAATTAAAATGGGATCTTTACACAAGTACCTAGTTGGATAAAAACTTGTAATTTAGTACCATGTCAGAATTTTTTATATGTAGGTACCTAACAGAATAAATTTTTTGCACATAGGTACCCAATCCCCGAAAATACATCATACAACACATTTGGGTACCCTATATCAAGACTTTTGGTACCCTATATAACAGAAAATGGTACGATGTATGCTATATATAGGTATGCTCTATGTAACACACAGGTATGCCCTAGGTACAACGCATGTCATATTTACGTACCCTATATCAACATGTTATGGTACGCAATATACACACAGGAAGGTACGACATGACTAAAGAAACTGGTAAAAATTAAATTGGGTACCTACCTGTAAAGTTTTCTGACATGGGTACCTATGTGTAAAAATTTTATCCAATTGGGTATTTTTCTATAGATTCACCATAAATTAATATTATTTTTATTTTCATTATTACTATTATAAGATCAAATATTTTTTAATAAACTTAAATTTATTTCAAAATAAAACATATATTTAATATAAAAATAAACATAATTAAATTTAAAATAAAACATAATTAAAACAAATTAAAATTAAATATAATATTAAATTAAAGAACTTAAAATTAAATTAAAATTAATTTTTTAGAGAGAGAGGGTTGATCGTGAAAGAAGCTGATTTTTTCTTTTTTAAGTTATTTAGTTTTTATTTATTTTATTTTTCAATATTTTAACTTTTTAATTTCTTTTTATGTTGATTATATTTTTATATCTTTTATTTTAATTTCATTTTTAGTTTCTAGTTTATCATTGAAGCAATTTTTTTCTTTTTTTCCTAATATTTAATGCCACAAACGGCCGGTTCCGTTAGTTTTGACGGTCAAACCGGTCCGGTCCAACTTGACGGAAATGATTAAAATTGATTAACGGAAAAAACTAAGGGACGTATATTGATGACGTTTGTTTTCGAGGGACTAAAACATATATAGGCTTATAAGTGAGGGACCGAATTAGCAATTATCTCTAATATTAATTAAGTTATATGCTAGATATCAACATCTGCATTAACTAATTATATTCACTAACATTTGCATGGAACGCCATCGATTAATTTAACATATAGTTATTGCACATGGAGCCCAGTTATTTTAAATCAAGGGTTTACGATCGGCAAACAACGACTTTTACCAGAAAATATAAGCTGTATATTATGGTGAACTACCTACAAGTCGGAATTATTCTAATGAATATGATTGGAAAGAGTGATCGTTGACTTGTAACGAAATTTGATACTACAACTTGATGTCTTTTATTACAACAATACAAAAACCATACGTCACTTTAATTATACATCACTTGAAATACTAATGTTATTGTTATTTCTTCATTGAATGATATGATTTACAGCGTGCTTTTGGACGTACCTATGTACGTCAATTAGAAAAAAAGAGATGATTTGGAAATTTAACTGACATAACTCTACATCAGATACTTTAGCATGTCTAGTTTAAAATAAAAAATAATAATTTAACGTTATTATTATATTTTATTTTGATTAATTACTACTTAACCACATTCGTTAGAGCCGAAACACAGTTGAGGTTCCATATTGAATGGAAGGTGAGGATGCTATATACTATACATAACTTATATAATTCTAGAAATGTGGGCGTTTCCATATATACTGTCATTGTCCCATATAATTAATTAGAACGACTCAATAAAAAATAAAACATGAAAAACTACCCACTTCACACATCATTCCACAATAATTTACCCACTCAAAATAGTTACTAAATAATATAAAATAATTATATACAGTTAACGACTCAGTGTATTGCATGAGTAATAAACTAGTATATTATATATATATATATATATATATATATATATATATATATATATTAGTGGTAATTAGAGTGTGTGACCGAGTTGATCAAAGATGATCTTACCCATCTATTAAAGAAAACTTCATACCATACGTTTATATTATTAATAATGTCATCGTCTTAAAAATATTATCTTTCGCCATTTATATATTCTACTCAAACCCTCCATTTATGAGCGAGCACTGATAGCTTTATCATCTACCTCTCATCTACTAAAAAACAGAAATCTTGATCAGTTTCCATAATCATGGAGATTCACATTCAATCCCTTGTGACACTTTTTTCAATCTCTTTATCCGTATTCATCATCATATCCAAACTTCTAACCAAGAAAAACCCGAATAAGAAACTTCCACCAGGACCGACTAAGCTTCCCATCATAGGAAACATGCACAACCTCATAGGCTCATTACCTCATAAGATTATACACAAATTAGCCCTAAAATATGGTCCCATAATGCTTCTCAAGCTAGGGCCTCTCCCAGTCGTCATCGTCTCCTCTGCAGAATCTGCAAAACAAGTCATGAAAACTCACGACGTGAACTTTTCCTCGAGGCCAACTTATTCGCCCGCCGATATTCTAACATACAATTTCTCCAGCGTAGGTTCAGCCCCATACGGAGAATTTTGGAGACAGCTTAGAAAGATTTACACCGTTGAGCTCTTGAGCATGAAGCGTGTTCAATCCTTTCGACCGATAAGAGAACAAGTGTTTAAGAATCTTGTGAAATGGGTAGCTTCGAACGAAGGTTCGGTTATCAACTTGACAGAGAAGCTCTATCTATCGACGAATGAGGTTATTTCTAGGGCTGCCCTCGGAGATAAATTCGGTGAGAGAGAGAAGTTGTTAAGGCTGATCAAAGAAGCGCTTTTGCTTGCGACGGGTTTTGGCTTGACCGATCTTTATCCTTCCTTCAAATGGCTTCAGTTTGGTAATAGGAAGAGGCGTAAGGTCGAGAAGTTGCACAAGGAGATCAACGCAATGCTCGAAGGCATTATTAACGACCACAAAAACAGCGATTACGTTTTGGAGAAGAAGCAAGAGGTTTTGGTGGATGTTCTTCTCAAGTTTCAAGACGAAGAACTTGAGTTGCCTCTTACGAATGACGTCATCAAAGCTGTCATCATGGTATATTTTTAATCTAATCTTTTTATACGCTTCGACAGATAGTTTATTATATCGTTTGTGAATATATGCAGGAGGTTCTTTCGGGTGGAACTGATTCGTCTTCGACGAGTCTTAACTGGTTAATTGCAGAAACCCTAAAACACCCAAACATCCTCAAAAAAGCACAAGAAGAAGTGAGGCGTGTCTTTGACAAGAAGGGTTACGTAGACGAATCAGACTTCCACGAGCTCACCTATACAAAGGAAATCATCAGAGAAACCCTAAGATTGCATGTCCCACTATTAGCTCCAAGAATATGCGCAGAGACATGCGAAGTTAATGGATAGTTGTACATGCGGGTACAACGTTAATGGTCAACGTTTGGACAATAAATAGGGATCCTAAATACTGGGGAGAAGATGCAGATGATTTTAAGCCCGAGAGGTTTCTTGATAACCAAGTGGATTACAAAGGGACTAATTTCGAGTACATCCCTTTTGGTGCTGGGAGAAGAATGTGCCCAGGGAGTTCCTTTGGCTTGTCGAATGTTGAGCTTCCATTCGCAATGTTGATGTACCATTTTGATTGGAATTTGCCTAACGGAAGGAAGCTCGAGGATTTGGACATGACTGATACGTTTACTCTTACTTGTGGTAAGAAGGATGACTTGCTTGTTGTTCCTTCAGTTGCAAGACCTTTGGCGGTGAAGTAAAGTATAAATAAGCTTGATATATCGTACGTATTACTTTGCCATGCCTTTGTGTGTCTGTGTGTGATGAATATCCATGTACTACAGTTATGAATAAAATAAATGGTTGTTTGTGTGTGATCAGTTCGTGTTTGATTGCAATATCCATTATCTTCTTTGGTGTGTTCACCCTTTTCGTGAAATAAGTAGTTATTGTTAAATCAAGATAATTAGTAATCTTGACTAAGACTGTTGAAAGTCACGCTGATAATAATTACCAACCTTTGATTAATTATATGACAAGAGTGGGATAAGGTTATTTAATATGTGTGATATCATATGTGATATGTGTGCCATTTGTCTGCGATATGGCGGCTATTTGCATGCTTAATGTTTCTTTTTGGAAGTATTCTATCATTATATATATCATATGTAACTGATGCTATATGAAGGGCAGTGAAGTTAGAAAGTAAAATTACAAAAACCATCGTGCATGCATGCTATATCAATCTAATAATTCCATCACTAGATAGCACTGTTTCTGCAACATCAGTTACTACAACATCCTATTCCAAAAAATTCAGCAGTCTGCCCAAGTAAATTTCCAACAAATTTGGTATCAGAGCCACGATGACGTCAATACCGTCGTTATTCCAATATTCTCCGAGTCAAGTGCCGATCTTCGAAGGGGAGCACTATGATTATTGGAGTAGCCAAATGCAAACCTTCTTTATCTCGTTGGATCTTTGGGAAGTGATCGACAACGAAGAACCAACCCAAGACGAGAGCGAGTCTGACGAAGAAGATGAGGTTGAAACCGCCAAAACCGCCAAAACCATCAAAGAAGACGACGTCGAAACCATCAAAGCACAAAAGGAGTTGATAAGAAGGATGCCATGGTGCTACGATATATTCAACAAGGCGTTGGAAGATCCATTTTCCTCGTATCTTTGGTGTTAAAAAGGCGAAACATGCGTGGACTATTTTGAAGCAAGAGTTTCAAGGAACTAAAAAAACAATCACCTTGAAACTTTCCTTGAAACTACAATCTCTATGGCGAGATTTTGATAATCTCAAGATGGACGAGAGAGAGACCGTTCGTGATTTCTCATCCCGGACCACGGAGATCGTAAACCAAATCAAAAGTTGTGGAGATAAGATTCCAGACAAAAGAGTCGCGGAGAAGGTGTTGCGATGTCTTCCTCCAAAGTTTGATCATGCAGCTGCCGCCATTGAGGAGTCAAAGGACTTATCCAAGATGACCGTATACGAGTTGACAGGGTCGCTTCTTGCGCATGAGCAAAGAATCAATCGGTCGATCAATCAATCAACCGAACTAGCTTTCCAATCCAAACAAGCGAGCCGGAAGGAGTACTCCAAGGGCCGCCAAAATCAGAAGAATAAAAATTGGAAAGGAAAGCCATCTCAAAAATTCGGCGAACAATCTTCCAAGTGTATCATCTGCAAGAAGACGAACCATGAATCTAAAGATTGCTACTTCAGATGCAAAAGATGCAAAAATCCCAACCATTCGCAAAAGGATTGCTGGCATAAAAAATCTGAAGAAAAAGAAGACGCAAAGTTCTCCGAGCAGCCGAGCGAAGAAACCCTTTTCTACTCAGGTAACGGTGGTGAATCAAGGAGTATGTGGTATTTAGACAGCGGGTGCAGCAACCACATGACGGGCAACCGTGATCTCTTTGTTGATCTAAACGCGAGCGTCACTTCTCAAATCATTCTCGGGGACAGGTCTCAAAGAAGCGCTGGAGGAAAAGGAACGATCGCTGTTCAGACGAAGAACGGAGAAAGGAAGTTCAATTCGGACGTGCTTTACGTGCCGAATCTATCTCACAACCTTCTCAGCGTTGGCCAACTTATTCAGAAGGATTCTCGGTGCACTTTGATAACGGGAAATGCCAAATTGTTTGGAAGAAGAAGAACGTCGTCATAGCAAACATCGAAATGAAGAATAAAATATTTCCTCTTACGATGCCGCTCAACCACAACCATGCGCTGAAGGCAGAAAATTCAGATTTGTCAAGCTTATGGCACTTACGGTACGGTCATCTAAATGAGGAGGCGCTTCATCTCTTGAAGGCAAAAAATATGGTTATAGGAATTCCTGATATTCAGAAGTCGAGCCGTATGTGTGAAGGTTGCACCTACGGGAAAATGCACAAGCTTCCTTTTCCAAAGACTTCTTGGCGAGCCAAAGCATCGTTGGAGCTAATTCACTCGGATATATGTGGTCCGATGCAATCGCCCACACCGGGAAACAAGAGGTATTTTATTCTCTTTATCGATGATTATACGCGGATGATATGGATTTATTTTCTCGGTCAAAAGTCGGAGGCATTCTCTACCTTCCTCCGGTTCAAGGCGCTTGTCGAACGGTAAAGTGGTCTTCTTATAAAGGCGCTAAGGACAGGTCGAGGAGGAGAATATCTCTACAATCCATTCTTGGAATATTGTAAAGAAAATGGAATCAAAAGACAACTCACGGTGAGTCGAACGCCACAACAAAATGGTGTCTCCGAAAGAAAAAATCGAACAATTGTTGAAAGGGCCAGGAGCATGTTAAAAGGGAAGGGCGTTAACCAATACTGGGCCGAAGCGGTTTACTCAGCTGCCCATATTCTCAACCGATCACCTACGAAAGCTGTCCAAGATAAAACACCGTATGAGGCGTGGTACGATCAAAAGCCGAGAGTTGATCATCTTCGAGTCTTCGGCAGTGTCGCTTTCGCTCATATTCCTTCTCAAAGACGCGGGAAATTCGACGAGAAAGGTCAGAAGCTTCTCTTTATAGGCTACAGTGATGAGTCCAAAGGATATCGTCTATTGGACCCAACAACAAATAAAATCATATTGTCGCGAGATGTTATTTTTTATGAAATGCAGTTTGGGACTGGAGAGTAAAATCGGTGGATCAAATAACTTATTTCAATCCATCATCATCTCAAACTTCTCCGGCGGTTCAGAATGACAAGGAAAACTCGACTCCCCCTTCAAATCAAGAAGACGACGATGACGAAAGCCCCCAAGAAAAACACGCTCAATTCGAGAACTTTACAAAACCACTGAAGTAGTGTTATTTTCCAGCGAGCCTCAAACATTTGAAGAAGCATCGAAAGAAGAATGCTGGACAGAAGCGATGGACGAGGAATTTTCTACCATCGAAAAGAACAAAACATGGGAGCTCGTCGACCTACCGAAAGGAAAGAAAACCATTGGGCTGAAATGGATCTACAAGATCAAGTATAACGAGAAAGGCGCAATCCAAAAATATAAAGCTCGGCTCGTTGCTAAAGGCTACTCTGAAAAGCATGGAGTCGACTTCACCGAAACATTTGCGCCGGTGGCCCGAATCGAGACAATTCGAACCGTTCTTGCCTTAGCCGCTCAACTTGAGGTAACTGTTTATCAACTTGATGTAAAATCAGCATTTCTAAATGGTAAAATCAAGGAGGAGGTATATGTTGAGCAACCCGAAGGATATAAAGTCGAAGGCCACGAAGCGAAGGTCTATCGATTGAAAAAGGCTCTATATGGGTTAAAACAAGCGCCACGCGCTTGGAATAGCAAATAAATGGTTATTTTATTGAATTAGGTTTCAACCGGAGTCCAAGCGAATCATCGCTTTATGTGAAAAACTCATGTGATGACTTTCTTCTTATTTGCCTTTATGTTGGTGACTTGATTTATTTTGGGATGAATCAAACCATGGTGGATGAATTCAAGAAGGAAATGATGAAGAACTTTGAAATGACAGACTTAGGGAAAATGCAATATTTTCTTGGGATTCAAGTGAAGCAAAGACCGGGAAGAATTTTTCTATCTCAAGAAAAATACATCGATGATCTTCTCAAGAAATTTCGGATGAGCGACTGCAAGCCGGTGTCAACCCCAATGGCTCTAAACGAGAAACTTCAAATTCATGATGATGCTGAAAAGGCTGATGAGAATCTTTATCTGAAGTTGATCGGTTCGTTGCTCTATCTCAACACTAGACCGGACATCACCTATTCGGTTAGTCTCCTATCTCGTTTCATGAACGAACCAAGTAAAATTCATTTCGTTGCTGCAAAACGTATATTGAGGTACTTAAAAGGGACCAAAAATCTTGGCATCGAATTTAAAAAGGAAGAAAATTTCCAGCTCATCGGTTATAGCGATAGTGATTGGGCCGGTTCGGTGGATGATCGAAAAGTACTTCCGGCTATGTTTTCTGTCTTGGTTCTAATATAATATCATGGAGCTCAAGAAAGCAAAAATCAGTTGCGCTATCTTCTTCGGAGGCCGAATATATTGCTGCTACCGATGCCGCTTGTGAAGCAGTTTGGCTTAGAAGAATTTTGAAAGATTTAAAGTTTGAGCAGAAGGAACCAACCACGATACACTGTGATAATATGTCAGCGATCGCGATGACGAAAAATCCCGTGTTCCATGCAAGAAGCAAGCACATCGAGATTCGTCATCATTTCATTCGAGAGTTGGTAACTCGAGGAGAAATTCGCATGGAATTCGTCAATACAAATGACCAGCCAGCGGACATGCTAACCAAGGCGATAACAACTGAGAAGTTCAAGAAGTTTAAGAATCAAGTCAAGATTGCAAATTACGAGGGGTGTTAAATCAAGATAATTAGTAATCTTGACTAAGACTGTTGAAATTACCTACCTTTGATTAATTATATGACAAGAGTGGGATAAGGTTATTTAATATAAGTGTGATAGCATATGTGATATGTGTGCGATTTGTCTGCGACATGGCGGCTATTTGCGTGCTTAATGTTTCTTTTTGGAAGTATTCTATCATTATATATATCATATGTAACTGATGCTATATGAAGGGCAGTGAAGTTAGAAAGTAAAATTACAAAAACCATCGTGCATGCATGCTATATCAATCTGATAATTCCATCACTAAATAGCACCGTTTCTGCAACATCAGTTACTACAACATCCTATTCCAAAAACTTCAGCAGTCTGCCCAAGTAAATTCCCAACAGTTATAATCTAATGATATTTGTATTTTGTTGATTTTTTGGGTATATGTTAATTTAAAGACATTTTAGGGCATCAATGAGTCGCTTGAATAGAATTAAAGCATTTGAAATGTGTTATTTCTATTGGATAAAAATCATCAATATGCCATCAAGCTTTGCCGAGTTACAAGTTCATGAATGGAGACGATACAACCCTTTGTAATACAGAAATATTTCATTGATTAGAACTGACTCTGCCTAATATCAATATCTTTCATGTTGACCATGATGTCATCTTTCTGTGTTAGAGAACTATTTAAATGTTCACATTAATAATTTTAGTGATTGAACTTAACCTAAATAAGAATAACGTTTTGGAGAAGAAGCAAGAGGTTTTGGTGGATGTTCTTCTCAAGTTTCAAGACGAAGAACTTGAGTTGCCTCTTACGAATGACGTCATCAAAGCTGTCATCATGGTATATTTTTAATCTAATCTTTTTATACGCTTCGACAGATAGTTTATTATATCGTTTGTGAATATATGCAGGAGGTTCTTTCGGGTGGAACTGATTCGTCTTCGACGAGTCTTAACTGGTTAATTGCAGAAACCCTAAAACACCCAAACATCCTCAAAAAAGCACAAGAAGAAGTGAGGCGTGTCTTTGACAAGAAGGGTTACGTAGACGAATCAGACTTCCATGAGCTCACCTATACAAAGGAAATCATCAGAGAAACCCTAAGATTGCATGTCCCACTATTAGCTCCAAGAATATGCGCAGAGACATGCGAAGTTAATGGATACGTTGTACATGCGGGTACAACGTTAATGGTCAACGTTTGGACAATAAATAGGGATCCTAAATACTGGGGAGAAGATGCAGATGATTTT
Source organism: Craterostigma plantagineum (assembly GCA_027422505.1). Lineage (NCBI taxonomy): Eukaryota > Viridiplantae > Streptophyta > Magnoliopsida > Lamiales > Linderniaceae > Craterostigma > Craterostigma plantagineum. The sequence continues at coordinate 25,699,172 of JAPQWV010000011.1, forward strand.
AAGCCCGAGAGGTTTCTTGAAAACCAAGTGGATTACAAAGGGACTAATTTCGAGTACATCCCTTTTGGTGCTGGGAGAAGAATGTGCCCTGGGAGTTCCTTGGCTTGTCGAATGTTGAGCTTCCATTCGCAATGTTGATGTACCATTTTGATATGGAATTTGCCTAACGGAAGGAAGCTCGAGGATTTGGACATGACTGATACGTTTACTCTTACTTGTGGTAAGAAGGTGACTTGCTTGTTGTTCCTTCAGTTGCAAGACCTTTGGCGGTGAAGTAAAGTATAAATAAGCTTGATATATAGTACGGATTACTTTGCCATGCCTTTGTGTGTTTGTGTGTGATGAATATCCATGTACTACAGTTATGAATAAAATAAAGGGTTGTTTGTGTGTGATCAGTTCGTGTTTGATTGTAATATACAATATCTTCCTTGGTGTCTTCACCCTTTTCTTGATATTTGTATTTTGTTGACTTTTCGGGTATAGGTAATTTAAAGACATTTTGGGGCATCAATGAGTCGCTTGAATAGAATTAAAGCATTTGAAATGTGTTATTTCTATTGCATAAAAATCATCTATGTGCCATCAAGCTTTGCCGAACAACAAGTTCATGAATGGAGACGATACAAGCCTTTGTAAGATAGAAATATTTCATTGATCAGAACTGACTCTGCCTAATATCAATATCTTTCATGTACACCATGATGTCAACTTTATGTGTTAGAGAAATCATGTATTTAAATATCCACATTAATAATTTTTGTGATTGAACTTAACCTAAATAAGAATAGCGGTTTGACAAAGGACGAAACCGGATCAAGACTGCTTACTAGAGGTACATTGAAACCGGACTGCATGATACCGGAGTGCCACGCTGGATAAATTCAAACACATTCAAGGCGCGACAATTTGAAGACTTCTGATGATCATTAAATACAAGGCTGCCATCTAGAGCTACTTGAAGTCAAGCCAAGCTGAATAAGGAATAAAGCAAAGGCACAACGCGAACTGCTGCAACGGACAGACCCATTTAGGGTAAAGCTAATAAATGCTCTGTCTGGTACATGAAGAGCTACCTTACAACGAGCTTCTCTTCAACCCAACAATAAATAGGAGGGATGCAAGCTGAAGAAACTATCTCACCAATGTTGAATACCTACTAACGAAAGATTTAGCTCAAGCTGTTAAAGCGCACGGTTCTTTAAGCAAGAAGAAATAGGTATTGTAATTACTGCACTGAACCGAAGCGGTTAATGAGTAGTTTCTCAACAGACTGTAAAAAGCTCTTGAAAGAGATGGACTGTAAAAAGCACTTTAGTAAGGTCTAGGAGTTTAGTTACCGAATATAGCTGTGGGGGTTATATTGAGTCAGTCAAGCTAAGGAGGTTGTACGACAAGTTTTGTAAATCGAGCCTTCTAATGGATGCCTTCCATACCGGGAAGAAGGGGAAACGGAGGAGATTTTAGCTCCGAACTTCCAGAAACAAACTCAGTTTGTACCGCCACACCACACTCACATCCGGTCTTGGTTCAAAACCGATCTGTTCCTTCCGCAAAAGTCAACACACATAAATATCAAGCACCAGTATTGATCTTTAACGAGACCAAAACCAAAAAATGTACAAAAGATAATCGAGTGTTTATTCACCCCCTCTAAACACATAAGCCGATCATAATATTTTTCTTAGTGGTCACGATAATATTATAATTGCCACCAACTATAAGAATTTCATCTACATAAAAGCATATTTTTTTGAAAGAGTGTAAGAGTTTTGTGTGTTCTTGATAAGTTATGATTTTTCATAATATTTATACTGCGTAAAAGCAGAGTTATAAGATGTTATTGGTCTAAATATCCTATGTTTACTAATAGACGTAATTTTTACGTTTATATATGTTATATTTAAGTTATTTGCATGATAAGTAAAGTCGTTTTGACAATTTTAGGGCTATATTTTGGTTTCACAGAAAAAACACACGTTTTTACCGCAGTTTTGCGGCAGTTTAGTATTTCTCAATGATCACGGGGTGAACGATGTTCGATGGACCTGAAATGTTTACCATAGATAGAAGACTCTTTAGTCTTGATTCTGACCGAAGGAATTTCCAATCCTAGGCCTAAATTGGGAGATATGAATTTTTGAACGTGCTGCTGTTTTGTAGGAAAAAGCTTCAAGGCCGTGAGGGCTACGCAAGAGGCCGTGAAGAGCACCAGAGAGCCATTTTCTTGCCCGATTGTGTCACCGCCGTGAACATAAACCAACCAGGCCGTGAAGGATGCTTCATGGCCGTGAAAGGAGGTGCAAGAGGCCGTGAATGCGGGCAGAAAGCCAATTTTTAAGCCCGAAGCCTCACGACCGTGAACTTGAAGAAAGAAGGTCGTGACCGTCCATGTGGCCATGTTAAAAGTCAAGCACATACAAGAAAATGATTTTCAACTTATCTTATCTTCTTGGAAACGAAATTGGGAAAAAAATTCTGGTTTTGGGGGCTCAATGGCTGCAAATCCTGTTTAGCGTATGATAGTTGGTTAGTGTTCCTTTAATTTTATTACTCGATCCGCTCGATCATTTACATTCAAATTTCTTGTATCGAAGATAGAAGAATAAACAATTATCAAACGCAAGAGTGGGATAAGGTTATCACAAACAATCAAGTTCATTGTATCACCATGGCTAGCGGGGATATGATATTGACTCATATCATTATTGTAAAGCCTGGAAAAAAGTAAAGGAATTAAAACATGGTTTCACTTCAGCCCAATAAACTCTAGGTCCACCATCCATTGAGCCCATTAGATGTGTAACCCTTGCTTGGAGGAAGCAAACTAACGACAAAGAGGAGAAAGGTTGCTGAAAGAAACATCAAGCAAGCATCTCACAGTCACATCACGCACGAGGCTCAAGAAGGGAAAAAGAGAAATAAAAAACCAGCGAAATGTATACTATGGCTGCACGATGTCAACATAGAAACTGAAATAACGAGATTTGGAAAATATACTTGAGATATCAAGTCGGCTCTATGTTTCTTCATCGAAAATGATGGGTTGAAGACGTTTAGTCGCTGCCCTGCCTTGGTTTTTAAAAGAGCAGCTCTCGTGCAATTTGAAGAAAGAGGGGAGAAAAAAGGGCCACATCCAGCAGTCCTCAGTCGAAGCACCTCATCAGTTTGCTGCCATTGAGTACACCTTGGCAGATTCTTGCCGATTGGGAACTTACGCGTGCCATCAGAATGTTCACCACACCAATCAAGTTGATTGTATCACATGGCTAGCGGGGATATGATATTGACTCATATCAAAGTAAAGGAATTAACACATGGTTTCACTTCAGCCCAATATAACTCTAGGTCCACCATCCATTGAGCCCATTACATGTGTATAGGGATGGCAATGGGGCGGTCTAGACCCGGACCCGACAGGACCCGACCCTAATGAACCGTTTTTTTCTAAAACTTTCGTGTCCGGGGCGGGTTTTGGGTCCTAAAAGTCTCAACCCGGACTGATTTGGGGCGGGTCTCGGGTCTTGCTATCTTAGACCCAAAACCCACTCCAAACCCGCCCCGTATATATTTCTATAAATTATTTTTATTTATAATGTGATAAATATATAGACATGTCAGTATTTTTCGTAAAGAGGCTTGTGGCCTAATGGTTAACTTGCTCTTCTAATAAGTTGGAGGTTGTCGGTTCGACTCTTTTTCAGCCAAAATCTAGGTACAATTAATATTTTGCTATTTAAAAATATATAACTTAAAATTTTTTAAAAAGAAAAGTAACGAGTTACGAGTTTGGCGGGGCAGACCGCCAGACCCGATTCGCCTGGGTTCGGGCGGGGCGGGGCGGGTCCTGAGTCCGGGAGGACCCGGTTCAGACCCGCCCCGTTGCCATCCCAAGATGTGTAACCCTTGCTTGGAGGAAGCAAACTAACAACAAAGAGGAGAAAGGCTGCTGAAAGAAACATCAAGCAAGCATCTCATAGCCACATCACGCACGAGGCTCAAGAAGGGAAAAAGAGAAATAAAAAACTAACGAAATGTATACTATGGTTGCACGATGTCAACATAGAAGCTGAAATAACGAGATTTGGTAGATATACTTGAGATATCAAGTCGGCTCTATGTTTCTTCATCGAATATGATAGGTTGAAGACTTTTAGTCGCTGCCCTGCCATCGTCTATAAATGCGCAGCTCTAGTGCAATTTGAAGATAGAGGGGAGAAAAGGGCTAAACCCAGCAGTCCTCAGTCGAAGCACCTCATCAGTTTGCTGCCATTGAGTACACCTTGGCAGATTCTTACTGATTGGGAACTCACGCGTGCCATCAGAACGTTCACCACACCATTCAAGTTGATTGTATCGCATGGCTAGCAGGGATATGATATTGACTCATATCAAAGTAAAGGAATTAACACATGGTTTCACTTCAGCCAAATATAACTCTAGGTCGACCATCCATTGAGCCCATTATATGTGTATAGGGATGGCAATGGGGCGGGTCTAGACCAGGATCCGACCCTAATGATCCGGGTTTCTTTTAAAAAATTTCGAGTCCGAGGCGGGTTATGGGTCCTAAAAGTCTCAACCCCGAAGGGTTTGGATCGGGTCTCGGGTCTTGCTATCTTAGACCCGAAACCCACCCCGAACCCGCCCCGTATATATTTCTATAAATTATTTTTATATATAATGTGATAAATATATAGACATGTCAGTATTTTTCGTAAAGAGGCTTGTCGGTTCGACTCCTTTTCAGCCAAAATCTAGGTACAATTAATATTTTTTGCTTTAAAAGTATATAACCTAAAAATTTTTTAAAAAAGAAAATTAACGAGTTACGGGTCTGGCGGGCAGACCGCCTGACCCGATTCGCCTGGGTTCGGGGCGGGGGGGGGGGGGGGTCCCAGGTCCGGGCGGACCCGGTTCAGACCCGCCCCGTTGCCATCCCTAGATGTGTAACCCTTGCTTGGAGGAAGCAAACTAACGACAAAGAGGAGAAAGGCTGCTGAAAGAAACATCAAGCAAGCATCTCACAGCCACATCACGCACGAGGCTCAAGAAGGGAAAAAGAGAAATAAAAAAACCAGCGAAATGTCTACTATGGCCACGATGTCAACATAGAAGCTGAAATAACGAGATTTGGAAGATATACTTGAGATATCAAGTCGGCTCTATGTTTCTTCATCGAAAATGATAGGTTGAAGACTTTTAGTCGCTGCCCTGCCATCGTCTATAAAAGAGTAGCTCTAGTGCAATTTGAAGATAGAGGGGAGAAAAGGGCCAAGTCCAGCAGTCCTCAGTCGAAGCATATCCTCAGTTTGCTGCCATTGAGTACACCTTGGCAGATTCTTGCCGATTGGGAACTCACGCGTGCCATCAGAACGTTCACCACACCATTCAAGTTGATTGTATCACATGGCTATCGGGATATGATATTGGCTCATATCAAAGTAGAGGAATTAACACATGGTTTCACTTCAGCCAAATATAACTCTAGGTCCCCCATCCATTGAGCGCATTAGATGTGTAAAGGGATGGCAATGGGGCGGTCTAGACCCGGACCCGACAGGACCCGACCCTAATGAACCTTTTTTTTTAAAATTTTGGGTCCGGGGCGGGTTATGGATCCTAAAAGTCTCAACCCGGACGGGTTTGGGTCGGTCTCGGGTCTTGCTATCTTAGACCCAAAACCCAACCCGAACCCGCCCCGTATATTTTTATATAAATTATTTTATTTATAATGTGATAAATATATAGACATGTCAGTATTTTTCGTAAGAGGCTTGTCTGTTCGACTCCTTTTCAGCCAAAATCTAGGTACAATTAATATTTTTTGCTTTAAAAATATATAACTTAAAAATTTTTTAAAAAATAAAATTAACGAGTTACGGGTCTGGCAGGGCAGACCGCCTGACCCGATTCGCCTGGGTTCGGGGCGGGGCAGGTCCCTGGTTCGGGCGGACCCGGTTCAGACCCGCCCCGTTGCCATCCCTAGATGTGTAACCCTTGCTTGGAGGAAGCAAACTAACAACAAAGAGGAGAAAGGCTGCTGAAAGAAACATCAAGCAAGCATCTCATAGCCACATCACGCACGAGGCTCAAGAAGGGAAAAAGAGAAATAAAAAAACTAACGAAATGTATACTATGGCTGCACGATGCCAACATAGAAGCTGAAATAACGAGATTTGGTAGATATACTTGAGATATCAAGTCGGCTCTATGTTTCTTCACCGAATATGACAGGTTGAACACTTTTAGTCGCTGCCCTGCCATCGTCTATAAAAGCGAAGCTCTAGTGCAATTTGAAGATAGAGGGGAGAAAAGGGCTAAACCCAGCAGTCGTCAGTCGAAGCACCTCATCAGTTTGCTGCCATTGAGTACACCTTGGCAGACGCTTGCTGATTGGGAACTCACGCGTGCCATCAGAACGTTCACCACACCATTCAAGTTGATTGTATCACATGGCTAGCAGGGATATGATATTGACTCATATCAAAGTAAAGGAATTAACACATGGTTTCACTTCAGCCAAATATAACTCTAGGTCCACCATCCATTGAGCGCATTAGATGTGTAAAGGGATGGCAATGGGGCGGTCTAGACCCGGACGCGACAGGACCCGACCCTAATGAACCTTTTTTTTTAAATTTTGGGTCCGTGGCGGGTTATGGGTCCTAAAAGTCTCAACCCGGACGGGTTTGGGTCGGTCTCGGGTCTTGCTATCTTAGACCCTAAACACAACCCGAACCCGCCCCGTATATATTTATATAAATTATTTTTATTTATGTGATAAATATATAGACATGTCAGCATTTTCGTAAGAGGCTTGTCGGTTGGACTCCTTTTCAGCAAAACCTAGGTACAATTAATATTTTTTGCTTTAAAAATATATGTATATAAATTTTTTGAAAAAGAAAATTAACGAGTTACGGGTCTGGCGGGGCAGACCGCCTGACCCGGTTCGTCTGGGTTCGGGCGGGGCGGGTCCTTGGTCCGGGCGGACCCGGTTCAGACCCGCCCCGTTGCCATCCCTAGATGTGTAACCCTTGCTTGGAGGAAGCAAACTAACGACAAAGAGGAGAAAGGCTGCTGAAAGAAACATTAAGCAAGCATCTCATAGCCACATCACGCACGAGGCTCAAGAAGGGAAAAAGAGAAATAAAAAACCAACGAAATGTATACTATGGCTGCACGATGTCAACATAGAAGCTGAAATAACGAGATTTGGAAGATATACTTGAGATATCAAGTCGGCTCTATGTTTCTTCATCGAAAATGATAGGTTGAAGAATTTTAGTTGCTGCCCTGCCATCGTCTATAAAAGCGAAGCTCTAGTGCAAGTTGAAGATAGAGGGGAGAAAAGGGCTAAACCCAGCAGTCCTCAGTCGAAGCACCTCATCAGTTTGCTGCCATTGAGTACACCTTGGCAGATGCTTGCTGATTGGGAACTCACGCGTGCCATCAGAACGTTCACCACACCATTCAAGTTGATTGTATCACATGGCTAGCAGGGATATGATATTGACTCATATCAAAGTAAAGGAATTAACACATGGTTTCACTTCAGCCAAATATAACTCTAGGTCCACCATCCATTGAGCCCATTAGATGTGTATAGGGATGGCAATGGGGCGGGTCTAGACCAGGACCCGACCCTAATGAACCGGTTTTTTTAAAAAATTTCGGGTCCGGGGCGGGTTATGGGTCCGAAAAGTCTCAACCCGGACCGGTTTGGGTCTGGTCTCGGGTCTTACTATCTTAGACCCGAATCCCACCCCGAACCCGCCCCGTATATATTTCTATAAATTTTTTTTATATATAATGTGATAAATATATAGACATGTCAGTATTTTTCGTAAAGAGGCCTGTCGGTTCGACTCCTTATCAGCCAAAATCTAGGTACAATTAATATTTTTTGCTTTAAAAATATATAACTTAAAAAATTTGTAAAAAAGAAAATTAACGAGTTACGGTCTGGCGGGGCAGACCGCCTGACCCGATTCGCCTGGGTTCGGGGCGGGGCGGGTCCCAGGTCCGGGCGGACACGGTTCAGACCCGCCCCGTTGCCATCCCTAGTTGTGTAACCCTTGCTTGGAGGAAGCAAACTAACGACAAAGAGGAGAAAGGCTGCTGAAAGAAACATCAAGCAAGCATCTCACAGCCACATCACGCACGAGGCTCAAGAATGGAAAAAGAGAGATAAAAAAACCAGCGAAATGTCTACTATGGCCACGATGTCACATAGAAGCTGAAATAACGAGATTTGGAAGATATACTTGAGATATCAAGTCGGCTCTATGTTTCTTCATCGAAATGATAGGTTGAAGAATTTTAGTTGCTGCCCTGCCATCGTCTATAAAAGAGTAGCTCTAGTGCAATTTGAAGATAGAGGGGAGAAAAGGGACAAACCCAGCAGTCCTCAGTCGAAGCATCTCATCAGTTTGCTGCCATTGAGTACACCTTGGCTGATTCTTGCCGATTGGGAAGTCACGCGTGCCATCAGAACGTTCACCACACCATTCAAGTTGATTGTATCACATGGCTATCGGGATATGATATTGGCTCATATCAAAGTAAAGGAATTAACACATGGTTTCACTTCAGCCAAATATAACTCTAGGTCCACCATCCATTGAGCGCATTAGATGTGTAAAGGGATGGCAATGGGGCGGTCTAGACCCGGACCCGACAGGACCCGACCCTAATGAACCTTTTTTTTTTAAATTTTGGGTCCGGGGCGGGTTATGGGTCCTAAAAGTCTCAACCCGGACGGGTTTGGGTCGGTCTCGGGTCTTGCTATCTTAGACCCGAAACACAACCCGAACCCGCCCCGTATATATTTATATAAATTATTTTTATTTATAATGTGATAAATATATAGACATGTCAGTATTTTTCGTAAGAGGCTTGTCGGTTCGACTCCTTTTCAGCCAAAATCTAGGTACAATTGTTATTTTTTGCTTTAAAAATATATAACTTAAAATTTTTTTAAAAAAGAAAATAAACGAGTTACGGGTCTGGCGAGGAGACCGCCTGACCCGATTCGCCTGGGTTCGGGGCGGGGCGGGTCCCTGGTCCGGGCGGACCTGGTTCAGACACACCCCGTTGCCATCCTCATGTGTAACCCTTGCTTGGAGGAAGCAAACTAACGACAAAGAGGAGAAAGGCTGCTGAAAGAAACATCAAGCAAGCATCTCACAGCCACATCACGCACGAGGCTCAAGACGGGAAAAAGAGAAATAGAAAAACCAGCGAAATGTATACTATGGCTGCACGATGTCAACATAGAAGCTGAAATAACGAGATTTGGAAGATATACTTGAGATATCAAGTCGGCTCTATGTTTCTTCACCGAATATGACAGGTTGAACACTTTTAGTCGCTGCCGTGCCATCGTCTATAAAAGCGAAGCTCTAGTGCAATTTGAAGATAGAGGGGAGAAAAGGGCTAAACCCAGCAGTCCTCAGTCGAAGCACCTCATCAGTTTGCTGCCATTGAGTACACCTTGGCAGATGCTTGCTGATTGGGAACTCACGCGTGCCATCAGAACGTTCACCACACCATTCAAGTTGATTGTATTACATGGCTAGCAGGGATATGATATTGACTCATATCAAAGTAAAGGAATTAACACATGGTTTCACTTCAGCCAAATATAACTCTAGGTCCACCATCCATTGAGCCCATTAGATGTGTATAGGGATGCCAATGGGGCGGGTCTAGACCAGGACCCGACCCTAATGAACCGGGTTTCTTTTAAAAAATTTCGGGTCCGGGGCGGGTTATGGGTCCGAAAAGTCTCAACCCAGACCGGTTTGGGTCGGGTCTCGGGTCTTACTATCTTAGACCCGAAACCCACCCCGAACCCGCCCCGTATATATTTCTATAAATTATTTTTATATATAATGTGATAAATATATAGACATGTCAGTATTTTCGTAAAGAGGCTTGTCGGTTCGACTCCTTATCAGCCAAAATCTAGGTACAATTAATATTTTTTGCTTTAAAAATATATAACTTAAAAAATTTTTAAAAAAGAAAATTAACGAGTTACGGGTCTGGCGGGCAGACCGCCTGACCCGATTCGCCTGGGTTCGGGGCGGGGCGGGTCCCAGGTCCGGGCGGACACGGTTCAGACCCGCCCCGTTGCCATCCCTAGTTGTGTAACCCTTGCTTGGATGAAGCAAACTAACGACAAAGAGGAGAAAGGCTGCTGAAAGAAACATCAAGCAAGCATCTCATTGCCACATCACGCACGAGGCTCAAGAAGGGAAAAAGAGAAATAAAAAACCAGCGAAATGTCTACTATGGCCACGATGTCAACATAGAAGCTGAAATAACGAGATTTGGAAGATATACTTGAGATATCAAGTCGGCTCTATGTTTCTTCATCGAAAATGATAGGTTGAAGACTTTTAGTTGCTGCCCTGCCATCGTCTATAAAAGAGTAGCTCTAGTGCAATTTGAAGATAGAGGGGAGAAAAGGGACAAACCCAGCAGTCCTCAGTTGAAGCATCTCATCAGTTTGCTGCCATTGAGTACACCTTGGTTGATTCTTGCCGATTGGGAAGTCACGCGTGCCATCAGAACGTTCACCACACCATTCAAGTTGATTGTATCACATGGCTATCGGGATATGATATTGGCTCATATCAAAGTAAAGGAATTAACACATGGTTTCACTTCAGCCAAATATAACTCTAGGTCCACCATCCATTGAGCGCATTAGATGTGTAAAGGGATGGCAATGGGGCGGTCTAGACCCGGACCCGACAGGACCCGACCCTAATGAACCTTTTTTTTTTAAATTTTGGGTCCGGGGCGGGTTATGGGTCCTAATGTCTCAACCCGGACGGGTTTGGGTCGGTCTCGGGTCTTGCTATCTTAGACCCGAAACACAACCCGAACCCGCCCCGTATATATTTATATAAATTATTTTTATTTATAATGTGATAAATATATAGACATGTCAGTATTTTTCGTAAGAGACTTGTCGGTTCGACTCCTTTTCAGCCAAAATCTTGGTACAATTAATATTTTTTGCTTTAAAAATATATAACTTAAAAAAATTTTAAAAAAGAAAATTAACGAGTTACGGGTCTGGCGGGGCAGACCGCCTGACCCGATTCGCCTGGGTTCGGGGCGGGGCGGGTCCCAGGTCCGGGCGGACACGGTTCAGACCCGCCCCGTTGCCATCCCTAGTTGTGTAACCCTTGCTTGGAGGAAGCAAACTAACGACAAAGAGGAGAAAGGCTGCTGAAAGAAACATCAAGCAAGCATCTCACAGCCACATCACGCACGAGGCTCAAGAAGGGAAAAAGAGAAATAAAAAAACCAGCGAAATGTCTACTATGGCCACGATGTCAACATAGAAGCTGAAATAACGAGATTTGGAAGATATACTTGAGATATCATGTCGGCTCTATGTTTCTTCATCGAAAATGATAGGTTGAAGACTTTTAGTTGCTGCCCTGCCATCGTCTATAAAAGAGTAGCTCTAGTGCAATTTGAAGATAGAGGGGAGAAAAGGGACAAACCCAGCAGTCCTCAGTCGAAGCATCTCATCAGTTTGCTGCCATTGAGTACACCTTGGCTGATTCTTGCCGATTGGAAGTCACGCGTGCCATCAGAACGTTCACCACACCATTCAAGTTGATTGTATCACATGGCTATCGGGATATGATATTGGCTCATATGAAAGTAAAGGAATTAACACATGGTTTCACTTCAGCCAAATATAACTCTAGGTCCACCATCCATTGAGCGCATTAGATGTGTAAAGGGATGGCAATGGGGCGGTCTAGACCCGGACCCGACAGGACCCGACCCTAATGAACCTTTTTTTTTTTAAATTTTGGGTCCGGGGCGGGTTATGGGTCCTAATGTCTCAACCCGGACGGGTTTGGGTCGGTCTCGGGTCTTGCTATCTTAGACCCGAAACACAACCCGAACCCGCCCCGTATATATTTATATAAATTATTTTTATTTATAATGTGATAAATATATAGACATGTCAGTATTTTTCGTAAGAGACTTGTCGGTTCGACTCCTTTTCAGCCAAAATCTTGGTACAATTAATATTTTTTGCTTTAAAAATATATAACTTAAAAAAATTTTAAAAAAGAAAATTAACGAGTTACGGGTCTGGCGGGCAGACCGCCTGACCCGATTCGCCTGGGTTCGGGCGGGGCGGGTCCCAGGTCCGGGCGGACACGGTTCAGACCCGCCCCGTTGCCATCCCTAGTTGTGTAACCCTTGCTTGGAGGAAGCAAACTAACGACAAAGAGGAGAAAGGCTGCTGAAAGAAACATCAAGCAAGCATCTCACAGCCACATCACGCACGAGGCTCAAGAAGGGAAAAAGAGAAATAAAAAAACCAGCGAAATGTCTACTATGGCCACGATGTCAACATAGAAGCTGAAATAACGAGATTTGGAAGATATACTTGAGATATCATGTCGGCTCTATGTTTCTTCATCGAAAATGATAGGTTGAAGACTTTTAGTTGCTGCCCTGCCATCGTCTATATAAAGAGTAGCTCTAGTGCAATTTGAAGATAGAGGGGAGAAAAGGGACAAACCCAGCAGTCCTCAGTCGAAGCATCTCATCAGTTTGCTGCCATTGAGTACACCTTGGCTGATTCTTGCCGATTGGGAAGTCACGCGTGCCATCAGAACGTTCACCACACCATTCAAGTTGATTGTATCACATGGCTATCGGGATATGATATTGGCTCATATCAAAGTAAAGGAATTAACACATGGTTTCACTTCAGCCAAATATAACTCTAGGTCCACCATCCATTGAGCGCATTAGATGTGTAAAGGGATGGCAATGGGGCGGTCTAGACCCGGACCCGACAGGACCCGACCCTAATGAACCTTTTTTTTTTAAATTTTGGGTCCGGGGCGGGTTATGGGTCCTAATGTCTCAACCCGGACGGGTTTGGGTCGGTCTCGGGTCTTGCTATCTTAGACCCGAAACACAACCCGAACCCGCCCCGTATATATTTATATAAATTATTTTTATTTATAATGTGATAAATATATAGACATGTCAGTATTTTTCGTAAGAGACTTGTCGGTTCGACTCCTTTTCAGCCAAAATCTTGGTACAATTAATATTTTTTGCTTTAAAAATATATAACTTAAAAATTTTTAAAAAGAAAATTAACGAGTTACGGGTCTGGCGGGGCAGACCGCCTGACCCGATTCGCCTGGGTTCGGGGCGGGGCGGGTCCCAGGTCCGGGCGGACACGGTTCAGACCCGCCCCGTTGCCATCCCTAGTTGTGTAACCCTTGCTTGGAGGAAGCAAACTAACGACAAAGAGGAGAAAGGCTGCTGAAAGAAACATCAAGCAAGCATCTCACAGCCACATCACGCACGAGGCTCAAGAAGGGAAAAAGAGAAATAAAAAAACCAGCGAAATGTCTACTATGGCCACGATGTCAACATAGAAGCTGAAATAACGAGATTTGGAAGATATACTTGAGATATCAAGTCGGCTCTATGTTTCTTCATCGAAAATGATAGGTTGAAGACTTTTAGTTGCTGCCCTGCCATCGTCTATAAAAGAGTAGCTCTAGTGCAATTTGAAGATAGAGGGGAGAAAAGGGACAAACCCAGCAGTCCTCAGTCGAAGCATCTCATCAGTTTGCTGCCATTGAGTACACCTTGGCTGATTCTTGCCGATTGGGAAGTCACGCGTGCCATCAGAACGTTCACCACACCATTCAAGTTGATTGTATCACATGGCTATCGGGATATGATATTGGCTCATATCAAAGTAAAGGAATTAACACATGGTTTCACTTCAGCCAAATATAACTCTAGGTCCACCATCCATTGAGCGCATTAGATGTGTAAAGGGATGGCAATGGGGCGGTCTAGACCCGGACCCGACAGGACCCGACCCTAATGAACCTTTTTTTTTAAATTTTGGGTCCGGGGCGGGTTATGGGTCCTAAAAGTCTCAACCCGGACGGGTTTGGGTCGGTCTCGGGTCTTGCTATCTTAGACCCGGAACACAACCCGAACCCGCCCCGTATATATTTATATAAATTATTTTTATTTATAATGTGATAAATATATAGACATGTCAGTATTTTTCGTAAGAGGCTTGCTGGTTCGACTCCTTTTCAGCCAAAATCTAGGTACAATTAATATTTTTTGCTTTAAAAATATATAACATAAAAATTTTTTAAAAAAGAAAATTAACGAGTTACGGGTCTGGCGGGGCAGACCGCCTGACCCGATTCGCCTGGGTTCGGGGCGGGGCGGGTCCCTCGTCCGGGCGGACCCGGTTTAGACCTGCCCCGTTGCCATCCCTAGATGTGTTACCCTTGCTTGGAGGAAGCAAACTAACGACAAAAGGAGAAAGGCTGCTGAAAGAAACATCAAGCAAGCATCTCATAGCCACATCACGCACGAGGCTCAAGAAGGGAAAAAGAGAAATAAAAAACCAACGAAATGTATACTATGGCTGCACGATGTCAACATAGAAGCTGAAATAACGAGATTTGGTAGATATACTTGAGATATCAAGTCGGCTCTATGTTTCTTCACCGAATATGACAGGTTGAAGACTTTTAGTCGCTGCCCTGCCGTCGTCTATAAAAGCGAAGCTCTAGTGCAATTTGAAGATAGAGGGGAGAAAAGGGCTAAACCCAGCAGTCCTCAGTCGAAGCACCTCATCAGTTTGCTGCCATTGAGTACACCTTGGCAGATTCTTACTGATTGGGAACTCACGCGTGCCATCAGAACGTTCACCACACCATTCAAGTTGATTGTATCACATGGCTAGCAGGGATATGATATTGACTCATATCAAAGTAAAGGAATTAACACATGGTTTCACTTCAGCCAAATATAACTCTAGGTCCACCATCCATTGAGCCCATTAGATGTGTATAGGGATGGCAATGGGGCGGGTCTAGACCAGGACCCGACCCTAATGAACCGGGTTTCTTTTAAAAAATTTCGGGTCCGGGGCGGGTTATGGGTCCTAAAAGTCTCAACCCGGACCGGTTTGGGTCGGGTCTCGGGTCATGCTATCTTAGACCCGAAACCCACCCCGAACCCGCCCCGTATATATTTCTATAAATTATTTTTATATATAATGTGATAAATATATAGACATGTCAGTATTTTTCGTAAGAGGCTTGTCGGTTCGACTCCTTATCAGCCAAAATCTAGGTACAATTAATATTTTTTGCTTTAAAAATATATAACTTAAAAAATTTTTAAAAAGAAAATTAACGAGTTACGGGTCTGGCGGGGCAGACCGCCTGACCCGATTCGCCTGGGTTCGGGGCGGGGCGGGTCCCAGGTCCGGGCGGACACGGTTCAGACCCGCCCCGTTGCCATCCCTAGTTGTGTAACCCTTGCTTGGATGAAGCAAACTAACGACAAAGAGGAGAAAGGCTGCTGAAAGAAACATCAAGCAAGCATCTCATTGCCACATCACGCACGAGGCTCAAGAAGGGAAAAAGAGAAATAAAAAAACCAGCGAAATGTCTACTATGGCCACGATGTCAACATAGAAGCTGAAATAACGAGATTTGGAAGATATACTTGAGATATCAAGTCGGCTCTATGTTTCTTCATCGAAAATGATAGGTTGAAGACTTTTAGTTGCTGCCTTGCCATCGTCTATAAAAGCGTAGCTCTAGTGCAATTTGAAGATAGAGGGGAGAAAAGGGACAAACCCAGCAGTCCTCAGTCGAAGCATCTCATCAGTTTGCTGCCATTGAGTACACCTTGGCTGATTCTTGCCGATTGGGAAGTCACGCGTGCCATCAGAACGTTCACCACACCATTCAAGTTGATTGTATCACATGGCTATCGGGATATGATATTGGCTCATATCAAAGTAAAGGAATTAACACATGGTTTCACTTCAGCCAAATATAACTCTAGGTCCACCATCCATTGAGCGCATTAGATGTGTAAAGGGATGGCAATGGGGCGGTCTAGACCCGGACCCGACAGGACCCGACCCTAATGAACCTTTTTTTTTAAAATTTTGGGTCCGGGGCGGGTTATGGGTCCTAAAAGTCTCAACCCGGACGGGTTTGGGTCGGTCTCGGGTCTTGCTATCTTAGACCCGAAACACAACCCGAACCCGCCCCATATATATTTATGTAAATTATTTTTATTTATAATGTGATAAATATATAGACATGTCAGTATTTTTCGTAAGAGGCTTGTCGGTTCGACTCCTTTTCAGCCAAAATCTAGGTACAATTAATATTTTTTGCTTTAAAAATATATAACTTAAAAATTTTTTAAAAAAGAAAATTAACGAGTTACGGGTCTGGCGGGGCAGACCGCCTGACCCGATTCGCTTGGGTTCGGGGCGGGGCGGGTCCCTCGTCCGGGCGGACCCGGTTTAGACCCGCCTTGGTGCCATCCCTAGATGTGTAACCCTTGCTTGGAGGAAGCAAACTAACGACAAAAGGAGAAAGGCTGCTGAAAGAAACATCAAGCAAGCATCTCATAGCCACATCACGCACGAGGCTCAAGAAGGGAAAAAGAGAAAAAACCAACGAAATGTATACTATGGCTGCACGATGTCAACATAGAAGCTGAAATAACGAGATTTGGTAGATATACTTGAGATATCAAGTCGGCTCTATGTTTCTTCACCGAATATGACAGGTTGAAGACTTTTAGTCGCTGCCCTGCCGTCGTCTATAAAAGCGAAGCTCTAGTGCAATTTGAAGATAGAGGGAGAAAAGGGCTAAACCCAGCAGTCCTCAGTCGAAGCACCTCATCAGTTTGCTGCCATTGAGTACACCTTGGCAGATTCTTACTGATTGGGAACTCACGCGTGCCATCAGAACGTTCACCACACCATTAAAGTTGATTGTATCACATGGCTAGCAGGGATATGATATTGACTCATATCAAAGTAAAGGAATTAACACATGGTTTCACTTCAGCCAAATATAACTCTAGGTCCACCATCCATTGAGCCCATTAGATGTGTATAGGGATGGCAATGGGGCGGGTCTAGACCAGGACCCGACCTAATGAACCGGGTTTCTTTTAAAAAACTTCGGGTCCGGGGCGGGTTATGGGTCCTAAAAATCTCAACCCGGACCGGTTTGGGTCGGGTCTCGGTTCATGCTATCTTAGACCCGAAACCCACCCCGAACCCGCCCCGTATATATTTTTAAAAATTATTTTTATATATAATGTGATAAATATATAGACATGTCAGTATTTTTCGTAAAGAGGCTTGTCTGTTCGACTCCTTATCAGCCAAAATCTAGGTACAATTAATATTTTTGCTTTAAAAATATATAACTTAAAAATTTTTAAAAAAGAAAATTAACGAGTTACGGGTCTGGCGGGGCAGACCGCCTGACCCGATTCGCCTGGGTTCGGGGCGGGGCGGGTCCCAGGTCCGGCCGGACACGGTTCAGACCCGCCCCGTTGCCATCCCTAGTTGTGTAACCCTTGCTTGGAGGAAGCAAACTAACGACAAAGAGGAGAAAGGCTGCTGAAAGAAACATCAAGCAAGCATCTCACAGCCACATCACGCACGAGGCTCAATAAGGGAAAAAGAGAAATAAAAAAACCAGCGAAATGTCTACTATGGCCACGATGTCAACATAGAAGCTGAAATAACGAGATTTGAAGATATACTTGAGATATCAAGTCGGCTCTATGTTTCTTCATCGAAAATGATAGGTTGAAGACTTTTAGTTGCTGCCCTGCCATCGTCTATAAAAGAGTAGCTCTAGTGCAATTTGAAGATAGAGGGGAGAAAAGGGACAAACCCAGCAGTCCTCAGTTGAAGCATCTCATCAGTTTGCTGCCATTGAGTACACCTTGGTTGATTCTTGCCGATTGGGAAGTCACGCGTGCCATCAGAACGTTCACCACACCATTCAAGTTGATTGTATCACATGGCTATCGGGATATGATATTGGCTCATATCAAAGTAAAGGAATTAACACATGGTTTCACTTCAGCCAAGTATAACTCTAGATCCACCATCCATTGAGCGCATTAGATGTGTAAAGGGATGGCAATGGGGCGGTCTAGACCCGGACCCGACAGGACCCGACCCTAATGAACCTTTTTTTTAAATTTTGGTCCGGGGCGGGTTATGGGTCCTAAAAGTCCCAACCCGGACGGGTTTGGTTTGGGTCGGTCTCGGGTCTTGCTATCTTAGACCCGAAACACAACCCGAACCCACCCCGTATATATTTATATAAATTATTTTTATTTATAATGTGATAAATATATAGACATGTCAGTATTTTTCGTAAGAGGCTTGTCGGTTCGACTCCTTTTCAGCCAAAATCTAGGTACAATTGTTATTTTTTGCTTTAAAAATTTATAACTTAAAATTTTTTTAAAAAAGAAAATTAACGAGTTACGGGTCTGGCAAGGAGACCGCCTGAACCGATTCGCCTGGGTTCGGGCAGGGCGGGGCGGGTCCCTGGTCCGGGCGGGTTCAGACCCACCCCGTTGCCATCCTCATGTGTAACCCTTGCTTGGAGGAAGCAAACTAACGACAAAGAGGAGAAAGGCTGCTGAAAGAAACATCAAGCAAGCATCTCACAGCCACATCACGCACGAGGCTCAAGAAGGGAAAAAGAGAAATAGAAAAACCAGCGAAATGTATACTATGGCTGCACGATGTCAACATAGAAGCTGAAATAACGAGATTTGGAAGATATACTTGAGATATCAAGTCCGCTCTAAGTTTCTTCATCGAAAATGATGGGTTGAAGACTTTTAATCGCTACCCTGCCATCGTCTATAAAAGAGTAGCTGTAGTGCAATTTGAAGATAGAGGGGAGAAAAAGGGCCAAACCCAGCAGTCCTCAGTCGAAGCACCTCATCAGTTTGCTTCCACTGAGTACACCTTGGCAGATTCTTGCCGATTGGGAACTCACGCGTGCCATCAGAACTTTCATCGCACCATTTAAGACGGACAAGGACGGGAGACATCGCAGCAAAGACTCGGTATCGTAACAAGGAGGAATTTAGTAGTTTTTTTTAAATGTTCGCAACGATGCTTCCCTTAGTTGTTTTAATCATTTAATTCGCTAGCCTATGTTTAGGCTATTATTGAGGCCGTGTTAGGGCCATATTATGACTACGTGATAATGTTGTTCTTATTATATTTAATCGATGTATTGAGTTATGTGTCTTATGTTTGGGTTTAATGCTTGCGTGTGCCTGATTGTACGATATTTGATTGGTTTATGAGACAGACAAAGAGATTAGACCGGTTAGAACGATAAATATAGGACACCATGACGTAAAACCGACCAGAGACGGAATTCGGCTTCGTACGTGTGGTTTCCGAAGGCGCCGAAAGCGCTTAAACTTGGGGAATCTCACAAACATTAAATGCATGCTTAGAAACTACAGTCATATAGACATCTAGGGATGGATTCTCTATCGCTTAGGATCGTTATTGCGGGACATACGAGTAGCGATTATTTTAGGAAATTCTACCTTGACTGAGCTCGTATCGATTATTTACGTTTAACTGCGTGACGATGTAGGAATAATGTGTGTCGAGCATGCGCATCGATCACATAGTCGTCAATCGGGTAGTTGCTTTAGTTGTTTATTTGCACTTTTATCTGGTTTGATTATTTTTAATATCAAAAAACATAAAAATACCTTATTTAAAATTCGTTTTAGTCTAAATTAAATTTCAGAATAATATCTTAAAATTAATCGAGCTGCCCACGTGGATCGATACTTGGACTTACGTCCATCTTATACTACTTGCACGACGTAATACACTTGCTAGTATTCGAGCGCGTCAGTTCTTGATATTAACAAACTATCAAATTATAAATACTTTCATCGTTTTGTGAAGATTTTTATGCTATTGACACAGACTTTGATTACGTTTAACCAATGTTAAACGAGTTTACATGTCGAACTTGAACTAAAAACTCTTTGTGTTGTTCCGTATTTAGTGATTGAAGAATCATCACCGACCTCAATCTACACCGATTTTGAGATAACCGAATTAATCATCGGCATTGGCCTACTGCGATAGTCGAAGACGTATAGGAGGAATTATGCTTACACAAAGAATCGGCATTGGCCGTCATCATCCCTGGAACAATTGTTTACGAAAATGATTGGATCGTAGACTCGGGTTGCTCCAATCATATGACAGGAGACAAGGAGAAGCTGCAAAACACAACTGAGTACAAAGGATGACGGATGGTGGTTACTGCAAATAATTCAAGGTTGCCAATAGCTCATATTGGCAAAACGAACATCACCCCAAGATTCAGTCCTGGTCAAGTGCAGCTACACGATGTTTACCATGTCCCAGGTATCAATAAAAATCTTATATCTGTGTCGCAGCTAACGACTTCGGATGCGTTTGTTATGTTTTCTTACCAAGTCATTTACGAACAAATTTGAGCGGAAGACGATCAAGTGTATATTTGTGGGGTACGATAGCCAAAAGAAAAGGTGGAGATGTTGCGATCCAACTACCGGTCGGTGTTATACATCTCGCCATGTAGTATTTGACGAAGCACCCTCCTGGTGGACACCCCAAAAATCGGAGCTATCCGATTCAAAAGAAATTGAGGAATAGTTCGGCAAATTAGTAAAGCTTCCGGATGAAAATCAAACTACGCAAGCAGAAGAAGATGGTGAAGAATCTCCAAGAACAACTCGAAGCCCATGGCGGACGAGCGTGCACCAAACAACTCCAGATGTGACGAGGCCAAGTCAGCTTGAGGAGACCGAGCCAATAGGTGAGGAACATGTTGAAGTATCACCAAGTTCACTGCAACTAAGAAGATCCTCGATACAAAGAAGGCCAAATCCCAGGTACGCCAATATAGCTTTAGAAGAAAACGAAAATATAAACGAGCCTGAATTATTTGAAGAAGCAGTAACACATACTGAATGGAGAAAAGCAATGAGCGAGGAAATTTTAGCTCTAAAACAAAATGAAACATGAGATTTAGTACTCAAACCAGAAGGACTTAATCCATATCTTGTAAAATGGGTTGATAAAATTAAAAGGCGGTCTGATGGATCGATAGAAAGATATAAGGCTCGACTAGTAGCACGGGGATTTTCACAACAGTATGGGATAGACTAGGACGAGACGTTTAGTCCGGTGGCAAAAATTACAATTGTTCGAGTATTAATCGCGCTAGCAGTGAGCAAGTCTAGGAGTTTATGGCAGATGGACGAAAAGAATGCGTTTCTACATGGAGAACTCGATAAAGTGATATACATGATCCAACCGGCAGATTCGAAGATAAAGAAAATCCAAGTTACATGTGCAAATTAAAGAAAGTCTTATAAGGGTTAGAACAGGCACCACGAGCATGGTAAGGTAAGATTGCTGAATTCTTACTTCAGTGCGGATATTAGGTGGCACCAGCGGACTTGAGTCTCTTCGTCAAAGCACAAGAAGGGAAACTAACAATAGTGCTAGTATATGTAGATGATATTATTATCACTGGAGACGACGAAGAACAGGTTCATCAAACGAGAAGGAATTATCAGCGAGATTCCAAATGAAAGAACTAGGAGAACTCAAACATTTTCTCGGGCTCGAACTAAAAGACAAAGGTGGTGGATTATTACTACGCTAGCTAATATATGCGAAAGATCTACTGAATAAATTTGGCATCATCGACTGCAAGCCAATATCAACACCAATTGAAGCAAATGTCAATATATGCGTGAAAGATGGCAAGGACTTAGAAAATGCAATTATGTATAGGAAGCACGTCGGGAGTCTGATTTACTTAACGCCGACAAGACCAGATATCTCATACGCAGTGGGGATCGCTAGCCGATTCATGGAGAATCCAAAGAAGCCACATCTTGAGCTCGCCCGACGTATACGAAGGTACGTAAAAGGAACAATTAATTATGGAATATTTTACGAAAACAATAAAGATGTCAAGATCACTGGCTACTGCGATGCAGACTACGCTGGATGTCGTGATACAAGAAGATCTACTACTGGGTATGTATTTAAATTCGGATCAGCTGCAATATCCTGGTGTAGCAAAAGACAACCAACGGTATCCCTATCTACTTTGGAAGCCGAATATCGAGCAGCAGGAATGGCAGCTCAAGAAAGCACTTGGCTTATACAGTTACTAAATGATCTACATCAGTCGTTTAGTGATGCAGTAGAGTTACATTGCGACAATCGATCTGCTATAGGCATACAGAGAATCCGGTATGTCATGCAAGGACAAACCATGTTGAAGTGCACTACCACTTCGTACACGAAAAAGTGCTCAAAGAGGAGATTGAGCTGAAGCACATCAGTACGGAAACTAGCTGACGTGTTCACCAAAGGGCTCACCGTCGCAAAATTTGAGGAACTTCCGACACGCACTGTGAGAGAATGTCGGTGCTGAAGGGGAGAATTGAAGAATCATCACCGACGTCAATCTACACCAACTTTGAATAAACCGACTTAATCATCAAGTCATCATCATCCATGTGGTAGTTGTTCAATAGATAAAATATATTGTTCATACACGTTTGTGTCTCTAGAATATGACAAACCGACGTAATATGATTATATATATATATATATATGTGATATATATATATATATATATATATATATATATATATATATGTGTGTGTAATGGGTATGTGCGTGTTGTATTGTCATATAGTGTCTTCCATCCAACATATATTAAAATAAAGGGGTGTGGGTCTTGTAAGAGTGGTTGTCGATAATAATAGTGTTATACCATCCTTTGTCTCTTGCTCATCATATATGAAAATGTTCCTGTATGCCGAGTATTTTATCATTCAGTTTTTGTTGGAAACCCCATTAATCTCCTGAGACATACAATATAAAATTTACATTAAGTCCTGCTTATACTAACTCATCACAAACATTTTATAAACAATAAGAAAAAAAAAAGATGTCACCTCTTGTGGATAGTCTCCGTTTGCCATTTGAGCATTGATCAATACCTTGGCAGCTCGATGTAATGGATAAGGGTCTCGACTTGCCTATTTAATACATTCATTTCCAATTTAATACATCGAAAACTGCATTTTGCACACTAACTATTCTTATTTAACAAAAAAATAGGCCAAATTAGCAGCTACTGTGTAATACACTTACTTGTCCTGATTCAATAAGAGCCATCATAACCCAAGCAGTGTTGGCAATGAGTGACTTGTCCTCCCCAGCATTTGTGTATACCTTTCATCATATATAAAAAAAATGGCAGCTTTAATTTATCAATTTACATCTTCCCTAGTGATAAAAATAGTAACATTATTACCAACCTTATCTTGACAAGAGAGGTAACTCTCTCCCCATCCCCCTGAGGGAAGTTGTTTCGACAGTAGAAAATCGCAAGCTTTTCTAACAGACGAGCCGTTTTCGTACGTTTTACCGCCCACCTCAACAAGCCCTAACATTGCGAACCATGTTGCGTAGGTATAACATACTCCCCAAGAGCCATACCTAAAGTTATATTATTCGTTCGTTGCAATGATTCTCATAATGTAAGAATGATAAGACTTTATATTATGTGGGTGTGTGTGTTTACCATGAGCCATCAGGCAACTGCATGCTTTCTAAGAAATTAACACCTTTCTCAATGCACGATGTAACTTCTTTACTCCGATAATAAGGGTGCTGAATAATTTCGTACTCTGAATTGTTGCAGATGTACATTCCACATACCTGTGACAATATTCTTTTTTACTACGCTTATTATTAAGCACACGAAGGAAACAGAAACATATAAAAATATAGAACCTGAATAAGTGAATGGGGTGGAATAACTTACGGATAGTTGATCGAGCGGATCGAGTATTAAAATAAAACGAACACTAACGAACTATCCTACGCTCAACAGGCAAGTGTACCTATCGAAATAGCATAGACGAAGCAAGTATCCGAGTATCGAATCCCAAAAGAACTATGTACCTTATAAAACCTTTCGCTTAAATATCCTAGTACAAACATTTGATTGTTGAAATAGTAAATAACAATACTTAGAAAATACAACTTAATAAGGTAGTACGGAGAAGAAAACCCTTATGGAAGTATTTGAAACTTCGAATCCCCTAGCTTGACCAAACAAATATCAAGTGTACGTAAATAAAGCTATCGTTAGACCGTGTAGATTCTACTACATGCATACGAGTTATATAGCTGACGAAACTGCGCCTTACCATATAATGATCGCAAACAACTAATCAACGAATTAAATAGCTGGGCGAGCTTCCCTAACTACTTAACCGAAGATCGCATTAACAACACGGTGAATCCCACTATTAGATTTGACTCTAATCCGGCGGGGTAGTTCAACCTATCTCTAGCGATGAGTTTATTCCGCTCGTTTACGAGTGGTCTAATCGTTCGCCCCTCTCTCGAGCGTAGCGTACGATTTCCCAACTATGTTAACTTAATCACATGGACATGATCGAGCTAACAAGATAATTCCAATCACATAGACATAATCAAAATCATATGCTTCATAAACGAGTCATAATAATAGCAAAACGTCAAATACACCTAAACATACGATTGATCGCGCTAGGGTTCATCTCATCTCAAATACAATATATTTAGCTACTCATTATCAACACAACGAAGCACATAACTAACATCGAATACATCATAAATACTTCCCTGAGTTCGACTTGGAAGTTAATCCCGTTCTTCGTTTAGAACTTTTATCGAGCACTTGGTGAGCAACAAATGTTGTGTTCTTGGGGCTTAAAATGGTAACGTGTATGTGACTATGTGTATGTATATATGAGCTTAGATTGGTCTTTCACGTACCTCCTTTTTTTTCTTCATTCTCATCACATTGGCTCTTTATATAGAGGTTTCTTCATCTCAAATTCTCGTCATCCTTCTTGAGCCTTGCAAAGATATGAGATATCTCATTTTCAAAGATTTGTGCAGCCACAAGATCTCTTGAGCAGCCCTTGCTTGTAATGGTATTGTCCTATGCAGAAATTTCATTCCAAGCGTGGGTGTTTCCATCGCAGTTGATCATACGTTCGTTCTGAGAAGATAAGGTAAGTAAGGGTCGTTTTCCTCATGTACTTGACTTTTAACACATCCACATGGGACGTTCATGGCCTCGTCATACCAGATTCACGGCCGTGACAGCATTTAGAAAAGCCATTTCTGCCTTCGTTCACGGATTGGGGCTTACTGTTCACTGCCTTGACATGTTCGGGCTTAAAAAATCAACTTTCTACCCGCATTCACTGCCTCTTACACCCACTTTCATGGCCATGAATGGTCCTTCACGGCTTGGTAGGTCAGTGGTCACGGCCGCGACATCTTCGAGCAAGCAAATGGCATTCTGGTATGATTCACGGCCTCCTGCAAATCCTTCACGGCCGTGACTATTTTTCCTGCAAAACAGCAGCACATTAAAAAATGCATATCTCTCAATCCAGACCTCGGATAGACAATCCCTTTTGACAGAGTCAAGATTAACAAGTCCTATATCTATGGTTAAAATTTCAGATCAATCAGACATTGTTTACCCTGTGATCATTGAGATATACAAAACTATCGCAAAACTGTCGTAAAAACTTTTGTTTTTGTTGTGAAACCAAATTATAGTGCAGAAATAATCAAAACGACTTCACTTAATAATGCAAACGACTTAAATATAACGTAAGAAAATACGTTTATCAAATATCCCCACACTTAAGCGTTTGCTTGTCCTCAAGCAAATAAATGCAATTGGCATATAAAGGGATAAAATCATGCAACGTATCAATCAAGAACAAAATCGCGTAGGAGATAATGCAAGTAAAGTCGGAAGGCATATTCGAAATTAACAACTAACCACACGACTTCCTTAGAAATAACTATCAAGATCCGCACCTCACAAAGATTCACTCAAATTGCTAAGTGTATGGGTTAAGATGTCGGTGATATCTCTTGGGTCATGCACTAATCTAATCCATACCATAAGCTTGCAAATGATTCGTAAATCTACTACTTTCAATGTTCAAGCATAAATCGGAAGGTCTTTAACGGGTTATAATATGGCTAAGATATGTAAGATATGCAAGGAATAAGCGTAAAAATGATATGACCTGTAGAAGTGTCGGAATCATGCCATCATCTCGAATGCGCCAAGATCGCCCCTTTCTCAACTTTTTTTTTCGTTGTTTTTTTTTTCTTTTTTTTTTTGACATAGCCCTTCTTCTTTCAACCTCTCAATCCAGAAAATAGGTAAAACGCTTTTTGTTAGGATATTTAATTTGTTGTGTCAATAGTTTAAGTCTTGAGACTTATTTTGTAATTATCTTTAGCTTGGGCTTTGGACTAGATTGTAATTATTTTATTATTAGTGATTGGGCCTTAATATACCTAGGGTTAATGTGGTATATAAGGTTTTACCAACTCACTTTGAAAGGTAATCAAAGATCAAAAAGCTAAAATTCGTTTTCACACACTACACACACTACAAGGTGAGAAATTCTCCCTTTTCATTCCATCTAGCTTCTTTGATTCCTTGTTTGGTGCATTTCGGGACCAACAAGTGGTATCAGAGCGAACGTGGATCGATCTTCGTTGATTTGAATCCAGTTTCGTTCGATTCCAAACAAGATCAAAGGTGTTTTAAGCAAAAATAGGTTTCGGCATTTTGAGCTTGTTTTGGGGTTTGATACTTCGTTTTTGTGTTTAAAACCCTTCCCCAGATCAAGTCTATGCCTAAAATGTTTTTAGAACACTTTTGGATCAGTTTTAACGAGTTTTGAGCAAGATTTAAGCAAAAGTTTTCCAGAAAAAGTTAGTTCGGCCATTCTCTGTTTTTGGTCGATTTGACCTATTTCTTGTTGTTTTTAGCTCACAAATCGGTCGATTATGTGTTTAGGGAAGAATTTCTGAAGTTTAGGATCAAGTTTGAGCGATTTTGGTTGAGATTTGAGCGAGAACGAGACGATTCTCTGGCAAAACGCATGAAGGCAATGGAACAGTACATCGATGTTCTTGGCCGCGAAAGTTCTTGCTGAATCGTTCTAGACCGCGAAAATTTCTTGACCGCGAAATTTTATCCCGAGAATCTCTAAAACCGCGAAACTCTCCCTTTAACTGCACTTTTTCGTAACTGCCTAGTTTCACAGTCCGAGAAAGTCTATTCCACGAATTTTTTTTCTGAGCCGCGAAATTTACAAAAATCTGAGAAATTCTACTAAGTCGAGATTTTAACGCCCGAGAATTTTTTACAAACTCCATATACTAGAAAGCTCATCCCGCGAATCTTTCTAAGCCGCGAATTTTTTTTCCAGCCGAGAACTTTCTGACAATTTTTCCATACGAGAAAGTTTTCTCAAGTCCGCGAAAGTTTTGAACTCAGTGAAGATTTTACATCCGAGAAACTTTTTTTTAAGGCCGAGAAATTTTTTTTGTCATGAAAATCTTTACCTCCGAGAAAGTTTTCTAAGCCGAAAATTTTTGAAATTTTACATCTGAGAATTCCTTTTCTTTAACTAAGAAAGTTTTGAAATTCACGAAAGTTTTCAATCCGAGAAACTTTCAACGCCGAGAAAATTTATCTCATCTGAGAAAGTTTTTTTCTTCTTTCAAATCCGAGAAAATTTCATAAAAATCCCACTTCAACTGTTGATGCGATTTCTTTTCCTGCGAAATTTTCTTGTGAAATTTTAAAACTCTCAACTTAGAATCATTCCCACATGCGAAACTTTTAAAATCCGAGAAATTTTCGAGAATTTTTTCAGAATTTCGCTCTAAAACTCTCAAACACCGAAATTTCTCAACACCCAATTTCTCAGATAACACTTCATTTATCACGTCTCCTCGAGCTGCGAAATTTTTTTTTCTCACGATAAATTCGTCTTGGGCGAAACTTTTCTCAAAAAATTTTTAAGATTTGATCCTTACACCTTAGTACTATCTCCCTAAACCACATTTGAGATAAATTTGTTTTTGCTTTCCAAGTCTCAATTTAAATCTCTAGAACTTCTCCCAATTTCAAGATGTATTTCTCTTTCATACATTATCGACCATCACACACGCTCACTTAGTTCTAAGAAATTCTTTAAACAACTTTATTCTCAAAACTCTACTTATCAAACTCGTATCTCTCATATCGTTCGTTACTAACTTACTTATCTGCGCAAGATCAAAAACCACGGACGATTCGACTGCACCAACCATGTCTACCACGAACGACATCTCCATAGTGGGCTCCGACACCAGACCTCCGATGCTGCGACAAGGCGACTACAGCATATGGACAAACCGCTTCCTCACGTTCATCAGGAACAAAGGCGCACCACTCTCTCAATACCTTTTGGACTCCATCTTCAATGGTCCAG